>CM056052.1:160174797-160774797 GCA_029574335.1 Rana kukunoris | reverse complement strand
GCAGAAATAGAGAGCATGTTCTCTATTTGCTCGACGGCCCGCCTGGATGAATGGCTGGTTGCCATTCCCGACGGGCGGGTCGCCGATTTCGACGGCCGGCAGAGAACCTCGACGGGCGGAACGATGTGTTCTGACCGTCGAGGTTCTCTGCCGTGTGTACACGGCCTATATGTTGTACCTTCATTAAATGTAACCATATTGCTACACTTAGAGGCTCCTCTCTTCTATTTTATACTCAATTGTGCAATGGTGCTACTCTTATACCAAGACATCGCTTGTATATCAAGTCAAAATGTATTAAAACATTTTGCTTGTCTTGCAAAATGCTCTCAAACCAAGGTTTTACTGTATTATTTTTGTGGGGCATGAAATTAGATACATCCACAGTGTAGCACCATCCCAAAGAGCAATATACAGAAAAGAATAGAGAGAATAGAGGGGAAAGCCTTTTCGACGGCCGGCAGAGAACCTCGACGGGCGGAACGATGTGTTCTGCTCGTCGAGGTTCTCTGCCGTGTGTACACGGCCATAGGCTGCATTCACACCTCAGCGTTTCAAAGTCGCAAGTTTTAACTGTGTTTTTTGCAGAGCTTTTTTTCTCAGAAAATAGGTGCAGGAACTCAACCATGACCCGTTGAGATTTTACAAACAGTAGAAGGGTCTTAAGGGGCATTAAATACCAGAATTGCATTACAGAGTACAGAGTTCAGGGGGGTTACACACAGAGTGCAGAGCTGTCACTTGTAAATGCAGAAACCAGACTTCTGTGTTTACAAGTGATTGTGGTGAGCAGGCACCAAAGGGTCTGAGCCAGAGGTGGTGGAACTGAGTTCTCCCAAGTTCCCCCTGAAATAAAGCCCTGTTTTTTTGCTGCGATTTTGTACAGGTCACCAATGTAAAAATCATAAAAATGCCTTTAATTTGCCCCAAAGAAACTCATGTTCCATTTTGAGCGTTTTTCTGGCATTTTGCTTCAGGTGACAAGACGCTCAAGCCGCGTACACATGAGCAAATGAATCTGATTAAATCGGTCTGACAGACCGATTTGGTCAGATTTGTCTGCTGGCTGTTTTGGTTTGATCGCTGTACACACGATCAAACCAAAATCCCCGCCAGCAGACAGCGCGGTGATGTGGCGGTGACGTGGCGGTGACGTTGACGCCGCCACGTCACCGCACCAGGAAGTAAAACACTTCCGCGCATGCGTCAAATCCATTCGACGCATGTGTGGGCAGATATGTCTGCTGGTTAGCCTACTAACCAGCAGACATATCGGTACGACGGGTTCCCAGCAGACAGATTTTAAAGCAGGCTTTAAAATCTGTCTGCTGGCCAAATCCGTCGGCTCGCCCGTACACACGATCGAATCTGTCTGCTGAGACGGTCTGTCAGACCGTTTTCAGCAGATAGATTTGATCGTGTGTACGCGGCCTCAGATGTGAACAGGTGCCATTGAAATGAATGGGATTTTGCTTGTTGGATGTTTTTTCGGGCGTTTTATGAGCTGAAAACGCTCAGGCAGCCTTAGTGTATGTAAATGAATGATATACACTACTGTGCAAACATTTTAGGCAGATATGAAGAAATGCTGTAAAGAAAGCTTTGAAAAATATATATACAGTATTTTAAAAGTTAATTGTTTATCAATTTACACATACAGCAAGGAAAAAGGCAACATCCAAAGAAAGGGATGCAAGCCTTACACAACACAGGGTTAGGTTTACCCTCTGACAATGGTACTAAAAAACATTTTGGACAATCTATATAAGTATAGACACCAGTTATTGTACTGGAAAATACCTACATTTATCTATAACTAATTGCATGTTATAGTTTAATATTTGTGTTTTTCATGCACACAGGAGAGACTAATGAGGAGAGAACTTTCCGAAATTGGATGAATTCTCTTGGTGTGAACCCTTATGTTAACCATTTATATAGGTAAATGCATATGCAGTTTTTATATTGTGATTCATGACAAATATGTTTTGCTTTTACTGAAGTCAAAGTATTCTGATTTGATTGGTAACTATGATATACTGCCATTGGCATGTTGCTCTTTGCCTTACTGGATATCTTCAACTGTGGTGCCATTTTCTTGATATCTAAACACTTTGCAGCTTAGCCAGTGAAGCACTACTCCCGCAGGAGCCGCTTGGTACATTGGGTTATTTGTTATTTTGCCTTGACTCTGTGAACAACCTCAGGCCCTCTGGCAAACTAGGTTAAGCACATGTATACAGCAATACTATTGGAAGAACAAATATAATTATATCATGCACACAACTATGTTTCAGTATTAAAAAGCAAACACCAAACTGTTTAGTAGTGAAACTCAAAGGTTAAATTATATGGCAGTACATGCATACATAGGCAAATATAGAATTAGTTCAGCTCACTAGACAATGTAATCCCTATGTTATAGTAGCTTAGGGTAGTGTTCTGTACCACTAGATTAAAGTAAACATAGTAACCCACAAAATCAACAGAAATCAGTAGCATTGGTAAAAAGTAACAGCAATAGTGATCAATACTACTACAACTCCTTTGTAACCAGGAGGCTATAACTGCTTTTATAGTGCACACTGTATGAATGGCTAAAATGAAATATAATGCTCCCTAAGGAGGTACCACTTAATATGGACAATAGGCAAAGTTCTTGTGAAGCAGCTATCTGGGTGAGCAGTTCTTGGCACGCACTAGTTCTTCAGCTGGCTAATGTTGGGGCCCAATCTTTACAGTTGTGCACGTAAGTACAGTCCTAGTCTGTATACAGTGAATTGGCAGCAATGCCCGCTTACCTGTCATAGCAATAAGCAACTTTGGTCCAGCTATTTAGATGTCAGCTCACTTCTGGATCTGCCTTGAGTGACTCTGGTCCTCAGCACACAGGTTAACAGCATTCAGATTTCTGTTTCAGGCAGCAGGCTTGCAAAAGGTTATTGTGCACCAGGGGATATCGACGTGCACACTCCGGTCCCCTCACAACAAGAGGCAGTTTAGGAGAAAATATCTGGGAATCACGCTCTCCCTCTGCTGAATAGTGCTCAATGGCACCAAAAGAGAGCATAACAGTTTTTAGTATATGCACACAAAACAGCTGCATCACAGTATTTATTGCGGCTCTTTTTCTAGACAAGGGCTTGGCTACACCAGGAATGATTTCATTCTTCTCCAATGCACCATATATACAATAGTGTTGGATAACTGTTGGGGATTTTTTTTTTCTAGTGGTTGATATTTTTCTTAAATTTAACTGTTTTTTTATGCACTGAACTTAAGGGAAACCCCAAAATGTAAGTTGTCACCACAACAGGAATAGAAGAGAAGTCTTCAAATAATGATAATTGCCCCAAGCTGCCTGTAGAGAGAATTTAACTTACTCTGGAGAGGTTACCACTCTGTTCCTTTTATGTCTATAGGAATTTAAGGGAAATCCCCCAGTGGGACGCAGATGGGAAAAATTACAGTAATTTTGCCAATTCCCTATTTTCTCCAAAATGTAAAAATGACTTTAGATGTACAATAGATAGAAGTACTGTAAGCAATGTTAAATTTGGCCATTGACTATAATCAAGAAATTCAAACTGTTAATGACTTTGGCTAGCTGCAATAACACCAGGTTTACATTATGATTTCATAATGTTTCATTTTTACTCTGTTCATAGTGACCTAACTGATGCTTTAATCATCTTCCAATTATACGACCGATCCCGGGTGACAGTTAGCTGGGATCGTGTAAACAAACCTCCATTTCCACCTCTTGGAGCCCACATGAGAAAGGTCTGTGTGAAAGTTAATTTAATTATTTGTATGTAGACACCATATTTGGATCAAGTGCCATACAGTGATGCTGCTGAATATGCTAACATGGTTTGTCCAAAATCAGATACAGTATTTCATGTCATCCCCTACTGTACCGTCTTCTGTTGCTGGAAAGAAACAGCAATGTCCTATTTGTTTCTATTGCTAGCCAATTATAACTTACCTTTGTGGTAAATGAACTACCCCTGTCACCACCACAATTGGGTCTGAGAATATGATCTACTGTATGTCCATGCAAGACAACTCATGAAATTGATATTGTGTGTGTGTGTGTGGGGGGGGGGGGGGGTTACTAAAATCGGTGCACACAGAATCTGGTGCAGCTGTGCATAGTAACCAATAGGCTTCTAAATCCAGCTTGTTCCATTAAGCTTTGACGATAAAACCTAGAAGCAGATTGGTTACTATGTACAGCTGCACCAGATTCTGTGACTAATCCCAGGCCTGAATGTGGTGGTGACAGGGGAACTTCATTCGCAATGGGTTTTTGCAGACTGTTAAAGCGTTTGTAACCCCAACACTTCATAATCCTGAAATGGGGCTGCTGTACCATGTAGTTGTATGAGAAAGTATCCTGCTCTCTTTGTATTGCTTCCTTTGTGTGAAATCCCTGATGTTTCTGCCAGTCCCTCTGCTTTCCTAGTAAAAACTGACCACACTAAGCAGGAGAACACACTGTGGCCAGTTCTCTAGTTATACTGGGAACTCGGGGTACTCTCCTCCAATGATCACAATGATCAGTCATGCACCTACCCTCAACTTTCATTTTGAAAATGTCTGTAACGTATGGTAATGATGCATCACAGGTTTTTATTGCTGTCTGTGCCTCTGCTGGGTAAATTTATACGATTACTTTGCTGTTGATCATTGTCACTGAGACAGAAAATGGTATGAAAATGCAAAATGTTAGAGCTGTCAAAGTGAGGGAAAATGTATCAGTTTGGACATAGATCTCTCTGGTGGACACAAGCAGTAAAATAATAACCTGATAGGGGTTTAACCATATCTTACTCTATCTGCAACAAAATTTGTATATACACTTTATAAATGAACTCTCATACAGTATGTTAAATTAACTGGGTATATTTCCTTTTTTCTTTAGCTAGAGAATTGTAATTATGCCGTTGAGTTGGGAAGGAACAAAGCTAGATTCTCTCTAGTGGGTATATGTGGCCATAATCTTTATGAAGGCAATCATACCCTCACTCTGGCCTTAGTGTGGCAGCTAATGAGGAGGTAAGTCATTGACATGGGCCTCATGTATCTACATACAACACAACACATTTATGTCATCCTGTATATGAGATCCATATATATATATATATATTTCTTGAAGAGACGAACCCCAAAATATGTTGTGTATGTGAACAGAACTAAAAGTTTTCGTTTAACTGTTTGCCGACCGTGATTCTGGACTTTAGGGCAGGGGAGCGCCATCATAACAGCCGAAGCTCATCAGCAGGTGCCAGCCAATGGATGTCCACCAGCACCCACTGATCACCAAGGAGAGTTACATGACAGAGCTTTGCCTATGTAAACAAGGCAGAGCTCCCATCCTGACAGGGCAAAAAAATCCATGACATTGCTTAGTAAAAGCATCACACATTGTGTACACAAACACGGGCTAGGCACACATTTAACCCTTTGATCGCTCTAGCTGTTTAGCCCCCTCCCAGCTACTGTGATTGGTACAGTGATTTTAGCACTGATCACTGTATTAGTGTCAGTGGTTACCACAAAGTGTCAGAATGGCCACCGCAATATCGCAGCCCCGCTATAAATTGCTGATCGCTGCCATTACTAGTACAAAATAAATAATAAAAAATTCCAGTATATATCCCATAGTTTGTAGACGCTATAACATTTGCAAAAACCAATCAATATACACTTATTGGGATATTTTTTTTTAAATTTGTAGCAGAAAATATATTGGTCTAAATTTATGAAGAAATTCGATTTTTTATATTTTTTTTATTGGATATGTTTTATAGCAGACATTTTTTGGTTTATAGCCCGCAAAAAAATAAAATATGCAGTGGTGATTAAATACCACCAAAATAAAGCTCAATTTTTGGGAGAACAAATGACATACATTTTATTTGGGTACAGCGTTGCTTGACCGCAAAATTTTCAATTAAAATAATGCAGTGTTGTTTTGCAAAAAATGGCCTGGGGATGAGGGGGGGGGGGAGCAGGGGGTAAATGTGTACTGTGTACTGTTTTTGTATAAGAAACATCAGATATGAAAGGCAGAACATGATCAGAAATAATAGGCAGCAAAACAAAAATAAGCCTTTGTCGTGCAAGAATTTTCAAACATTATTTCCATCCTCAGTTTTGACTTGCTGTGAAACGTCAAGGAAAACCAGACAATCGTTTGCCTGATTTTCTTATAGTGTGCACCCACCTTTAGGTGAACAATGACAGCCAATGTAGTTCCCTCGTCACAGGTTTTTCTCCATAGGAACACGGCCAGACAATAGTTATTCATATTATTATTTTTCATTTTCTGGCAGGCTTTACTTCTGTGCATTATCAGGATTATCTACTCAGGCTTGTGCTGATTTTTAAAGAAAAAAATACATTTTGGAATTTTCACACCTTTTGTTTTTATGCACCTAGAACGACGTTAGCTAATTTAAGCTAAAAGTTAATTTTAATGTATGTTAGCCATTATACTTTTCATGAAAAACATTGTAAACACTATTATATATATATATATATATATATATATATATATATATATATATATATATATATATAAAACTATGCTCATCAACACCTATATTCACATTAACATTTTTTAACTACCCAGAAATTGACTGGAATAATGGAATTTCTGGGACAGTTAAAGGACAAAAATTTAAAAACCTATTGCAGGACAATTTTATGGTCCAGTTTATTGAGGCCCCAACTAGGAATGATGCTCTGTTGGACCTGGTAATCTCAAACCATGCAGAGCTCATTACTAATGTTCAGATAAAGGAACACCTGGGTAGCAGTGATCATAACATGATTTCGTTTAATGTAAACTATAAGCAAGAAATACATACAGGAAAGATAAAAACACTTAATTTCAAGAGAGCAAATTTTCAAAGCATGAGGACTGCTCTCCAGGGCTTGGACTGGGAGGGAATATTGGCACCGATGAACACAGAACAGAAATGGGAATTCTTCAAAAAGACTCTTTGGAACCTCACTGCAAAGTATATTCCCATGGGCAATAAGTTTAAAAGGCTACAGATAAAACCTATGTGGCTCACGGTTAAAGTTAAAAAAGCTATAAACAATAAGAAAATAGCTTTTAAAAAATATAAAAATGAAGGAACACTAGTGTCTTTTAAATGTTACAAAGAATATAATAGAATATGTAAAAAGGAAATCAAGGATGCAAAAATTCAAAATGAACGACAGATTGCAAAAGATAGTAGGACAAACCCCAAAAAATTCTTTAAATATATTAATAGTAAAAAGGTCAAGTCTGAGCATGTAGGCCCTTTACAAAATAATCTAGAGTGGGTGACTGAGGACATAGAGAAGGCAAATTTATTAAATGCTTTCTTCAGCTCTGTGTATACAATGGAGAATGGGGGAGCTCATGTCGATATAGGGGGTGGGAGTGACACAGCCCCAAATCCACAATGGCTCAAAAGTGATATGGTCCAGAAATATTTAGACAGAATAAAGGTGGATAAAGCACCTGGACCAGATGGCATCCACCCACGGATCCTAAAAGAATTGAGCTCTGAAATTTCAAAGCCACTGTATCTAATATTTAGGGACTCATTAATGACAGGAATAGTACCACTGGATTGGCATAAAGCCAATGTGGTGCCCATATTTAAAAAGGGAACAAAGTCTTTACCTAGTAACTATAGACCTGTTAGTTTAACTTCTATAGTTGGAAAGATACTGGAACGTTTAATAAAAGACCACGTGGATGAGTTCTTGCTGGAAACAAACTATTTAAGCAGCAGACAGCATGGATTCATGAAGGACAGAAGTTGTCAGACAAACCTGATTTCCTTTTATGAAGAGGTAAGTAAAACCCTGGACAGAGGCGTGGCAGTGGACGTGGTATACTTGGATTTTGCAAAAGCGTTCGATACAGTTCCCCACACACGGCTCATGTGTAAGGTAAGGTCTACAGGATTAGATATATCAGTTTGTAAATGGATAGAAAACTGGCTGAAAGACAGAATTCAGAGAGTTGTGGTTAATGATTCTTACTCTGAATGGTCCAAGGTTATCAGCGGTGTACCCCAAGGTTCAGTGTTGGGTCCCTTACTTTTCAATATATTTATAAATGATATTGGGTCTGAGATCAAAAGTAACATTTCTGTTTTTGCAGATGACACCAAGCTATGCAGTGGAATAACGTCCTTGCAGGATGTCTCCAATTTACAAGCCGACCTCAATGCTCTGTCTAATTGGGCGACTAAGTGGCAGATGAGGTTTAATGTTGATAAATGTAAAGTTATGCACTTGGGGGCTAAGAATATGCATGCATCATACATGCTAGGGGGAGTACAACTGGGGGGATCTGTAGTGGAGAAGGATCTGGGGGTTTTAGTTGATCATAAGCTCAATAATGGCATGCAATGCCAAGCTGCGGTTTCCAAAGCGAGCAAAGTCCTTTCTTGTATTAAGAGAGGTATGGACTCCAGAGATAGAGATATCATTTTGCCCCTGTACAAATCATTAGTAAGACCTCATCTGGAATATGCAGTCCAGTTTTGGGCACCAGTTCTCAAAAAGGATATCGGAGAACTGGAGAAAGTGCAGAGAAGGGCAACCAAACTGATAAGAGGCATGGAGGAGCTCAGCTATGAGGAAAGATTAGAGGAACTGAATTTATTCACTCTTGAGAAGAGGAGAATAAGGGGGGATATGATCAACATGTACAAATACATAAGAGGTCCATATAGTGAACTTGGTGTTGAGTTATTCACTTTAAGGTCAACACTGAGGACAAGGGGGCACTCTTTACGTCTGGAGGAAAAGAGATTTCACCTCCAAATACGGAAAGGTTTCTTCACAGTAAGAGCTGTGAAAATGTGGAACAGACTCCCTCCAGAGGTGGTTCTGGCCAGCTCAGTAGATTGCTTTAAGAGAGGCCTGGATTCTTTCCTAAATGCACATAATATAACTGAGTACTAAGTTTTGTAGGTAAAGTTGATCCGGGGTAAATCCGATTGCCTTTCGGGGGATCAGGAAGGAATTTTTTCCCCTCCGGTAGCAAATTGGATCATCGCTCTGCTGGGGTTTTTTGCCTTCCTCTGGATCAACTGTGGGTATGGAGTTGGGTGTATGGGAGGATGTACTGTGTTTTACTTTGTTTTATTTTATTTTATTTTATTTTTTTATGGTTGAACTGGATGGACTTGTGTCTTTTTTCAACCTAACTAACTATGTAACTATGTAACTATGTAACCAATCTGAAAACATTGGGCCAGATTCACAGAGCGATTACGCCGGCGTAACAGGAGATGCGCGGCGTAAGTCTAAATTTGCGCATGCGTTTCGATGCTCCGCATCCCCAAAACGAGATACGCAAGAAATCGACAATTTTTTGGCCGGCGTAATTTCGATATACAGGTGCATCTGTCCGTGCAAAACTGCGCTAGACACACCATTGATTTGCTATTCAAATATGCTAATGAGGGAGTTACGGGGATCCACAAAAGAACGTTGTTGCAGCGCAGGCTACACGCTGTGCGCAACAGCTGCACGGCCTGTCTAAAATTAGATCATATAAAAGGTGGTATAAAATTAAACAATTCGTGTCAGAAAAAGCAACACTGTTAGTGAGGAGCTGAGCAGTCACACGTGTTGCACAACAATCTGTATGCCAACATGCCAGTGGCATCCATACTCATAGCTATACTACTGACTTTAGATGAGCAAAGAAGGAGGAGAGCACGGAGGAGGGCACGGAGGAGGGCACGGGAGTGGAATTTTTTCCAAAAAATTTTCTTTGCTTTTCTAAACATTTTGACCAGAAATATACATACATATATATATACATCAATACATAACATACATACAAGTTAGAAACACGGTCTCACTATCTTTAAATAGCCCTTTCAAACCTTGATGGATATAATAATCTAATCTGATACAAGCCCCTCATTCTTCACTTGATATATCACACACGCATAGACATCTTTGGCATGAGAGATTCTGAGGTGTCTCGCACCTTCAGATTCACCCCTCATGCCATCCTGGAATTAACCACAAACCTGCAGGAGGACATCACCAGCCCAACACATGACACCACCCATGACACCCATGACAGCTACATATACAATCCTAGCCCCATCCCCACAGATTTCGAACAGAACATGTATGGGGACAGCTGGCTGGTTGGTGAGTGACATGGGTGGCAGGCATGACTGTCCCCCCCATGATGCTGAAATCACAAGAGGCACATGCACTACTAACATCCTCCTGTCTTATCCCCTCAGGGTGACTCTGCATATGCACTGGGACCCCATCTCATGACTCCTATACGGAACCCCCCATGGTACCGTGTTGTATTCCCCAAACTTTGTATGCCAGATCATCGGTGCATGTTGCAGTGAGAAAGGGCCTGCAGATTGACATAGGTGATGACCTGACCCCTGAACCGGACAATCCCCCCCTAACCGGGGCTACCCCGTCTTCTGAGGGAAGAGCAGCCAGGAGACAGCTCACATTAGGCATCTTTGCACGTTAAACACACACATTAATCATGGCACAATGAGAATGCATGCATGCACACCACTGTGGTCCCTAGCACAGACACATCACATCCTCATCACATTGGATTGGCACAAGCCCACCATGCAGGACTTGTGAGCAGCAACGCCATGCCACGGCTCCAATTATGTCACTGTACATTCATACACCATTCACACGGACCTGTGGATCACTTCTCCACCACAAATGAGGGTGACACCCCTTTTTCTGGCAGGAATGTCACCCCCACATTCCAAAATCATTCACAAACAGAACCCAAAAAAAAAAAAAAAATTTGACCAGCAAAAATAAAAAATGCCCAGCAAAAATCTAATTTAAAATAACAACAAAGAAAACACATAAAAGACAAAAATCACTCTGCAAAACAGTCCCCAAATATCTCAAAGACACTAATAAACAACAGAACAAAAGCACCTTGCTGTATAGGGAGGGATACAAAGGGATGTACTTTTGCAAAGGAAGTGCGTTTGTGTCTGTCTATTTATGCTGTCTGCGTAGTTCACTAAGTTGCCCGGGTCCACTTCCAATTTCACTGATTGCGCCGTTCCCGAGTTGTGAGCATGCGCACAGAGGTGCTGACCATGGTCTGCTTCATGTGCACATGCGCGAGCCGGCCGGCCCTTCATTTGCATGGGGTCACGGCTCATTTGAAATCAATGTAACACGCCCACGTCCTTCCCAATTTGAATTACTCCGCCTTACGCCTCTGAAATTACGTTGCACAGGCGCTAATTTCTGCGCAAATCAAACGAGAATACGGTGATTGCGCCGCTACATTGCGGCGGTCTAACGTAAAGGAGGTGCGCTACGCCAGTCAAAAAATGCGCCGATGTACGTGAATCTGGCCCATTTTGTCCAGATTGCTAAATTACCTGGTGTGACAAAATGTACTGTGGCCCAATAATAAATCTTAGGTATGTATTCCCAAATCTCACTGGATACCCTCTGCCATTATTCAAATCCAGAAATGTCTTTATTTAGAAAATCCACCAGAGGGTGCTTTAAGCTATTACAATTCTGGGTTTTCAGTTACATAAGCTCAGATCATACGAAAACATTTACAGAAGTGTGCAAAATAGAAGCATATTAATTGTTGTACTAGGTTTATTAGAGGGATTGCTAATTCTAACTGGAATCACTGTGCCCTAGAGGCCCCCAGTGTAGTTGCTTCTGTTTGCCAGCTCTGTGTTTGTAAAAATAGGCATTTTGTATTATTTCACACCCCCGTTAATGTTTAGCTATCTGCTCTGTAAGCCTGTATTAGGATATTTTAAAGGGGATAAACAAGAAGTACATATACCCCATTCCAAACTAGTAGCCCATGGTCTTAACAGAACTGTCAAGCATTCTTGTATATTTAATGATGCCTATATATAAAAAAAAATGCCACAAATGTATATTTTAAAGTGATTGTAAAGTCTTGTTTAAAAAACAAAAAAACAAAAACAAAAACAAACATGTAATACTTACCTACTCTTTGCAGTGGTTTTGCACAGAGCAGCCTGGATTCTCCTCTTGTTGGGTCCCTCTTTTGTGCTCCTGGCCTCTCCCTCCTCTTGAGTGCCCCCACAGCCAGAAGCTTGCTATGGGGGCACCTAAGCCGAGTCACAGCTCTGTGGGGGTAGATTCATAAAGAGATACGACGGCGTATCTACTGATACGCCGTCGTATCTCTGAGATCCGACGGTTGGATCTATGCAGCTGATTCATCGAATCAGGTTCCGCATAGATCTCCCTTAGATCCGACAGGTGTAATTGACTTACACCATCGGATCTTAGGCTGTAATCTCCCGCTGGCCACTAGGTGGCGCTTCCGTTTGTATACGCTACGAATATGCAAATGAGGAGAACCGCCGATTCAGAAACGAACGCCCTGCTTTTTTTTATGTCGTTTGCGTTCGCCTTTTTCCGGCGGATAGTTACCCCTGCTATATGAGGGGTAAGTGCGGCGTATCCTATGTTAAGTATGGCCGTCGTTCCCGCATCGAGTTTTGAATTTCTTACGTCGTTTACGTAAGTCGTTATGGCCATACGTAATTTGCGTTAACGTCAAAACC
This sequence comes from Rana kukunoris, assembly GCA_029574335.1. Taxonomy (NCBI): domain Eukaryota; kingdom Metazoa; phylum Chordata; class Amphibia; order Anura; family Ranidae; genus Rana; species Rana kukunoris. The sequence continues at coordinate 160,762,174 of CM056052.1, read as the reverse complement.
AATGACGTCCTTGCGACGTCATTTGGAGCAATGCACGCTGGGAAATTTAGCCAGCGGCGCATGCGCAGTTAAATCGGCGCGGGGACGCGCCTGATTTAAATAATACACTCCCCCTAGCCGCGGAATTTGAATTCCCCCGGGGGTTTTACGAGCCGCAGGCGCCACTTTAGAGGCAAGTGCTTTGTGAATACAGCACTTGCCTCAAAAACTGGCGCTGGCGGATCGTAAATAAGATAGATTACGCGGATCTAAAGATCCGCTGATCTATGTGAATCTACCCCAGTATGTCCATTCAGACACAGAGCCCTGACCCGGCCCCACCCCTTCTCTCCCCTTATTGGCTAATTGACTTTGATTGACAGCTGCGGGAGCCAGTGGCACTGTTGCTGTGTCTCAGCCAATCAGAAGGAGAGTCTCGGATTGGTATGGCACTCATGGACACTGGAGAGAGAATGACCTCTCCTTCTCTCTCCAGGGGGTGTGAATTAGGGTGGTGCAGGGGAGGCTGCCACACACAGAAGGTTTTTTATCTTAATGCATAGGATGCATTAAGATAAAAAAAACCTTCTGCTTTATAACTCCTTTAAATAGAATTACATTTCACTGACAATAGCATCTGGAAAATATAGCATTGCTCTTGTTTATTTTTTTTATACTAGTATAATTCATCAGATTTTCATTGGTATCTAATTTTTAAGGATGTGTGAATCTGCCTTTAAGGCTGGGTTCACACTGTTGCGAATTGGATGAGTGTTCTCCACATCCACTTTGCAATAGCAGGATATTTTGACCAGCTCTCTATGGAGCCAGTTCACCTATCTCTGCTGCGGCTCTGGTACAAATTTGCATAGAAGCCCTGTGCGTCTTTTGGTCCGTTTAAGGTCCGAATTCCAAAAAAGTAATGCAAAACTGGACATTGCCATGGTGGACATGCACCAGCACAATTTATTTTATTTTTTTAAATACGAGACCACAAGTCTTTCCGATGGACCTCCCAAATAAATGAGAGCCCCATAATACCACAAAAGTCCACTTATTTACTTATTTACTCAAAATTACACTTATTTATAAAAGTAAGCCTTGCAGCTAAAAGGAAACAAAAAAAGTGAAATCTGTAAAAACAATACACCCCCTAAAATAAATGAAAACCCCCAAATAATACACCCCAAAACAAAAGCCCACTTTTATTTAAGGGAAGCCATTCTGAAAACATGGATACGGTTTACCTTAAAATTAAGGACCTAATTAAAGCGTAACTCCACTTTTGTGGGGAAAACAATAGCAAATAAAGAAAATAAAGAAAATATACTGTAGAGTATACAATTGCGACACAAGTCATATCGTAATCAAGAGCGCTGGACTCGTCTTCCGGTCTTTCCTCCCGGCCAATCAGGACAATAACAAAAAAAGTTTAGCACCAGCCGGGACTGATTGTAATTGAATGTTATTAAAAATTACCTTTCCTTTTTAATCTGCAGCTTTGCAATTTTCTGAAATGCAATATGGCTACCTGGAGTTGTTCTGTACACAGAGGCCTGGATTCACAGAGCACATACGCCGACGAATAACAAGTTACACCGACGTAAGTGCAAATGTGCGGCGTCGTATCTGTGCGCCAGACCCACAAACAGAGATGCGCCTAAAACCAGGCTACACCCCACCGACGTAACTTTCTTACACCGGCATAGGGTGGGCGTACATTTAGGCTGGGTGCATGGTGCCGCTCCCATTGATTAGCCATTCAAACATGCAAATTAGGTAAATACGGCAATTCACGAACGTAAGTGCGCCCGACACAGGCTACGCGCGGTGCGTGTAAGTTGTACATCCGGCGTAAAGTTATTCCCCATAAAGGAGGTGTAACTCAGCAACAGACATGCTCAGGTCTGCACCAGGGAACACAAGCCAGCGTATTTTACATTGGACGTGTGTCTGGCTGGGCGTAGGTTACGTTAACGGCATACACAGTGATCCGGCATATCTTAGGCAGTTGTTCCGACGTGGTTGTAAGCATGCGCAGGGAGATGCGTTCACGTCACGGCGCATGCGCAGTTCGTTATACGTACTTGTCTGGCGCTCGGTCCATCATTTGCATGGGGTCACGCCTCATTTGCATGGTTAACGCCCACTTCCACCTACGCCGGCCTGCGCCTTTGAAACCCACGCCACGCTGGTGCAACGTTGGGAGCACTGGCTTTATGAATTCCATGCTTGCCTCTCTGCGCTGCGTTTGCGTAGCATACAGGGGATATGCTTTGGCGGCGTAATGTGCGCCTGCTGTCTGTGAATCCAGGTCAGAGTGTGTACAGAATGCCCCCTCCCAGAGACATAATTTCCTGCTTTTGTGATTGGCTCACTGATTTTCCCTGAAGTCTGCCCTAAGATACAAGTCAGATTTCAGGCATCCCCTGCAACAAAAATGTCAAATACTTTCAATAGGAAATCACATCTAAAGGGATGCAGACACAGAAATTGTTCTCATTAGTGCCCTGCAGGTGGAGCAGCTGATGAATAAATATGAAACCCATTAGACTCACTTTCCCACATGGATACAGAAAAACACACAGGATTTCTTCAGAATAACAAAAGGTAGAAATCTGCGAAAAAGTTTGTTAAAATCCTTGTAATGTACATAGATCACCCAGGGAGGAATGTTTTTTTTTCCTAACAAAAGTGTTATTATTATTTTATTTTTTTATACATATTTTATTTGATTTTAAAAGTAAACATTACAATTAATACAGATGCCATAAAACCGTAGAATTGTGGGTTTCGATCTGAGCAGGCTCAAGCTAACAGTATAGATTTCATATTATGTATCTCAGTTAAACTAGTAAGATCATAGGGAAAAGAAAAGAAAAAGAACACAAAAAGGGGAGAGGGGGAGGGAGAGGAAGGTCCTGATCTAAAGTCGGAGTGTTATGTTTTAACAATATACCTCAATATAAATAAAACCCACAATACAGAATTACCCTCCGAAACAATAACTTTTTTTTTTTTAAAGGAAAATCTTGCAGCAAATAAAAAAAAAGGTTGTGATGGACCTAACAGGAGAATAGAGTGACCAAACCCTTTAAATCAACAACAAAATAAAATAAAGACAATTAAGCCCAAGCTAGCAATCAAAATGAAAGTGCAGTTTTATAAATGTCCCTAATATTTCCCTATGCGGTTTGTCTGCTTCCCTTATGATTTCCCAGCTTATACAATTCTGACACTATGGTGGATCTTTTTTTTAAAATACGTCTTGACTTGATATACAAGCGATGTGGCATGATACAAGTAGTGTCATGCCACAATTGAGTATAAAATAGAAGAGAGGCACCTCTAAGTGTAGTAATATGGTTATATTTAACGAATGTACAACATTTAGCAACTCACATAGTTGATGATTAAAACAGGCTCATCTAAGTATGCAGGGATCCAGGGTAAAGCGATCCACATAGACCGTCATCCTCCTCACCATTGATGTTGTCCCTTCACACTGTGCCCCACAACCGGTTCAATCCTCGCTTTCAGATCACTCTACTGCAGGGTAGTATTCCCGTTCACCATTGCAGACTGAAAGCAGTGAGAGCTGGTGGTGTGGGGAACAGTCTATGGGCCAATGGATCCGCCAGCCTAACTGTCACTTTAAGCCGGCGTTTTTGTTTTCTGTAACCAGAAAACAAGAAACGCCGGGTTGGAGTTCCGATGCGATCGGCGTAATTGAATTTCGCCATCGCATCGTTACTTCAACTTAAAAATGGCGCCGGGGGCGTTCCCGCCGATTTACGCTCAAAAAATATGTTAATGAGCGGAAATCGTCAATTCACGATCTTTTTCGGGCGCGACGCAGTGACTTTACGACGTTTCCGGAAGCGATACGCAGCGTATAGATAAAGCAGCCCCCTAGTGGAGTATCCTATGTTAGGTATAGCCGTCGTCATCGCGTCGGAAAAAAAACAAATCGCGTCGTTTGCGTAAAACATTCATGAATGGGGACGTGACATCATTGACGTTCACTGACAGAACTTGGAGCATGCGCACTGGGATGCATTGACACTCGACGCATGCGCAGTACGTTCGCCGCGGGATCGTGCATAGTTAGAATACTACACGCCCCGTACCCGCCCAATTTGAATTCCGCTGGCTCATTTGCGATGCGCTGCCGCAACTTTAGGAGCAAGTGCTTCCTGAATAACAGCACTTGCTCCTAAAATTTCTGCAGCGTAACGCAAATGAGATGCGTTACTCCAGAGCAAAGATGCTCCCATCTACCTGAATCTGGCCCTATGTGGACAGCTTTACTCCAGATGCCTGCATACTTACAGTGCAGAAAATAAGTATTTGAACACCCTGCTATTTTGCAAGTTCTCCCACTTGGAAATCATGGAGGGGTCTGAAATTGTCATCGTAGGTGCATGTCCACTGTGAGAGACATAATCAAAAAAAAATTCCAGAAATCACAATGTATGATTTTTTTTAACTATTTATTTGTATGATACAGCTGCAAATAAGTATTTGAACACCTGAGAAAATCAATGTTAATATTTGGTACAGTAGCCTTTGTTTGCAATTACAGAGGTCAAACGTTTCTTGTAGTTTTTCACCAGGTTTGCACACACTGGAGGAGGGATTTTGGCCCACTCCTCCACACAGATCTTCTCTAGATCAGTCAGGTTTCTGGGCTGTCTCTGAGAAACACGAGTTTGAGCTCCCTCCAAAGATTCTCTATTGGGTTTAGGTCTGGAGACTGGCTAGGCCACGCCAGAACCTTGATATGCTTGATATGCTTCTTACAGAGCCACTCCTTAGTTATCCTGGCTGTGTGCTTCGGGTCATTGTCATGTTGGAAGACCCAGCCTCGACCCATCTTCAAAGCTCTAACTGAGGGAAGGAGGTTGTTGCCCAAAATCTCGCAATACATGGCCCCGGTCATCCTCTCCTTAATACAGTGCAGTCGCCCTGTCCCATGTGCAGAAAAACACCCCCAAAGCATGATGCTACCACCCCCATGCTTCACAGTAGGGATGGTGTTCTTGGGATGGTACTCATCATTCTTCTTCCTCCAAACACGGTTAGTGGAATTATGACCAAAAAGTTCTATTTTGGTCTCATCTGACCACATGACTTTCTCCCATGACTCCTCTGGATCATCCAAATGGTCATTGGCAAACTTAAGACGGGCCTTGACATGTGCTGGTTTAAGCAGGGGAACCTTCCGTGCCATGCATGATTTCAAACCATGACGTCTTAGTGTATTACCAACAGTAACCTTGGAAACGGTGGTCCCAGCTCTTTTCAGGTCATTGACCAGCTCCTCCCGTGTAGTCCTGGGCTGATTTCTCACCTTTCTTAGGATCATTGAGACCCCACGAGGTGAGATTTTGCATGGAGCCCCAGTCCGAGGGAGATTGACAGTCATGTTTAGCTTCTTCCATTTTCTAATGATTGCTCCAACAGTGGACCTTTTTTCACCAAGCTGCTTGGCAATTTCCCCGTAGCCCTTTCCAGCCTTGTGGAGGTGTACAATTTTGTCTCTAGTGTCTTTGAACAGCTCTTTGGTCTTGGCCATGTTAGTAGTTGGATTCTTACTGATTGTATGGGGTGGACAGGTGTCTTTATGCAGCTAATGACCTCAAACAGGTGCATCTAATTTAGGATAATAAATGGAGTGGAGGTGGACATTTTAAAGGCAGTCTAACAGGTCTTTGAGGGTCAGAATTCTAGCTGATAGACAGGTGTTCAAATACTTCTTTGCAGCTGTATCATACAAATAAATAGTTAAAAATTCATAAATTGTGATTTCTGGATTTTTTTTTTTTGATTATGTCTCTCACAGTGGACATGCACCTACGATGACAATTTCAGACCCCTCCATGATTTCAAAGTGGGAGAACTTGCAAAATAGCAGGGTGTTCAAATACTTATTTTCTGCACTGTAGATGTGCCTCTTTAATCATAAACCAGGTGAGTAGCTAAATGTTGTACCTTCATTAAATGTAACCATATTATTACACTAAAGCCCTGTACACACAATCGGTTTGTCCGATGAAAACAGACCGATGGACTGTTTTCATTGGACAAACCGATCGTGTGTGGGCCCCATCGGTTTGTTTTCCATCAGTGAAAAAAATAGAACATGTTTTAAATTTTTCCTATGGATAAAAAAAAAAGATAGAAAAAACGATTGTCTGTGTGGAAGTCCATTGGTCAAAAGTCTACGTATGCTCAGAATCAAGTCGACACATGCTCGGAAGCATTGAACTTCATTTTTCTCAGCACGTCGTAGTGTTTTACATCACCACGTTTTGGCACAGATTTTTGACTGATGGTGTGTAGGCAAGACTGATGAAAGCTTTATCGGATTAGATTCCATCAGATATCCGATCATGTGTACAGGGCTTTAGAGGCGCCTCTCTCCCCTTTTATACTCTGTAGCTCCTGTTGGATTTTGCTTCTAATCCCCTTGTGGAGGCTTCCATTTGTGGATGGACATTTTATGGTTACATAACCTTTGCTATAATCTTTTCATATGAACTATAGACTGAAGGACTTATGAATCAATGGTTGTGGAACGAATCATTTGAGTTTACACTATTTCTTATAGGGAAATTTGCTTTGATATACAAGTGCTTTGGATTACAAACATGTTTCTAGAACAAATTGTGCTCACAATCCAAGTTTTTACTGTATATATATATATATATACATTCTGGTTATTCTACACATGGAATCAATAAAGATGCTTTAATGTTTGTCACATTGTTTGTAGAACATTTGTATTTTATTCTGAGGTTTTTCTTCTATTAGGTATACACTAAATGTGTTATGTGACCTTGGCGAAGGTGAAAAGATTGATGACAGAACTATTATAAACTGGGTGAATGAAACTCTGAAAGGTGCTAACAAGAACACCTTCATCACCAGCTTCAGGGTAAGAAATATACGTCTATTTTATATTTAAATTGTATTGCTTATAGAGCATATCCAGTGTTTTCAATGTGTTTAATATGAACATTTTGAATAAACCAGCTTAATGTAAATCTACGAGTGTGTGTGTGTATATGTATATATATATATATATATATATATATATATATATATATATATATATATATATAAATATTGGGGTAGTCATATACTAATTACATACAATTATTTTGCTTCCTGCTTTGCAGTGCTAAATGCTGACTAGGCTTTACTGCTCCTTCACAATGTAAGGCTTTGAGTACATTGGTTCATATTTACTCCCCAAGTGGCTTTTACCTTATCTCACTGATTAATTAAAAAGAGATTGGAAAATTGCAGCAAGATCATTATAGAGGCTAATCTACAAATCTCTATATGTTATTACTTTACAAGATTTACATAGCCCCAACAATTTGTGTAGAGTGTAGGTAGAGTGCAGCATGGTGTTATGCTAAAGTTAGTAGGGAATGGGAGAGTTTTGTGGCTCCCATTCACAATTTGTCAAATTTAGGCTGCTGTCATTCCCAGAACTGTCCTGTGGGTCGGTCTGCGCTCCAGGGGTGTGTTTCCACCCCTGGGCGACAGCTGGCGCTAGAGGGGTCCTGGCGGACTCGCTTTCTTCAGCAGCCAATCAAAAGGGTTGGTTCCCTCGCTAAGGCATGCTGAGGGAGGCTATATCTGGGGCAGCCGCCTAAGCCTGAGGGCCGTTTTTGCTTTCTGCGGGGTCCGAGTTCCAGGTGCGCGCATCCATGGACCCCGCAGCCGTGGCCTACCTGGCAGGAGTTGTGCACCATGCGGAGCTCTACTCTGACATAGAGAGGGATCCCAGTAGCTGCTGGGTCCCGAACCTTTTCTGAAAGAATCCCAGGCTGGGAGCTGTACGGTGGGGGTTCGGCTTGAGGAGAACCCGGAGGCAGGTGATCCAATAGGGCTTGAACGAACCATCGGGGATCCAGTAACTCTAACTAAATCTATTGGGAGGACTCGCTCATTTCAATTTCACGTTCACTCAAGTACTAGGCCTGTGGCAGAGGCCCAAGCCAGGCCTGTGGCAGAGGCCTGGTCCTCCCAACATTTGCAAGTGACGTTCCGTCTGCCAGGCCTGTGGCAGGGGTCTGTCCGGGGGCACTTTACCCATTCCGACTGGAGTGGTGACAAACTGAGTTCATCATTGCTGAGAGCAAGACAACTCCACTCTTCTTCATATCCAAGGCCTGATACTCAAGTTCTCTCTCTCTGCTCATCAACCTTTCCTGTCCTATACCATGTTGATGAAGGCCATGTTGGGCCTTGGAATAAAGCATTGAAGAAAACCCAACTAAAGACTGCACATTCGCTCTCTTCCTCAACTCACAAGTATCACCCCTAGACACCTGTCAGGTAACACAACACGCCGATCCCACTTATGCTCAGCGGCTCCTGAATAGGGTAGCGCTTCAGCAGTATTGCAGCAATACAGCTACCTAGCCAGGCACACTCACAGTTTCCAATAACATGAAGAAGTAGGTTTCAGCTGAACCGGCAGCATCTGCTGAGAAGGTACAGAATGCGACCTGGTTGTCTTGTACCCAATCAGGAAGGTATCCAGAGAGTTACGACCCTACACTTTCCTGCCTCCTAAAGAACCTATCAGTAGTACTGTCCCTAACAGTCAGTGTACCTTTCCCTACTTTACACACTTGCAAAAGCAAGCCAAGCCCAGGGGCCAGGGTCTTAAGTATACTCTGCCACACTTAAGATGGCTGCCATCCAGTCAGATCACTGCTCCAGGGACTCAGGAAACCATAGAGGAACCTTGTTACCCTTGACTTCCTTTCCCTCTGCATTGCCGCAGCAGTTGAGCGCCACCTTCAGTGGAGACAGCATACAGCACCTGCCTACCAATGTTTAATAAAAAAAGGGATATAGTAATGTTACAGAACAATTCAAGACACAATGGTTAATAGGGCCCTGCTCATGAGAGCTTACAATCTAAAAGACATGTGCAAGTGATACAAAAGGTAATAGCTCTGAAGGGATGAGTGAATGGAGAACGAATATACTGTTTTTAGGTAAAAGCAGGATAGGGTTTCCTGAGGAGATGAGATTTCAAGCATCACCTATAGGCAGTATAGTGGATAGCTGGAGAGATTAGAATAGGAAGATCCAGAGGGAGAGTGAGGCTCTGGAGAAGTCCTGGAGGGTAGAATGGAAGAAGTTAATGAGAGAGCCAGAGAGCAAGGGGTCTTGGGATGAGCAGAGAGGATGGTTTTGGTGATTTTATGAGATGAAGTTGGTGATCTAGCTTTGGACAGAGTTGAGCAGCTTTCATGATAGACTGAGGGGGGATAGCCTATGTAGATGTAGACCAACAAGGAGGAAGTTGCAGTAGTCGAGAGATAACTAAGAAATTCTAAAAATATATATTTTGTAAAGTTCAGGAAGATGTGGACGGCAATAAAAATATTGTCAGAAGTTATTACTCTTATGCACTCTACTAAAAGGTTTTTGTTGAATGTCTTGTTTCTTGAAGATATACAGTAGGAAATCTCCCCTGTAGGGGATCAATAAAAACGTGCAGCAGAAAAACCTGGAAAATACCTCACCTTTCCTGTCTCTAGCCAAAATAAAATAAAATGTCTAGTTAAAACTTGAAAAAACATAAAAATACTGAAAGTCAGGAATGAGTGACAGATTTATATACTGTAACTAGAATAAAACTTTAATACAGAATCATGAGTTCTTACTTTCTTAAAGGATAAGTTTACTGTTGTTACGTTAAACCCGTTAAAATAATATATATTTCTGAACCAACCCTGATCCCTCATTGTGACAGCGGACAGGGGATCCTCTCCCCTCCCCCTTGTCACAAATCAAAAGCAGCGTGGCTGTGCGTGGCTCCGCCCACATGGCCGCATCGGTTTCCAAGGGATGGATGAAGTGCAAGTGCCATCTGTCATTGTGACCTGCGTGGATACAGGTGAACGCTCTCGTAGTTCCTTGATTCCTTCTACAGTTCAGTAACTGTTGCTCATATGGGAGATATGAGCAGACAGATGACTGAGAGTCTGCAGGATGCTTGCATTGCACCCACAAGCTGCTGCTTGTGGGTGCAATGCTTTATAGGCTTCACTGTAAAAAAATAAAAATAAATGCACTTTTTTTTAACCTACAAAAAGACGTGCATGTATAATATTTTTGTGTTACAGAGGTAGAACTGGTCCTTTAAATGTGTTTTTCCTTCTAAAAGGCATTATTTATTGGTCTTATGTAACAAAACATGTAATTCAGATGGGAGACATGGAAAATCATCACAAAGCCTGAATGAAAGGTAAAGTGCCTTGTTTGTGGCAGAAAATCATCCAAGGTTTAGTGAACAATATACCCATTATCCATTACTGGCCTGACCAGTAAATGTGCATATTTCATACTGTGTTAAACCTTTCCTTTCAGGATAAGTCCATTAGTACCAGCCTGCCTGTACTTGATTTAATTGATGCCATTGCACCTAAGGCTGTCAATGCAGAGATGGTAAAAAGGGATAATCTTTCAGATGGGGACAAAATGAAGAATGCAAAGTAAGTTATTATTTTATGTTCTTATGTTGCTGTAAGAGGGTATTTAGTGTATGAATAGCAGTTGCAAGTACTGGACAGTACTCGGATGTCCCTTACCACCCTGTAAAGGGGCTCCCAAGGGTTCTTAACCACTTAAGGACCCCCGCACGCACATATACGGCCACAGAATGGCTCGTACAGGCACAAGGGCGTAAATTTACGTCCCCGCCTAAGTGCGGGGGTCCCCCTGGCTCCGGGAGCGATCCGGGACAAGCGGGCGGATGTCGGCGTTTACCCTCCCCCCCGCGATCGCTCCCAGCCAATGCGCGCGCTCCAGGTTCTGTCACTTCCTCCTCCTGTGTAAACACAGGAAGGGGGAAGTGATGTAATTTCCCATCGCAGCAGTATTTCCAACCGCTGCGATGGGAGAAACACCTCACAGTAAGTCCTGCACCAACACTACACTGACATACACACACATAGGCATACTTAACCCCTTGCGATCTGCCCCCCCACCCCCCCTGTCACAGTGTCACTGAATGCAGTGATCTAATCACTGCATTTAGTGTCAGTGTGACAGGCAGTGTAAAATCAGTTAGTGTTAGGTTCAGGATAGCCCCCCCACCCCCCTAATAAAGTTTTAACCCCCTAATAAAGTTTTAACCCCCTGATCACCGCCCTAGTTAACTCTTTCACTCCCTATTGCCAGCGTCACTAAGCGATCATTTTTCTGATCGCTGTATTAGTGTCGCTGTTCCCGCTAGGTAGCTATTTTTTTTTATTGCGATTTTTTTTTTTACTAAAGACATGTGGCTAAATAAATTTTGGCCTAAATGTTTGACTAAAATTTAGTTTATTTGATTTTTTTTTAACAAAAAGTAAAAAATAGTGTTTTTTTTTCAAAAATGACGCTCTATTTTTGTATATAGCGCAAAAAATAAAAATCGCAGAGGTGATCAAATACCACCAAAAGAAAGCTCTATTTGTGGGAAGAAAAGGACGCAAATTTTGTTTGGGAGCCACGTCGCACGACCGCGCAATTGTCTGTTAAAGCGACGCAGTGCCGAATCGCAAAAACACCTTGGGTCATTTACCAGCGTATTGGTCCGGGTCTTAAGTGGTTAAGGTCCCTAGTACACTGCCTGGCCACTTCTTGAGTCCTTTGAAATGGTCTGGTATAAAGAGAGAATGCAAAAAAGGCAGAATGATCAGCTATTTACAGACAATTATGTAAATTCTTTCCATATACTGTAAAATATTATCTTTCATCCTGTGCAATACAAACATTCCCTACTAAATGGAAATTTTTGCCTTGCTTAAAGTAAATGAATGTTAATATATATCAGCATTCGGTAGGAAGATGTACATGCATACAACACCATTCTTACATTGCTGGGGGAGTTCATTGATGAGTCAGAACAAAGAAGTTGTTGGAGATTTTTATGTTCCTGCTGCTCCTACTGTGTTTTTTTTTTTATTGTGTAAAATGCATTCAAAAATCCCACAGGGAGAGTGGGCGAAGTAAGGCACAGACATTTCACAATCACTGTCCTTGAAATATATGAGAATTTCTTGGGTAGTTTAACTCTACAATAATTATAAAATGCAATCCAAGCAAAATATAAGGTGCTCTGTGCCATAAAATTGGATTGAAGTTATATTTAGGCAGTCCATGCAGAAAAGTGCTTAGTGTTTCATGAAATAATTCAAATGGCTGTGATCATTCAGTGCTCCCTCTCCTCATGCTCTGATAGGTCCCTCACTCACCAGATCCAGGTACCCACAAGGGGTTAAAGGCTTTCACAGTGTTAGCCCCTGTGTGGCTCTGTGGCAGTCTCCTCTGGCTTCAGGTGCTTTGGGTCTAATACGGCTCAAAGAAGAAAAGGTGCCCACATAGCGTAATACAGTATGCCAAGTTTTTATTGTAGACAAAAAAGTCAGGTACTCACATTTAAGCATAAAGTAACAGGCGTATCATAAAGTGTGTGATCCACGAGTGTGTACGACTGAAAGATTATCATGCTCTTTCAGTCGTACACACTCGTGGATCACACACTTTATGATACGCCTGTTACTTTATGCTTAAATGTGAGTACCTGACTTTTTTGTCTACAATAAAAACTTGGCATACTGTATTACGCTATGTGGGCACCTTTTCTTCTTTGAGCCGTATTAGACCCAAAGCACCTGAAGCCAGAGGAGACTGCCACAGAGCCACACAGGGGCTAACACTGTGAAAGCTTTTAACCCCTTGTGGGTACCTGGATCTGGTGAGTGAGGGACCTATCAGAGCATGAGGAGAGGGAGCACTGAATGATCACAGCCATTTGAATTATTTCATGAAGCACTAAGCACTTTTCTGCATGGACTGCCTAAATATAACTTCAATCCAATTTTATGGCACAGAGCACCTTATAATACTATATTACATCATCTATTAGCACGTTTTTTTACATGTGTATATTTATTTATTTATTTTTGTATTCATTTTTATTTATATGGTTTACCCAATGTGGATGTAAGCACATATTTGTTTTAGGGCTGCATTTTATTTACCCAACATCACTTTTTCATATAAAGAGGCGCCAACACCTACTACCTCACCCCCACTCATTATCCAATTCCATTTAGGTGGAATTTCACGTAGGGGCTGCCACTTTAGCACTGCTACCAGTCTTATAGGTAGCTATTGATACTTGATAATTTGATCCGTAGGGTGGGTTCTACCTATCCCCCTTCATTACAAGCAAAATATAAAGCTATAAAGCAGAGGTGTCAAACACAAGGCCCGCGGGCCGAATCCGGCCCTCCAGGCCATTTTATGTGGGCCTTGCCGTCCTCCTCAAGACCCTTGCTTTCTGTTTTTAAGCAATGCATCCAGATTCTTCCCAGCAGCAGCTTAAGGAAAGGGGGGTGCACTGTGATGTAAGGGAGAGTGGGGGACTCAACTTCTGATGGTGAGTTAGCTCTTAACATCTAATGTGAGGGGAGGGGATGTGCTGGATATATAATCTTACACACACCATAGGCCCTTTTGAGGGCAATCATAATGCTGATGCGGCCCTCAATGAAATTGAGTTTGACACCCCTGCTATAAAGGATAACTAGTATTGCAAGCAGAACACTAGGGCCGCGTACACACGATAGGTTAAACAGAGGACAGCGGTCTGATGGACTGTTTTCATTGGTCAAAACTGATCGTGTGTGGGCCCCATAGGTTATTTAACCATCAGTTAAAAAAAGCCAACTTGCTTTAAATTTAACCAATGGATTCCTATCCGATAGGTCAAAACCGATTGTTAGTAGGCACGACCATCGGTTAAAAATCCACAAATGCTCAGAATCAAGTCGACGCATGCGTGGAAGCATTGAACTTCATTTTATTCAGCACGTCGTTGTGTTTTACGTCACCGCGTTCTGACACGATCGGTTATTTAACTGATGGTGTGTGGGTGTGATGGACCATCAGTCAGCTTTATCGGTTAACCAATGACAGCGGTCCTTCAGACCGTTCTCATCGGATGGACTGATCGTGTGTACGCGTCTTAAGGATAATCACATCACCTCTAAATACAGTAGTAAAAATAAGCGCAGCGCAATATTGACTAAGAAATCATTTGAAAATGATAAATTAGCATACATGTTTAGAACCACAAGACCCAGAACCCAGCAGAAGTATCCACATGGGAAGAAAGTCTGATGTCAGAATATACAAAACCAAGCCTCCAAAACCCTCTTCCATTCATGGAAACCCTTACTCTTCAACTGCAAGTAAACGGCCAGGAGACCGTCCGGATTCTACTCTGCTATAGGCCACCTGGCCCCAAGTCGCAGCTGCTCCCATCTTTGACGGACTTTGTCTCCACCTATACCCTGAATAGCAAACACTTTTTGCTGCTCGGGGACTTCAACCTCTGGGCCAACTCCCCGCAAGACCCCATTGCCGACGCCTGCATCGACCACCTGGAAGGATTAGGGCTTCAGCAACTAGTATGTGGGCCCACACATGCTTCAGGTCATACGATCGATCTTATTTTCAGACAAGATCTGGAAATAAAAATCTTGGAAAATGAACCATTGCCATGGACAGATCACCATGCAATTAAATTCATTATTTCCGAATTCCCCCCCTTAACAAAAACATCAAATCCAGTGACAACACACTGGACCAGATGTCGGAAGAAGCTCCATTCGGAACTCTTCAAAGCCACGTTAGGGGAAAAATTAATCACAATTCAGCCGCACCAAACAGCGGCAGAAACACTGGAGGCCATAAACACAGCACTATTGCAGTCAGCTGACTTGATAGCGCCGAAACGAAAGACCCAGATCAGGAAAAATAACTCTGGCTGGTTCAACAACCAGCTGGCGTTACTGAAGCAAGAGCGCAGAAGGGCAGAAGCAGCCTGGAAAAGAAACTCTTCAGATGAGAACCTCTCGATCTACAAGGCAATAACCAGGAAATACTACAAGCAAATCTTCGAAGCCAAGAAAAAGTATTTTTCTGAGGCTATCAACGGTGCCCTAAATCGCCCCCGCGAACTCTTCAAGCTGGTCACTCAGACCATGAATCCAGAATGTCTTGAAGCCCCCAACTCGGACACACAAGAATTTTGCGATGAGTTATCGGATTGCTTCATTAACAAAATTATGGCAATCCGGCAAAGCATTCAGCAAAACAATTGCTCTCCCAGCCCCCCCCGTAGTCATTTACACAGCACCGGCAGCAATTCACCACAGTTTGGTGAGTTCACGCTGGAACCCATCTCCATTCAGACCACTAAAAATATCATCGGCACTCTGCGCAACAGCACTGCGCCAAATGATATTATCCCCACTAAACTGCTGAAGGAATGTGCCGACATCCTGGCACCTCCTGTCACGCAGCTTATTAACCAATCCTTCAGGGAGGGCAAAATGCCCTCCCAGCTGAAGGAGGGCTTCATTCAACCCATCTTGAAGAAAGCCACCCTGGATCCTAAGGATCAACTCAACTGGCGCCCCATAACAGGCCTAAATGTTCTCTCCAAGGTAATGGAGAAAGCAGTGGTACAGCAGCTGCAACAGCATCTAGATACCCACAACTTACTCGACCCATTGCAATCAGGATTCCGTCCCGGACACGGGACGGAAACAGCATTGCTTAAGATATGGGACGACGTTCTCGAGGCCGCAGACGAAGGAGAATCTTCTCTTCTGGTTCTGCTGGACCTAAGCGCAGCCTTTGATACAGTTGATCACAAGCTGTTATTGACTCGGCTGGCTAAAATAGCCAAAGTCGCAGAAAGCGATCTATCTTGGTTCTCCTCTTTTTTGGAAAACCGATCGCAAATAGTGAAGCTAGGACCATTCACTTCGGAACAACGCACATTACCGTGCGGGGTCCCTCAAGGATCTCCCCTGTCGCCGATGTTATTCAACATCTATCTGCGTCCTCTTTTTGAAATCATCAGCAGCCAAAAACTGCTATATCACTCTTACGCAGACGAAACGCAACTGTACTTCTGCATTTGCAATAAAAAGGATCACCACCTCAACCTAGAGACATGCCTCTCTTTGATAGAGGACTGGATGACAAAGAGTTATCTCAAACTCAACGGAGCGAAAACAGAACTTCTTCTGTTTCACGCCAAGCGTAGGAATCAATCGACAACAACCTGGATCCCCCCGCCTATTCTGGGCAAAGTCATCACACCTAGCGCCAAAGTCAAAAGTCTTGGGGTCATCTTTGACTCCGACATGACAATGAACGCACAAATAGGGGCAGTAGTCAGCGGATCTCACTATCTGCTGCGCCTACTACGCAGACTCACGCCTTTTATTCCCAAGAAAGACATAGCGGTCGTGGTGGGAGCGATTGTAAACTCCAGATTGGACTATGCAAATGCCCTTTACCTCGGACTCCCCAAGTACCAAATCGCTCGTCTTCAAGTCGTTCAAAATACGGCCGCCAGACTTGTGACTGGGAAAAAACCCTGGGAATCAATCTCACCTTCACTGAGATCCCTTCACTGGCTACCAGTCAAAGACAGAATCACCTTTAAAGCACTCTGTCTAACGCATAGATGTATCCTTGGGAATGCTCCCCACTATCTATGCGAAAAATTAAAAATTTACAATCCCAATCGTATTCTACGATCCACCAATCAAAATCGGCTTCAGATACCGAAAGCCAGATACAAGTCCAAAGGAGACAGGAGATTCGCTGTCCAAGGTCCCAGACTATGGAACGCCTTACCAGCCAGTATTCGACTGGAGGAGAACTACTTAGTCTTCAGGAGAAAGATTAAGACTCATCTCTTTTGATCTCAAAGGAGACAGGACCAACAAGCGCCCAGAGGCGATTTACTTCGCATGTGCTGCGCTATACAAGTTCTTCATTCATTCATTCATACAGTATGAGACAATCCCTCCAACAGCAGCCAAAATGCTTGCTTACCAAGCTTACGTACCCAATGGACATGTAGATACAAACAAAATCTAAGTGCCCTCTTCTGTTTAAAACTATAGTATTTTTTAAAAGGTAGCACACTCACTTGGTATCCATGACAAAAAGACTCTAGGTACGAGCTGAGACGATAACTGTATGATCCAGCTCTGTCTACAGGTGGATGGCAGCGGGTGATGTCCACAACGTAACTCCCCCCTCCCCTGTACACATTACGTTGACATTTTGTTTGTATCTACATGTTCATTGGGTTAGTCGGAGTATCTGGTTTGCTGGTGATCTCTTAATTTTCCCCAGTGGGGACATGCTCAATTGACCTCCTGTTAGTTCAGGGGTCCATCTGTTGCGATAAGCGAGCACTTTGCCTGCTGGTGGAGGGATTGTCACTTATACACTTATATATTCTGACATCTGACTTTTGTCCCAAGTGGATACTTTTGCTGTGTTCTGGGTCTTGTACTTCTAAATTGGATTTTTTTTAGACTTTACATCTATCATTTCCAAATGATTTTTTACTTTAACTCTACAGCCAACAACCAAAACATCAGTTTTGTGTGGTTGATTGTTGCTCATCGGTTGCAGCTCATAAATCAGTATTTGCTACACATTTTAATGTTGATGATTACTAAGGATTGTGTATGATGAATGAAGATAACCTGTTTGACATTGATGTTTCACACTATTCTATGGTGCAGCCCTATGTATCTTCTCACAATACATTACAAATTCTAACCTCTCTTTTTATTATTCCATTATAAGGTATGCTATTTCCATTGCCAGAAAAATAGGAGCCCGGATATATGCTCTGCCTGATGACCTGGTAGAGGTGAAACCAAAGATGGTGATGACAGTATTTGCTTGTCTGATGGGCAAGGGACTGAACAAGTTAAAATAATGGATACAGTCTACTCCATGCATTGCCATTTAATAGGCTGAGTGTCTTATGAGGAACAGAACTGACCTGTGTATGATTGGTAAAGATATGGTACAGGAAAATGTGTATGCAATTATGGAAAAGACGAAATTATTTCATCCGAAAACATATGTAATATAGAATAATGTTTAATAATCTATGCTTATTATACCATGATTGATCATAAGCTGAATACTGATACCCCTTCTTTTTGTACATGGAAATGATGCAGGCCCAGGCCATTGTCACATGACTTTATAACAACCTATCAAGGCGGAATGACTCTGTACTCTATAATTTGCTTTTAGAAATTGTAGAATGGAAAAGCCTCAACTATATTGACTATGTTAGCAAAAGGTGTTGAAGTGTCAAGCCTGTTGAATAAATGTGCTGCAGGAATAATGCAAGTTACAAATGTTCATCTATACTGCAATAAACTGATGCTGGCATGGTAAAACCTTTCCTTCCTGATGAGGTTGAACAACGCCAGCCTCTGGAAAGATGTCTGAAGCTTTGCAAGGTATCTTCTCTAGAGGATGGTTGATATTTGGGTCACAATCGTTCATCCAGCTTTGGCATGCTAAAGGTATTTGATGGGTCTCCTTATACATGTTGAACACACATTAAAGTCAGTGCTGAATAGGAAGGTGAAAGGCCCTGGTTAACTCAACTGAGGGTTATTCTAACCTGAATGCCAAATGAAGGGGAAGATATAACGTGTTACTAAAACCCAGGACCCTGCATTCACTATATCTGGTCTCCCCCAGTACACATACATGGAAATGCAATTATTTTAGTAAATTAAAACTGCTAAATACTTTTTCTCATCATCAGGATATAGCAGTCTTGTGACTTCTATCAGTGTCTGGTTAAAGCGTGTAGGAGGGGTTTTCATTCTCTTTTGACTGTTCTATGAGGCTGCATGACACCTGATCCTCTGTCTGGACAGTGCTGATTGGCCCTGGGCTGATCAAATGCACCCTTCCCAAGAAAAAAATCACACCAAACTGAGCATGTGCAGAGTGCCCCCGAGGCTCTGTACTGTCAGGAGATGGCTTGGGGACAGTAAAAGAAGGGGTGGATCAGAGAAGACATGATCAAACAACCTGTTTACACAATGCAGAGGATTAACCTTAGATTCCACAGTGAATATAACAAGCATGCTTTACTGCATATACACACAGATTTTACTGTTGTGGGTTTAGTAACACTTTAATTGTTTAAAAAACTTTAAATATTACAAATTCACTGAGTAATCTAGCTTTAATCTCATTGGGTAGTTGATGGACAGACTGTCAGGTTAATTGATGGGGCCTTCCAGTTACTCTTAGGCATCTCTATGTGCTCCTTGTAATTTTTCCTACTAACTCTAAAACTGACTACACATAATACAGTAGAATTACTGTTCAGTTTGTCTCTGTTGAATCTTTGAAACACAACTAGGTAGCACAAGGGCCTCACTGGTTAGATGCCAATTGAAAATAATGTTTAGGTTTACAGGAGAAATCATCTGGAAAGCATAAACAACTTATATGCAGCGTGAATTTCACCATTAAAAAAGCATTACATGCATTTATATGCTTTTTTAAAATGCCCTCCAAACACATGCAGACACAGGTTTTACACTGCCGGTGTGAATGAGGCCCAACATTACATAGTATTAGTAAAACTAGAACAACATTTTACAGAGATTGTAAAATAATATTGTAATGCATATGGCCAGCTTAAAAAACCCACGTTTTAGCCAGCTGGATTTGGTTAGTAGTGATCAGAGGGATATATGCAGGGCTTTTTTTCAGCTGGAATTTGGTGGAAATCAGTTCCACCACCTCTGGCTCAGACCCTTTGCTCCCTGTCCGGCTTCTGTGTTTAGAAGTGACAGCTTGTCTTCCAATGGCTCCCACAGATCTGATCTTATGAGTGGCTCCCACGCAGTACAGGATGGGGACCTGTGAGATGTAGGTGCCTGGGGTGCAGTGTGTCTGCTGACACCCCCACTGGATGATCTCCCTGAAAATGAGAGAGGGTGAGCCACCTACAGTGTGCGGGGTGGTACCAGGGAAGAAGGAGAGATGTGGATGGAGGATGCAGAGGTAAGCAGCTGTGGGAAAAGGCTCTGCACTGTTTTTCTTTCACCCCTTAACTCTGCACTATGTATGTAGCACAGCACTAAACTCTGCACTCAGTGTGTAACCCTACCGAACTCTGCACTCATAATGCACTCCTGGGGCCAGATTATCATATAAATTCGCTGGCGTAGCGTAAGCCATTTACACTACGCCGCTGCAACGTAACAGAGCAAGTGGCGTATTCTCCATGCACTTGCTCCGTAGTTTGCGTTGGCGTAGCGAAAATGGCCCAGCGTAAGGCCGCGTAATTCAAAGGGGGCGGCTTGTATTTAAATTAAGCGCGCCCTCGCGTCGATCGAACTGCGCATGCGCCGGCCGGGGAAAAAGCCCAGTGCGCATGCTCCAGCTCACGTCAGAAAGCGTTGTTGAAACCGACGTCAAAACGACGTGATCGTCACTACCCAATGCCCTATTCGCGAACGAGTTAGTAAAACGACGGAAGCGACGGAAAAAGCCGACGCTGACCCGACGCCATACTTAACATGGCATCCGACAGCACCCGACGGCATCTGACGGTACTGCGTAAGGTTACCCCTCATATTAGCAGGGGTAACCTTACGCGTTCGTAAACGACGTACGCGACGACGGGGCGGCGTAAAAGCGATCGGGAATCGGCGTAGTAGCCTCATTTGCATAGGCAAATGAGAAAACAACGTAAAGGCCACCTAGTGGCCAGAGTTGTCATTACAACTACGATCCGCAAGTGTAATTGTATTACACTTGTCGGATCTTCAGGCGTATCTATGCCAAAATGATTCAAGGAATCACTCGCATAGATACCCGGCCAAAAAACGGCGATACGATGGGGTATCTGAGATACTCCATCGTAGCGCCTCTGAGAATCTGGCCCCTGGTGTTTAATGCCCCTTTAAAACCCTCCCACTATAAGTATGATTTCACCATACCCACTATTTGATGTTGTTTGGATGGTAGGTGTGTGTGTGTGTGTGTGTGTGTTGTGGGGGGGGGGGGGGGGGGGCGTTTGGGGGTTATGGTTGTGTTGCTGCACCTATTTTCTGAGAAAAAAGGCCTGGCTATATGACTGCTTGGACTGACACATAGTAATATCTGACAGATACCATAAAAGCTGATGTACTTGAGAGTATTTCAGGGCTGACACCATTTTTTTTTTGCTGTGGGGGCTCACTGACCAAAATGCAGCCTTAACATATTCTGAAATTAGCCACCACATGGCTATATGCTAAATTGTCTTTTTACTCCCATTCTGTCGCTGGATAGCTGTACCTATGGGCTGAACATACAACACAAAACAATCATTTTTGGTAGAGAGACTTTTTTTTTAAAGAAACAACTGTATTTAAATTTTTTAAGTGTTGTGAGATAGAGTTTGATCTCCCACTGGGTGTTTTTGCTCAGGAGATTTCATGATAGCTAAGCAATGTTGTGACAGAAATGCATTTTTAGTTGAGCTAACCAGCATTATCAGCCGATAAAATGATAGGAAAATCTATCCACAAATGATGCAGGATACATAAGAGGTTCAATACCTCTCTAGTAAAGTCTGTGCTTGAATATAGGAAAACCCCAAGCCACTCACAATAGCTCAGCTGGAAAAGATTAGCCTGCCATTTGTTAGTTTGGCATGGAAAGAAATGTCTCCAGTAGGGTAATAGAAACAGCTTCACAGAAAACAATGAAATCTGCAACAAATTTTTTTCTCTAAGCAAATCTTGTCAACAACTGTACAGTTCCTTTGTATGAAAAGTCTTTATTTCCATATGCAGTTATTGTTTTTTACTTGCAGATCTGTTGAGGGTATTGGATTTAGCTATGCACTTTCAATGAAATACAGTGGTGAAAATGATTATGTGATCCCCTAAGGATTTTGTAAGTTTGCCCACTTACAAAGATATGAAGGGTCTATCATTTTTATCATAGGTGTATTTTAAATTATAGAGACAGAATATCAACCAAAAATCCAGAAAAAAAACATGATACAAATGTTATAAATTGAGTTGCAGTTCAGTGAGGAAAAAAAATGTTTCTGATCCCCAAGCAAAGCATGACTTAGTAATGTGTAGGAAGAGAGGTAAAATTCTGATGTACTATGTTCATAAAAACAAAAAGTATAAATGTGAAAAAATTAATTTGTGTTCTGTCTCTTTAAATCATATAATGTGCATATAAAAATGTCCTAGTGCGTGCAACTCTATGAGGTGCACGGTAATAAATTAACTGTGCTTAAATGCGCAAACAAATATATATAAATCCAATATCATAAATAAAGACTCCATGAAAATATATCACAAAAAATATCAAAAAAAGTCTGTGATTTTATGTGCAAATTAATAGTCCACAATAAACTGTATAAAACATATGAAAAATAAAGTGCTCAACGTGCTTGATGTGCAAAAATTTCTATATATGAAACCAGAAATCAATCAATATATAAAAAAAATAAAAATACAAAAAAAAAACAGTTCATGATAAATCCATATGGGTGATCCTAATCCAAAGTGACTTGTGCCTGGGCAAATGGTGCAGTGTAAATCACTAGTGAAAAATGTGGGGAACTTTAACATGGTAATGGACCGGAAATTAGACAGGTTCCCCCCAGGCACGCAAGCGGGTAATGTAGTAGATACCCGATTGTCCGACTTCTTAAAAGAAACCGGTCTCAGGGATATTTGAAGAACCTGGAATCCGAAAGCCCAGCAGTACTCGTGCTTCTCCAGAACGCACTCTACGCTTTCCAGGATTGATTTAATCCTGGGAAGCGAGGAGATGATGTATGTAATAAAGAACGTGATTTATATGCCTGTCAGATCACTCCCCGGTGACTGTGACATTAGAACTCATCAAACGGATTTATCCGGGAGAGTGGAAAGTAAGCTCTTTTTGGATAGAATTAATGGAGGTTCCGAATGAGGTATTGGTGTCCCTGAGCGAGTTTGTTGACCAGAATAGAGGTACTGCCTTGGAGGGAGTAGCATTGGATACTTTGAAAGCTTTCCTAAGAGGCATAATGATACAACAAATTTCAAAAATCAAAAAGCAGACTAAAGACTGGGAGAGACTAATCGGCGAGAGGGTAACAATAGCAGAAGAACATTATGTCAACAATCCGACACCTGACAGACTTAGGACTTGGATAGAGGAACAACAGAATTACCGGTTAGTGACGCTTAAGAAGATAGAGAACAAACAACTCTTTCAAAGACAATCTGTCTTTGGAGAAGGGGAAAGTGTGGGACGTATGTTGGCACAATTAGTTAGGGCGAATGCCCCCTCATCTGTGGTACCCACTCTTACTATGGGAGATGGAAGGATATCTTTATATACACCAGAAATAGTGGGCAAGTTTAGAGAATACCATGAAGATCTGTATAGTTCCCGACAGGAGGAGTTGGGGGATGGTATGAATGCCTTCTTTAGGGATTTGACCATCCCTTCCCTCAGTGAGATGGAAAGAAAGCAGTTAGACAGGCCCATAACGTTAGAGGAGTTACAGCGAGTCACAAATGAGATGGCGGGACAGAAATCCCTGGGACCAGATGGGCTCTAGGTCGCGATGTATCAGCATTACGGAAAGGTGTTGTTCCCTGAGCTGCTGAGGGTTTTAAGTCAGTCATAGGGGGAGCTCTTTCCCCATCAATGAAGGAATCTACTATAATTTTCATACATAAGGAGGGTAGATATCCACTTGAAACCACCTCTTATAGGCCCATTGCTTTGCTGAACACTGATATGAAAATACTGGCAAAAATCTTGGCGGTTAGGCTGAACAAGGTTGTCTAGCAACTCGTCCACCCCGATCAATCGGGGTTCATACCTGGAAGAACTACCAGCACAAATATAAGGCGGGTATATTTGAATCTCCAGGTCCCAATGGACGAGGGTGGAGAGAGGGCCATTTTGTCTTTGGATACCGCCAAGGCCTTGACACTCTTGAGTTGCAATACCTTTGGAGTTTTGGAAGCACTCCAATTTGAACCAGGCTTTATCAATTGGATACAAATTTTATATAGGATGCCTGAAGCAAGGGTTAAGGTGAACAATGTACAGTCTGAGAAATTTCGATTGGGGAGAGGAATGAGACAGGGGTGTCCCTTGTCACCCCTCCTCTTCACTATTGCAATTGAACCTCTGGCTATTGCTCTCAGGTCCTACGATCAGATAAGGGTTTTTAGAAGAACCAAATTTAGGGTTAAAATAAAGGTATGGAAACCCCTGCCATTATCTGTGGCAGGTCGATGTAACCCAATTAAAATGATTTGGATGCCGCAACTTCTGTATGTACTACATAACTCCCCAATCTGGTTGTATAAAAAGTGGTTTAAAAAAAATAGACACTGTGTTCAGAGAATTGATCTGGAAGGGTGGAGTGGCAAGAATCTGGTTAAATACCCTGCAACTACAGAAACAGGAAGGAGGAGTAGCGCTTCCACACCCCTTTAGCTACTTCCTAGCGGCAAAACTCCAGTATATGGGAGGTTGCAGCTTGGAGGGGGGAGGAGATGGGAGCAGATTGTTGCTACAGAACACCCCACATGGATTAGTGGTTGAAGCCTTGGAGGCAGGTTCCTTTCCTTCGGGACTTCCCACTTTGAGCTTGATGATGAAAGTGTGGGATACTGTGAAGGTAATACTGAAGTACACAGGACTCACGGAGTATACCCCCCTATGGGAAAATAGCAAACTGGGAGAACTGCAGAAAATGGGGGTAGTGAGGGAATGGGAGAGATGTGGAATAAAATACATTGCCCAGTTGTATCAAGATGGCACCTTGAAAACTTTTCAGGTGCTGAGGGAACAATTCACCTTGCCGTATAAATCTTTTTTTTAGTATCTAAAGGTCAGGCATGTACTGAAGAAACAGTTTAGAGGGAGGACTTTAGAGTGGAGCACAATTCCTGTGCTCCAAAAGATAGCCAAGGCAGAAAGCGGGAAAGGATTAATTTAAAGAATATATACATTTAAACAAGTGGAGATTAGGAGGGACAGAGGCCCTTATGTATAAGAGAAAGTGGGAGATATTTCTGAAACACAGTGGAATAGAATCCTTGAGTTAGCCCCACTGGTATCGTTGTCCCCTTCTCAGAAGATGTCACACCTGTTTTTACTATACAGAACCTATTACACCCCATGTAAACTTTTTCAGTTTGGCCGAAGACCGGAAGCAAGCTGCCCCAGGTGTGGGGACATAGAGGGGGACCTGATTCACATGTTTTAGAAATGCCCAAAACTGTTCAAATACTGGAAAGAGGTAATAGGTACCATTGACCGGGTGTTTGGAACCTCCACTGACTTGGAGGTGATGCACTGCCTCCTGGGTTTTGTAGAGGAAGTGGGTAACCCAGGAGGGACCCAGGTCGCGGTTCTGCGATGCTTATTTCACGCAAGGAGGCTCATTGCCTTGAGATGGCAATCAGCGTTACCTCCGTCCAGTGGGGAATGAGTAAATAGTATGAATTTGACAATTCTCAAGGAAAAATCGGTATACGTGAAGCAAGGAGGGTTAAAGAAATACACTAAAATTTGGAAACCCTGGTGGGAAGCAAGAGGGATTAACATCTAAATAACATCAGAGTGGAAAAGCACTTAAAGGAAGAGAAGTGACCTAATAGAAACCAAGATTAAGATAAAGGAGAATAAATTGGATGGATGAGCGGGTTGAAAGGATGGTGGTGAGATGGTGTAGTGACTGATCTAGTATAAAGAGTTACTAGGAGTATCAGATTGGTTAGTGTACACGCTGACACCCCTTGCCCAGGATACACCCATGGTACGAGCCTGTTGCTCATTTTCTTGTATTGTTTTTTTATTCTGTGATAGGTGGGTGGGAAAACCGGGAGGGGGGGGGGGGGTTGGGAATATTGGGTATGAATGTTTTGATGATCATTGTATTTAAAAACAAAACAATTTAAATAAAGCTGCCTTTGATCCTTATCCAGTGTCTCCTACTCCTCGTCAGGTCTGGTCACTCACATAGGAATGGATGGACAGAAAGGCATCTCAGTGTAAATTCATAAATGTATATTTATTAAAAATACATGTTAAAAAATGCACTTGCAACAGTGCTAAGCGGTCAGTACAATACAATTGGTAGTATGCCTTTTGTTCCACGGGTAAGAATTTTTGAAACTGGAAGTGACGTGATAACGCTTCAAGCTCATGACTTAGTACTTGGTGGAGAAACCCTTGTTGGCAAGCAAAGAGGTAAGACGTTTCCTTGTAGTTGGTTACCAGGTATGTACACATCTCAGAAGGAATTTTGGTCCACTCTTTTTTCTGATCTTATCTAAACCCTTAAGGTTTCTTGGCTGTCACTTGGCAACTCTAATTTTCAACTCCCTCCATAAATTGTCAATAGGATTAAGGTCTGGGGACTGTCAAGGCCACTCCATGACCTTAATGTGCTTCTACTAGAATTACTCCTTTGTCGCCTTGGCGGTATGTTTTGGGTCATTGTCATTCTAGAAGACCCATCTTCAGTGTTCTGGCTAAGGGAAGAATGTTCTTATCCAAGAGTTTACAATACATGTAAAGTCGGCCTGTACATGTAGCAGAGAAACAGCCCCAATGCATCATGTTTCCACCTCTGTGTTTGACTGTAGGGATGGTGTTCTTAGGGTTATAGCCAGCATTTTTCTTAATGCCAAAAAAATCTATTTTGGTCTCATCTGACCACAGCACTTTCTCCCAATCCTTCTCTGAATCATTTAGATGTTCATTGACATACTTCAAACAGGCCTGTACATGTGCTATTTGAGCAGTGGAACCTTACTGGCACTGCAGGATTTCAATCTATGGCGGCGTACTGTGTTACCAATGGTTTGTTTGGTGACTGTGGTCCCAACTGCCTTGAGGCCATACATAAGCTCCTCCTATGTAGTTCTGGGCTGATCCCTCACTTTTCTCATGATTATCCTTACCCCATAAGGCAAAATCTTGCATGGAGCTCCAAACCGAGGGCGATTGATGATAATTTTGTATTACTTCCATTTACACTTCCATACAGTTGTTTCCCTCTCACCAAGCTTTTTGCTGATTGTCTTGTAGCCCATTTCAGCCTTATGCAGGTCTACAATCTTGTCCCTGACGTTCTTTGGTAGCTCTTTAGTCTTGCCCATAATGGCAAGGTTTGAATGGAAGAAAGAAATTCTGTAGACAGATGTCTTTTATACACATAAGTTGTCATTAGGAGCAGCTTCTTAAATTGACGGGACTAATCTGTGTACCACATGACCACATACTGTAGCCAGTCTGTGGGAGCCAGAATTATTTTTGGTTGGTAGGGGAATCAAATATAGTGGAACCTCGGATTACGAGCATAATCCATTCCAGGAGAATGCTCGTAATCCAAAGTATTTGCATTTCAAAGCGAGTTTCCCCAATGAAGTCAATGGAAACTAAAATAATTTGTTCCGCATTGACTTCAATGGCATGCAATACCGCATGTGGCCAGCGGTGGGGGGGCACCTGAGAGCCTAAGGAACGCACAAAAAGGCCCGAAGACAGCTCGGCTGACCTCAGCAAATCTTGGAAAGGCTCAGGAACTGCATATTTTCGAGTCTTTCTGGTAATTTCCAAACTGCTCTGAACAACGCCGTTCGGCTCTGCTCGGCTCCCGCGCCCCCCACCTCAGGCCAAACGCGGTACTGCACACCACTTTGACGCTAAATACCATTATTATGGCAGTAGCTGGCTGCCATAACCCCAGTATTTTCAGGAATGGCGTGCGTTTCTCTTTAAGATAAAGATAAACCACGTTCTGGTCGTCTCTGCCACTTACTGTAGCAGTCCGAAGCAGTGGAGGCGATCGCGTCGGCTCCCCTTACTGCCTGGGTGCCGAGTAAGGGAAAGATGGTCTCTGCTGTGCTCCATAGCATTGGAGGGCGGAAGCACCATCAAACGTCACTTACGCCCAATGCTCTTAAAGGGGATTTTTTTTAAATGACTTAAAAAAAAAAATATTGAATTTTAGTGTAAATATGAGATCTGAGGTCTTTTTGGTTCTATCATGCTTTTTTTTCTATTACAAGGAATGTTTACATTCCTTGTAATAGGAATAAAAGTGAACACATTTTTATTTTTAAAAGGACAGTGTTAAAAAAAATTAAAATAAACAGCTTGCGCACAGAAGCGAACGCATATGCAAGTCTCGCCCCCATATGAAAACTGTGTTCAAACCATACATGTGAGGTATCGCCACATTCGTTACAGTAAGAGCAATAATTCTAGCACTAGACCTACTCTGTAACTCAAAACCGATAACCTGTAGAAATTTGTGAAATATCGCCAATGGAGATTTTTAAGTGCTAAAGTTTTTGTCGCCATTCCACAAGCAAACACAGTTTTGAAGAATGACATGTTGGGTATCAATCAATCGGCATAACAATATCTTTCACAAAAATTGGGCTAACTTTACTGTTGTCTTATTTTTTAACTCAAAAAAGTGTATTTTTCCCCCAAATAAATACACATGAAAGACCGATGTGCAAATACGGTGTGAGATAAAGTATTGCAATGACCGCCATTTTATTTTCTAGGTGTCTAAAAAAAAAAAAACATATACTGTATAATGTTTTTGGGTTCTAAGTAATTTTCTAGCAAAAAAAAGACAGATTTTAACTAAACAACAAATCTCAAAATTTGATTATAATGTAACCTCTGGTACAGAGAATATGAGCATTTGTCCAAAGGATGTTCAGATAAAGGTGAAGTGTGTGTTGTTCCCTTTATAGAACTACAAGTTTCATTAAGGAATATATTTTATTAACCTGATCTTTTCCAAGACTTGTGCAGCAGCACAGTATTACAGTTTGTGGTAAATGCTTTCTCCCAGTTTCTATTGTAAACATAGCTTTAAAATGTTTCGTTGTAAGAATTAGACTTAACATAATACACAGGAAGTTATATGATCATATTAGCTGACCACACAAGACCAGAGCTATTATGTTCATCTCTAGTTCTAATTCAGAAGTAAATAAAAGTAACCAGGACTCATGCCTCATGCAATAATGATCAGACCTTCCATTATTGGATTGTTAGTGGATGTGTATGTTGGGAGAAAAGAAGCTTGTAGGAAGGTCTAATTTTTTTAATGCTAGCCAACTGTATTGCCCCATGTTAAATTACCTAAGCTGAAGGAGAAGAAGAATCAAGGCATGTATTGACATGTATTGGGGGAGAGTCTCTGGATGGGAGGTATGTGTCTCCTTTATTTGAGTTGTGGTTCCTTTACAGGGGACAACAAGAAACAGTTTGCAGAGTGATCCGGTAAAAGTGGAAAACTGGCCTACAGTTTTTCCAAGATTATTACATCCTGAATGGGTCCAGGAATTTGGAGGCTTGGAAAGATCTTGGGTGAGAAAGACCCTCCAACCCTGACTATGTGTACTTGAACCTGAAAGGGTAACCCACCTGTGCAAGAGGGCTGAAAAGGGCAGGAAGCAGCCAGCATGTGTCTATGAGGTGTGGTGTGGAATAGGATACAGTTGTAAGAGGACTAATTAGACACTACTGGTCTCTTGTGACTTTTCTGGAACCCTGCAGCAGGTTGGGACTTTAATCCCATATTGAGGGACAAGTGTATGCTGTAAGAAAGTGAGCCTGTTGCCTTGTTGAGCAAAGAGCAGGTTTACTTTAGACCTAGATATCGACCATGCTTGGATTCTGATGCTTACAAGTAAGTATGACTAATAATAGTAACAATCCTGAGTATTATTTGTGCATTTATAGTACAATGAATGAGAGGTAAAAATGATTACTTCTAGAAAAGAGTGAGTACTTGCAGACAGCAAAACCACTTTGTGTGAGTGAGGGAAGAGTGATGATAACATTAGGGCAATGAGTGCATCCTACAATTCACAGTGACTGTGTGTGACTATTCAATTATTTAAATATTCAAGGCTGTTTGAATATCAGTGGTACTGACTAGCGCCAAGAAAAAGTGAACTGTACCCAAACACACTGGAACAGGTGACCACTGTGTTCTTGCAATGCTATATACAAGAGTGCGTCATCCAATACAACTTTGTCTGCTATAGGAAAAATTGTGCAGGCACATGGGTGGTTGGGAGAGAATGCAAGACTTCACTAGGGAATATATACACAGTATACAGTGCCTTGAAAAAGTATTCATACCCCTTGAAATGTTCCACATTTTATCATGTTACAACCAAAAACGTAAATGTATTTTATTGGAATATTATATGATCGTGGCACATAATTGTGAAGTGGAAGGGAAATTACAAATGGTTTTCAACATTTGTTACAAATAAATACCTTACAAATAAATACGGTATGTTAAAAGTGTGGCGTGCATTTGTGTTCAGCCCCCCTGAGTTAATACTTTGTAGAACCACCTTTCACTGCAATTACAGCGGCAAGTCTTTTTGGGGATGTCTGTACCAGCTTTGCACTTCTAGAGAGACATTTTTGCCCATTCTTCACTGCAAGTAGAGGCGCATTGCGGGTGGTATTACTGCGGTTTCCCATTGATTTCAATGGGAAGGAGCGGTATAGGAGTGGTAAACACCCGCTCCTATACCGCTCCAAAGATGCGGCTAGCAGGACTTTTGGATCGGTCCTGCTAGCGCACCGCTTCAGTGTGAAAGCCATCGGGCTTTCACATTGAAGAATGCAGGGCACGATTTTTTCAGGTGGTATAAAAAATGAAAAACGTGTCAGTGTGAAAGGGGTCTTATGCTCCATCCATCTTCTCATCAACTCTGACTAGCTTCCCTGCTGAAGAAAAGCATCCCCACAATATGATGATGGTGTGTTCAGGGTGATGTGTAGTGTTGGTTTTCCGTCACATATAGCGTTTTACTTTTAGGCCAAAAAGATACATTTTGGTCTTATCTGACCAGAGCACCTTCTTCCGCGTTTGCTGTGTCCCCCACCTGACTTATCACAAACTACAAACAGGACTTCATATGGCTTTCTTTCAACAATGGCTTTCTTCCTGCCACTCTTCCATAAAGGCCAGATTTGTGGACTGCAAGACTGAGGCCCCGTACACACGACCGAGCTTCTCGGCAGAATTCAGCGAGAAGCTCGCTGGGATCCATATTCTGCCGAGAAGCTCTATCGTGTGTACGTTTTCGCCGAGCAAACTGTCGAGCGAGGCATCGAGCCAAAATAGAGAGCAGGTTCTCTATTTCCTCGACGGGCCATCGGGACTAATGGCTCAACGTCTTTTTCGACAGCCTGGTCGACGAACTCGATGGCCGGCCGAGAACCTCGTCGGGCGGAACGATGGGTTTAGCCCGACGAGGTTCTCGTACGTGTGTACGCGGTCTCATAGTTGTCATGTGGACAGATTCTCCCACCTGAACTGTGGATCTCTGCAGCTCCTCCAGAGTTACCATGGACCTCTTGGCTGCTTCTCTATATAATGCTCTTCTTGCCCAGCCTGTCAGTTTAGGTGGACGGTCATATCTTGGTAGGTTTTCAATTGTACCATACTCTTTCAATTTTCAGGTGATGGACTGAACAATGCTCTGTGAGATGTTCAAAGCTTGGGATATATATATTTTTTTTAACCTAACCCTGCTTTAAACCTCTTCACAACTTTACTCCTGACCTGTCTGGTGTGTTCCTTTGCCTTCATGATCCTGTTTGTTCACTAAGGTTCCCTAAGAAACCTCTTAAGGCTTCACAGAACAGCTGTATTTATACTGAGATTAAATTACACACAGGCGGACTCTAATTACTAATTAGGTGACTTCTGAAAGCAATTGTTCCACTAGATTTTTTTTTATCTCAAAACAAATTTTATTGAAATAAGTACAATACATCTATTACTGGCATCAGAGCAACACATTTCATTATATAAGAGCAATTCCTAATTTAACTACAGGTTTCACACAATCGAGTACAGTGTATGCATCTTCACACTAAATACAGTTAACAGCAACATGCGACAAAGGTTCCACTAGATTTTAGTTAGGTGTATGAGTAAATGGACTAAATACAAATGCATGCCACACTTTTCACATTTATTTGTAAACAATTGTGAAAACCATTTATACATTTTCCTTTCGAATTCACAATTATGTATTATTAGTATGAATACTTTTTCAAGGCACTGTATGTGTGTATGTAAACGTTCATTAACATAATATCTGGTGATCCTTGTATCCTTGCATTTTCTCCTTGTCATTGCCCTTTAACGTACATTTATGCAGCATCTTTGCTTGTTATAGGATCTAAAGGAACTTAAAGTTAACCTGTCACAAACTTTTGCAATTCAAACTGAGCCATCTGTTGAAAATGACATAAGATGAGGCAACTTTCAGTGAAAACCACCTGTCAAAGCAATCAGTGATACAATGATAAAGGGCTGAAATTATATTAAAGTCTTGGCTTTTTCTATAAAACTCATGCCTGGTCTTCCTGATGGCTAGTGATGCTGCCCATAACATGAAAAGACCAAAAAAACAAGAGGTTGGGTCTGGTAGATGTAAGCTCACATTTTACAGAGAATTTGAGATTTGTATATAACTTCAGGTGCTATGTCTCTTGAATATTTTCTTTGCATTCTTTTAACATCCAGTTACTGAACACATGCCTATTTTTTTTAAACCTAGGGTGGATTATTTTTGACCCCCCCCCCCTTTCTCTATTAGTCAAGATTATTTTCATCAGTTCTGAAAGTAAGTATACTAATAATATCTATAAAAAAAAACAGCCAGTTAAAAGTTTCCTCATCTATCAACTTTATCAACATAACCATGCCAATAAAAATGAACAAATAAAATGAATGGGTTTAATAACAGCACACGTAGTGAATCATGGGGATAATATGGTCCTCCAAACAGTAAATTAACAATACGATAGCAAAAAAAGGCAACCCTCCAAATGGGAAATCATATACTATACTTAGACAATAAACAATTAATTGTGAGTGAGTAACTTGTATAGCAATACAAATGCAAACTAAATAGCCTCAAGGCAAGGCAAGTCAATGGTTACAATACATGGACAAAATTGGGTAGTCTTGATCATGCATGGACAACAGATGGGCAGTTGTGGCAATATGCAGGCAATAGAGGGACAATCTGTGACAACACATTAACAACAAATAGGGGGGTTGATTTACTAAAACTGGAGAGTGCAAAATCGAGTGAAGCTCTGCATATACAAAAACATAGAATATCCAGGCTCAAACTTACCGACCAATCAGCAACCAATCAAATTCACCTGTTTAACTGTGTGCGTTAAAAACAGAGGTTTAGTTTAGCATTGAGCTCTGCATAGAAACCAATCAGAAACCATTTTTTTTGTCATAGCTTAATTGAACAAGCTGAAGTTAGAAGCTCATGCACAGCTCATGCTCATGCACAGCTGCACCAGATTTTGCACTCTGGAGTTTTAGTAAATGAACCACTTGCAGTCATAACAAAACATAGGCAACAAACGGGTACATAAGAAAATATGCGGGCAACAAATGGGCAATTGAGATAATATGTAGCTAACAAATGGGCTGTCATAGCTATATGTGAGGAACAAACCAACAATTGTGACAACATGCAGTCAAATGAATGGACAACCATTACAACACATGGGCGACAAATGGGGAATCGTGACAAAATGCAGGCAACAACCAGACAATTGTAAAAATACATGTACAACAAATTGGCAGCTGTGACAAGATGTGGGCAACAAATAGGTAATCTTGACAATATGCAGGCAACAACCAGGCAATCGTGACATTTAGTGGGCAACAAACAAGCAGTTGTAACAATATGTGGGCAGCAAATCGGTAAGCATGACACGACATGGGCAACAAACTGGCAATTGTGTAAATTCCTGGGCAACAAATGTGTAATCAGCCAATATGCGGGCAAAGGAACGGCAATTGTTACAAAGTGGGGACAACAAATCATTACAATTCATGTGTAAAGTGATAACTGTGAAAATACCTTGAGCCCAGTCAGGGGGCAATGCTATATGGTTATAGGCAACAATGTTCCCAACATATGTGGTCAGTTTTTCCTTCACATTGGTAATGTACAACACGCTGCAGCTGGGTGTTGCGAGAGGTATGGTGCATCCACCTTCCAGCCCTAGGTAACCTTTCTTATAATTTATTTATTATGAATTGTTCAGGATTGTGATTCATTTCTGCAGTTTGACAGCGATAACTATACTCAATTATTACTTGACTTATCATAGTTCCGTTTAATGTGAGATGGTGATAATAACACCCCCACCCAACAGTCAGCACATTCTTAACAAAACAATTTGACTGGGTGTTAGTTAAACTGCTAAATGGTTGCACCCCTTGTAGCTAAGAACAGTTAATTCTGCACTGGGAGCTTTACACTGCATTGAAAACAAGGCAATAAATATTTCAGTGTGCAACGCTAATGAATTTACTGTATTTACATATGAGCACAGTGAAAAAGGAGTGAAAAGGATGGCTGAGTTGCTTCTGCTAATAACAAAGATTATTCAGGTTGCCGAATAGCACAGTTCCCTGCTCTCCTTTGAATAGTGGATCAGAAGTGCAGGGCTGTAGGGGTTAATCCTGGAATGTGAGAGCAGATGCCCCAGTAATAATATCTGGCAGAAGCCTGTATTGTCCTGTGACAGCCATGCAAAGCAAGCTCCTGAGGGAAAGCAGTGCACATCCCTGACATTCAGCAGATAGGACCAATGAATATGTAGGCAAAAACCATGCAGGGACCAATGAAAAATCACTGTGCACTGACTGATAGAGGAGGAAAACAGCCAATGGTGCTGTACATTACATCTCAGCATCACAGACCCTTTCCCAGCTGGCGATTGTCATGGGAAGGGAGTAGGAGGAATGAGATGTATCAGAGAACAGAAAACACAGATTAATAACAAGGGGCATCCTCACATCCTTTAACCCCTAAAGAAAATCGCCGCCTGCAATAAGCTGACCGATGGGATTTCTTTTACCATGGCAGCTCTATACCAGAGCACCGACTCTTCCTCTCCAAATAAATTCTTGGCTTTAAAAGACGTCAGAGAAGTAAAGGAAGAAACCACTTTGGATGAGAAGCTCTTCTTACTGGCCTGTGAAAAAGGTATGGCTGCTAATCTATCTATCTATCTATCTATCTATCTATCTATCTATCTATCTATCTATCTATCTATCTATCTATCTATCTATCTATCTATCTATCTATCTATCTATCTATCTATCTATCTATCTATCTATCTATCTAT
The DNA here is from genome assembly GCA_029574335.1 of Rana kukunoris. NCBI lineage: Eukaryota > Metazoa > Chordata > Amphibia > Anura > Ranidae > Rana > Rana kukunoris. The sequence goes on along the minus strand of CM056052.1, from coordinate 160,727,023 downwards.
CTATCTATCTATCCTCTATCTATCTATCTATCTATCTATCTATCTATCTATCTATCTATCTTCTTTCTATCGGTATAAAGAATAAACCTGTTATCGCATCAAGCAGCTGTTTAGGTTGAAGAAATAAATGTTATGTTTAAATTTCGTATTTTTAAATCCCATAACCCTTAATAGGTGATACCCGCCTGAATACATTTGTGTGACTACTATAAATGATCTCTATCATTACTTGAATGTGCAATGTTTAAAAATGTGTGAGGCCAACTCTACAAACATTGCTTACAAATATTGCAAATTGATTGTTATTCGCATAATTGTAATCAAAACAAAAAAAAATCTATCTATCTATCTATCTATCAATCTATCAATCTATCAAACTGATACACTATGCTGGTAAAAAATGCATAGTGTATTATATTATTTTCATTATTACTATTATTATTGGTATTATTGTTATACAGGAGCGATATAGTGTTAACAGTTTGCGCAGCACTTTACAAAATACAGGGACACAGTAGTGTTATAATACAATTTAAGAGTTGCTCGTGAGAGGTAAGAACTGTGTAAGTTGTTTGAGAAATAAAACTCTACTTGTTAGGTATGATGACCAGAATAATGTAATCACTTTATAAAAGAAAATGACATAACGGTATAAGTGCAGTATATTGTCATGTTGACTGTGGATCTAGGATTCACCAGTCTGTGTATTTGTATTCAATAAATGGGGTTCCACCATTACTGCACCTACATATTTATTTTCCATCATGATTCAATAGAGCTGTGAATAACAATCCATGAAAAGAATTCACATATAAACCTACTGCATACATTGTTGTCTTTGCTCTGACTTCCCTGAGTATCAGTTTCGGATCACTGATACCAGTTTCAGATCACTTACAATCATTGAAAATATTAAAGTGGAGCTGAAAACGCAAATAAAATACACACAAGTAAGCTGTTTTACCTGCCAAAGAATTTATTATTTTGTTATCAAGTTCTGAAAATGTCTAGCTTGCCACCCAAGCAGCTTTGTCTCATATGGGAGGACCTACGTTTTCTCTTCTCTGGTAAGGAAACACTTTAGGGTGACCACGTGTCTCGGATTGCCCGGGACAGTCCCGCATTTTGCAGGTCTGTCCCGGGCACCTTCATTCCAGGACAATACAGTGTCCCGGAATAAAACTGACACAGCCACCCCCCCAAGCCTAACTAATGCCCCAAAAAAAGACAGCTACATCACCACTTTACTCACTGACAGTACTTGTCCTGGCTGGGAATGCCTGGAGTAGCACAATCCCCTCCCCCTGTTTGTGATGGGAGAAATCATAAATCCTGCCTCTTGTGTTCAACCACTGTGCTGCGGTTCGTTACAGCGCATGCTGATTTTTGGGAAGGGGGATGTCTCTGAAGGGTAGTTTGGAAATGTGGTCACCCTATAACACTTACAGGTCTTTTCCATCCCCATCTGGGGATTGGACAGTGAAAGGAGAAGCAGCAGACTGATGAGTTCATGTCTCTGCTCTCTCCTCTTATAAGTTTTCTTCCTGGGTTGCAAACCAAGTAATTGACTCCATGTGCTGCTTCTCCCTCCCCCAGTATGAACTCTGCAGCGCAGGAACTGCAAGAGGCTGATACCTGAAATTCAGATACTAACACTGCTTGCATCAACAAAAAACATTTGATGACGTATTATTGATTACAGAGCTGCATTTATTTGTGTCTTTTATATCTGCCTGAAGTTATAGCTAGTGGGTGAAATTAATAGTGAGTCAACTATCATTTTTAGAAGGAGGTCAATCATGGCCATCAACTATCAGTGGCAGCTCTCATTTTACATGCAGGAAAGTTTACTTTAAAGCTTGGTTCACACTACTACAACCTGAAGATTTACACTGCGACTTTGCCAGGCTAATTCCTGGCGGCTTGAGTATTAATTTGATGTGGATTGATGCAACTTTAGAAGCGACTTTCAGGAATTCCTGAGTGTCTTATCCAAATCACATCAATATAGATGAGCATCTGACTTGGAGGCGACTTCCATTAAGGTCTATGTGCACAAGTCACCTTGAAGTAGTACAGGAACCTTTTCTAACATGGGATTTTACATGTCATGTGACTTGGGGTCTCACAAGTTGAAGCCCAAGTCGCGGCAGTGTGAACAGAAACTTATGTGTAAAATGAATCATGCTAACTTGAAATTAACAAAGATACAAATGAGTATAATGAAGACACACAGGTGATCCCGCGGGTGTGATGTATGCCAGCAGGCACTATTAAGAGGATCCAAATAAACCCAGGAACCACAGGAAAAGCTTCTTGAGCTTTTGCTGGTGGATCACCCAAGACTTCTTAGGTGCGATCAATCGAGCTCCTTTCTTAGGCTTTGCCATTGATGGCGCAGGGGTCATTAAAGCTCAAGGCAAAGCCTAAGAAAAAGGTCCCCAAAAAGCCCTCAGTAATGAGGAAAGAAGCTTGATTGATCGCACTTAAGAAGTCTCGGGTAATCCACCAGCAAAAGATCAAGAAGCTTTTTCTGTGGTTCCTGGCTTTATTTGACTCTCCATAATCAAAGGGTCCTATATGTGAGGTGAATGGCCATTGTTTATTATTGGTAGAGGTTTATAGCACCCGCAGGATCACCTGTGTGTCTTCATAGTACTAGCACTTAATTTCTTCACGGATGATGTTTTACTTATGGACATTCGTGCTGCATCATCTGCATTATATTTTACCTTAGAGATTTTTTGATTATTGACCCTGATGTTCAGCTGCTTTATTTAGGGTTTATCCATTGCGCTGATTTTATTTCTCATTACAAATGTGTATAACCTGTTACTTAGGCATGTTTTCTGCCTGACATAATTTTTTATGTTATCTTTTTTTTATTTTTATTTTTTTATGTCAAGATATCACAAAATCATTTACAGTAAACAGGCAAACCTGTCTTGGTACCAGCCCTGTATCTTCAATACTTATTTTTTTCCAATACTTTCTTTTTGCAAGAAACCATACAGTAAATACAGAGACCATACTCAAGTGGACGATTCCAAAAAAATTTAAGAACGACAGGGAAATGTCCAGTTTACAGAAATAGCTATCCTTGTAATCTCATTAATCCCCGTAATCTCTGTATCCCGTGTGACAAATTTTTCACGGCCGAGACCGTGTGTTGAGAACTTCAGAGAGTTAGGGTAAACCCAAAGGGTCCTTACAAAAAAGAGAGAAGAAAACAAAGAAAAAAAAAGGGGGGGACAGAGGAAAAAAGTAAAGGAGGGGGAAAAAGAGAGAAAAGATAAAGGGGGCAGGTGAGGTAGGGCAAAGTTCCATCTGCCCGAACCTCATCCAGGCCAGAGGGTTCGACGAGTATGCTGGTATTTAGCCAGGATTCATGAGACTAGCTCCGCATATTCCTCAGAGTAGACAAATACATGCCAATAAAATCATCTTTTAGAAACATTTTCATGGAGGTCCTTTTCTGTGACTACCAAATCTTCCATCGCATAAATGTCAACAACTTTTTTGAGCCAGGTGGTAATTGATGGAGGTTGCGTCTGCTTCCAGTACAGCGGAATGCATCCCTTCGTGGCTGTGATCAGGAGGGGCAGAATGGACTTCCTGTATGCTTTACTTGGTATATCGTGATGGTGCAAGAGGGAAAAAAGCAGGCTCTTTTGATCTTCAATACTTCTAACAGACACTAGTGAATGGACAATCTGGCAGCTAAAGAGAGACTTACATAAACACAGGCTAAATGCTAACTGTTATCTGAGTTGAAATCCCAAGGCACTTAAAAAAACATGAAATGGATACAGTATGATTCTTAGCATTACATGTTTAGTGTTTTTTGCTGCTTTCTCTTTGGGTGATTCCCAGGGAAAAACAGAAAATCAAATAAAGATGCAGAAAAGTGAGCCGATTGAGAAGGCAGGTAAAGATGGTCTTATATGAAAAGATCAGACCAAGTAACCCAGCTTGGGTTTGATCTAAGGCACCATAGTCTTTGAAGTGTATTTGTAACAGAATAAGTAATAAGCCAAATGATCAGATAAAAAGTAACCATAACTTGCAGTTTACTAAACAGGTGCAAAGGTATATTCAATAATTAAAACAAGTCCAGGATGGCAACGAACATGCATACACTGCAGAATGATACAAAACAGCACAAACATGGACTCTTCACAGCAATTTCTCTGTGGCTTTATCAGGGTAACGTGGCTGCATAAACATGGACTCTTCACAGCAATTTCTCTGTGGCTTCATCAGGGTAACGTGGCTGCATAGCATATTATCTATAAGGTCCCTTTCACACAGGGCTGTCCATGTGCGGGCTCCGCTCTGCTCAGCGGGCATCGCTCCGTCGATCCCCGCTTTGCAGTCAGATGACAGGTCTGTCTCTGCACACTGTGCAGGGACCGACCTGTCAGAGCGCCGCTCTCCCCTGTGGGGGATCGGATGACGATGGACCATAGAGTCCGTTGTCATCCGATCTGCCAGACGGATGGAAAAGTAGGTTTTTCCTCCGTCACACATTGGCGGATCGGAGCAGGTGGGATGTCAGCAGGCATGTCACTGCTGACATCTGTGGCTCCATAGAGGTGCACAGAGTGCCCGTTCAGGTCCACCTAAAAAACGAAAAAGGCGGACCTGAACGGTCCACCTGTGTCAAAGGGCCCTACGACTCAATAACTACAAAGAGTTGCAAAATCCAAAAAAGACAAAAGAAAAGAAATCACCGCTCCAGGCGAGACCTGTAAACGATCAAGGATAATTAGATTACCAAGGTGCTGGCGATGCAAATGGCAATGATGACAATGGCAATGATGATGAAGAAAAGAGGGAAGGACGGCCGCACTCCAAGGATTTTCAAACGAAAAAAGTTGTCTTTATTGTAAATCCAAAAACATGTACAGTCACAGCAATCACAGAAAACAGGACAGCCATGACTAAGCACTGATCGAGTGCGAAACGCGTCGGCTGTCCTGTTTTCTGTGATTGCTGTGACTGTACATGTTTTTGGACTTACAATAAAGACAACTTTTTTCGTTTGAAATTCCTTGGAGTGCGGCCGTCCTTCCCTCTTTTCTTCATCATCATAACTACAAAGAGTTACAACGAAGATAGCTACCTCAGTAAAACAGTTCAGAGCAAGAGCAACTACTTGTGATTATCCTCATAAACAGTGTACTTCTCAGTGAAGTCCAGGATAGCTCTGATAGCACAGGAAATTTGCTGGAGGGATCAAAGGGCTGAGGACACAGGGGGGGAGAGGGCACCCCACTGGAACCAGAATCCATTATTAGCAAATGGTGTTGTTCCCTGCAGTAGCTGGGTCATTTGTAGAAGATGTGTTATATTGGGCTCATATTTGGTTGTACACACGCTAGTTCTGGAGAGAGACTCACCTGGTTGCAGAACACTTTCCCAGCTACATTGACTTCATCAGGTATGACCTTTCTGAGCTGCTGAGCGAGGAAAACTGAAAAAAGTATCTTCCCTGGATATGCCCAAGAATCCAGGTAGTTGTAAGCAAAAGAGTTAAAGTGGAGTTCCACCCATTTTTTTTATGTTTGTCTGTGCTGCATGCCCTAATCTCATAGTGTTCAGAATGGACAATTTTTATTTATTTTGTTGCTTGTACATACCTTTATTTTGTAGCCCTTCGTTACTTCCTCCTCCTTATTAGCCTAGGCTATTAAGTCACAAGGCAATTTGCAAGGGTTTCTGGGATAGGCATCATGTTTCCAAGTAGTCCTTGCAAACCAGACTGAAACCTATTACATTGCTTGTGCAGCACTGAGCATGTGCGAGATATGCAAAGCTGAAATCCAGGAAGTCATACAGTCTGGCTTCATGATGCCCACACTTAAGATGGCCACGGTCTATTTCTAAATTATAAACTATCTAAATGCTGTAACAACCTAACAAAACGGACCTTAGTTTACAGACTAACTTTACTAGAATACATTAAGCTTGTGTATTACAGGGGTATTTATATTTAAAAAGTGAAATTGTGGATGGAACTCCCCTTTAAACAGTCCTGTGCCTGTATCTGGTAATTAAATGGGCCCTTTGCTAGATATCTAAAGCCATAATTGTTTTTGTTAGTTTTGAATAGGTAGGGAAGAGTTAGAGCCCCTGTCTGGTTTTACCCTGTTCCATTATTCCCAGTAGGAAGATTATCTATCCTTTTTGTCTTTGTGACGATAGTTGAAAGTCAGCAATTTAGAAATCCAATACTCTGTAGGCAGAACAAAAGTTGAGGGCAAATCTTCTAAAGGGGACACCTGTTCCAGTGACAACTGTCTAAAAGGTTTCTTCTCGCTTCCTGTTGTGTTTCTAGGATATAAGAGGGAATCTCACCAGCTGAACACAGACTAAAAAGATATATACAATACCTTAACAGAAGTGACAAGAAAAATGCAATTTTTTTAATTGGTCATTAAAAGCGACCGTGTGTAGCCTCCAGAACATTTTTCTAGACGTGAAAAATGGGCATTAAAAATTTAGAACATGCTCTAATTTTTCTCTTCATTTTTCACGTCGTGAAAAACAGTTGTTTGTAGGCTTTAACGACGTTAAAAAAACGTGCATGCTCAGAAGCAAGTTATGAGACAGGAGCACTCGTTCTGGTAATACTAGCGTTTGTAATGGAGATAGCACATTCGTTACACTGTAACAGACTGAAAAGCATGCAGACTAAGGCCGCGTACACATGATCGGTCCAACTCGATGAGAATGGTCCGACGGACCGTTTTCATCGGGTCGCCGCTGAAGTGGCCTGATGGTCTGATGTGCGTACACACCTTCAGTTCAAAAAACGATCGTGTCAGAGCACAGTGACGTAAAACACAACGACGTGCTGAAAAAACGAAGTTCAATGCTTCCAAGCATGCGTCGACTGAGCATGCGCGGGTTTTTGAACCGGTGCTTTTGCGTACCAACGATCAGTTTGGACCGATGGTCAGGCGTCCATCAGTCCGATTTTAAAGCAAGTTTAAAAACTTTGGTCCGAAGGACGACGGACCGATGGGCCATACACACGGTCGGTTTGGACCGATCAAACTGGACTTCAGTCCATTCAGTCCATTTTCATCGGTTTGGACCGATCGTGTGTACTCGGCCTGAAAGGCACGAATCGTCTCTCACCAAACTTTTACTAACACAAAATCAGCAAAAGCAGCCCCAAGGGTGGCGCCATCTGATTTGGAACTTCCCCTTTATAGTGCCGTCGTACGTATTGTACGTCACTGCGCTTTGCTCGAGCATTTTTTTTTCACGCTTGACAAGAATCACGTCGAGAAAAACGTTCTAGGACATTAAAAAACGGTCGTGTGTACGCGGCATAAGACAACATTTTATTTATATGGTTGTTTTGTAGCTACATTTGGATTTTGGTAAAGGTAAAAAAAAAAGTCCATGTATGTGTCACTTAAGGACAGGTATGATTTAAAATACACTAGGCTGTACTTGTTTGACAAAATAATTTATAATTGTTTATAATATTATTATTATTATACAGGATTTATATAACATTTATTGGTAATACATTTCTGAAGTATGGTATTATGCTTGTGTATCACATGTTAATAAGGTATCTAGTAACCCTTCCCAAAACATCAGAAGTTGATGGTATATCGTCCATTTGCCTAAAAATGCTCATATAAAAAACCTCCACTCCTATTATCTCAATAAAAAAAAAAAAAAAAAGTGTTTCCCCTCCAAAATAATTGTTGGGCAGCAAATATTTGGAACTGCCTACTGTTTTTTTCTTCAGAAATTGTACAGTAGGTAGCATACTTTTTTGGTGTTCTTTAAATCCTATGGAAGCTGTCGGTCATCATCACAAGCTTTGTATGTTTGCGGACAACGTTATGTAATCACATTGAGTATATTACTGTCTAATCTCTTCATAATGCTACGTGAGTGTGCAATGCTCTAAAGCCATAAACATAGCCCTACGTCCGGTGACCCAACAAGCCATCCAGCAATCTTTTTATTTCCAGTTCATAACTAGATGACTGCCCTACTTAGGTATGTATGTTACTCGCTCCTGCGGATTATTGTATGCAGCAAATTACCCACCATTGCTCTGGTGCTTAAAAAGCCTTTTGGAATCAGTCATTTTGGATTTTTTGGCTGGACAGGATTGCAAGTGTCAGGCGCCGTACACACGGCCGAGGTTCTCGCTGAAAATCAGCGAGAACCTCGCTGGAATGCACATTCCAGCGAGGACCTCGGCCGTGTGTACGGTCTCGGCAAGCTTCCCGTCGGGAAGCCCGTCGAGCCGAAATAGAGAGCACGCTCTCTATTTCCTCGACGGCCCGCCTGGAAGAATGGCTGGTTGCCATTCCCGACGGGCGGGTCGCCGAATTCGACGGCCGGGAGAGAACCTCGACGGGCGGAATGATGTGTTCTGCCCGTCGAGGTTCTCTGCCGTGTGTACGGCGCCTTAGAATTTCAATTCCAATATATACTGTATATTTTCAGTTGAAGTTCTGCCCTTTAAGAAGCCAATTATTATTTGATTCATTTGGAGACTTGCCAAAGTGGCTAAAGAAGTTAACCACTTGACCTCCAGAAGATTTACCCCCTTCACGACCAGGCCTTTTTTTTTTGCGACACGGCACTGGGTTATTTTAACTGACAACTGTGCAGTCATGCCACGTTGTACCCAAACAAAATTTGTGCCATTGAACCAAGCGTAAGGGATCTATTTCAGGAACCTCTAGCCAAGTATCCCAGATCTTTTTAAACAAGCTACCTCGATGTTTGTATGTCAATTGCTCCCTTGTAAGAGAGTCATTTATGGCCGTAATCCATTCCGTATGTGTAGGAGGTGATATCGAGAGCCATTTTCTATCAATACGTTTTCTAGCTACAAATAGTGCCCTGAGAATGGCTATATAGGTGTGGGGTGTATACTGTTCCTCATCTAACCAGCAGAGTAGGCAGAGTTTGATGTCTACTTCAAGCTTAATGTTCCAAATTCTTTTAATAGTACTTATTACTGTGGTTCAATATCTTTACAATTTTGGGCATTTCCATAGTAGGTGTATAAGTGTACCATTGTCTACCAGACAACAAGGACAAAACTGGTCGGGCCTTCTATGCCATTTGTGCAATTTTTCAGTTGTACGGTAAAAGGTGGTGGGTATTAAAGAATTGAGTATATTTTTGAGATGAGGAAAGTGACACTAAGTACATTATCAAGTATGGTGACCCATTCCTCATCTGAAAGATGTCCTATATCTTCCCCCCAGCCAGCTCTGCAGTTTAGTGACATAGCTTTAGATAATTGACATAGGAGAGAACCATATAGGGAGGATATCTGTCCTTTCCGGGACGATGATGTAACTAGTTGTGTAAGAATTGTGGGTCAAGGTAGTTCCCAAGAAATTATAGATTGTGCCGATATAGTGCACCTAAGTTGCAGATATTAGAAAAAAAAGGTATTTGCCAAATTGAATTCCACGCGCAGTGATTGGAAGTCTCGCAAGAGGCCTCCATGGTACAACTGTGGAATATACATAACAATGCTCCTAGACTAGGCGGAGAAACCCGGTGATTTACCTAGTTCTAGGTAGTTCCTATTGTTCCAAATACAGGACCAGTTAGTGTGTTGGAAATGCTGTTTGGCTTTAAACAATATTCTGTCCATGAGTACCAAGGTGGGGTAAGATGGTAATGCCCCTAGCTCTCCCGCTTCTATGAATTCAACAACACCATCACCGGACAGCTGTGTGCGCAGGGCCGTCTTACTGAGCGGGCACACCTGGGCACAGCCCGGGTGCTCCACGTTCGCATGGGGCCCAATCAGGGCCAGACATTTCAAGCAGTGATTATAATCCGCCGACCGCCGCTCTCTGGTATCGGCACTTTTTTATGTAAAGTTCAGCGGGAGCGTGCCAGCAGACAGCACGGATTCGGAGAAGGTGGCCAGAGAGGGGGGGAGTTGGATGTAAAAGCTCCCTGACCACCGAAGAGATGAGGGTGTCGGGCTGCTTCCCCCCCCTCCCCGCTCCCAGAACTTGGAGGCCTCCACCTCCTCTCTGCTCCAGGAAGCGTCCGCGCGCCGTGCTGCATGGAGGATATGCTGGCTGGGAAGAAAGAACATGCGGAAGGTGGAGGCTGCTAAGTAGCCAATGGAATGGAGCAGAGCAGCGAGCACCCCCCGGATCTAAAGGGAGACTCGGCACTGCCACGCTGTTGGCCATCAGGTACCTTGCAATGGCATCATGTACATACATGCCAACACACTAAGAGGGGGCAGGGTGACCAGAGGAGGGACAGCGCTATGTGGTCTGTCTCAGTCAGATCCCTCTCCTTTGCCTCTGAGCCCCCCCCTCTGCCTCTGAGCCCCCCCTCCTCTGCCTCTCAGATCCCCCTCCTCTGCCTCTGAGCCCCCCCTCCTCTGCCTCTGAGCCCCCCCTCCTCTTCCCCTCTCAGATCCCCCCCTCCTCTGCCTCTCAGATCCCCCCCTCCTCTGCCTCTCAGATCCCCCCCCCTCCTCTGCCTCTCAGATCCCCCCTCCTCTGCCTCTCAGATCCCCCCCTCCTCTGCCTCTCAGACCCCCCCTCCTCTGCCTCTCAGACCCCCCCTCCTCTGCCTCTCAGACCCCCCTCTGCCTTTTAGACCCCCCCTCCTCTGCCTCTCAGACCCCCCCCTCCTCTGCCTCTCAGACCCCCCCCCCCTCTGCCTCTCAAATCCCCCCCTCCTCTGCCTCTCAGATCCCCCTCCTCTGCCTCTCAGATCCCCCCTCCTCCGCCTCTCAGATCCCCCCCTTCTCTGCCTCTCAGATCCCCCCCCCCTCCTCTGCCTCTCAGATTCCCCCCCTCCTCTGCCTCTCAGATCCCCCCCCCTCCTCTGCCTCTTTCAGATCCCCCCCTCCTCTGCCTTTCAGATTCCCCCCCCTCCTCTGCCTTTCAGATCCCCCCTCTCCTCTGCCTCTCAGATCCCCCCTCTTCTGCCTCTCAGATCCCCCCCTCCTCTGCCTCTGAGCCCCCCCTCCTCTGCCTCTGAGACCCCCCTCCTCTGCCTCTGAGACCCCCCTCCTCTGCCTCTCAGACAGGGGACGGGTGCCAATTGATACGCTGAATTCAATGGCAATTGACATGCTGAATCTGGTGGCAAGTGACACCCTGACACAAGTGACACGCTAACACAAGTGACGCGCTGACACAAGTGACAACGCTGTAAAATAGGTGCGTAAATTGGGGCTTGTAGGGGCCCCATAGCATTACTTTGCCCATGGGCCCATGATGCTATTAAGATGGCCCTGTGTGTGCGTATAATAATCTTCCTTATAGGATCAGAGGACTTGGGGTACAGCCAGCCCATTAAATGCTGCAATTGAGCTACTATGAAATAATAAAATGGATAAGAAAAAGAAGCCAGAGGGCTAACGCTGCACTAAAAAAATATAAATAACTAAGTGATTTGCTTCTCCCTATTTCCTGTGTTGTTCGTCTCACCAACATCTCAGAAGGGATAGCATGATGATGTCAACGGCACCCGGCTTACGGTTGTAAGCTTGTATTGGCAAGCACCAATGTTGGAAACATCAACTCTGGAGACCTTTTGAGAAATGCACCAAAACGGTCCTTAAGATAGTAGTCTCCATGGACAATGTTTTCATAAGGGAAAATTGATAGGTTCTAGAGCAGGGAGGGGGCCACACACCGACTCCGGATTTAAAAAGTGCAGAAAAAAAAATCCAACTAGAAATCTTGTGAGCTAAAAACCTGTACTCTCTGCCTCTGGACTTTTATCACATCATTATTTCCAGCTATTTTCATGGGCTTCAAAATGCCTCCCCCAGTCATGGAGGAGATAAGAGGTAGGTGGTATGTAGTATTAATACAGTGGTATGCAGTTCTGGCACTCCTTCTTCCCTAGGGTGACAACGCTGCTCAATATGGGTACCAGGTTAAAACTAAGGAAAAAGGTTAAAAACAAAAGAAAATAAATGCAGCTGCTGCATCTGAGGACCAGTAAGATGCAAGTCTAATATTTGTGTTCTTGGGTTTAGATATGTTTAAAGAATCTGTTTCAGGTCATAATAGCAACTAACCATTTTCAAACTGTGATATCAGACTAGGACAGATGAAGAATATAATATTGCAGATTTCTTTTAGGTTTTACGTTACAACTATTTTATACCAAGTGCAACAACAATCTCCAGGCACCAACGTGTCAGATAAACTAACCAGAATGTTTTTTTTTTGTGGGAGACTGGAATATCCGGATAGCAAAGATAAGGAGAGCAAACACATATATACATAGGGTCCTATTGGCCTTAAAGGGGTTTCTAAATAGGTTCCTTTAAGCTAGTGCATTGTTGGTACACCTACCTTTTATTCCCTTCTAATGGGGTGTACACACGATCGGAATTTCCGATGGAAAAAGTCCGACTGACTTTTTTCATTGGAAATTACGACCGTGTGTATGCCCCATCGGAAATTTCGACGAATTCCATCAGAGTTTACATAGAGAACATGTTCTCTTTTCCGATGTGAATTTGGTCAGACAAAGGTCTGATCGTGTGCACAGGGCATAATTTTTTTTCTTTGTTTTCTTTGTCTGAATTTCTCACTTCCTGTCAGTTCTGACTGACTAACCCCCAGCCAGAACGGCTCGGATTATGGGGACAAGCTTACTGAGGAGAAACAGGAAGTGAAAAATTCAGACAAAGAAAAAAACATTTAGAAGGGAAATCGAAGGAAAAAGTAAGTGAACCAACAATGCCCTAGCTTAAAGGAACCTATTTAGAAAATAAAAAACGAACATTTACAACCCCTTTAATCTCAGGGCTTTGGCACTACAAGTCCACCAGGCTTATGATACAAACAATAATAATAATAATATTAATATATTACTTTACAGGTGACTATTATATGGTTAAAAAGCTCCTGGAGGAGAACAATTCAGATGAGCTGAATATCAATTCAGTAGACGTCTTAGGAAGAAATGCTATTACCATTTCTATTGAGAATGAGAATTTGGATATACTACAACTTCTTCTAGATCATGGCTGCCAGGTACATTCCATATGTTGTCTTTGAAATAGAAGGTTTTTGCTTCCATTTGTTTAGGCATTGGTTTACACATTGTTTTATTTATCCATGTAGACACTGGGTTACGCTTACGTAAGTTCTGTATTCAGAAAGAACTTGCGCCCTTATTTACGGCGGCGTAACGTATGTGTTGCGGTGTAAGGCCACGCAATTCAAATTTATGAAGTGGGGGCGTGATTCATGTAAATGAATCATGACCCTACGTAATTGACGTTTTTTTTGGACGGCGCATGCGCCGTCCGTGGACGTTCCCAGTGCGCATGCGCAAAATCACGTCGCTTTTTGTCAATGTAAACGACGTGAACGTAACTAACGTCGATCCCCATTCCCGAATGATTTACGCAAACGACGTAACCGACGTACAATTCGACGCTGTCCCGATGTCCATACTTAACATTGGCTACGCCTCCTATAGCAGGGTTAACCTTATGCCGCTCTAACGCTAACGCAAACAATGTAAACTACGACGCGCCGCCGCAAGTACGTTCGTGAATCGGCGTAAAAAGCAAATTTGCATATTTTACGCGAAAACCGCCGTAAGCGCCACCTAGCGGCCAGCGTAAATATGCAACTAAGATACAACGGTGTAAGTACAAATTACAAAAAAATATTGCGCCAACCAAGTGAACAAAAAAAGGAAAACAAAACTAAAGCAGCTACACTACAATGTGACGAAAATTGAAAAGTAATGTGAAAATAAATGTAGCGCTGCAAACAAAAAGTGAGACAGTGATATCAAAAAATATCAAAAAATAAATAAATCAATAATCACAGAACTGATGCAGGTACCAGTGAAACTCAAAAATGAGCGAAAAAGTCCTTGCATGAAAGGAAGTTATGATACACCAATCATAAAAGAAAACACATCAAATAAGTCCATACATATTGGTGCACTAGGTAGATGTACATAGACTTCCTGGATCCTCACAAACAGAAGGGCACTTAATTTCCAACGGAGATATAATGCGCTTACAGGAATAGTAGGACCTGTCTGTTATGAACAGTAGATCAAAAGGGCGTATGACCCCAAGGCACTCTTAGGTGGGCTCACTCGGATTGAATGTGGAAGATTCTGATCCTCGATGGAACACCAAACGTGCACGTGGTCCCAGGCTGGTAGCTTAATTTCGAGATAATCCGTTCACAGAAGGAATATGGGAAGGCAATGTTAGGACCCTTGGAGGAGTGGGATGGGAGCAACTGGGTGGCTCCAAGCACCATGGGGGAGAGAAAAGAAACAATGCAACCCCAATGGTGCAGGTCAAAATGGTATCGGTTTTATTGTAATAAAACCAAAAAATACATTAAAAGTGATCACAAATAAAAGGCAATGTGGGAAAAGGTAAAAACCAAGCCCGGCGCGTTTCGTCCTAGAGGGACTTCAACTGGGGCATCAACCTGTTCCCCCACATGCGGGGGATGCACATCTGGACAGTTATATATATCTTTCTGCATTTGAAAATGATACAGGTCAGAAAAGTTATTCATTTATTCAAAAATGAAAGGATTTTGGGCTTACTTTATGAATATCTGTTTCTTTTTATAGATATGCACTTCCTTATAAACTACCTCCTACTTAGGTGGAAGCTTCCCATTTCAAATTTGCTGTGTACCATAGATTTAGTGTACATGGTACACCTCAAATTGTGGGGGACAGGCAGCCCCAATACAAAAATGTGTGCATTAATGATAAAGAGAGATACCAAATAGTATACATTAGAGAGAAGATTATACTATACAAGTTATTCTGTACACTACCTTTCAAAACATATAATTTAGCAGGGCCATTTGTTGAGATTAGCGTTCCTCAAAAATGGGAAAAACATTCTTCAATCCATAGTATCCATAATGCCATTCTTCCAACCAGTATATTCTGTAGTCACTAACATTTAAAACTGTCATTAGATCTTTATTGTCTGTGTTGCTTTAAATGTTTGTAAGCTTTTTAATTATTAACAAATGCCATTGGTGTATGGTCAAAAAAACTTGCAGTACATCACTTATAGCACAAATGAATTGTACATGAGTGCATTTCATTTTCTGCCAAAGCGCATTTGGCCAAAATATGTGTCAGCCATACTGTGTGTTTATAGATTTCAACACAATAACACCTAACTCCATCGCTCAATCTAACTCCTAACCCGAAATCTCAACTACAGTACAGTGCCTTGAAAAAGTATTCAGACCCCTTGGAATTTTACAAATTTTGTCATGTTACAACTAAAAATGTAAATGTATTTTATTGGGATTTGATGTGATAGATAGACCAACACAAAGTGGCACATAATTGTGAAGTGGAGGAAAAATGATAAATGGTTTTTAATTTTTTTTTTACAAATAAGTATAAGAAAAGTGTGGCGTGCATTTGTATTCAGCCCCCCTAAGTAGAACCACCTTTTGCTGCAATTACAGCTACAAGTCTTTTTGGGTATCTCTCTACTAGCTTTGCACATCTAGAGAGTGATATTTTTGCCCATTCTTCTTTGCAAAATAGCTCAAGCTCTGTCAGATTGGATGGAGAGCGTCTGTGAATAGCAATTTTCAAGTCACAGATTCTCAATTGGATTTAGGTCTGGAATTTGACTGGGCCATTCTAACACATGAACACATGAATAACACATGAATATGCTTTAATCTAAACCATTCCATTTTAGCTCTGGTTTTATGTTTTGGGTGGTTGTCCTGCTGGAAGGTGAACCTCCACCCCAGTCTGAAGTCATTTGCAGACTCTAAGGCCGCGTACACACGATCGCAGACCAGTTTCAGCAGACATGTTCGATCGTGTGCACAGCCTATCAGACCGTTTTCCAGCGGACCAAAGTTTTAAAACCCGCGCATGCTCAGAATCAAGTCGACGCATGCTTGGAAGCATTGAACTTCTTTTTTCAGCACGTTGTTGTGTTCTACGTCACCGCGTTCTGGTCTGATCGGATTTTGGTCCAATGGTGTGTACGCACATCAGACCATCAGACAAGTTCAGAGTTGTCTGATGAAAACGGTCCATCAGACAAGTCTCATCAGACATGTCTGATCGTGTGTACAGGGCCTAACATGTTTTCTTCTAAATGTAGCACACTCTACCGTAGGTAGGTGCTGGAATAGGATTTTTCTAGGTTTACTGTCAGCGCAGGGAAATTTACGGAAAGGAGTGGTTAGTGTAGCAGTGGGTGTGGCCACCTGTGCTCTAGTTCTGAGGCACCTCCCCTGTCTCTAGGGAGATTTTTCTAGAGAAGGAGGCAGGTCCTTAGACTGGAATGGCAGGCATCCTCACTTGGTATTGGCAGGGGGCGGGCCTCCTATATAAGCTGAGGGAACTTGCCACAGGGAGCATTGTCGGCTGGGAGAAGTGGAGGATGGAGTACTAGACAGTGGCAGGAGTCCATCCCCATCTGGGGGGGATGGGATTTTGCAGAGTGCGAAGGAGCCTGGGAGAGCTGTGAGGGAACTTTGTCCATACACAGGCAGTTAAAATTTTGTCTCATCTGACCATAGCTCCTTCTTCCACATGTTTGCTGTGTCCCTCATATGGCTTCTCGCAAAGTGCGAATGGAACTTCTTTTGGCTTTTTTTCAACAATGGCTTTCTTCTTGTCACTTTTCCATAAAGGCCAGATTTGTGGAGTGCACGACTAATAGTTGTCCTGAGGACAGATTCTCACATCTGAGCTGTGGATCTCTACAGCTCTTACAGAGTTACCATGGGCTCCTTGGCTGCTTCTCTAGTTAATGCTCTCCTTGCTGGGCATGTCAGGTTAGGTGGACGGCCATGTCATTGTAGTTTTTTTTTTTCAGTTGTGCCATACTCTACATTTTCAGATGATGAATTGAACAGTGCTCTGTGAGATGTTCAAAGTGTGTGATTGTTTTTATAACCTAACCCTGCTTTACACTTCTCCACATCTTTATACCTGACCTGTCTGGTTCGTTCCTTTGCCTTCATGATGCTGTTTGTTCACTAAGGTTCTATAACAAACCTCTGAGGGCTTCACAGAACAGCTGTATCTATACTGTGATTAAATTACACACAGGTGGACTCTATTTACTAATTAGGGGACTTCTGGAGGCTATTGGTTCCACTAGATTGTAATAATGGGTATCAGAGTAAAGGGGGCTGAATACAAATGCATACAACACTTTTAACATTTATCATTTTACTTCCACTTCACAATTATGTGCCACTGTGTGTTGGTCTATCACATAAGATCCCAATAAAATACATTTACATTTTTGGTTGTAACACGACAAAATGTGGAAAATTTCAAGGGGTATGAATAGTTTTTCAAGGCACTTGTGACGGACCTCAAGTACCCCTGCTGGGCACATCCGCCAGACCTGTGTCTCCTGCCCTCCAAACGCACCCGCAGCCTGCAGATTCGCCATAACCAGCCCTTAACCCCTCAATCACGAGACAATCCACACATGTTGAGGGTTACACATCCAGAGCTTAACTGTTTATTAAAATCCAAACTATACAGTTTTACACACAGTAAGGGACACTCCCCTTTGCCTTGTCTGAGGGGAGGGGGACAAGGAACAATAAATGGGAACAGAACATTTGGACATTGAAACAGTGTACAGAAACCTAATGAGATTATGGTAAGCAGGCAGCCTAGCTTCTCAATACACACCCCCTGCGGAGAGACGTCTGCAGTCCACTCTCCATTGTCTGTGTCCAGCAACAAGAGGAGGGGGGGTGGGGGGTGTAGGGCTGTAACATTACATTACATCACAATAATGCCAGCTTCAGGTCTCCAGTATATTTCTGGCCCATAGTCTGTCGGTAGGAGGCACGCCCACAATCCTTTCCAAGACATACAGTGACAGTGGGTTCTGTCACATTTCTCCCCTTTAAAAAACAGACTAACCAGGTTCCTGACCCCCAACTGGTCTGGACCTGCGTTAGTCACAAACTTCCACCCCAGGCAAACAGGAAAAGTAAAAGTACGACTCTTGCGCTGGGGAGCAAAACCGCACAGACGGTCTCCCGGGAATAAAAACAGCCGCTGCAGAGTGGGAACAGTTGTTTGCACTCCTCTGATCCTGGGGGGGGTTGCAGATATTGGGGAAGCTGAATAATCCTCTGCCCTGCTTCCAGCGCTTCAGCTGGTAGGGAACATAGGCTGGTAGGGCTATGCATTTGGGGAGGCAAAGGTACTTGCTTTTCTCGTGGTGTAGTTACCAGCCGCTGAGAAGGTATCTTGCAGGGACTATCTCCTGGGTTCTTCATCTCTTGTTCTGATGCTGGGCAGAGACCATCATCACTCTGTCCTGTAGCCAGCGCTTCTGCCGGGGAGACATATGAAAATGTTGGGTACAGCTGCTGGAGAGGGGGAAGGGTTTTCTCCCCTGCCGGTTCTGTGACCAGCCCTTGGGGTGACTTCTGACAGGGGCTGTCTCCCAAACCCTCCAAAAACATACTGAGGGCTGGGCAGGGACCATCAGAACTCTGCTCCATAGCCAACGCTTTTGCTGGGGGGAGAACCACTGGGGTAGTGTCCAATTGCTGTGGAGGGAGAATTGCTTCCTCTACTCCCGGTGGGAATATCTGCAGTTGGGGAAACAGCGCACGCAGGTCATCTCTCAGACTCTCCGGATCCAACTCTTTTTCTGATGCTAGGCAGATTATAGTGGCACTCTGCTCCATAGCCAACGCTTCTGCTGGGGGGATGAACATTGGGGTAGTGTCCAATTGCTGGGGAGGGAGAATTGCTTCCTCTACTCCAGGTGGAGATAGCGGCTGTTGGGGAAACAGCTCAAGCAGATCATCTCTCAGACTCTCCGGAGCCAACTCTTTTTCTGATGCTAGGCAGATTATAGTGGCACTCTGCTCCATAGCCAACGCTTCTGCTGGGGGGATGAACATTGGGGTAGTGTCCAATTGCTGGGGAGGGAGAATTGCTTCCTCTACTCCAGGTGGGGATATCTGCAGTTGGGGAAACAGCTCACGCAGGTCATCTCTCGGACTCTCCGGAGCCAACTCTTTTTCTGATGCTGGACAGATGCCAGGGGCACTCTGCCCTGTAGCCAGCGCTTCTGCTGGGGCCCCAGATGAGATACTCTGGACTTGCTGCTGATCACCATTTTCCAGCCTTCCAGCGCCTGTCTCAACTCCACTTTCTGAGACCTTGATGCTATTAGCTTGTCTCACTGCCTGGGGGACCTCCGGTGCGTTCCGGCATTCTAGCGCTCGCAGTGCCCTCTGTATCATTGCCGCTTCTTCCATTGCGGTTAGGACAGGAAAATGTAGGGTCACCCCTGGCCCCATTTGCTCATCTTTGTGACTGTCTGCTATTTCTCCAGGACAGTCCCAGGTAACAGGAGCCATGCCAGGCTGCTCATCACCATCAAACAGCCGCTTGTATGCAATTTCGAGCTCAAATTCCTGCTCAACCAGGAACTCCAATTCCCCCAGGTCACATGCCTCTACAGGGAGGTCCAGCACCTCATCTCGGAAGTCCAAGATGTTTTCCCACCGCCACTCCTCATCGCTCCCAAAGTCTGGGTCTCCGTACATTTTTTGATGGAGCAGCCCCACGCCGCCATAGCCAACGCCTTCTGTTGGGCTGCCATCTGCTGTACTTGGCCAAAGTTGAGCCGCGAACCACCGGAGGGCTCTGTAGCTGGCGTCTAGCTTCATCTCCTCCTGGACCAATCTTCTGAGCTCCGTCTTCCAATCATCTCGCGGTCGTTCCCTCAGGAACACCTCTCGCGCACAGTACTGCGTCCAGTACATCTCTGAGGAGGAGGGAAGGATCTTCCCCTGCTGGCGCCGCTCGTAGCTTAGCGCCTCATGCCAGAGTTGCCGGCGGATCACATCCTCCCAGCCGAGCATGGTGCGCTCTGTCACTGGTCCCCGATGTTTCTTCCGCATGCCTTGCAGCCTCCTCCCGAACTCCGCTCTCATGCTGGCTGGTCCCCGTATCGCTCCTCGGCAGCTGCCCAGATCTTGAATCCTGGTGGTGGTTTGGATGACATCCCACCGCTGCCACCACTGTGACGGACCTCAAGTACCCCTGCTGGGCACATCCGCCAGACCTGTGTCTCCTGCCCTCCAAACGCACCCGCAGCCTGCAGATTCGCCATAACCAGCCCTTAACCCCTCAATCACGAGACAATCCACACATGTTGAGGGTTACACATCCAGAGCTTAACTGTTTATTAAAATCCAAACTATACAGTTTTACACACAGTAAGGGACACTCCCCTTTGCCTTGTCTGAGGGGAGGGGGACAAGGAACAATAAATGGGAACAGAACATTTGGACATTGAAACAGTGTACAGAAACCTAATGAGATTATGGTAAGCAGGCAGCCTAGCTTCTCAATACACACCCCCTGCGGAGAGACGTCTGCAGTCCACTCTCCATTGTCTGTGTCCAGCAACAAGAGGAGGGGGGGTGGGGGGTGTAGGGCTGTAACATTACATTACATCACAATAATGCCAGCTTCAGGTCTCCAGTATATTTCTGGCCCATAGTCTGTCGGTAGGAGGCACGCCCACAATCCTTTCCAAGACATACAGTGACAGTGGGTTCTGTCACAGCACTGTATATAACTATAACCTACTAACTAAACAGCAAAAACAACATTTAACACTCTACCTAACTTCAAAACCAAAAGTGGAAATCCAACATGTGTCTGTGTTCCTACAACAGTAAATCAATGTAATAGCAGTAAAATAACATCTGTCCAAGGTGAGGGGAAACCTTATCTTTGGCGGCTGTCACCAAATCACACATCCACAGTTGGAGATTTTCTGTCTGTTCCTATTTCACTGACAACTGTATAATATTTGGGTTAGTGGAGACAAAGTCAGAAATAAAGACCCGACGTGGGTTTCAAATGTTTTGAGTTAAAGTATATTCATACATCATTCATAGAGGCTTGTGAAAATCATTTCTAAGTCATATTCTGTTGTTTTTCTATTCTATTCCTCATTGTGGCTTACGCTATCTGTTCATCATTCATCATTGTCTTCTCTTTCCACAAGTGCTACCATTCTGGGGGTTGCAAGGCTTCTCCTATACTGAGTCCTGACGATGTCAGGGCTCTAGAGTTCAAGCGTCAGGGCTGTTTGGTAAGTTATAGATGGCTGTTCATTCTACTTGCATTTAGGGCCAGCCTTTGATGTCGGTCCCAATCCTTTTTATTTGGGTTCTACAAGGAGGGCAGGACTGTCTATATGCATTTACGTTTTCTGCAAGAGGCTCACACTTTAT
Source organism: Rana kukunoris (assembly GCA_029574335.1). Taxonomy (NCBI): domain Eukaryota; kingdom Metazoa; phylum Chordata; class Amphibia; order Anura; family Ranidae; genus Rana; species Rana kukunoris. The sequence continues at coordinate 160,705,733 of CM056052.1, read as the reverse complement.
TCAAGCAAAAATAAAATTGTTAAAACTCACTGTAGAATAACATTTACTTATCCAGCTTTGCTACATGTCACAAATCCTTTCAACGGGATTGCAAGTCAACTGTTGCATTACCCTTTATGGAAAAAAGCTTGGAAGAGTATCACACTGTACTGTGGGAAACATTTAAAAGTTCTTAGGTGATTAATAACTGAATTCATTGTAGATTTTACATGGGAGTGGATAAAAAAGAATAATCTAGAACTAATTGATGTAGACTACTACTCACATATTTATCTATGTAGCTGGTAAATGACAAGTGGCTAGGTCAACAGCAAATATTGGGAAGAAATGGAATGAAAACTATCAGCATTTTTGAGAAAATCATGAAAAGGCTCAGCTCTTATAATAATTTTGTTAAATAATAACAATGATTATACTAAATCTTTAGGTAAACTAGAAACAGACCTTCTTTGTAGGGTTCCAACACCTAGGTTTTACCTGAAGTCAGAAGTAACATTTCCTGCAAAACCTGCTGGAGATATTGGCATTGCATCATAAATTGCTGTGTTTTTCTATAATAACGTTTGTAATTTCATAGTCAGACTTTAGCGTATAAAGCCAAAAAATAGTATGAAGTCTTGTTACTACTTATAAAAGTAGTGTGCATAATTAGAACCCAGTCAAAATAGGATTTAAAATTTTTTGGAGATATTCTTTAAACTAAAAATGTTATATAGTTTGTAGGCATGAGTCTGTTTAATTTATTGTCTCTATTCTCTGCCCTTTGCTAGTGGCTATAAACATTAACACAACTGTTCAGTCCACAGACGCACTGCTGGTGGCAATTGACTCTGAAGTGGTGGGAGCCGTGGACATCTTACTCAATCATCGTCCAAAATGGTCTACAAGACCGACTATTGTGGTAAGAACCAGCTATTGTATTGCTGTACTCCAAGTTCTTATAAAGAAGGCAAACACAAACAGAACAATGATCTATATTAAACGGTCTTCAGGGGCTAATGTGCTCTTTTCCGAGGGCCACATCTGCTTAGTTCTATAAAACAAATTATAGTACATTGGTAATTAATAAACTTACAACATTTTATCCCAAAGAAATGAGCTATGAAATATTTCCTTAAGTGTTCAGCTGCAAAATTATGTAAGGAAGTATAGGTTTATCAGCAAAATCTTACATTAAGCCAGAGGCCATGTTATGTAGACAAGTGGCCCAGCATATTATGAACAGAAAAGGTCACAAAAATTAGCTTTGGTTCACGAACACGAGCCACGGGCCTTCTTTCCTGCTCTGACACGTGGTCACGACTTTCTGTAGGTGAGATTGCAGGCACAGAGAGGCACTAAAAGTGTACTGTGAAAATGTTGGGAAGTGTTGAAAGGCTTTTGGTGTGCTTTTTAGCACATACTTTACAGTACTGTACTGTACAACCCTGTGCATACTTGCTGTAAAGCTTTTTTGTGTGCTTCTTATCACATACTGTACTTATCATACTTATCGCATACTGTACTGTACCAGACATCCAGTCAGAGAAAATTTAAGTGAATAATTTAAAGGGTGGCTTGAAAAATTCCACAAGAGAAGTGGCATCCATAGTGTGACAAGACATGGTGAGGCTTGCAGAAGCCTGCAAGAAAGAACTTGCGGAATTCATGTGTCTCTCAACAAGTGTTCAACTCTAATGAAACAAGGCTCTTCTGGTATATGCCAAACAGAACCTATATCTCGCAGGAGGAAAAAGCACTGCTGGGGCACAAGCCCATGAAGGACATATTGACCTTTTTGCTGTAGAAGAATCTGTACACAAAGGCGCTCTTAATAAGGTGTTTTAATGTCACTAAAGAGACATCCTTGAGGCTGCATTCACACCTGAGCGTTTTGTCGCCTGAAGTATGAAGCTCCAAAACGCTAGAGGGGAAAAAATACATTATTCTCAATGGAGATGGTTCACATCTCCACTCCAAAACGCCTGACGCCGAGCGCCTGAAGCTCAAACAAGTTCTGGACCCTTTTTTGTCGCTTGAATTGAGCGTATTTGGGCGTTTTTCTGTTTTTACATAGGTGACCCTAGACCTGTCCAAAATCGCGGTAAAAACGCAGCGATAAATCACGGTAAAAAACGCTGCAAAATTGCAGCAAAACGATACGCTCAGGTGTGAATGCAGCCTTAGTCTCAAAGAATTCTGGAAGCAAAATTTTAATGTTCTCCTCTGCATTAACCTCATTGACAAAGCCTGAGAAGAGGTCACTCACTGAACCTTAAACTCAGCATGGAGGAACTGTGGCCAGAATGTGCCAATTAACGTCACTTTGAAGGGTCTGATGCAGAGGTAGTGGAGGAGATTGTGTCCATGGTCAATAGTATGGGTTTGGACTTCGATGGTGCAGACCTAGAGGTGCTTGTTGAGAAACATAAGTAGGTGTTGACCACGGAAGATATTTTCTGAACTCCACAGTGAACAGGAGAAGGTGCTTATTGAGGAGCATTCCACTGAGGAAGAGGAATAGAGAGAGAGTGGAGGTTAGCAGTGATGCCATAAAATCAATTATTGAAAAATGGAAAGAGTGCCATGATTTTTTTGAGAAGCACCACCCCAACATAACTGTAACGAACAGAGTGTTTAATCTGATGAACGATAAAGTGGTCTCCAATTTCCAGAGGGTTATGCAGCGCAGGCAAAGACAAGTGACATTGGACAGATTTTTCACCAAAACTAAGCCTGCAGCTAAGAGACAAAAAAGAGAGGAAACCCTTGTAGGCGATCTCCCCAATGTCCTTATGGAGGAGGACTCTCCCTCCGAACAATAACCACCTCCTTTCCTCCTTTCTCCATGCCAGAAGTTGTTTCATATTTTTGTGGTTCAAAAACATAAAAAAAAATTCAGAATGCATTAACCTTATTTATATTAAACCCTATGGGAAAATTTGCCTCGGTTTGCGACCAATTCGGTTCGTGACCAGAGCCGTTTCCTGAAATAAGTTTGTGAACCGAAGCATCACTGTACAGTGTAATGTGATGGGCACACCTGTAGGTCATAGCTGCTATCCCTGCAGCCTAGCCCGATGTATTGCCATATTGTTTAACTTTGCTTGTCCCTAATAGCTTTCAGAACACAGCAGAGCTTAGATGTTCTTTCTCAGCATCATGACAGCATGCGGCACTCTTTCAAAAGTGGCTCATATGCAGTGTAGAGTCTTTTATTCTGGTGCATTGCTGGGATATGGAAGGAGGGTGCACACTGTGCATTTGCCAGCAGAGGCCTACAGGTATGCCAAATGCACTACACTGTATTTACAAAAAAAGCACAGTGCATTTCAATATACTGGGGCTCCTTGTCTGCATGGGCTTTTTTTTCAAGGTGAACATGGCCTTTGAAAATCAAATTGTTTGACTATGGAAACCCTACCTCTGTCCTTTTATGAAGCCCATGTGTTAATATTACGTAAAGCAGACAAAAACACTGTATATTGTGCCTCCTATTGACCTATAGTCCTCCTAAACATGAACATTAAAATCCTTACCAAAATGTTGGCCATTAGCCTTACCTAGTCTCTTCAGACCAAATGGGTTTCATGCACCAGAAGGCCACAGACATAAACCTTAGATGGTTTTTTCATCCATACCCAACTCTTCTCTTACACTTTCCCTGGGGGATACTGGAGTTCCTGGACCTGGAGAAGGCCTTTGACTCAGTTGACTGGAAATATATTTGGAGAGTTGCCCTTTCACAAGCTTTGAATTTTTAGCCTGCCTTGTGGCAGACTTTTTTTTATTGTATGACACGCTTCATTTTGTATGTACAAATTTTCTACAATTACAATAAAAATTATTTGACCAAATAAAAAACTAAATAGCTTTCTGTTCATTGAAAAGTGCATGTCCCAGGTCTCTGTTGTTTTAGTAAAAGATGATCTATGTGTAGTAACTCCATGGTGTACTGCCAAGTGGTCTAAAAATGGACAGGATTTTGTCCCCTGGGAGAACCACCACTGGACACAAGCTATAATGTCCATCACCATGGCAACAAACTGAACTTTAGCATCAAAAATAATTTGTGACCAGGGTTGACCTACAAATAGGAAATCATGCATAGCTAATGTATTTTCAGTATATCAGTAATGTGCTGTGCTATTAACAATCTTAGTTTTCAACTTGCAAAGTAAAAAAAAACATTTATAGTTGTCTGCACAATACTTCATACACCTTTTACTATCTGTTTTATATTTTAGAAACTCATGGAGCGTATACAGAACCCCGAGTATTCTACTACTATGGATGTGGCCCCTGTTATATTAGCTGCTCACAGAAACAACTATGAGATCCTAACAATGCTTCTGAAACAAGATGTGTCCCTTCCAAAACCCCATGCTGTGGGCTGTGAGTGTACCCTGTGTACTGCTAAGAACAAGAAGGACAGTCTAAGGCACTCCAGGTCAGGACTGGCACATAGTTGCTGGAGTTCGGAACGTGAAAAATTCCTTTTAGCAGTTCTTACCACATTTACACTACACAACAGCATCTACAGTGCTTTCTGAGTCTTTTGAATGTGGACATTTATGTCAAAGTCGATGTAACGGTAATGTGTTCTTGGGTGTAATGGTAGAGAGCAAAACTGTAAAATTGTTTAGGTCTATGCAAACATGTCATCTAAACATGTAATATGATTATTATACAGGAAATATATAGTGCCAACAGTTTGTACAGCGCTTTACAAAATAATAAAATGAGACAATATAGCTACAACATAATATAAGAGGTCAAGGAAGGCCCTGCTCATGAGCGCACACAATCTAAAAGGGTGGGGCAAGTAATACAAAAGGTAGGTTACTTTGTAAGGTTGAGTTGTATGGAATGTTAAATATCAGTTGTAAGGCTGGATTCACACCTATGCAGTTTTAGAGCTTTTTGCATTTTGCAGATTTGCACTACAGTCCATTGACCAAGGTTTCCCATAAAACACGTTCTGTAGTGCAAATCGGCAAAATGCAAAAATCACTAAGGGCCAGATTCTCAAAAGAGATACGATGGTGTATCGCAGGAAACACCGTCGTATCTCTTTTTTTTCCCCCGGGTATCTATGCGTCTGATTCCTAGAATCATTTACACATAGATACGGCGAAGATCCGACAGGTGTAAGACACTTACACCGTCAGATCTTAGATGTAATTCCTTAACTGGCCGCTAGGTGGCCTTTACGTTGATTTCTCATTTGCCTATGCAAATGAGCCTAATACGCCGATTCCCGAACGTTTTTACTCCGCCTCGTCGTCGTTTCCGTCATTTCCGTAAGCGTAAAACTACCCCTGCTATATGAGGGGTAGGCTTACGAAGTTCCGTCGTATGCCATGTTAAGTATGGCGTCGGGTCAGTGTCGTCTTTTTCCGTCGGTTACGTCGTTTAAGTGACAATCACGTCGTTTTCACGTCGGTTTCAACAACATTTTCCGACGTGAGCTGGAGCATGCGCACTGGGCTTTTTTCCCCGGCCGGCGCATTCGCACTTCGATCGACGTGGGGGCGCGCTTAATTTAAATACAATCCGCCCCCTTTCATTTACGCCGGGATATGCCGGGCCATTTACACTATGCCGCCGCAACTTACTGGGCAAGTGCTTTGAGAATACGGCACTTGCTCATTTAAGTTGCGGCGGCATAGTGTAAATGGCATATGCTACGCCGACGCGCCTGGTACGTGAATCTGGCCCTAAAACTGCATAGGTGTGAATCCAGCCTTAGGTGGTGGCAGGATAGACTTCCTTGAAGAGATGAGTTTTCAGGGATTACCTAAAAATAGACCGAATAGGAGACTGCCGTACAAGTTAGAGTAGGATGTTCCAAAGGGTAGCAGAGAAGCTCCAGTCCTCAAGGTGCCCCAACAGTTCATGTTTTCAGGATTTCCCTCAGATGAAATGACTGTGGTAATTACTAAGGCAGTGAAACTGATCAATTCACCTGTGCAAAATAATGGAAAGTCTAAAAACATGACCTGTTGGGGTGCTTTGAAGACTGGGATTGAGAAACACTGTCCTATAGGTAAGCATGATACGGAGGTGATGAGGGGGCTACACAGCAGGAGGTCTTGGGAAGAGTGAAGAGAATGGTTTGGGTGAAATTTTTAAATGAGGTTAGGGGAGTAACTTGGGGCAGAGTTGTGGATGGTTTTCTATGTTGTTTTTATTTTTATTTGGCTGATGATCAGAAATCAGTGGAGGGACTGGAATACAGGGGTGAAAAGTACTAAACGGGTGTAAAGGTGGATTAGGTTGACAGCATTCATGATAGACAGAGGGGGGGGGGGGGTAGTCTACTGAGAAGGGAGTTACAATAGTTGAAGCGAAAGACAGGAAGTGAATAAGTACTTTTGTGTTTAATTGGTTATGAAGGGTCATGATTTAGAAACGTTACAGTTGGTGAAGGCGACAAGATTTGGACAGTGATTGGATGTGGGCCTTAAAGGACAAGTCAAGGTCTTGAATTACATCTAGCACCATGGAAAGAGGGGAGGGAAGGCTAGCTGTTGTGTGTTGTGCTGTTGATCTTGGTGGAGAAGTCATGGGAGAGGGCATAGAAGACACTCGGAAAGCCATCTGGTAGGATTTTAACATAGATCTGTTCAGGTTTTTAATGTCCATCTAAGTCTAGAGTGGAAAAAGTTTTAGCCTTCATGAGATTGTTGTAACATTTTTTCTCATAGGAACTTGCAAGGAGGAATCAAAAAATGTATATTTCATGAACAGTTTTTATAGGAAGTGTGTAGGATCTGTTTTTTTCAGCAGTGACTTATAGCGGTGGAAATGTTTTTAGTAGCTCTGGGAAAAATATTGCTTCTGGAAGAACAAAATGATGAGAGTTAAAAGTTTTTGAGTCTATTCCAATGACTGTGGAAATACATTTTCGTTTCATTTATTGCATTTATAAGACTACTGGGGAGGGAATGCTTTGTGCATTAATACATTATTTATGAATTATGATTGCCTCACTAAGTCATCTGGCAACAATTTGCACTGATGGAGAAGTGCCATGACTTGAGTATTGACACTAACTAGACAGCTTTAATTTGCTACTGTTCGTTGTCATGGGGATCAGTAGTACTAGACAACATGTGCAGATCCTTTTTGATGTTCATTGTTGATCTGATTTGGTAAAAGTGTACAAATTCGTTTTCTGGATAGTGACCTGCTTGCTATAGGATACAGCACAATAATAACATAAGGGCATTTTATGTTAGAATACATTGTAATATAATATATATATTATACAGCATTGATAAACTATCCAGTAAAGGTACCCCGGTATCTAAACCCTGTCAAAAATACATCTCCAATCAAAGACTCAACCAATACAACTATAAAATCTGTACATGTGCAAAAAAGAGTGCATATTACTTTCCAAAATACACTGTTTATAATATCTTTTGAAAGAGGGTTTAACCTAAGGTGAAAGAAGTATCGTTTAAAAAGATAAATAAACCTTAAACCAAAAATGTAATTTATTGCAGCTTATGGGTCATTTGATGTGACTGTGTTAGTTCTCACTTTGGCTATTGATCTTGCCAGAAATGCAGTGTCTTATGCCGCGTACACACGATTGTTTTTTGCCATGAAAAAAACGTTGCTTTTAAAAATCGAGTGTGGGCTTCTCATCTTTTTTCATCTTCTGAAAAACTAAAAAAAAAAAAAAAAAATTCAAACATACTGCATTTTTTCACGTCGTTTTAAAAAATGTTGTTTTTCGGGTTGTAAAAAATGATCGTGTGTGGGCTAAAATGACATTTTAAACCCGTGCATGCTCAGAAGCAAGTTATGAGATGGGAGCGCTCGTTCTGGTAAAACTACCATTCATAATGGAGTAAGCACATTCATCACTCTGTAACAGACAAAAAAGCACGAATCATCTTTTACTAACAAGGAATCAGCTAAAAGCAGCCCAAAGGCGAATAGAACTTCCCCTTTAGAGTGCCGTCGTATGTGTTGTACATCACCGTGCTTTGTTCATCATTTATAAAAAACGATGGTGTGTGGGCCACGTCGTTTTTAATGATGAAGTTGGACATGCTGAAAAACAAAGTTTTTTTTTCATGCCGAAAAACGATCGCGTGTACGCCTGATTCACATCTATGCATTTATAGTGCTTTTTGCATTTTGCAGATTTGCACTACAGTCCATTTAACATGGTTACCTATGGAACACGTTCGGTAGTGCAAATCTGCAAAATGCAAAAAGCACTAAAAATGCATAAGTGTAAATCAGACCTTCGGCAGGCATATTTGAAAACCCAAAATGCAAAAAATAGCCAGGACTCCTTAAACACTGTTCAAAACAGAGGTGTTAGATGCATAGGGCCAGATTCAGAAAGACTGGGCGTATTTTTAGGCGGGCGTAACACATCTCATATGCGATAAGTCGCCGTAATTTAGAGAGGCGAGTACCGTATTCAGAAACAACTTGAGCCCTAAGTTACGGTGGCGTAGCGTATATGGGCCGGCGTAAGCCTGCGTAATTCAAATTATCAAGGCAATGGGCGTGTTGTATTGAAATGAGCTGTGACCCCATGCAAATGAGGGGCCGAACGGCGCATGCGCCATCCGTGGACATATCCCAGTGCACATGCTTAAAAAATTCACGTCGGATAGAATGCCTAAGATACGTCAAACACTGCATACGACGTGAACGTAAGTTACACCCAGCCCCATTCAGGTACGACTTACGTAAACGACATGAAATTCGGCGGCTGTTCCGACGTCCATACTTAACATTGGCTGCGCCTCATATAGCAGGGGTAACTTTACGCCGGTCGTACGCCTTACGTAAACGACGTATATCAATGCGCCGGGCGCAAGTACGTTCGTGAATCAGCGTATCTAGCTCATTTGCATATTCTACCCGTAAATCTACGGAAGCGCCCCTAGCGGCCAGCGTAAATATGCAACTAAGATTCGACGGCGTCAGAGACTTACGTCGGTCGTATTAAGCTAGAATTCAGGCGTATCTTGGTTCCTGAATACAGGGCATAGATACGACGGCGCATCTTTTAACTTACGTGGCGTATCAATAGATACGCCGGCGTAAAGTGTTTCTGAATCTGGCCCATAGTGTTTAAGGATTGCTGGCTATTTCTTGGATTCATACAGTGCCATCAGTAACCATGCACCCTTCTATACTGACTTTGGGTGACACTGCTGAACAGGATTTTGAATATTAGAATTCCAATCTGGGTAGTAACCATGGTTCTCACCAAAGATATAGAGGAGGAGAGAACATAGATACCCAGGGACAGGAAGTTTATTATACAGTAAAACCTTGGTTTGCAAGCATAATTTGTTCCAGAAACATGCTTGTAATCCAAAGCACTTGTATATCAAAGCATTTTTTTTTACAGGGTATACAAGAGAAGAGAGGCACCTCTAAGTGTAGCAATATGTTGCTAAATGTTTTACCTTCATTAAATGTAACCTAATTGCTACACTTAGAGGCTCCTCTCTTCTTTTTTATACTCAGTTGTGACATGACTCTACTCTTATATCAAGACATCGCTTGTATATCAAGGCAAAATGTATTAAAACATTTTGCTCATCTTGCAAAATGCTCTCAAACCAAGTTACCCTCAAACCAAGGTTTTACTGTACACAGGATTACCAAGTGAAAATAAAGGAAAAAAGCCTTAAAAAAATAAATCTAATGCAACCACTGCAGGTAAGTGTCAATATATTAACTTTTTTCCTTTGGTTTTAGAAGTTTTAAGGTGGTGGTATGGTAAGAGGATACATAATATACAACTGTATTCTAAAACAAGCATGATTTCTTTAAGGTTTCGACTTGATATTTATCGGTGCTTGGCCAGCCCATCTTTGATTATGCTAACAGAAGAAGATCCTATATTGCGGGCATTTGAACTCAGCGCAGACTTAAAGGAGCTTAGTCTTGTAGAAGTGGAATTTAGGTAAGGAAAGTCTTGACTATGCTATTGTTAAATCACTGTAGAATTGTAGTAAATCTGTTGTTGATTACAATTGTTAGTGTATAATTTGTATCATTCAAACATTTAAAAATAATCATTGAACTATGCATAAGGTAGTATTAGCTGCTTGGAAACATGTAGAGCCAACACACTTGTAGACTTATTGCAAATTGTGAATTTGCAATGCATGTCAATTTGTAGCACACTTAATTTTGTTATGACACTGGAAAATCTTCCTATCATCCCTAGCATCCTGATTCAAGAAAGTGAGTTCCTGCTGTCTCTAGCATCCAATAAGTAGGGATGAATAGAATTGTCTCTCTTCCATAGAAAAATGTAACAGAACATCAGCCATTGTTCTGAAGAGGGAGAGGAGTTGCAAAATAAAGTTTCTGCTAACACTGGCTTTCAGCAATCAGCATCATATAAGACAGGGGTACTGAATTAAAATTCACGGGGGTCCAGTCGGAAAAAAAATCTTCCAGCGGAGGTCCAAATGACAAATTGGTGCTATGACGCCACATGATATCCTCCACTTGCCAGCCTCCCATCACAGCGCCCCCACCACACACATGCACACACCTTTATGACCCACACACATCACACTTTTTTTTCTTTCAACTTTATTGAAATTTAAAAATACATTTCATTCATTTTTATGCACCACAGTTCAATTGCGGTGCATAGAAACATAATTCATTTTGCAACACACTGCTCAGCAACAGGACACATAGAAACCAATTGTTTTCTATTGCCCTTGCAGACACTGACGCATCACAGACCCCCCCCCCCCCATCACAGACTGACAGCCCAAATCACAGACCCTCATTACAGCCTAATCCCCCCCATCACATACTGACCTGACCCATCACAGACCCCCCATCACAAACTGGTCCTGACCCGTCACAGACCCCCTATCACAGACTGACCTGACCCATCACAAACTGGTCCTGACCTATCACAGACCCCCTATCACAGACTGACCCCCCCCAAATCCCTAACCCCCTATCACAGACTGACCCCCCCCAAATCACAGACCCCCTATCACAGACTGACCTGACTTATCACAGACCCCCATCACAAACTGGTCCTAACCCATAACAGACCCCCTATAACAGACTGACCCCCCGAATCACAGACCCTCTATCACAGACTGACCCTCCCCCAAATCAGACTGACCCCCACTTACAGACCGTCCATCACAAACTGGTCCTGACACATCAGACTCCCCATCACAGACCCCCATATCACAGACTGACCCCCAAATCACAGACTGACCTGACCCATCACAGACTGACCCCCCAATCACAAACTGGTCCTGACCCATAACAGACCCCCTATAACAGACTGACCCCCCAAATCACAGACCCCCTATCACAGACTGACCCCCCCAAATCACAAACTGGTCCTGACTCATCACAGACCCCCCCAAATCACGGACCCCCTATCACAGACTGACTCTCCCCCCCAAATCACAGACTGACCCCCCCATCACAGACCCTTCATCACAAACTGATCCTGACACATCAGACTCCCCATCACAGACCCCCAAATCACAGACTGACCCCCCAAATCACAGACTGGCCCCCACAAATCACAGACTGACCCACACAAATTACAGACCCCCATCACAGTCTGACCCCCCAAATCACTGACCCCCATCACAGAATGACCCCCCATCACAGACTGACCCCCCCCATCACAGACTAAACCACCATTACAAACTGGTCTTGACCCATAACAGACCCCCTATAACAGACTGACCCCCAAATCACAGACACCAAATCACAGACTGACCCCCCAAATCACAGACTGACCCCCCAAATCACAAACACAAAGATCAGGAGTGCATATCCTTTAGGGTAACAGAGCTCAGGAGTGCATATGCCTTAGGACACAGGGCTCGGGAGTGCATATTGCATAATAAAGCAAACAGACAGTACTTCTACCTCCACTCCACAATATGCTTAACAGCATGCACCAGTGCTCTGGCTGAAGGCTGCTGTAAGCCCAAAACATGAACAAGTATGCACCCTTTTCGCCTGCATCCCGCTACAATCCACGAATAGATATCCTGTATTCATGGGAAACAGAACATGAAAGCCACACAGAAGACCAATGCATTTTGTCCACATGGCCTTAGTCATGGCTAACCAATTAATGGATAGCCATGTGTGACGGACCTCAAGTACCCCTGCTGGGCACATCCGCCAGACCTGTGTCTCCTGTCCTCCAAACACACCCGCAGCCTGCAGATTCGCCATAACCAGCCCTTAACCCCTCAATCACGAGACAATCCACACATGTTGAGGGTTACACATCCAGAGCTTAACTGTTTATTAAAATCCAAACTATACAGTTTTACACACAGTAAGGGACACTCCCCTTTGCCTTGTCTGAGGGGAGGGGGACAAGGAACAATAAATGGGAACAGAACATTTGGACATTGAAACAGTGTACAGAAACCTAATGAGATTATGGTAAGCAGGCAGCCTAGCTTCTCAATACACACCCCCTGCGGAGAGACGTCTGCAGTCCACTCTCCATTGTCTGTGTCCAGCAACAAGAGGAGGGGGGGGTGGGGGGTGTAGGGCTGTAACATTACATTACATCACAATAATGCCAGCTTCAGGTCTCCAGTATATTTCTGGCCCATAGTCTGTCGGTAGGAGGCACGCCCACAATCCTTTCCAAGACATACAGTGACAGTGGGTTCTGTCACATTTCTCCCCTTTTAAAAACAGACTAACCAGGTTCCTGACCCCCAACTGGTCTGGACCTGCGTTAGTCACAAACTTCCACCCCAGGCAAACAGGAAAAGTAAAAGTACGACTCTTGCGCTGGGGAGCAAAACCGCACAGACGGTCTCCCGGGAATAAAAACAGCCGCTGCAGAGTGGGAACAGTTGTTTGCACTCCTCTGATCCTGGGGGGGGGTTGCAGATATTGGGGGAAGCTGAATAATCCTCTGCCCTGCTTCCAGCGCTTCAGCTGGTAGGGAACATAGGCTGGTAGGGCTATGCATTTGGGGAGGCAAAGGTACTTGCTTTTCTCGTGGTGTAGTTACCAGCCGCTGAGAAGGTATCTTGCAGGGACTATCTCCTGGGTTCTTCATCTCTTGTTCTGATGCTGGGCAGAGACCATCATCGCTCTGTCCTGTAGCCAGCGCTTCTGCCGGGGAGACATATGAAAATGTTGGGTACAGCTGCTGGAGAGGGGGAAGGGTTTTCTCCCCTGCCGGTTCTGTGACCAGCCCTTGGGGTGACTTCTGACAGGGGCTGTCTCCCAAACCCTCCAAAAACATACTGAGGGCTGGGCAGGGACCATCAGAACTCTGCTCCATAGCCAACGCTTTTGCTGGGGAGAGAACCACTGGGGTAGTGTCCAATTGCTGTGGAGGGAGAATTGCTTCTTCTACTCCCGGTGGGAATATCTGCAGTTGGGGAAACAGCGCACGCAGGTCATCTCTCAGACTCTCCGGATCCAACTCTTTTTCTGATGCTAGGCAGATTATAGTGGCACTCTGCTCCATAGCCAACGCTTCTGCTGAGGGGATGAACATTGGGGTAGTGTCCAATTGCTGGGGAGGGAGAATTGCTTCCTCTACTCCAGGTGGAGATAGCGGCTGTTGGGGAAACAGCTCAAGCAGATCATCTCTCAGACTCTCCGGAGCCAACTCTTTTTCTGATGCTAGGCAGATTATAGTGGCACTCTGCTCCATAGCCAACGCTTCTGCTGGGGGGATGAACATTGGGGTAGTGTCCAATTGCTGGGGAGGGAGAATTGCTTCCTCTACTCCAGGTGGGGATATCTGCAGTTGGGGAAACAGCTCACGCAGGTCATCTCTCGGACTCTCCGGAGCCAACTCTTTTTCTGATGCTGGACAGATGCCAGGGGCACTCTGCCCTGTAGCCAGCGCTTCTGCTGGGGCCCCAGATGAGATACTCTGGACTTGCTGCTGATCACCATTTTCCAGCCTTCCAGCGCCTGTCTCAACTCCACTTTCTGAGACCTTGATGCTATTAGCTTGTCTCACTGCCTGGGGGACCTCCGGTGCGTTCCGGCATTCTAGCGCTCGCAGTGCCCTCTGTATCATTGCCGCTTCTTCCATTGCGGTTAGGACAGGAAAATGTAGGGTCACCCCTGGCCCCATTTGCTCATCTTTGTGACTGTCTGCTATTTCTCCAGGACAGTCCCAGGTAACAGGAGCCATGCCAGGCTGCTCATCACCATCAAACAGCCGCTTGTATGCAATTTCGAGCTCAAATTCCTGCTCAACCAGGAACTCCAATTCCCCCAGGTCACATGCCTCTACAGGGAGGTCCAGCACCTCATCTCGGAAGTCCAAGATGTTTTCCCACCGCCACTCCTCATCGCTCCCAAAGTCTGGGTCTCCGTACATTTTTTTGATGGAGCAGCCCCACGCCGCCATAGCCAACGCCTTCTGTTGGGCTGCCATCTGCTGTACTTGGCCAAAGTTGAGCCGCGAACCACCGGAGGGCTCTGTAGCTGGCGTCTAGCTTCATCTCCTCCTGGACCAATCTTCTGAGCTCCGTCTTCCAATCATCTCGCGGTCGTTCCCTCAGGAACACCTCTCGCGCACAGTACTGCGTCCAGTACATCTCTGAGGAGGAGGGAAGGATCTTCCCCTGCTGGCGCCGCTCGTAGCTTAGCGCCTCATGCCAGAGTTGCCGGCGGATCACATCCTCCCAGCCGAGCATGGTGCGCTCTGTCACTGGTCCCCGATGTTTCTTCCGCATGCCTTGCAGCCTCCTCCCGAACTCCGCTCTCATGCTGGCTGGTCCCCGTATCGCTCCTCGGCAGCTGCCCAGATCTTGAATCCTGGTGGTGGTTTGGATGTCCTGGACTGCAGGAGACATCCCACTGCTGCCACCACTGTGACGGACCTCAAGTACCCCTGCTGGGCACATCCGCCAGACCTGTGTCTCCTGTCCTCCAAACACACCCGCAGCCTGCAGATTCGCCATAACCAGCCCTTAACCCCTCAATCACGAGACAATCCACACATGTTGAGGGTTACACATCCAGAGCTTAACTGTTTATTAAAATCCAAACTATACAGTTTTACACACAGTAAGGGACACTCCCCTTTGCCTTGTCTGAGGGGAGGGGGACAAGGAACAATAAATGGGAACAGAACATTTGGACATTGAAACAGTGTACAGAAACCTAATGAGATTATGGTAAGCAGGCAGCCTAGCTTCTCAATACACACCCCCTGCGGAGAGACGTCTGCAGTCCACTCTCCATTGTCTGTGTCCAGCAACAAGAGGAGGGGGGGTGGGGGGTGTAGGGCTGTAACATTACATTACATCACAATAATGCCAGCTTCAGGTCTCCAGTATATTTCTGGCCCATAGTCTGTCGGTAGGAGGCACGCCCACAATCCTTTCCAAGACATACAGTGACAGTGGGTTCTGTCACACCATGACTAAGCCCTAGTGGCTGAAATGTTTTGGCCTTCTGTGTGGATTTCATATACTGTTTCTCATGAATAAAGGAATTTTTTTTTGTGGATTATAACAAGTGACTGGCTTTTCTATAGGATCGTGCATATTGCGCAGGGTTCAGGAGTACACTGTGCTCACAGTGCAGGTTTCAGAACTGCATTTCACACCGGGTTCAGGAGTGCATATTGTGCAGTGCTCAGGAGTGCATATTGAACAGGGCTCAGGTGTGCATAATGTGCAGTGCTCAGGAGTGTGCATATCACCCAGGACTCAAGAGTGCACATTGCCCAGGATGCAGGGTTCAAGAGTAAGTATTGCATAAGTGCAGGGCTAAGAAATGCATATTACATAGGGTGCAGAGCTCAGGAGTGCATATTGTGTTAGAATGAAAATGTATATAAAAATTGTCAGAGAATGGTTAGAAAAGGGGCATGGGAAATTGATCACGATTTTCTGTGAGAAAGAAAAGAAAAAAAGAAGGTATCATATTATACTAAGCTCCACTTTTTTTTAGGAATGATTATGAAGAGCTTGCTCAGAAGTGTAAGACCTTTGCAAAGGACTTGCTGGCTCAGGCTAGGAACTCACGGGAACTCGAAGTGATCTTAAATCATCAGTCTAGTGATGAGCCGCTGGACAAAAGAGGACTTCTAGAGGAGCGCATGAATCTGAGCCGATTAAAGCTGGCAATCAAGTACAACCAGAAAGAGGTAGGTTGTAAACAGTTCATAAAAAAATAAGATGTTGATAAAAGTGCAACATAAAACAAACAATTTCTTAAAGTAGATCTAAACCCTACGTTGATGACATTAAATTTGCTAAAGCAATGCATAAGATAAAAAAATTGCCTTTTTTTTTACCGTTTTCACCTTTTTTTGTATCTCTATGGCCTGATCTCTTTCATTTACCTTCAGACATTTCCTGTCTATATGCACTTTAGAGGTGGCTCTAGGCTTTGTGAGGCCTTAGGCAAAACTTGACATGGGGCCCTACTCACGCCCATGATGGAAAATAATTCAAGGACAGGAGCCCTTTTCCCCACAACCCTGGCTGGTGGTTGTGGGGGTCTGCGGGCAGGGGGCTTATTGAAATCTAAAAGCCCCCTTTAACAAGGTGGCCTCCAGATCCTTCTCTTTAATAACTAAGGGGCAGGGGGGCCATCCGGTGATGTCACCTGGTGAACCTGCCCCTCGCGACGTCATTGACTGAGGGCATGCTGGGTCATTGACGTCACAAGGGGTGGGGTCACCGATATTCACTGGTTGTTAGGGATGCTGGCGACTCTGAGTCCAGGCTCTTAACGCTGCCTGAGCACAGCAGCATTGAGGTCCCCTGTCCCTCAAAACTGGGGTAATGCATTGGGGAAGATAGCAGGCGCGAGGCCCCTGTAAGTGCGATGCCTTAGGTGACAGCCTAATTTGCCTAATTAAAGAGCCGCCTCTGATGCACTTGCTCCAGCTTCAACTGCCCATCATTGTTCCTGTCTGGCTTCCTGATTGTGACATTGGTAGTCATGCCTGTGCAATGTTTCTGTGGTTTCCAGTAGGGGCGCTTGTGACATTGGGGGAGATTTACTAAAACTGGTGCACATAGATATCTGATGCAACTCTGCCTATTAACCAATCAGCTAACAGGTTTTACTGTCAAAGCTTAATTGAACAAGCGTAAGTTAGAAGCTGATTGGTTTCTATGCACAGCTGCACTAGATTATTTGTGCACCAGGTTTAGTAAATCCCCCCAAGTTTGACAGCTCAGGTGTACAACTGTGAGTCAGTTGTCATCCTTCAACAAGTGCCTGCAACAAGTTCAAGTGCCTAAACAAGGAACTTCATGGTAGGATTACCAGTTATTTTAATTTAGGCTGCAAATTTAAAAAGATTGAAAACAAGTTATGAAATTACAATAACCACCTCTTGAAGCTTTACTGCTACAGTGTGGCTCTGCTGCGCAGGATCACAAGATTATATATGATTTGCATTTACGTATACGGGGCGCGCTTGCTCCACCCAGGCTGTGTTGTCATTTACTATATCACAAACTAATCAGCAGATCCCAGACAATGATTTATGGCCAGAACCTGCTGATTGGCAGAGCAAATCACAGGAAAAAGCCTTGTATTGGTAAACAACATAGGGCTTTCTACAGCCGCCCCCCCCCCCCCCCTCACCGCAATTGTCACATTGCTTAGTAAAAACAGCACACAATACACACTGTAATGCCGCGTACACACGATCACTTTTTGTGATGAAAAAAAACGACGTTTTATGTGACGAAATAAAACAACGTTTTTCAAAATAAAGTAAGTAAAAAATATGTTTTTTTTTATGTTTGGTCTTTTTTCATTTATATAATAAAACAAATAATTCCAAGTGCATTGGAAATAAGTACATATTTTGAGTTGTTTTTGTAGCATATCTATAAGTACTTTTTGATTTAAACTTTATATTTTTCTATACTAGTATGCTCTATATTTTGGTTAGTGCATTTTATATACAGATATAAAAGCTCCCTCTAGTGGCTATCTGTATATTTTGAATATCATTTTATATTCACAATGCATCACAAAAATGTATAACCCGTAGACAATGGCACCGTCGTTTTCCTGTTTCTGGTTGCTTCTCAGCTTAAAACTTCACAATTATCATAATGTTTCAAGTCCAAAGATTTATATATATACATACTGTATATATATATATATATAGTATATACTGTATATACCTTTAAGTCTATTTCTTATTTTTTTTCAGTTTGTATCCCAGTCAAACTGTCAGCAGTTCCTCAACACTGTCTGGTTTGGGCAAATGGCAGCCTATAGGCGAAAACACACGTGCAAGAAGATACTGATTGTCCTTACTGTGGCCATGTGCTGGCCAATTATGTCCTTGTGCTATCTCTTTGCCCCAAAGTCACAGGTTGGACGTATGATCCACACACCTTTCATGAAATTTATCATACATGGAGCCTCTTACTTCACGTTCCTGCTGCTTCTTAATCTGTATTCCTTAGTGTACAATGAGGACAAAAAGAACACAATGGGACCAGCTTTAGAGAGAATTGACTATCTGCTCATCATATGGCTCATTGGTAAGTAGAGTATGGATATTAGTAGATTATTGAAATTATTTTGTTGGTGTAGAACCAAAATATCAATTAAAATAGAACTAGAACTATAGGCAAAACTGTTTCCATTTTGGATAAAGAGTTGTAACGCCTGTCATTTTTTTTTTTTTTGCCATATATATCCTGTAGGGGAGATCTATCTTCACTTCCTGTCCTATAGCCACAACAGGAGGTGAGAGGAAATCCCTCCAAACTAAGGGAATCCCAGGGGGGTCACCAAAACGCGTGTCCCCATTGGAAGCTTTCCTTTCTGTTACTGTTAACCTAAAATGTGTGATTTTCTTTTACTTTCATTTTCGGTGCTAATGGCAAATAGGACAAATAGAGAAGGTGTCCCTAATGGGGGCACAGACAGCAATACAATTGACAGGTGCGCTAACCCTCCCTACTCTATCAAAAAAAAAAACAAGGTTTGCCTTTAGTTATACTTTAAGACTTGATTGTATGAGTTTATGACCTCTAAGATCTTATGATCTATAAAATTACTGTTCCTGGTGTTTGAAAATATATACTGGACATGTAGATTATATGCTTTGGACTTTATGGCTTTAATCCCAGAAATAGATTTTTGAGTAATAGTATTGTAGCGTCACCCCCGAAGGGGCCGCTGGATTAATAACGGAATCGGCAGATTAAGTTACCCTTGCTTGGTCTAGGGGTTCACCAGAAGCCACTAAGTAGTAATTGAGTGTCCACACAGTCAATAAAGATTTTCTCAATGCTTTAATTCCAGGCCAACATAGCCAAACATCAACTCGGTGAAAGGAGAATAGGTTGATGAGGAAAAATAGATTCTCGATGTCAGGCCTGGATATATGTACAGCAAAATCAGCCACTTGAAAAAAACAATTTTGCACGCGTCGCCACTCAATGCCTGAGTGGGTGGGATGTCTCCCGGACAGATCCCTTTCATAGACCCGGCAGCCAGGACGCCAACTTAAATGTTGGCTGGAAGGAACAGGTCTCTCTCACTGACCCAGCTCTAGGCCTCTGCCACAGGCCAGTGTAGTTTGTAAATGTCCGAATAGAGCAAATCCTCCCAGCAGTTATCTCAGCAGAGATCACCGGGTGACAGCAGAGCGTACCTGTACATGGCCCGGCCGCCGGATCCTCTCTACGGCATCTGGAACCCAGTAAGTCACTGGGGTCCCTTTAGTTTTGTCTCCTATTGAGACTCAGCAAGGCCTGGAAGCCTAGCCAGGTGGGCCACGCCGGCAGGGTCCATGGATGCGCACACCCAGAAGGTGGGTGCCGCATCCCCGACTCCAGGACCCCGCACAGGAGAAGGAAGAGAGCCCAGAACACATGACCTCCATCACAGATATACCCCTCCCCATACAAGAGCAAGCATCAAAACGGTTGGCTAATTTTATAATTCACCACCCCCATTTTCTCCAACACTTCATAAGGATTGTAAATCCTCTGTTGAGCCAACTAGGCTTGGGCTAAATGTGCCCTCACAATCGGCATCACTTGGGCAATTCTATCTTGCATTTGTGCCACATGTAATGCAATTCTGGTATTTAATGCCCCTTTAAGACCCTTCTACTGTTTGTGAAATCTGAATGGGTCGTGGTTGAGTTCCTGCACCTATTTTCTGAGGAAAAAAAGCTCTGTGTATATATAAAGGAAGAAGACAAATTCTTGTAATGCCCTGTACACACGATCGGACCTTTGTCTGACCAAATTCACATTGGATTCTGACAAAATTCGATCGGAGGAAAAGAGAACACGTTCTCTATGTAAACTACAATAGAATTAAGCGGAATTTACGTTGGAATTACTCCGATGGGGCATACACACGGTCTGAATTTCCAATGGAAAAAGTTAGCATCAATAGTGACCCATCCATTAGGGGATCTCGCCCCCTAATCAATGCGTACGGCCCCTAATACACATGCAGGGCACCGGACACATAGATTTCAATGGTGTTTTTTTTTTTTTAGAAGCACATGATTAGAGCCAGGGCCTCTAACTGGCTTCAAAAAAGGGTGGCCTTGGGGCGCAGAGCACTTTGCCCTGAGACCATCCAGTTGTGTCACAATAGCAAATTAATATTCGCTATTGTCTTCTGGATTCTCCTCCCGGCCACTCAGGAGCCAATTGATCGAAAAGGAAGCCGCCATGAAGCCAGACATGCAAGGTGAAGCTGCCGAGGAGGAAGTCGCCACCGAGGAGGAGGAGATGCAGTAAGGAGCTGAAGCTGTTAGATGGGTTAAGTGCAGGGCAGGTGGGGGGACAGACGAGCGGTCGACTGACTGGGGGGGTGACAGGTATCTTGTTTGCGGCCTCCCCCCCAGATATACAGGACTAGCCGCCACTGGTTGGGTGCCTGTCACAACTCCTTCAGCTCTGTTAACCCCACATCACCAGAAGATTACAGCAGTGGGCATAGGGGGATCAGTAGAAAGATTTTTGCTAAACCAGGAGACGGCAGCCTTTTTTTCACTTAGGCTTTAAATTGATCTGAAATGTAAACAATCTGCACTTGCCTACAATTATTTTAGCTGATTTGCACTACAACAACTAGCATCTGAAGCCATAATAGTTTCTACTGTCATAACCTACACACACACTGATATCTTTTACTTTTCCAAATGACTAATCCATATTTCTAAATTACAAATCTGCTTTTCTTCATTAAACAGCATTTATGCAGCCAATAATCTGGAGATAGACAGATATTATCCAACGCCACTTTTTTTGATCTAAGTAAAATGCTCTTATGGAGGTTGCTTCATGTGGTGCAAGTTCAGATTAATGAAACTTGTGTAGTTAGAGAAATGGGAGATGCACTTGCTGACTTGCTGAAAATGCATAATCCAGGTGTGCCATTCTTAGCTTTCCTTCAAGTAGAACTGCAGGAATTTTTTTATTTATTTTTCATTTCGGATAGAGTAGGGGAGAGTTAGATCACCTGTCAGATATTTAATTTGTTTGCTAATTTGTGTCCCATTGGGAGGATTTACCTTCAATTCCTGTCCCATTGGCAAAACAGGAAGTGCAAGGAAATCCCTACAAATTAGGGGAATCCATTGATCCACCCCCCCCCCCCCAGGTAACCAGAACTAGTGTCCCCATTGGAAGATTCTCCCTCTATTACTGTTTTGGGGACAACCCAACATTTGGAATCTTCTTTTCACTAATTTCACTATTGATAATAATAGTAAACAGGACAAATAGAGAGGGTGAATCTCCCTAAGGCCTCGTACACACGATCGGACATATCCGATGAAAACGGTGCGCGGACCATTTCCATCGGATATGTCCGATCTGGAGTTTGATCCGATGGCGTGTACACACCATCGGATCAAATTCCCCGCCGGCGGACAGCGCGGTGACGTAGCGGTGACGTTGACGCCGCCACGTCACCGCACCAGGAAGTAAAACACTTCCGCGCATGCGCCGAATCCATTCGGCGGTGGCGTGGCGGCGGTGCGGGATGACATGTCTGCTGGTAAGTGTACTAACCAGCAGACGGGCGGACGGATTCCACCCGATGGATTTCAAAGCATGCTTTTAAATCTGTCGGGTGGACAAATCTGTCCGCTAGCCCATACACACGATCGGAGATGTCTGCTGAAACGGTCCATCGGACCGTTTTCAGCGGACATATCCCCTCGTGTGTACGAGGCCTAACAGGGACACAGGCAGCAATAAAAACTGACAGTGGTTCCAATCCCTATCCAAAACTTAAAAAAAAAAAGTTTTTTTTTTTAGTTATACTTTTAGGGCCAGATTCAGGTAGAGTTAGGCTGGCGGATCAATGGATCCGCCAGCCTAACTGTCACTTTAAGCCGGCGTTTTTGTTTTCTGTAACCAGAAAACAAGAAACGCCGGGTTGGAGTTCCGATGCGATCGGCGTAATTGAGTTTCGCCATCGCATCGTTACTTTAACTTAAAAATGGCGCCGGGGGCGTTCCCGCCGATTTCGCTCCAAAAATATGTTAATGAGCGGTAATCGGCAATTCACGATCTATTTCGGGCGCGACGCAGTGACTTTACGACGTTTCCGGAAGCGATACGCGGCGTATAGATAAAGCAGCCCCCTAGTGGAATATCCTATGTTAGGTATAGCCGTCGTCATCGCGTCGGAAAAAAAACAAATCGCGTCGTTTGCGTAAAACATTCATGAATGGGGACGTGACGTCATTGACGTTCACTGACAGAACTTGGAGCATGCGCACTGGGATGCATTGACACTCGACGCATGCGCAGTACGTTCGCCGCGGGATCGCGCTTATTTTAAATAATACGCGCCCCGTACCCGCCCAATTTGAATTCCGCCGGCTCATTTGCGATACGCTGCCGCAACTTTAGGAGCAAGTGCTTCATGAATAACAGCACTTGCTCCTAAAATTTCTGCAGCGTAACATAAATGAGAAGCGTTACTCCAGAGCAAAGATGCTCTGATCTACCTGAATCTGGCCCTTACTGTTCTTCACCATTGTATAGAGAAACGTAATATGTTCCCATTTTTTCCAGGTCAATTACTTTTTTTAAGTGATTGTAAATGATCACCTTGTCAAACAACCCATTCAGTTTAAAATAGAAATGAAAGGTAAAACACTTGTGTATTGATATAAAAAAACAATATAAATACCCTTGTTTCCCCTTTTTTAGAAGTGATCACATTCTCTCTGTTCTCAGCTGCATAAGAGCTGGGGGAGGAGATACAACAGTACACTGACAATTCCAGTGAATGGCTCTGCTGGACGGGCATGTCAGGACAAGTTTGATTATTGGAAGAGACCATGCTGTGTTCTCTTGCTTAGTGTAGTCAGTTTGTAATAGGAAAGCAGAAGTGCTGGTAAGATCACCAGAGATTTCACACAAATGAAGCAATACAAACAGAACAGGATATTTTTCATACAAGTACATGGTACAGTAGGCACATATGTGGAATATGAAATACTGGGGGAACAAACACTTTAAGTATTACAGAACCAGAGTATTAGCCTTTAAAAACATTCTCTCTGATCTCCTTTATAGGGCACATAAGCTTAAGTGTACCATCTAGGAAATGGTGTTTATATTTTATGTGGCAGTCCCCCTCACTTCGACTTCTGATCTATCATGAGATGAATAAATGGAGAAATAAATGGAGGTATACACCGATTATATATAACATTATGACCACCCACCATAACGCATTGAGGCATGGACTCTGCTAGACCTCTGAAGGTATGCTGTGGTATCTGGCACCAAGCCATCAGTAGCAAAACCCTTAAGTCTTGTAAGTTGTGAGGTGGGACCTCTACCTTGGACTTGTGTTCTCAGCACATTCCACAGATTCTCGATTGGATTGAGAATTTGGAGGTCAAGTCAAGACCTTGAACTTGTTATTGTGTTCCTCAAAATCATTCATTAATTTATCAGACCAGGCCACCTTCTTCCATTGCTTTGTTGTTCAGTTCTGATGACCACGTGCCCATTGTAGATGATTTTGGCTGTGGACATGGGTCAGCATGGGCACCTTGGCTAGTCTGTGACTATGCCCATATGCTACAAAGGGAAATGCACTGTGTTCTGACATCGTTCTATCGGAATCAGCATTAACCTTTTCACCAATTTCAGGCTACATGGGCCAGCATTTGTTCTCCACATGCATCAATAAGCCTTAGCCCATGACCATGTCATTGCTTCCCTGGTTAACCTTCTTTGGACCATTTTTGGTTGATCCTGACCACTGCAAACCGTGAACATCCCACAAGAGCTGAAGTTTTGGAGTTGATCTGACCCAGCCGTCTAGCTGTTACAATTGTGTTGTTCTTAGTCGCTGAAATCCTTACACTTGCCCTTATCAGCTTCAGGGAAAACATGCTCACTTGCTACCTCATTTATCCCGCCCACTTTCAGATGCCATTGTAATGAGAAAATCAATGTTATTCTCTTTACCTGTCAGTGGTCATAATGATATGGCTCATCAAGGTAAAAAAACTTAAATTTTTTTAATAGGTTACCTGAGGATGATCCCAGACTACACTCAGGTAACCCTTTCAGCGCTAAAAAAAAGCACTGCCCTGTTCCTCTGCAGCGGGTGTCATCTTGAAGCCTATGTCTTTGACATCTTAATATCAGCTGTGAATGTTCATATTCAAAACCCAAGTTTATGTTATTTTATTCATGTTTAACTGTGGCCCCAAAGTGGACTTTCAGACAGCAGCTCGGGGACACTGCTGCATGACTAGCATTTTGTTAACTGTAGCGCTTGCTTGACCATATAGTGCCAATGTATGATTTGATTTGGTCAGCCACCTACATAGCCAGGGCTCTACTCTGCCAAAAACCGCATTACATTTCTCCAGTATTCCAACTCAGCAGAGTGATCTCAGCTGTTTGCTGAACGGTGGCCAGGCCTGGAAGAACACCAATGTGTTTACAAGGATCTGAATACTAAAGCGACAGTTACACAGCTCACAAACTTATATGAAAGGATCTTTCTGCTCAGTGTTCTGTAGATTGCCATGTTCTGAAATTATGAATCCTAAAACACATACCACATTTCTATAGGGCTCTTCAGAGAGTATATTCCCTTTATGGTCTTTTCACAGCCTCAGTATTTTATATCTTGGCCTTGTGAACTCTTGGTTAATTACGATTTGATAGTTAAATATACCACAAAACAAATATATATACTCTGAACTCAAGGCTCAGGAGACCCGGTATCCATACGATACAGGGATAAGAGAGTGCCATATTGAGGAGCCCTTTGGTGCCTGAATTGTGCTGTTTCAAAAAACAAAACAAAACAAAAAACAGGCAGGGTATAGTTTCCTATCATTTTCCCCATAATATACATTTTCACTTTAAATTTGTTTTCTTTCATTTTCTTACAATGTTCTTGGCAGTGTAGTTGCTTGGATATGCTAGCCTTTGTAGAGATCCAAATAAATCTGTTTGTTAAGGGTTCATATGCACATGCACCTGGGGAGCCATACGTGCCACATACAGCTTGCCATGCATTTTTCTAAACTACATCAGACTCGCATTTGCAGGTAAACGCTGATGCAAAGAAACATTAGCGTTTACAAGAGTATGTCCATGTACAACCATTTAGCAATATGGAGCGCTGGTATGCAGCATGTGTGGCTCCCTGGGTGCAGAAAGGTGCCAGGAAATTAAAATAGGAATATAAAATGACTGTAAAAACCTGTGTGTGTACGAACCATAATGTGGATGAGCCTATTGTACATAGTACATTCTAAAGATAAAATTATCCCAACAGGATTAAAGAAATGCAGAGGAGAGAGTTAAAGTGAAGCCAAACTCTGGTTTAAAAAAAAATGATATTCCAGCCATGTTGGAGGTTGCCTATAAGATCCTCCTTCGCTGATACTGTGTTACAGCCTGCATTGCCAAATCATATCCATCCCATAGTGATAGATGCTTCTGGGGGGTGCAGTCAGGGAGGAGATGAAATGCACATTCGGTGGTCCTACCCCTGCCTCGTGGGATTTTAGTCAAGGGTCTTTGGACTTCTGTCTACCCTCTTCCACGTATCCTTCCATAAGGACCCCAAATTTGCATTGCTCCATTGTCCAATCTCGGCCCTTTTCTCTTACCGGCACAAACTAGCTACCTATAGCAAGGCCTGAAAAAAAAACAGCTGTATCATTTTCAGAGGTGAAGAGCACCTTGACGACTCTTGTGATACACAAAAAAATGACCAGTATCCTCCACGACTCCCATGCCAAATTTCTCAGAGTATGGGCCCCGTGGTGGTCCTATGCGTTTCCAACTCTAAACCCAACCAGCCTAGGCCTCTCAAGGTAACATTACCTCGACCCCATCCACAGCCTGGGGGAACTTCCTTTCTCTAACTCTTCTTCACCTCTCTTCCTAACCCTTTCTTCTATTTCTGGGCTTCTTGCCTGTCACTTTGTCCCTCGGATCCCCCCCCCCACTTGTTGTTTTTTTTTGTTTTTTATTTGTTTGTCCTGTACTTAGTCTGGTTTTGTTGACTCTGTTTTCATAGGCAGGTCTGCTTCCCTGTCCACCTTAGTATCAATTTGAGGACACCAAACTTTCTCCTTTAGAACTGTGAGCCAAGTCCTTGCACAAGTAAATTATGGACTGAGATTTGTGGCAGCAACCTGAGGAGATTTGTGGCAGCAACCTGAGGAGATTAATCTTCCTCTTATAAATCCATGTGTAGCACTACCCCCGGAGGAGCTGCTGAATTTTTGGGTGGCACATTTACCTCATGGCTCCTCCGAATTCTTAGGGGTGAATGATGCGTATTGCATTTAGTAGAAGTAAAGGAATGTCCACAACAGGTGCTCTTTGCTGTGCTCTTTATTACCCAGCTGGGTAAAAACAGTAAACTTATGGTGAGGAAAGTAAAGTTGAAGAAGAAGGGAGAATATCAGGCGTGAGGATAGGAAACTGTCCTGCTCCCAAGCGTAACACTTATATGTGCCACTCCTACCGGAGTGGGTTTGGTGTACCCAGACAGGCCTCTATCACTGACCTGGCAACCGGAGTATCACTCGGACAATTGTAGGATAAAGTCTCTGCCACAGACCCTCCTTGGTGAACTTCAGAAAGATACCTCTGCCACAGGCCCTCTCTGGATTGAATTCTTAGAGATATCACTCCTTAGATGAGTTACGCCTGGATCTCCTTCAACTTGTCACCCAGGTACCAACTGATAGGTGATCAATCCCTCAGTGTCTGGCTACCTCGATCCCCGGTGGTTTGTCCAAGTCCTTTTGGACACCCAGCCTCTCAATGGCGCTCCTCAGACTGACTCCCCACCAAACAACAGTACAGCTTGGGATCCTCAAAGGTGGAAACCCAGTCACTCACTGGGTCCCCGTCGCTGTTCAGATGCTCTGGGCCAGCATGGCTCCAGAAACCAGGAACACCGCGTGGCACGCACGCCTCGGCGAGGTAGGCCATAGAGCCGGGGCACCGTGATGTGGCCACCCTAAAGGTGGCTGCCACTCTGGACAAAGAAGACCCAGAACCAATGGCATCTGCCCCATAAATACCCCTCCCCAGCATGCACAGCGAGTTCAACCCCTCCTGATTGACTGCTGGAAAAGAACACCCAAACCTTGACTCCTCTGCTGCCACCTGCAGCACCGGGGCTGGAAGAACACCCCAGTACAACAGAATGAGCCTGCAGCATAGCCAAGCTGAGGCAGAGACCCTGTTTTGCACTTAACAATCTGGATCAGAGTCTTACTACACTCTGATCTTAGCCTTAAATTTGACTAGCACTGGTACCATAAAGAACACAGGCGCTACACATGCAAAGTTATTTCACTAGTTATTAAATAGACTAAGTTCTTCAGGACACAAAACACAATGTCCCCTTTAAACACCCTGACTTTAGCTTAAGAGGGATGGCAACAGCACACAGTCTCTAGGATCTCTCACACCAATCTGTATTCACTAATGTCCTTGGATAATTGGTTGCCTCCTGCCAAAACCTTTTAGGCACTTTCTCTCAGTGATCCCAGACTAGATTCTCAGACGAAAGCCCTTCGGTCAGCTTCAGAAGTCTCTTGGCAAAGTAGGCCTCTAGCTTGCCCAACTGAGGCCTTGATGAAAAGCAGGCATGTGGCAGAATTGTCTAGGGGGCAAACAGTTCCCCTAGGCTGTGATTTCCCTTTTGCTCATAGTCTCTTATAGTCAGACTATTTATACACACTCCCAACCACCATCTGGGCACCTCTCCCAGAGATTGGTTGGGGCTGCATACATTTTCAGCTGCTGATTAGACTATCCCTGCCCACTATCTTCCAGAACATTTCCAGACAAATGGGGAAGAAATCAATCCTGCAGCCACTGAAACACAGAACAGGCCAGAACAATCAAATGCAGCTCCACTGAATACGGTGAGCCCACAATCAATTTACCTAACAATGAAATACAGCTCCACTGAATACAGTGAGCCTAAACTAAGTTTACCTAACCAAGCTCCTATCTAGGAGGTGCTACACGAGTAAATATTCTTAAAAGTCCCTATTATTGCTCTCAGTCTCCACCAATCTCCAAAATATTATTATTATTATTATTTTTACTGCTGTGAACTGACTTACAGATATAATAATGTCACGAGAAATGTGTATGGGTTGTTTTTGGAGAATAAGGATATCCTTTAGTGATGCTTTAACTTTTATTTGGAGTTTTATCTTTTCAGAAAACACATTAGCACACAGGCACATAGTGACAACGAAGTCCATGTGAGTTTGCCATGCACACAGATGGTGCATGCAGCATGTGGGACACTGAATAGCAGATTTGGCTTAGAGCAGATGCAAGATGGAGAGATTATTTTTAAGAAAGTGGCATCTTGACAAAAATATGGCACTCATGTCTGCTACTGCTGAGTGTACTAGTGGTTATGTGAGCTTAATTCAAATTGTTGTTTGGAGTACTTATAGTGCTTTTCTCTCTCTTTAATTGTTCTTGTTTCCGAGGATACATATGATTACAGCCGTCTTGCATATTTAGGTGAAAAGCAATATGGCAGCTAGTTCCTCCAATCTTCATGTTACCAAAATTTCTAAAAATCTGGCATGAAAGGGAAAATGTATCTCTAGTCCAAAAAAATAAAAAAAAAAATTCAAAAAAAATTCAGACGTAAAAGATAATTCTATATCACAGAATTGGTATAAAATATTCATGAATTCCTAAATGTAGGGTCATTTAATTTACCTTTATTTAAAAGTAAAAAAAAAAAGTTTATAACCGTTTAGATCTCAGTAAACAGATTCTTAATACACATGTGCACTTCATATTTTCAAATCATTGCTATTCATTACTGGTTTTAGCCCTTGGCGGCCTGGCCACCCATTGGAACTAACCACAACACCCACACTAACTCCACTGTTATTAAAATACAAATTCCCAATAGTATGTTTAGAAAGAATATCCCCAGAGGAAGTGCATCATTTTACAGAAAGGAAAAATAAATGAACCAGTTTCATGCCTCTGGACAACTTTACTAGGCAGAAAATGTTATGTTTTTTTGGATTCAGTGTTTTGCATATATTTTCTAATAACTAATAAAATAATAACTAATAAAATATGAATATTTGTATTTCTTTTTAATCAAACATATATGAAATATTCCATATATATTTTATATTTACCTCTTGCAACCAGAAGGTAGCAAAGTCTACACCAGTCTGACTTTCTGCTATGGTATGCAGTGTATTGATAAAAAATGAATAGCGTTTTTTCCGAGGAAAGTACATGTACTTTTGTTTTGTGCAAATGGGGCAAAAAATAAATAAATATTAGACTCATTCTTGTTCTGTAAGAATGTTGTTCATTGATTTGGAACTGAAAATACCATATTTGGTCACTAGATAGTGCTAAGTATTATAGGAAGTGTACTGTATATGATATGTAGAAACATCTAATGGCTAAATGCAGTATTTTCCATTTTAATCAATAAAAAGCATTCACCCATCTTAGGAAATAACCTAATAACATTCATTTTGGTGCCCTTCTTGCACAGAATGATTGCACAGGCACTTTAAATGGGCAAATTTAAAGATAAAATGTTTTATAAACACACCCCTAAGTGTTATGCTTAAAGTGGATTTAAACCCGATTCATGAAATTTGAGCTGGACTAATATATCTGCAGTATTTGTTATCTCTCTTCAATGAGCTACTGTAAGGCCCTTAGCTCGTTCCTGACATGTTCCTCTGTTATTAGCCTGGTAACTCCTGACAAATTCTCAGACACTTTAGACAAAAGCAACCTGAATCTTCAGTCAGGGGAGGTTGCCAAAATAGATTAGCAGGGAGCAGGTCCTATTAGCAAACACCTCTGAGAGTCTCTGCCTATGATGAGAGGGTGTGTGTGCCTTTCCTCCAATCAACAATGTTAGCTATCTTGGCTGTATGCCCAGACATCACACTCTGTGTTAACTAGAAAGAAAAGATCTCCTAACACAATCTCAACTTTCTAAATAGTATATAAATGTGAAGACAACAGATATCGAAGCAAAACCTATGTAGGGAGATTTGGTTCATCTCTGTGTATCATCTGAGGCTGTTCACCTCACTGGGTGTATGGAGTGTTTACATCCACTTTAAGCCTGAATACCAGGAACTCCAGAATTAAACTATATTGCATACTTACACTGGTCCAGCTTTGCGTAATGTAAGTATTCATATCTCATACCTGATAGGCTCCTGGGAAAGCTGAAAATCACTGTAGTAGTCAGTGCTGCTACAGTGATAGCCATGATCTTCTTGGTCCTGCTCAGGTTTTGTGTTTCCCCTCTGCACACTGACCACAGGTTATCACTCGCTCAAGACTGCTAGCGTTCATAGAACACTTTGAATTTGATTTAATATTATATATGCATGGTTTTCTGTTCTCTGATTGGGCAAGATGGAGGGGGGAAGTGATGGAACAAATTCAACTATGGATGATCATGATTTAGCAGGAGGGTTAGGGAAGAAGAATAGAGGGAAAAATAAAAAATTAACTATTTTTAATGTGCTTCAGTGTCCATGTCCATGTAATGGTGGAATTTCTACTGAACACTAATCTACAAAGTATCCCTGACATTCGATGTTAGAAAGCTTACTTGGATCAAGAGCAAGTAATGCTTTATATAAGAGCTTTATTTTAAGACTAGAGGAATTACACTGTTTGTATTTCATGTCTGATTCCTCGTGTGTCTGTATCCAGGTATGGTTTGGTCAGATGTGAAACGTCTTTGGTATGATGGCCTGGAAGATTTCCTGGAGGAATCTCGGAACCAGCTCAGCTTTGTGATGAATTCCTTGTACCTGGCAACCTTTACTCTGAAAATTGTGGCTCACAGTAAGGTGAGTTGTGTTCATGAATATTTTTTTTTTTCAATGCAGACTCTGAGGCCTCGTACACACGATTAAATCTGTCTGCTGGAAACGGTCTGCTAGACCGTCCCAGCAGACAGATTCGATCGTGTGTACGGCCGAGCCGACGGATTTGGCCACCCGACAGATTTCAAAGCATGCTTTGAAATCTATCGGGTGGGAATCCGTCCGCCCGACATGTCTGCTGGTTAGTACACTTACCAGCAGACATGTCGTCTCGCACCGCCACCGAATGGATTCGGCGCATGCGCGGAAGTGTTTTACTTCCTGGTGCGGTGACCTGGCGGCGTCAACGTCACCGCCACGTCACCGACACGTCAGCGCGCCGTCTGCTGGCGGGGATTTTGGTTTGCTCGTGTGTACACGCGAGCAAACCAAAATCCTATCAGACAGATTTGTTCAAATCGGTCGGTCCGACCGATTTGAACAAATAGATTGCCTCGTGTGTACGAGGCCTGACCAGCAATCCAGTAAAGAATGTATTGAAAAAACTTAAATATCTGAGGATCATTCAACCTGGTGTTTGCTTGTGTCATGACAACAGATGACAGCTTCACTTTTTTAGAGGAAACTATAATGATTTTGGGTCAATCTACAGTTTTCTTTATTTAATCATGGACACTGTAAACTTTTCTTTTATATCTGATTTCTTTATTTTTTATTTATATATATATATATATATATATATATATATATATATACATATATATATATATATATATATATGCACACACAGTATCTCACAAAAGTGAGTACACCCCTAACATTTTTGTAAATATTTTATTATATCTTTTCATGTGACAACACTGAAGAAATTACACTTTGGTACAATGTAAAGTAGTGAGTGTACATCTTGTAGAGCAGTGTAAATTTGCTGTCCCCTCAAAATAACTCAACACACAGCCAATCATTTCTAAACCGCTGCCAACAAAAGTGAGTTCATCCCTAAGTGAAAATGTCCAAATTGGGCCCAATTAGCCATTTTCCCTCCCAGTGTGACTTGTTAAGCCCTGTACACACGATCAGATATCTGATGGAATCAAATCCGATGGATTTTTTTGTCGGATATTCGATGAAGCTGACTTTCATCAGTCCTGCCTACACACCATCAGTCAAAAATCCGACTGTGTCCAATGCGGTGACGTAAAACACTACGATGTACAGAGAAAATTGAAGTTTAATGCTTCTGAGCATGCGTCCACTTGATTCTGAGAATGCGTGGATTTTTGACCGATGCACTTCCACACAGACGATCGTTTTTTTCTGTCGGTTCTTTATCCATAGGAAAATTTTAAAACATGTTCTATTTTCTTTCACCGATGGAAAACAAACCGATGGGGCCCACACACGATCGGTTTGTCCAATCGGTCCATTTTCATCAGACAAACCAATCGTGTTAATGGGGAGTAGGTGTGTTAAATTTGGTGTTATCTCTCTCACTTCGCTCATACTGGTCACTGGAAGTTTAACATGGCAAAGAACGTTCTGAGGATCTGAAAAAATTTTTTTTGCTCCACATAAAGATGTCCTAGGCCACTGATGGCGAACCTTTTTGAGCCTGAGTGCCCAAACTGCAACGCAAAACCAACTTATTTCTTTCAAAGTGCCAAAACGGAATTAAACCTGCCAGCGTCTCTGTACAGAGGATGAGCCCTAAGAGACCAAAAGTGTAAGATTCTGCCAGATTCGCTCAGAATGCAACATACACTGACCTACCTGACACATGCACTCACCTACCTGACACATACAATGACACCAATAATGAGGCACAATGTTTCCCAAAGACACTAATAATGAGGCCAAATAACAGCAATGATGGGGCACAAGGTTTCCAAATGAGGCACAATGACACCAATGAGGGGGGTAAAATGTTTCCCAATGACACTAAAAATGAGGCCAAACAACAGCAATGATGGAGCACAAGGTTTGAAAATGACACCTATAATGAGGCACAATGAGGTGGTGGAAATGTTTCCCAATGACACCAATAATTTTTTTTTAGATAATTCCTGTCTCACCTTGTTCCGAGTCCAGCAGCTCATTCCCGCACGTCCATTCCTCATGCTCTCTCCGCATGTTCTCCCAGTAGCGTCCAGCACGTCAGCACTGATTTGTTTGGGCGGTGTGGATGAGACAGCTTTTTTAATTGGATTAGCGTTCTCACACAAGCACGCACGTCGCCTATTCTGTGTCACGCCCACTCGGACACGTCACCGCTAGCCCAGAGAACTGTGGGAGACATAGTTTGCGGGTGCGGTGTGGCGATTCGATGGTTTTTCTGTGTAATTTCTCGATTTTCATCGAGAAATGTCTCGGCGTGCCAGCAGTGGCACGCGTGCCACGCATTCGCCATCACTGTCCTAGGCTATAAGAAGATTGCCAAGACCCTGAAACTGATCTGCAGCACGGTAACCAAGACCATACACCTGTTTAAAAGGACAGGTCCCACTCAGCAGAAGCCTTGCCATGGTTGACCAAAAAAGTTGAGTGCATGAGCTCAACATCATACCTAGAGGTGGCCTTTGGGAAATAGATGTATGAGTGCTGCCAGCATTGCTGCAGAGGTTAAAGATGTGGGGGGTCAGCCTGTCAGTGCTCAGACATCAAATTGGTCTGCATGGCTGTCATCCCAGAAGGAAGCCTCTTTTAAAGATGATGCACAAGAAAGCCTGCAAACAGTTGCTGAGGACACGCAGACTAAGGACATGGATTACTTGAACCATATCCTGTGGTCTGATGAGACCAAGATAAACATATTTGGTTCAGATGGTCAAATGTCTGTGTCGACAACCAGGTGAGGTGTACAAAGACAAGTGTGCCTACAGTCAAGCATGGTGGTGGGAGTGCCATGGTCTGGGGCTGCATGAGTGCTGCCAGTGTCTTGTCCAGATGGTTCCCCTATCTGATAGGTTCCAACCTCGACTGCGCAGGCGCTGCACTTGCGCAGTCGGGGGCTACGGAATTCGCCGAGCCCGAACAGCTGTTTGTTAGCTGTAAACGGAGAATGCGTAATGAACATTGCACTCGCTCCCGACACGATGCTTGCTGCTGGTTATACACGCCCCCTCCACTCGCTCTATACAGCAAGGGGCAGTGGTTAAACTTTGCTCAATATGCGCCCCTTTGACAAAAGCACTGGCAATTGAGTGTAGGGGCCTTGTATAACCACTGCCCCTTGCTGTAAAGAGCGAGCGGGGGGCGTGTATAACCAGCAGCAAGCATCGGGTTGGCAGCGAGTGCAATGTTCATTACGCATGCTCCGTTTACAGCTAACAAACAGCTGTTCAGCCTCTGAGATTTCCATATCCTCCATCGGAACTTATCCGATAGAGGAACCATATTGTCAGAATACCGGCACTGGGGAGCTACAGTTCATGATCCCCTCCCTTCGGAGACTGGGCCGCAGCTCCAAAATGACCACTGCCTTGCTAAAGAAGCTGGGTGTAAAAGTGATGGACTGGCCAAGCATGTCTCCAGACCTAAACCCTATTAAGCATTTGTGGGGCATCCTCAAACAGAAGGTGGAGGAGCGCAAGGTCTCTAACATCCACCAGCTCTGTGATGTCTTCATGGAGGAGTGGAAGAGGACTGTGAAGCTCTGGTGAACTCCATGCCCAAGAGGGTTAAGGCAATGCTGAAAAATAATGGTGGCCGCGCAAAATATTGACATTTTGGGCCCAAATTGGACATTTTCACTTAGGGGTGTTTGTTGGTTTATTTTGAGGGGACAGCAAATTTACACTGTTATACAAGCTGTACATTCACTACTTTACATTGTGTAATTTCTTCAGTGTTGTCACATGAAAGGATATAGTAAAATATTTACAAAAAATGTAAGTTGTGTACTGACATGTGTACTGACATTTGTGAGATACCGTATCATAAGTTTACATACCCTGGCAGAATTTATGATTTCTTGGCCATTTTTCAGAGACTATGAATAACACAAAAACTTTTCTTTCACTCATAGTTAGTGTTTGACTGAAGCCATTTATTATCTATCAACTGTGTTTACTCTTTTTAAATGATAATCACAACAGAAACTACCCAAATGACCCTAATCAAAAGTTTACATACCCAGTTCTTAATATTATGTATTGCCCCCATTAACATAGATGATAGCTTAAAGTCTTTTGTGGTATTTGTGGATGAGGCTTTTTATCTTCTCAGATGGTAAAGCTGCCCATTCCTCTTGGCAAAAAGCCTCCAGTTCCTGTAAATTCTTGGGCTGTCTTGCATGAACTGCATGTTTGAGATCTCCCCAGAGGGACTCAATGATATTGAGGTCAGGAGACTGAGATGGCCACTCCAGAACCTTCACTTTATTCTGCTGTAGCCAATAGTGTTGCTCACGAATATTCGCATTGCGAATATTCGCTACGAATATTGCATATTCGAGTATTCGCGAATAACTCAAATATTGCGGCGAATATTCGTATTTTTTCGAATTTATTTTTAAAACAGATCACATCCTAGTGATCTCCATCGACATCTAAAAGCATTGCTGGTATGATTAGAGAGAGACCCTGGGCCGAGTAGCTGATGCGATTCTTTTATGTTGCCGAAAATTCGCATTGCGAATTTTCGGCAACATAAAAGATTCGCATCAGCTACTCGGCCCTTCTTTTGCATCAGAGCCAATCAGAATAACTTGAATATTCGGCAAAAGGAATATTGCGCGATATTCCTTTTGCCGAATATTCGAGTTATTCTGATTGGCTCTGATGCAAAAGAAGGGCGGAGAAGATAATCGCGCAATATTCCTTTTGCCGAATATTCGAGTTATTCTGATTGGCTCTGATGCGCCCTTCTTTTGCATCAGAGCCAATCAGAATAACCCTAAATATTCGGCAAAAGGAATATTGCGCGATTATCTTCTCCGCCCTTCTTTTGCATCAGAGCCAATCAGAATAACTTGAATATTCGGCAAAAGGAATATTGCGCGATATTCCTTTTGCCGAATATTCAAGTTATTCTGATTGGCTCTGATGCAAAAGAAGGGCAGAGAAGATAATCGCGCAATATTCCTTTTGCCGAATATTCGAGTTATTCTGATTGGCTCTGATGCGCCCTTCTTTTGCATCAGAGCCAATCAGAATAACTCGAATATTCGGCAAAAGGAATATTGCGCGATTATCTTCTCCGCCCTTCTTTTGCATCAGAGTCAATCAGAATAACTCGAATATTCGGCAAAAGGAATATTGCGCGATTATCTTCTCCGCCCTTCTTTTGCATCAGAGCCAATGAGAATAACTCGAATATTCGGCAAAAGGAATATTGCGCGATATTCCTTTTGCCGAATATTCAAGTTATTCTGATTGGCTCTGATGCAAAAGAAGGGCGGAGAAGATAATCGCGCAATATTCCTTTTGCCGAATATTCGAGTTATTCTGATTGGCTCTGATGCGCCCTTCTTTTGCATCAGAGCCAATTAGAATAACTCGAATGCGAACTGAAATGCGAAATGCGAACTGAATCGCCTCTGGGCGCTTGTTGTTCCTGTCTCCTTTGATATCAAAAGAGAAAAGTCTTGACCTTTTTCCTAAATGCTAGGTGGTTCTCCTCCAACCGAATGCTGGTTGGTAAAGCGTTCCATAGTCTGGGACCCTGGATCGCGAATCTTCTTTCTCCTTTGGACTTGAAGTTGGCTTTCGGAACCTGGAGCAGGTTCCGATTCGTGGATCGCAAAACGCGATTGGGATTATGCGCTTTTATTATTTCGCATAAATAAAGGGGGGCATTCCCATGGACACATCTATGCGTAAGACAGAGAGCTTTAAAAGCAATTCTGTCTTTGACTGGCAGCCAATGAAGGGCTCTCAGTGATGGTGAGATGGATTCCCAGGGTTTTTTCCCAGTCACAAGTCTGGCGGCCGTATTCTGAACGACTTGCAGACGAGCGATTTGGTACTTGGGGAGGCCGAGGTAAAGGGCATTTGCATAATCCAGCCTGGAGTTTACAATTGCTCCCACCACGACCGCTAAATCATCTTTCGGGATGAACGGAGTGAGTCTGCGTAGTAGGCGCAGTAGATGGTGAGATCCGCTGACTACTGACCCTATTTGTGCGTCCATTGTCATAAAGGAGTCAAAAATGACCCCTAGGCTTTTGACTTTGGCGCTAGGGGTGATGAGCTTGCCCAAAATAGGCGGGGGGGTCCACGCTGTTGAAAGTTGATTTCCTGCGCTTGGCGTGAAACAGGAGAAGTTCTGTTTTCGCTCCATTGAGTTTAAGATAACTCTTTGTCATCCAGTCCTCTATCAAAGAGAGACATGTCTCTAGATTGAGGTGGTGATCCTGACTGTTGCAGATGCGGAAATACAGTTGCGTGTCATCTGCATATGAGTGGTAGAGCAGTTTTTGGCTGCTGATAATCTCAAAGAGAGGACGAAGATATATGTTAAACAGCACTGGTGACAGAGGCGATCCTTGAGGGACTCCGCATGTTACTGTGCGTTTTTCAGACGTAAAAGGTCCTAACTTCACTGTTTGCGATTGGTTTTCCAGAAAAGAGGAGAACCAAGATAAATCGCCTTCTGCGACTCTGGCTACTTCAGCAAGCCGCGTCAGTAACAGATTGTGGTCTACAGTGTCGAAAGCGGCACTTAGGTCCAACAGAACTAGAAGACAAGATTCTCCTTCGTCTGCGGCCTTGAGAACATCGTCCCATACTTTCAGCAATGCTGTTTCCGTCCCGTGTCCGGGACGGAAGCCTGATTGCAATGGGTCAAGTAGCTTGTAGGTATCTAGATGCTGTTCCAGCTGTTGTACCACTACTTTTTCCATTATCTTTGAGAGTACGTTGAGACTTGTTATGGGACGGCGGTGGAGTGGGTCCTTGGGGTGCAGGGAGGGTTTCTTCAGGATGGGTTGGATTATACCCTCTTTCAACTGTGAGGGCACTATGCCCTCCAAGAAAGACTGGTTGATAAGCTGCGTGATGGGAGGAGCCAGGATGTAGGCGCATTCCTTCAGCAGTTTTGTGGGGTTAATGTCATTTGGCGCTGTGCCATTACGCAAAGCGCAAATGACATTCTTAGTGGTCTCGATGGAGATGGGTTCCAGGGTAAACTTACCTGATATAGGAGAATTACTATGGGTGCTGTGTGAGAGGCTGCAGGGGGGGCTGAGGGGAGAATTGCTTTGCTGAATGCTTTCACGGATTACCTCGATTTTATTAACGAAGTAATCCGATAGTTCATTGCAAAATTCTTGTGTGTCCGAACTGGGGGCTTCAATGCATCCTGGTTTCATGGTCTGGGTGACCATCTTGAAGAGTTCGCGGGGGCGGTTTTGGGCGCCGTTGATAGCCTCCGAAAAATACTTTTTCTTAGCTTGGAAAATTCCTTTGTGGTATTTTCTTGTAGTCGCCTTGTAGATGGATAGGTTTAGCTCTGAAGAACATCTTTTCCAGGCAGATTCAGCCCTTCTGCGTTCTTGCTTCAGTAACGACAGCTGGTTGTTAAACCAGCTGCGGTTGTTTTTCCGAATGCGGGTTCGACGTTTCGGCGCTACCAAGTCGGCTGACTGTAGCATGGCCGAGTTTATGGCTTCCAATGTTTCAACGGCCGTTTGATGCGGCTGAGTTGTTTCTATTTTTTTCCTTAAAGTCGTTTTGAAGAGTTCCGAGTGGAGCTTCTTCTGACATCTAGTCCAGTGTGTTGTCACTGGATTTGATGTTTTTGTTGCAGGGGGGATGGTGGAAATACTGAATATAATTGCATGGTGGTCTGTCCATGGCAATTTTTCATTTTCCCAAATTTTTATTTCCAGAGCTTGTCTGAAAATAAGATCAAGTGTGTGACCTGAAGCATGTGTGGGTCCACATACTAGTTGCTGCAATCCTAATCCTTCGAGGTGGTCAATACAGGCGTCGGCAATGGGGTCTTGTGAGGAGTTGGCCCAGAGATTGAAATCCCCGAGCAGCAAAAGTTGTTTGCTGTTGAGGGTATAAGTGGAGAAGAAATCCGTCCATGATGATAGCAGCTGCGATTTTGGGCCGGGCGACCTATAGCAGAGCAGAATGTGGACGGTCTCCTTTGAACTTGCTTGCAGTTGCAGAGTAAGGGTTTCCATTAATGGAAGAGGGTTTTGGCGGACTGGTTTGGTGATCGTAAGATGAGTCTTGTGGATCACCGCCAGGCCGCCTCCTCTTTGCCCTATTCTGTTTTCCGTTATGATACGGTAATTTTCTGGCACCAGTTCTCCTAGAATGGTGTTACAGTCGGCTGTGAGCCAGCTCTCTGTAATAAAAAGACAGTCTAGATCCTTTTGTTGAATGAAGTCGCGGATTTCAAGTCAGTGTTTTACTGCCGATCTTGTGTTGATCAGAGCACATGATATGTGCTTGAGCTGGGGTAAATGGCTGAAATGTCTGACCGTCGATCTATGATCGATTCTCAATAGTCGCTCAGTTCTTAGGGCCTTTTTGGTGATGGCTGGCAGTATTGCGGCGCATTGCCTCAAACTCCAAATGGTTTCGGCAGAATATTGCCTACATGCCATGATCGCCAATACACCAGGGGGGGGGATTTCGGGGCAGTGGGGAGAGGAATTTGCTAACTCCTCTCTCCTGGCTTGGTCCAGAGGAAGGCAAAAAACCCTGGCGGCGTTCGGCCAATATGCTCCGGTAGGGAAAAAATTCCTTCCTGACCCCTGTAAGAGGCGATCGGGTAACCCCTGGATCAAGCTTCTGTGCGTTGGGGAGACAGGGGGGGGGCTGGGGCTGAGAGGGGGACCCTGTTGCTGGTCTGGTGGGATGGCTGCCTGCTCAGGCAGTGGGATGAGGGCTGACAGGGTGCTTCTTTAAATAACTGGGGGCTGAGAGGGTGAAAGACAGGGCCGGGTAACTGTCCTTCTGGGGTAAGGGGGGTTTCCTGGAGGCTGAGTGAGGACCACAGAGGCGTGGGGAGCGGCACGCCGTTAGGCCGCAAGTGAAGCCGCGGTCTTTCCTAGACCGCGGCCCCGCGATTCAGGGCGGCCTGGCGCGGTGCTCTCAAAAGAGCCCCAGAACGGCAAAAATTTCCGGGCGGAGGATAGAGGAAGGGGCCCTTGGGGATGATGGAGGTGAGGGAGTGCAGGGAAACAAAAAGATGGGGAAAAGAAGATCCGTATTGCTGCGGCTTTATCCTGAAAAGGACGGCCGTCAGCAACTTTGGTGGAGAGCTCTTACCTGCATAGAGCCAGGGAGCTGAGCTGGAGGAGAGGAGAGATCAGGGGCACAGGACTTCCAGGACTTCCAGGGCTGGAACTGGAGGGTGGACTGGGCTAGCAGGGCTGGGAGGGACTCTGCCTGTCTGCCTCCTAAGCCTGCCTGGAGCTAAAGCACACACGCTCCTACTCCTAGGAGACGTGCGCCGTTGTGGAGCTCCTGTAGCTAATCCGTCTGCCTCACTGACTGACTGGCTGACTAGTCAGCATTATTTAGATAATGCAGGGGACAAATAGCAGATGTCTGGTCACCTTGTGCTATTGGTGACACATCAGCCTGTCTGCAGCTAAGAAAATTTGTATTAGTGGTATGGGTTCCTACAAAATGCTCAACCTCAATCAGCCCTGCAGGCAATTATGTTTCCTAATTATTATTATGAGCGGAAATAAAAACAGATAACCATGCAATCTTTACTGACTCTTTATGGTGGCCACATACATTTGGATTTTATTATCTAATTAATGTGCGATTCAATCAAAATGGTCAAATCTGCAAACAATTAAATAGCCATAACCTCCCTTTTGATTGATTTTGACGTAATCTAGGTTAGATTCGATCACATTGAGCCAATCAGCCAGGGAGGAAAATGTTTACATTGCTTATGAATACAATCATGTTTCAATCAATCAGATTATGAGATTACATATTGGAAACAGAGAAGCAAATGATAATTTATGATCGCAAATTATGATCGTATCTTAACTATTAATTGAAATCCACTTAATCATGTGGCATATTAATTGAATGGGGTGTCAACTATAAATTGATTGTTCCTATTGGAAATGATTGATTGGAAAAGTTATTGATCATTTATTAAAGTGTGTATGACCACCATTAGTCTCCTTCAGGATTGCAAGGCTGAGGCTACGCGTTAAATAGTCCAAGATGTCAACCTGGGGGAATAATTTAGAGTAATAGGGAAGCAGCATAAATTGCAGAAAATAAAAATGGGAGTTTTTTTTTTTTACAAATAAATATCTGAAAAGTGTTGCATGAATTTGTATTCAGCCCTCTTTACTCTGATACCCCCAACTAAAATCTAGTGGAACCTATTGCCTTCAGAAGTCACAGAATTAGTAATTTAGTAATTTAATCTCAGAATAAATGCAGCTGTTCTGTAAGGCCTTCAGAGGTTTAGTGAACAAATAGCATCATGAAGGCCAAGGAACACACCAGGCAGGTCAGGGATAAAGTTGTGGAGAAGTTTAAAGCAGGGTTAGGTTATAACAAAATATCTCAAGCTTAGAACATGTCACAGAGCACTGTTCAATCCATCATCCCAGAATGGAAAGAGTATGGCACAACTGCAAACCTACATGCCCATCCACCTAAACTGACAGGCCGGACAAGGAGAGCATTAATCAGAGAAGCAGCCAAGAGGCCCATGGTAACTCTGAAGGCGCTGCAGAAATCCACAGCTCAGGTGGGAGAATCTGTCCACAGGACAACTATTAGTCGTGCTCTCCACAAAGCTGGCCTTTATGAAAAAGTTGCAAGAAGAAAGCCATTGTTGAAAGAAAGCCATAAGAAGTCCTGTTTGCAGTTTGCAAGAAGTCATGTGGGGGACACAGCAAACATGTGGAAGAAGGTGCTCTGGTCAGATGAGATATAAATTGAACTTTTTGGCCTAAAAGCAAAACTCTTTCTATGGCAGAAAACTAACACTGCACATCACCTTAAACACACCATTCCCACCGTGAAACATGGTGGTGGCAGCATTATGCTGTGGGGATGTTTTTTTTTAGCAGGGACAGGGAAGCTGGTCAGAGTTGATGGGAAGATGGATGGAGTTAAATACAGGGCAATTTTTGAAGAAAACTTTTTTTTTAGTCTGCAAAAGACTTGAGACTGGGGCGGATGTTCACTGTCCAGCAGGACAACAATCTTAAACATACAGCCAGAGATACATTGGAATCGTTTAGATCGGGGGTTTGCTACCAGTAGATCACGATCTACCAGT
Source organism: Rana kukunoris (assembly GCA_029574335.1). Classification (NCBI taxonomy): domain Eukaryota; kingdom Metazoa; phylum Chordata; class Amphibia; order Anura; family Ranidae; genus Rana; species Rana kukunoris. The sequence goes on along the minus strand of CM056052.1, from coordinate 160,663,180 downwards.
AGCTCGTAGATGACTGGTAGATCGCAGTCTTGGCTTGCTGACCCGCCACCCCAGACCATCAAAAAAAGTGCAATGCTAAAGGAATACTTCTAACGTTGGATCTGTAGTAGAAAGAAAGCTGATGCCTCCTCTGCAGTGCTGGCTTCCAGTCCCATATTCATGTGTTAGAATAGCCCAGACCTAATTTCAATTGAGAATCTGTGGCAAGACTTGAAAATTGCTGTTCGAGGGAGCTGTGGAGGCTCAACGTGATTGGCACTGCGCTGACAAGCCGTTCACCTCTGCAGCCAAGGGTTCGGATCCCGGTCTCGGCTACATGTGAATTGAGTTTGGTGGTTTCAGCCCGGCTCCCGGTGGGTGTGCTATGCCTGTGCTTAGTACGCCCCCCCCCCCCCACAAAAACCACCACACTTGCACGCACACAAAATTGGTTTAACACACACGCACTTTGGCCATGCGGTCTCCCAAAATGAAGAGAGGCGAAGGACCTATGGGGCTGGGTGGGCTAGGCTCCCTCATAGGGGGAGTCCCTCTGCCCCATTGGGGTCCTGTTGGGCCCCAGTTGGGCTCCCAAGAGGAGCAGGTAGGGCGGGGTGAGTGGGAGGCCCCCCCTCACACCCGCCATTGCCACAAGGGGCATGGAGAAGGATGGCGATTGCCTCCGGGGGGAGGGTCTGCCTGCAGTCCGGCTCCTCTCTCTCGAGTTCACGCACAAAAAAAATACACTTTAAAAAAAAAAATAAGAAAATTGCTGTTCACAGACGCTTTCCATCCAATCTGACAGAGCTATTTTGCAAAGAAGAATGGGCAAAAAATGTCACTCTCTAAATGTGCGAAGCTGGTAGGGACATCCCAAAAAGACTTGCAGCTGTAATTGCAGCAAAAGGTGGTTCTACAAAGTATTGACTCGGGGGCTGAATACAAATTTACGCCACACTTTTCAGATATTTATTATTGAAACAAATTTGGAAAACCATTTAACATTTTCCTTCCACTTCACAATTATGTGTCACTTTGTGTTGGTCTATCTCATAAAATCCCAATAAAATAAACTAACGTTTTTAGTTGCAATACTTTTTGAAGGCACTATATATGTAGCATTTATGACAAAATAATTACCATGCAATATTAATATGCAAACGTTGTCAGTCCCTGTATTTTATGGTGAGTTAACATATTGCAAAACTTTATTGTACAATATATAACTCACTAACCAGTTCATGTTTCTCTTTTTTAGTTTCACCGCATTGCAGAAAGGAAGGACTGGGACGCTTTCCATCCAACTCTAGTGGCTGAGGGTCTTTTTGCTTTTGGCAACGTTTTGAGCTATCTACGTTTGTTCTTCATGTACACAACTAGCTCAATACTGGGCCCACTGCAGGTAAAATGACTGCTGCTATAGTCACTTGCAGGTATAATATATATCTATCTCTATCTATCTATATATATCTATATATATAATATAATAATAATAATAATAATAATAATAATAATAATAATAATAATAATAATATAACACATGGTGGCAGTAGTGAGGCATGCATTTTCAAGCTGAATTCTGACTGTATTTGCTAGTTTTCTTTTTCAGTGTAATTCCTGACCAAATTCAAATAAGAAAAATAAAAGAAACACACATGCAATACATATCTGCAATTAATGTAAATTCCCCATATTTTGTACCTTTACAGACCATGCAAATACAGAAATATACCCATTGATCTGCCATAAATACATTCAGTATTTTTAGTTATTATTGTGGACAACACCTGCCTTTTTATGGATTAAAATCACATAAATTTGTGTCAGCCCTGCCCAGTTATCCCTTGGTAAATGACTGAATCCCTCCCTTTTCCCCAATCTCCATGTAGCAAGGTCTCCGACCTTCTTCAGTCTAATGAGGACCTCCAGGGCTATCCTGCTGTATTTGGTGGGTTGTGAGGCATAGTGGATGCAAGGTGGAATTATTGGGTGCCAGACACTTCTTGAATGCAAAAGAGAAGTTTATTTCTCTTACAATATTTTATGGGGGAAATAGGGTTAGGGCCAGGACACCCTTAAGTAGTTGCAGGTTCAATTGGTAGACGCTGAGTCTCTCACTAGACCCACAGATTTATTGACTCTGAATCCCTTGAGCTCCTCCAATCTTCGCTGCGGTATCTTCCTCAAGCATCACCCTCGCTTCTCTGCTGGCTCACTAGCTTGGCACTCCAGATACTTCTCAAGCTTCACCCCACTGGCCTGCTTGGTCCCTGGCTTGACACACAAGGCTGCTCTGCAAGCGTCACCTTCGCTGGCTGGGTCCCTGAATAGGTCACCACCTGAAGTTTCCTGATTCTCCACTGTGCCCGTTCGGTGAGAATACTGCTCCGGTAATTGCTTCAGTTACTCACTGTGGTTTCTGGCAATAGGGTGGTTGGTCCTTTAGTGGCAACAGCTTCCCTTCTATCTCCGACCACTGACAGGTTCTCCGGCCAACATAACTGTCACTTTTGGTTGGACTGCAAGCCGCAATCCCAACCCTGTGCTGCTCTCTTGCTTCTGGATAGGCCCTCACACAGCCTAGCAGCCAGACTCCCCTGGGATAGGCCCAATCTCGGGCCTAGCAGCCCAGGTCACATGACACATGTCCACCCAGACAGCCGTCCAGGTGACACAGAACATAGATGACCTGACTCCACCTGAATATATAGGTTCTCCCAGCAGGCCAAGGGATTCAAGAAAACCCCTGCCCATTGGCTGAGATACCCCATATACCCATAACCTGACCTTGGGTTGCCCTTCTCATATGTAATACCAACAAGTACCTGGCCACCTAGTGGTAGAAGAGAAAAGTACCAATGAACCTCTAATAATAAACCAGGATAGCTACTCCTGGCAAGTAAATTTGTGAGAAGCATCCCTGCCTAAATTCCAGGGAGCTACATCCACAACATAGGGAAGAATTGCTCTGTAGTCCAGTGTAAACTCTAGGAGGGCTAATTAGCAGGGCTGGTGCAAGGATTTTTGACACCCTAGGCGAAACCTAATTTTGCTGCACCTCCATTGGCCACACCCCTGACTCCACCCCCCTTTGTCCTGCCCATGTATATGCCACATTTTAAATGAAGCACCCATCAAATGCAGCCCACCAGCGACCATCAATTGTAGCCTCACCAGCGCCCATCAAATCAATTCAGCCTCACCAGCGCTCGTCAATGCAGCCTACTAGTGCCCATCAATGAATGTTTGCGTGTCCTAAAGCAGTACACGTTTAGTGCTATACAGTAAACTTGAACTAGTCTGATAGTTTGTTCCAGACCCAGCATAGAGGAAGGAGAGGAGTTTCCAGGCTTTTCTTATGTCACAGGGCACACTTTTTGACATACAGTTCTAGGTCATGTGTTGGTCAGTTATGAGCAAGCACCTGGATGGGGGAAGACTATTTGCTGCTCGGCCCACTAATTAAAGCACTGGCGCATTCGAGTATTGGTCCATTTTAACAAGGTTATTCAGCTATACGGAGATATGTGGACTAGTAACAGTCATACGTCCTTTCAAAAATGTGTTCTAAATTCCCAAATAAAACTAGTTTCTATACAAACAGAAGACAGTCTTATCAGTAATTATTATAAAAAGGTTACATGCAGGCATTTAAAACCACTTTGAGAAGGTCCTTTTTTGTGCATCAGTCTCAGTATAGTAGATTATTTTCCTTATTCACTGAGTATTTATGTCTGTCTCTCACAGTTAGACCATTCAGTGACAAACACTGTCCCTTACATGCCAAGCACTGACCAATATACTGCAGCAGTCTATGTATTTAGAACTTTCTGCACCGAGGACTCAGAGTACACTCGCTATGATCTATTTATACATATGTGTGGGCATTATTGTTCATACAGGTATATGAATCACCTTATGTTCCATCACTTACACAATTTAAGTAAAAAGAGTTAAATAATGAATGAGGGTCATGACGACGTGGATATCCTTTAAATATAATAATGCTTGAAAACTACAGGATTGGAATATACATTAGACTATCCCAAAAAAAAAAAAGTTTGCGAGTAAATTGATTATAAGGTATATAAATCACCTCATTTTCCAACACTCACACAATTTTAGCAAGAGTCAAATGATAAATGAGGGTCATGACAACTTAGATAACCAATAAATACAATAATGCTTGAAGGACCACATGATCAGAATAAAGATTATCGTTTAAAATAAAAAGTGTGTGAGTAAATTGATCATAAGCACGGGAAAAATGCAAAAAAAAACTCTAGATTTGCAACCATGCCAAAATAATGTTTTGAGTTTTTCAATGAGCAATTGCTTAATTATAAACTCAGCTCACTAAAGGGTGATTCAAAAGGAACACAATTACTTTTTCCAATATGCCAAGTGCACCAATTAAAGTAAATCTGTGAGTTATGTATAGGGTAGCTAAAGTGTTGCACTTCTTCGTAAACACCATAAGGCTTTAAGTGCAGTCCACTGCCCCAATCCACCCTAATGCCTCGTACACATGGTCAGACTTTCCGAGAAAAAAAGTCAAAAGCGCTTTTTTTTCTCGGAAAGTCCGGTCATGTGTAGCTTCCATCTGACTTTTTTTTCTCGGAATTCCGACAGACCTAAGATAAAGAACCTGTTCTCTTTCTTTCCGTTGGACTTCCGACAGACTCATGGCAGACTTTTGCACGGTTAAAAGTCTGACCGTGTGTACGAGGCATTAGAGCCCCTAAAACCCTGTGCAAATACCATCTTTTTAAAAATTGGCATATGCATAAAACTTAGTAAGATCCCATCCTGACTGTGCTTGGGCCAGAGATTCATACTTGCCAAATGTCCTGGTTTTGCCAGGACAGTCACGTTTTTGTGTTTGTAGTTTCACAATGGCTGTATCCCCTCACAGCTTGAGGTATACCTCTCAACTATGGGCAGAGCTGCCACCAAAAAATGGATTAGGCAAGAGGATCAGTAGGTGCCTCCATCCTTCGCTTCAGCCTGTAAGTTCAGTGACAGCTCAGCCAAGTAAACAAAACATTGGCAGCAAAGGAAGACTTCCACCATTGGCATCCTCTGCTGGGCTCTGCATTAGATCAGTGGTCATCAACCGTGTTCTCAGGGCCCACTAACAGGCCAGGTTTGCAAGATAACTAAAATATATCACAGGAGATATCATTTGCTGCTCAGTGATTGCAGTATTCTAGTCTGCATCTCCCCAAGGTAATACATAAAATCTGGCCTGTTAGTGGGCCCTCAGGACAGGGTTGATGACCACTGTATTAGATGATGTCATCAGTCAGAGCCAGGCAGAGAAGTGAGTAGAGAAAGTCTTTCCCGCCGGCTCTTTGTTTACAAGTGACAGCAGGGATCATCTGAGCTGTCATTGCATCTGTGGCTGGAGAAAAGAGCAGCAGACAAGAACATGGAGAAAGGGAATGATTCATCTACAGGAGTCTGGATGGTATCAAGCAGCCAGGTATTGAGCACCAGTGCCTTCCTCTCCCTCCAATGAGCACCAGTGCCAGTCCTTGTCCCCCCACTTAGCACTAGTGCCCTCTTGTTCCCCTCATTAAGCACCAGTGCCACTTTTTTGCCCCCACTGAGCACCAGTGCCCCCCCTTTTTTGCCCCCACTTAGCACCAGTGCTCTCTTTGTCCTCCTACTAAGCACAAGTACCGTCCCCCACCCCTTGTTCCCCCACTTAGCACCAGTGCTATCTTTGTCCTGCCTTTGAGCAACAATGACTCCCCCCTCCCCCCCAAAGCAGCAGTGCCCCTCTGCCTCCACTGAGCACCAGTGCCCACTCCTGTTTCCCCAATGAGAACCAGTGCCCCCTCCTGTTCCCTCCACTGAGTACTAGTGCCCCACTACATCCATAGAGATCCAGTGTCCCCCTCTGTCCCCACTGAGCACCAGTGCCCCCTCTTGTTCCCTACACTGAGTACTAGTGCCCCCACTACCCCCATAGAGCACCAGTGTCCCCCTCTGTCTCCACTGAGCACCAATGCCCCCTTTTGTTCACTCCAGTGCTTTTTTTGTCCCTCCACTGAGCACCAGTGACCCCAATCCCCACACAGCAGCAGTATCCCCCCTTGTCCCCCACTAAGCACCAGTCCCCTTCACTTTCCACTTAGTACCCCTGCAGTTCTAAACAGAATGGTGAGTGTCAAATTATGTTTTTAAATATGTTATGCCAAATGTGTTTGCAGTGTAATTTTTCATCATTGTATTCACTGCAAGAGCTGTTAGGTTGCTGCATCTTAAATGGACTGTATCGTTTTTAAAATATAGTGTACAGTTTAAATAAAAACATACATAATTTTAATAAGGCACACTCCCCTTTGGCTGTGTTTCTGTCCTTATGATACATCTTCTTGTATACAAAGTATTTTAAAATTGTACAATAAGTCAACAATATCATAGCTAATTAAATTATCTGCCTACAATGACTTTGTGGATGCACAGCAAAAAGTATGCCTGGTATTTTTTATTTATTTTTGGCAACTATTGGGATTAAAAAATTACGAAAATCTAAACTTTGTAGTTTCCTTTGTGCAAGCTTTGTACAGCCTGCAATTTTTCATAGATTCTCAAAATTAGATTTGCCCAACCTGCTCTATTTGACTTCTGCTGTGGCCATTAGATGATCATTAATTATCCTCCAAATACTTGCAATTAATTGTGCACAACTGCAGCACTGTGCAATTGTGCATGCTCAATTGTTGATGATCATGGATCATAGGATGATCATGACTTTTTTAAGAAGGTATGATTGGCATGATTGAAAATCTCTGCAGAAGCAAGCATACCACAACGTTTGGGCTTAACCACTTAAGACCCGGACCTTTAGGCAGCTAAAGGACCTGGCCAGGTTTTGCTATTCGGCCTTGTGTCGCTTTAACAGACAATTGCGCGGTCGTGCGACATGGCTCCCAAACAAAATTAGCGTCCTTTTTTTCCACAAATAGAGCTTTCTTTTGGTGGTATTTGATCACCTCTGCGGTTTTTATTTTTTGCGCTATAAACAAAAATAGAGCGACAATTTTGAAAAAAAACAACAATATTTTTTACTTTTTGCTATAATCAATATCCCCCAAAAATATATAAAAACATATTTTTTTTCCTCAGTTTAAGCCGATACGTATTCTTCTACCTTTTTTTGGTAAAAAAAAAACGCAATAAGCGTTTATCGGTTGGTTTGCGCAAAATTTATAGCGTTTACAAAATAGGGCATAGTTTTATTGCATTTTTATTATTATTATTTTTTTACTACTAATGGCGCTTATCAGCGATTTTTTCATGACTGCGATATTTGGCGGACACTTCAGACAATTTTGACACATTTTTGGGATCATTGTCATTTTCACAGCAAAAAATGCAATTAAATTGCATTGTTTATTGTGAAAATGACATTTGCAGTTTGGGAGTTAACCACAAGGGGGCGATGAAGGGGTTATGTGTGACCTAATGTGTGTTTACAACTGTAGGGGGGTGTGGCTGTAGGTGTGATGTCATTGATTGTGTATCCCTATAAAAGGGATCACACAATCGATGATGCCGCCACAGTGAAGAATGTGAAAGCCGTGTTTACACACGGCTCTCCCCGTCCTTAAGTTCCGGGGACCGATCGCCGGACTCCAGCGTTAATTGGGTCCGCGAGTCCCGCGGTCCTGGTCCCGGAGCTTCGGACCGAGTCACGGGAGCCCGCTGCGGGCACGCACCCACGACCCACGGCTGGGCACTAGCACAGGACGTACCTGTACATGCATGTGCCCAGCCGTGCCATTCTGCCGACGTATGTGTGCAGGAGGCAGTCCTTAAGTGGTTAAAGAGGACCTTCAGTAATTTTTTCAACTTTTCTATCTTTCATCTATTAAAACTTCTGCCCTTGTTGTTTTAACTTTGGATAGGAAAACATTTTTTTTCTGCCAGTCAATACCTTATTCGGCCCACTTCCTGTTTCTTGTCTGGTCTTAGGAAAATGTAATTGCTTAATAGTTTAAATCAGTTCTTAAGTCTCCGCAAATTTGCATTATGGCACAAAAATTAAGTTAGAAGAAAGGTAACATTGGGCCATATTCAGAAAGCTATTTACGCAGTGTATCAAGAGATACGCCAGCTATTCTTAGTATTTACGCAGTGTATCTTTTTTTGCTATTCAGAAAAGAAGATACGCCGGAATTCTACTAATATACGAGCGGTGTAATTCTGTTACACCGTTGTATATTAGTTGCAGTTTTTACGCTGGCCGATAGGTGGCGCTTCCGTGGTTTTATGCGTTGAATATGTAAATGAGGGATTTACGGCGATTCCCGAACGTACTTGCGGCCGGCCGCCGTAGTTTACGTCATTTGCGTTAGCGTTATAGCGGCGTAAGGTTACCCCTGCTATAGGAGGCATAGCCAATGTTAAGTATGGTCGTCGGGACAGCGTCGAATTGTACGTTGGATACATCGTTTGCGTAAATCTTTCGGGAATGGGGCCTGACGTTACGTCGTTTACATTGAGGAAAAGCGACATGATTTCACGCATACGCACCGGGAACGTCCACGGACGGCGCATGCGCCGTCCAAAAAAAACGTGAATTACGTGGGGTCATGATTCATTTACATGAATCATGCCCCCACTTCATACATTTGAATTGCGCGGCCTTACGCCGCCACACATACGTTACGCCGCCATAAATAATGGCGCAAGTTCTTTTTGAATAAAGAACTTGCGCAAATATTTACAGCGGCGTAACGTATTGGGGCCCATTTTCTTTAAAAATGAACTCCAGGCATTGATAATAAACTTTCTAAGCCTCTCCCTCCAACTTCATGGTCTGAACCAAAAATAATTTTGTATGTACTTTGCTTCTTTTGGACATATTCCAATTTCTAATCTCTATCAGGATTCTTGCAGAAGCAGCGTGGGGGGCGAGGAGTTACCAAAGTGCCCTACTTAGCCTTCTGCATACATACCCAGTAAGGTACTCTCCACCCCTCCCTCTGTCCTGTCTGTATCAGCCAGAATCTACATTAAGATATGTCCAGTGGTTATAAATAAATATCTTTAATAATACAGGTTTCTTGGTTAATTTGATGAAGTCAGTAATCTTAATTTAATAAAGAGACAGGTTGGAAACCCTAGTGCCACCAAGGTAAAATATGTCTTTGGAAATTAAATGTATTGATTATTAAAGAAAGTTTGATTGAAGTTTGCTTTGTTCTAATTACTTTTCTCTCGAAGGGAATCTGGTTCACATATGCTTATAGCCTTTGTAAATTAACTTTAATTCCTCGAGGATAAGGCAATGACAGTCAGGCAGACAGCTGGTAATAAATCTTATCTTTAGTCTCTTTCTATATTTCCTAAAACTAATTCTGGACGTTTTTTTTTTTTTATATGCAGATATCCATGGGTCAGATGTTACAAGACTTTGGGAAGTTCTTGGGAATGTTCCTCCTTGTGCTGTTTTCATTCACTATTGGTCTAACCCAACTGTATGATAAAGGTTATACAACCAATGAAGCAAAGGACTGTGTTGGGATCTTCTGTGAGCGACAGAGCAATGACACTTTCCACTCGTAAGTCCCTTTCCTGACTTTATTTACAAGGTTTTATGCCATAATTATATGAATTTTACTGATATAAACTGCACCAAACAAAAATAAATATTTACCACTAGTTTTCTGACCTAGACCAGCACAAATGGACTCAAAAATACAAAAATATATATCACTAGTACAAAACACATATACGCCTATTTATTATTATTATTATTATTCAGGATTTTATAGCGCCAACAGTTTACACAGCACTTTATAACATGGGGGCAAGACAGCACAGTTACAAATTACAATATACTTTATTGATGTCAATAGCCCTAACCTATAAAACCATGTAACGAGATGGCAGTCATTTTGTGCCTCCTCTGACTACTGGTATTTAAATAACTAGTATTGCCAACTAAAAACCAAAGTAAGGTTTGAAGTGTCCCTAATGGGTGGAACCTAGATTTATTAACAATAAAGTGGAAATTAAGTTTAACACTAACTACCCTACTAATACTGTGTAAGAGACCTATGTATTAACAAATTTTCAAGCTGTGCAGTTCCGTTATCCCTCTCCCTGTGTCAGCCAGCATGGCTTCAGGGAGAAGAGGGATGGTTGACAACAGAGCACTCTCTTCTCTCCCATGCAGCTTCTGCTGGCTGACATTAGTAAGATCACATGACCAGACCGGAGCGTTCTGAAAATAAAAAAGTATATACATCTTTCTAACAAAGGTTAGTTAGCATATTATTTTTTTGGGTGGGGCGTGGTATGTGAGCTGGAATTCCACTTAAATAATAACAACAATCATCATAAAAGTAAACTGATCACTACCAGTTGACAAAAAAAAATGAAATCCTTCCCCTAAGAACCAAAAATCAAATTAATAATACAGTCATGGCCAAAAATATTGGCACCTCTGTAGTTCTGTCAGCTAATGCACCACTTCACCCAGAAATTTCTTGCAATTACAAATCTTTAGTCATTCTTACGTTTATTTCTCTTGTTTGTATCGTTATGACACACAAAAGTGGAGAAACAAAAAGCTAAATCTGACACATTCCTTATAAACCTCATAAACCTCCAGAAATGGACTGGACAAAATGATTGGCACCCACAATTTAATATTTGGTAGCACACCCCTTGGAAACAACAACTGAAATCAATTTGCTTCCTGTAACCATCAATGAGTTGCTTACACCTCTACTGGAATTTTGGATCGCTCTTCTTTCACCAACTGCTCCAGGTCTATTAGAACTGCTGTTTTGAGATCTCTTCACATGTGCTCTATGGGAATTAGATCTGGACTCATTGCTGGTCAGTTCAGTACTAGACATGTGCACAACAAAAATTTTCGTTTATTTCTGTTTCGTTTCTGTTCGTTTATCGTGATTCGTAATGAGTCGTAATTTCGTAAGACGTTAGTTATCGTATTCGTACTCTTTAGTATTTTCGTAACACTTTTTTTTCCGTTTCCGTTTTTTTATGTTAGTTTATTTTTCGTTGATTGGAGATTAGTATTTTCGTTAAATGTTGTATTCTGCCTCGTTCGTATTTTTACAATGAATTTATTCGTTTATTCGTTTTTACGTTGGTTTATTTTTCGTTGTTTTGATATTCGTATTTACATTATATTTTCCATCATGCCGCGTTTGTATTTTCGTAAGAAATAAATCTTCGTTGCTTTATGATCATTCGTATTTTCGTGTCTAATTTCATTTGATTATAACAACGTTCTTTTGTAGATTTTATTGCATTCGTAATTCTGTTAAAATACATTTTACGTTTATTCGACACACTACTCGTCTTAATTTTGTAAAGCATCGTAATTTACTGCGATTGACTAACACAGATAAAGACACAAGGTCAAGGAGCCACATAAGAAAGAAGCTCTTCAGGGGAAGGGACAGCGCTGAGTGGCTATTGGTCACAGTACTAATGAAAGTGAATTTACATTATTTCATTTCCGTTTTCCGAAGATTCATAATTTATTTTTCATTAGTTTTGCTTTTCGTTTTTTATTCTTTGTTCGGCATTTCGGTTGTTTTCTTTTCGTTCTTCAAATATTAGTAAGTTTGCATTTTCGTTTATTTTTCGTAATTATGATTTTTTTTTTGTGTTCGGTGTTTTCGTTATTTCTATGTTTTCGTTTCTTTTTTCTTTCGTTGTGTTGTTCTTTTACATTTAGTAGTTTCGTATCTTCGTAGTTTTCCATATTCGTTATTTTTGGAAATATCGTTATTCGTTATTATTTGCGCTAAACCATTCGTTTATTCGTAGGTTAACGAATCAACGAAAATAACGAATAATGACGGAAAACGTATTCGTAACGAAAAAAATTGCACATGTCTATTCAGTACTCCCCAGTGCTTTGTCTTAAACAATTTCTGGGTACTTTTTGACGTGTGCTTTGGGTCATTGTCCTGCTGTAAGACCCCTGATCTCTGACAGAGACCCAACTGTCTGACACTGAACCCTACACTGCACCCCAGAATTCTTTGGTAGTCTTCAGCTTTAATAATGCCATGCACACGGTCAAGACATCCAGTGTCTGGAGCAGCAAAGCTTCCTCATGCTCTGTGTGGCACACAGAGACACACAACAAAAAGGTTGAGTTAAATTTTCCCCATTTTACCTGGTTGGTGGAGTCATTTATATATTGTCAACACCTCTTAATTGATCCAGGTGAGTTAATTACAAATTACAGAAGCATCACAAACTTAGAATGCAATTATTTCTCACAATTATGAGAAGGTGCCCAAAATTTTGTTCAGTCTATTTCTGGCATTAAATCCATCAGGAACACTCTAGTACAGAATCGCGTAGGCGGAAAAAAAAGCCATTCTGCTAGTGAGCTAACGTGTTTCGTGGGTGCACCCCATTTCTCAGCGCTAAGCTAGATTTTGTGAGTACACATTTTACATCTTAGGCCGCGTATACACAAGGAGATTTATCCGATGAAAACGGTCTGACAGACCGTTTTCATTGGACATGTCTGCTGGGCTATTTTGGTTTGATCTGTGTACACACGATCAAACCAAAATCCCTGCGGACAGACAGCACGGTGACGTGGCGGTGACATTGACGCCACCACGTCACCGAACCAGGAAGTAAAATACTTCCACGCATGCGTCGAATCCATTCGACCCATGCGGGGGATTTTTGTCCGCTGGTTAGGCTTACTAACCAGCGGACATGTCGGACAGACTGGTTTCCAGCAGACAAGTTTTAAAGCATGCTTTAAAACTTTTGTCTGCTGGAAATCTGTCTGCTAGCCTGTACACACGATCAAATCTGTCCGCTGAAACTGGTCTGCGGACCAGTTTCAGCAGATATATTCGTTTGTGTGTACGCGGCCTTAGTTTGAGCTTAGTTTGAGCATAATGTACCAAGGTACTATAAGGTTTACAGAACAATGCCATTTTTATAATTGTATGTTTGTACTTAACTCATGCAATATATACCATGGTTCTCTTTGGTTCTTATAAAGCGTGTGGTTAAAGTGATCTTAAAGTCTTGGGATTTTTTTAAAATAACAAACATGTTATACTTACCTGTTCTGTGCAGTGGTTTTGCACAGAGCAGCCCCAGATCCTCCTCTTTTGGGGTCCCCTGCCAGCGCGCCTGGCCCTTCCTCTTTACATGGGATCCCAGAACAAGCAGCTTGCCCTGGAGGCACCCAAACAGGCTCCTTCCTGAGCCACGGCTTTGCGTGTCTGTTCACATAGAACCGCTGCTTGGCCCTGCCCCTTCTCTCTTTTCATTGGCTCACTGGCTGTGATTGACAGCAACAGAATCCAATGCCTCCCGCTGCTGCCTCAGCCAATGAGAAGGGAGAGTCCCTGGAGAGCCGAGGCTCACGTGCACATCGCTGGACCGAAATTGGGCTAAATGCATCCAATTATGTTACTGTTACTTTATCTCTGTGACTACTGAAGGAGCTGTACAATTTTTTATTTATTGTCTCTTGTTGCAGGTTTATTGGGACATGCTATGCTCTGTTCTGGTACATCTTTTCACTGGCACATGTAGCGCTCTTTGTGACCAGATTCAGTTACACTGAAGAACTGCAATCATTTGTGGGAGCGCTGATTGTTGGAACATACAATGTGGTGGTGGTGATTGTACTTACCAAGCTTCTGGTGGCCATGCTGCACAAAAGCTTCCAACTCATAGCTGTAAGTTAAAGAAAAATGTTTACATCAATGATAACTCCATAGAAGAACATTGAAGGGTTTACGTCTATTGAGTATTCACCACCACAGGATCTGTGAAGCACAAGAAACTCTTCTAGATAATGAATACCTAATGATGGTGCTTCGATTGGTACAGTGAAGGGGGAAATGCCAATCAATCCTGAAAAATGGTCATAGCTGATCCTCTCAGCCCCAGGGACCACATTAAAGTTTCTACATTATCTAGCCTAGTCCCTAGTAACTGAGCTACATAGATGTAACCAGCAATCTGATAATGATCCCGATGCTGCTTACAAATGGGTTTTCGTGTCTGTTCATAAAAAAGGATCAGATGAAGTATTTCTGTTTTTTTATTTACTTTCATTTACTTATTTAATTTACATTAACAAAAAGAAGGCATACAATTTAACATAATTTACTCAAGCAGCATTCATATTTTGTAATTCTAAGGCCGCGTACACACGATCAAATCTATCTGCTGGAAACGATGGGCCCGACCGTCCCAGCAGACAGATTCAACCGTGTGTACGGGCGAGCCGAGGGATTTGGCCACCCGACAGATTTCAAAGCATGCTTTGAAATCTGTCGGCTGGGAACCCGTCCGCCCGACATGTCTGCTGGTTAGGCGGGGATTTTGGTTTGATCGTGTGTACACGATCAAACCAATACGTCCCCAGCAGACAGATTTGTTCAAATCGGTCGGCCCGACCGATTTGAACAAATCTGTCTGCTCGTGTGTACGCAGCCTAAAACGTTTAGTGTAGGTTTACATTTTTTGAGTTTATTCAGTAATGTTGTTCTTGTGGAATGTTAAGTCATTAACTGGTTCTGGATAGTTGCAGATCTTAAGAAATATAATATTTCAGAAAGTGATAGCGGACAGTTTTGTTACAATAACAGCTGCTAGATCAATCTGAAAATAACCTGGCCAGTACACAGCTGGAGGGATATTTACCAAGTGCACAAACCAATAAATGATCCTTCTATACTTTCCCTACTTGTATAGAAATATCACACAAGTGAATGGACAGCTTGGAAAATCACATTTAATTGTATATTCTTAAAACAGAGATGAAAAGCAGAAACCCAACACTGCACTTTACTACTTAGTAAAATGTATAAAGGTACTGAGTTGTAGTTTTCCAATTCAGGAGAATACATGCCTGCATTTGTTCGTTTAAAAGCAATCAGATACCTCTCTGCATATTTCAGCTTAACTGATTCCTCCGCTTAACATATATCTGATGCCAAAACTTTTTTTTTTTCTATTTTGGATAGTCGACAAAGATTAAAAACCCTTGCCAGTTATTTGCCATTTTTATCCTACTGACCTGTAGACACAAATGGAGTGAAAGTAGATCTTTCCAAAGTGAGGAAAATATACTTTTGTATGGTTAAAAAAGCGTCCCCTTTACAAGATTATCCATCTTTTGCTATACTGGCAGAAAGGTTTTAAAATCATTAAATCTGTAAGCCATTTTAGCCCAAGAGCATAAAAAAATCATTTCTATTATCACTATTAGTAAGTGAAACTCGTTTTGGGCCCTTCACTCATTAAGTTTATTACTGCTGACTGACTTACCCTAAATATATGGCTAACCCCTGCCAATTGCCATTCCCTTGTATGCCAAGAGCACCTCAGTAGCTAACAAAAGCACCCGAAGCAGACAGAATTATGGCAGTAGATAGAGCTTAGGCATGAAATAAGCAAAAGGCAGGTCATAGTTGCCGTTATTAGCAGAAACTATGCAACAACTTATGGTTCTACCTTCCTTGCATCCTTATTGATATAAATCAGCCACCATGCTCTTACTAGAGTGGGTATCAGTAATGTGCATTTTTACAAGCAATCTTGCAGCCTGTATTATTTCCCTCTTATGATCTTCAGTCATTTTTTATACTGAATAAAAAACAAATTTAAAAAACACTTATGAAAAAAAGTGCAAAGAAAAAGAAAAAGTGTGCTTGGATAGTTGCTGTTCAAAACTGTGTACATCGCTAAACAAACCTTGTTAACATAAGACATAAAAAATAGAGCTGTGCTTACCCAATCTGTAATACAACTCATCAATAGAAATGTATAAATTCAGAAAGTGCTGTTAGGTGCAGTAAAAATGTATAAATTCAGAAAGTGCTATTATGTACAATAAAATTTGTATATGATGGGACAAACTCCAAAATTATGTAGTAATGTGTCCCAAAATTCATTATGAACCTTTCAAAGTGCATATGTAATAATAATAATAAAAAAAAGTGCATCAAGTGCTCAACAAGTGCCAACACACAAATGTAAAAAATAGTCCATTAAAGTGACCCGTGCATGTCTTTAAATCATTATTCAGAGAGCTACCACCACACTTCCCCACCAGGGGTCACATTCACCAATAGATATTGACCCCTTTTGTTAATAAGAAGGTCAAACTGCACCCACAATTACTCCACTGTCTTCTTTAATTAGGTCCCCTCAGGAGCATCATGGTAACAAAATTATCATTGTGTATATGGGATGTTATAAAAAATAAAAATAAACCAAGGAAACCATTATAGTGCAACAAGACTTGATTGTAAAATCCCCAAATAAATAAAAAGTAATGCATTCACAATCCTGTGTTCCCCCCTGGCACCCGGAATGACTTGCCAACAAAGATCTTGAGGAGCACTGCTGCTCCGTGCCACTAAAGAGCCAGCATGTGCTCCAAATGACTAAAATATTGTCACAACTGGAAGTCCCGCCTCTATGCATTTTGTCACATCCAGGACCTCATGAGGCAGCTTCCTGATGAGGTCCTGGATGTGACAAAACATGTAGATCAGTGTACTACTGTTTCTCCACTCCCACCTCTCCATGCCCTTTATGCAGCTAAGAACAGAGATTATCAGTTACAGATATAAAAAAAGGAAAAACGTTATTTACAATATGTATATTTTAAACATACCGTATTTATCGGCGTATATCGCGCACTTTTTTGCCCTGAAAATCAGGGCAAAATCGTGGGTGCGCGATATACGCCGATACCCGCTTTCCCGTGCCGAGTTTTGAATACTGCGCTGACATATACGGAGCGCCGTACACTCGAGTATATTCGGCCAGTCTCGGCTTCTTCCGCGGTCACATCCTGGACGTACAGGACGTGAGCGCGACAGTTGTAGAGCCTGCCCGAGTGTACTGGTATATAAATATATATATAAACATTTTGCCTTCAACCGTTTTGCCTTTCTTTGAATGTTTTTTTTTTACAAGGTAAGTGTTCACATATACTCTAAAATAGCAAATATTTTCATGTCTGCTTGTAACAATGTCCAACGTTCAGCCCCGTATGCGACAAATAGTCTAAATAGGGCTGGACCTCTGTTGCACTTAACAGAATATTAGACTGATCTGCTTTAAGAGGCCATGACACCATCTATTGATATGTCATTATATGTCATTTAATTTATCCATAATTTCCATTCTCCGTGATTTTATCATTGTATCAATATAAGAAGGAGTTTACCTGTTCAAAATTTCACGGCCCTGTCTTTAAAGTTCTGTGTGGTTCGTTTTTAGCTTTCCCATCTCTTTTTGAAACACAAGTATCCTTCTAATTGCTGCCTTTTCTATGACCAGGGAAGCTGACATTTTTTCTTTAATATCTTTTTATTAATTTTATCAGCGTTTTTCTTTAATATCTTTTTATTAATTTTATCAGCGTTTACACATTACAAATCATCCAATAAAATCATCCTTATTTATAAACATTTACCATTTTAACTGTTTTAACTGAGACAGGGACACATGTTTTTATCTTAGGGATCCTTATCCCATTATTTCACATTTATTCCTGACATTTGTACATCATTGGATTAAAGAACAACATCTATATCATCAGCATACTGTATCTCAGCATCTGTACCAGTGCCACATTAAAGAAAATACACAGCTTTGCATCACCTGATTCCAACCTTTGATAGTATTCAAGGCCCTTGACAAGGGTCTGTCCTATACTACCTGCAATTGAAAATGTCACTGCTGTTCATAGTTTTTGTTCCAAGTTGTCTTCCCTCATGGCTGTATACAGCTGCTTTTATATTACGCTATAATATACTACTCTAAAATCAACAAGCAGGTGATTCCATGCTCATAGGGCTTTTCAGGTATTTGCCTTAGAGAAGTTTTTATCTTTTGTTTATCTTTCAGTTCTTAGTCCTAGTTCTTTTTCACATATGGTTTAGATGTTTCCACTATATGGTGTTTCTATTATATATTTTTTTAGGCAGAGCTTAGTTGGGATATGCCTCTGTAGCTTTCACAACCCATGGGGTCACCTTGCCTAAACAATAGGCTTAGTGTACTAATATTTAATTCCAATGGAAGAGATTCTTTTTCCATATCGTATTACAGGAGCATAGATGTTTTCATGGATGTTTTTTCTTCCAGCTTTTATGAATTCAAATTGTATACTGTCTTTTCTGTGTGCCTTGTCATTTCTTTGAATGCTGGGTACCTATACATTTTCCATGGGGTAGACTGGGTGAGATCCCTGATCAGCTGGATGCTTGTGATATTGTTTTCATCTTTTGCCCCATCTAGATTTAATATAGTGCTCAGTCCACATACCACTTATACCCTAATGGCTGAACCTAAGATATGTCTTGCATCTACAGAAGAACAGTTTGCAGGGCCCTTTGTTTCTTTATGTGTACTTTATTTAGATTGTGAGTATTGATACTCACAAAATGTATTCCTTGTTATAAATTGTACATATTCTAGGGAAAATTGCATTTATTCACAGTTTGTTTTAAAGTGGATGTAAACCCAATTCATGAAATTTGAGCTGGGCACATATATCTGCAGTGTTTTGTTATCTCTCTTCAAATAGCTATGTCCAGTAGCTCTCTCTTGAACTGTTCCTCTGTTATCAGCTTAATATCTCCTGACAAATTCCCGGACACATCAGAAAAAAGCAGCCTGAAATTTCTATTAGGGGAGGTTGCTGTAAACAGATTAACAGGGAGCTGGCCCTGTTACAAAACACCTCTGAGAGTCTCTGCCTATGATGAGAGGGGATGTGTGCCTTTCCTCCAATCAGCAATTTTAGCTATCTTGGCTGTATGTCCAGACATCACACTCTGTGTTAAACAGGAAGAGAAAATTTCCTAACACATCTGTGAACCTAGCCTTAAAGCGCAGTTCCACCGATTTTTTTTTACAAAAAGTGTAGCTGCTGAGATTTAATAATCAGACTCTCACCTGTCCCACGGTCCAGCGATGCGATGTGGGCATACGAAGCCCCGCTCCTCTTCCCCTCCTCTCCACAGCGCCGGCATTCTTACTGTGGGTTCACAGCCGGGCACACAGTACACATGCGCGAACCGCGCTGCGCATTGTGAATGGCCCGGTAGTCTTATGGGACCTGTGACGTGTACCAGAAGATTGCTGAGAGGGAGGGGGGAAGGTGAACTTCCTTCTGGTGCCGCAGAGCCCCGGGAAGAAGTGGGAGCTGGATGCCTCTAAAAAGAGGGTATCTGTTCCCCCCCAAAAAAATGACATGCCAAATGTGGCATGTTAGGGGGTCACCATCGTTTAAAGCAGAAGTTCCATTTTTTGGTGGAACGCCACTTTAAATAGTAAGCAAATGGTACAACCTTCCTTACAAATTTATCCATAGAGACAATAGGATGATTTGCTAAAGACAAACAGGCTGTTCACTTTATAATAGATATTTTTCCTTAGTTTAGTGAATAAGGTGAAGCTCTTCTGGTTTCCATAATCCAATCACGTGCAAGCGAAAATTTTTGTTTTTTAACATTTTCCTAGCATGTGATTGGGTATTTTTTGCATAGTGAATATTAACCACTTTCACCAAGCTAAGGGAAAATTTCATTACCAGTAATTCTGACAGCAAGTATTGCTCATTGATACTCTGCTGATCACTGGATACATCAATAATAAGCAATGATCAAAGAATATAGACAACTGTATTTTCCATGGAAAATGCAAGTCTTTGTAAGGATACATGTAAAAATTCTACCCACACATCTTGAAAAAAGTAGAAATACAAATAAGGCGTAAACAAAGTATAAAACTATGTTACATACCAGACATCATTGGGCAGCAAGGAACTATTGTACATTAGGTAGTCGTAATAGCCAAGTTGAAATGTTGGCTGCTCAGTTAAGCCTATAAGCAATGTGCAGGGGAAGTAATATCGCATAGTAATACACACACATATCTCTATCTTGTTTATATGGCAGCCTAAGTATTCACTTGTTTTTGTTAAATGTTATTCTAAAAAGTGCTGTGATCGTTTATTCCCCAGCCAAATACTTCAGGTTGTGTGGACTCCTACAGATGCATCCAAGGTCATATCATCATAACAGATTCCATTGGGTTTCTTCCTATCATGTCTTCTTTCAGTAACTATTATCTTTTTTTTAATTTTTTTTTTTGTGTTCTGCTTCCAGAATCACGAAGATAAAGAATGGAAGTTTGCCCGGGCCAAGTTGTGGCTTAGCTATTTTGATGACAAATGCACGCTTCCTCCACCTTTCAACATCATGCTATCTCCCAAGACTATTTGTTATTTGTTCAACAGCATGAGCAAGTGGATCTGCTCTCATACTCCAACAGGAAGAGTCAAACGGCAGAACAGCCTCAAGGTAAGCTATTTCATAGTAATCTCTTTCTAAACAGTCCCAGGCAGAATAATATTCATGTAATCTGGTAAATCCAAACTAACACAGCAGGGATTGTAGAAGTATTTAGTATGGGCTTGCATTGAGAATGGATGTTAAAGGCAGTGCATACTGTTAATACAGTTTTGTATAGTTGCAATAATGTGCTGCATATAGTAAAAATGTAATAGTAGTCAGAATTGTATACATTAAAACAGGGGTCTCCAAACTGTGGCCTGAGGGCCAAATGTGGCACTTTGCTAGCCTTTATCTGGCCCACGTGGACTATTTCTCCGACTGATGTGAGACACTATTCCTCCCACTGACACCAACAATGGAGCACTATTTCTTCCACCGATATCAATCATGGCATACTATTCCTCCTACTAATAGGGGCACCACTCCTCCTCCTATTGACCACCAACCCTGAGGCCATATTTATTCTCACCGATGCTGGCCTGGGACATTTTCGGCCCCGCAGGCCACAAGCCGGCCACCCCTAAGGTCTGAAGGACAATAAATAAATAAATTGTGTTTGAAAAGTTTTGGAGGCCCTTGCATTAAAAGAAACCTCTCTTGCATAACAAATCCGATCTTACTGATCCACATAGTCTATTTGGTTCTTCAATATGACAGATATGCAACACACTGAGCTGAAATGTACTTCTTTTTGGGGTGCTAGAGCATAACCCCAATAACTGACATTGACACTCAACTACAGTCTAAAAACAAAAATCAGCCCTGACAAAGTACACCTGCCAACAATTACACTCATTTATTAGATACACCTGTTCAATTGCTTGGTAACACAAATTGCTAATCAGCCAATTACATGACATCAGCTCGATACATTTAGGCATCTAGATGTGGTGAAGGGGACTTGCTGAATTTCAAACCGAGCATCTGAATGGGGAAAAAGTTATTTAAATGAACGCAGCATGGATGTTGGTGCCAGACAGGCTGGTGTGAGTATTCCAAAAAATGCTGATCTACTGGAATTTTCACACCCAACCATCTCTAGAGTTTATGGTCTGAAAATAGAAAATATCCAGTGAACGGAGGATGTGTGGAGGAGAATGACTTGTTGATGTCAGAGGTCAGAGGAGAATGGGCAGACAGGTTCAAGATGATAGAAAGGCAACAGTCGCTCAAATAACCACTCATTACCATCAAGGTATGCATAAAATTATCTCTGAACGCACAACACAACAAACCTTGAAGTAGATGGGCTACAGCAACAGAAGACCACACCGGGTGCCACTCCTGTCAGCTAAGAAAAGGAAACCGAGGCTACGATTAGCACAGGCTCACTAAAATTGGACAATAGAAAATCAGAAAAACGTTGCCTGGTCTGAGTCTTAATTTTCAGCTGCGACATTCAGATGGTAGGGTCAGAATTTGGCATAAACAACATTAAAGCATGGACCCATCCTGCCTTGGCTAGTGGTGGTGGTGTAATGGTGTGAGGGGAATTTTCTTGGCACACTTTGGGCCCCTTAGTACCAATTGAGCATCATTTAAGTGCGACAGCCCAACTGAGTATTGTTGCTGATCAAGTCTATCCCTTTATGACTAGTGTACCCATCTTCCGATGGCTACTTCCAGCAGGATAATGCATCATGTTATAAAGTTCAAATCATCTCAAACTTTTTTAGAACATGACAATGAGTTCACTGTACTCCAATGGCTTCCACAGTCACCAGATGTCAATTCAATAGAGCACATTTCTCACTGAAAAAAAAGAAAATGTTTTACCTTGTAAAAATGCAATGGGAGGAAATTGGATAATAAGCGAGAGGACACACCGGAGCTGTGGACCTCTGCAGTTCCTCCAGAGTTACCATGGGTCTCTTGGCTGCTTCTCTAATGAATGCTCTCCTTGCCCGGCCTGTCAGTTAATTGGGACTGACATATCCTGATAGGTTTGCAGTTGTGACGTACTCTTTCCTTTTTCGAATGATGGATTGAACAGTGCTCTGTAAGATGTTCAAAACTTGGGATATTGTTTTATAACCTAACTCTGGTTTAAACTTCTCCAAAATTGTATCCCTGACCTGTCTGATGTGTTCCTTGGCCTTCATACTGCTGTTTGTTCACTAAGGTTCTCTAACAAACCTCTGAGGCTTCACAGAACAGCTGTATTTATACTGAGATTAAAGTACAAACAGGTGGACTTTATTTACTAATTAGGTGACTTCTGAAGGCAATTGGTGCCACTAGATTTTAGTTAGGGGCATCAGAGTAAAGGGGGCTGAATACAAGTGCATATCACACTTTTCACATACTTATTTGTAAAAAAAAAAAAAAATTGAAAACAATTTATCATTTTCCTTCCACTTCACAATTATGTGCCACTTTAAGTTGGCCTATCACAAAATCCCAATAAAATACATTTATATTTTTGGTTGTAACATGACAAAATGTGGAAAATTTTAAGGGGTGTGAATACTTTTTCAAGGCACTGTGCTCACTATCCTCTCCTTGCTCCCACTGCTCCCAGTTGGTGGTCCCAATCACACCGCACTGCAGACATGATCCTTCCAGAGCCAGACAGAGCCTCCGGCCTGTGAGGCCCCCTGGACCTAGAGGGCCCCTCAAGGCCACCAACAGACTCCTTAGCACTCCATCTTCCACCCGACTCCCTCTGCGAGCATGACTCAATACTTAAGGGAGCTGGCTCAACCACCCTACCAGGACCACTGCCTGGGGACTGGCCAAGTCCGCCTGAGTATGCAGAATGACTCTCCTAGCCTCCACCCTCCAGTTTTCAGAATGTTCTCCAACTTTCCAGAACCAGGGGGAGACACTAGAGGCCTGTTTGTATGAGTAAAACAAGACCCCACCCAGATTCTATAACATATACCTAATCATGAGCCAAACTATGTTTTGCCTGCTCTAACACTAGTAGAACACTAGAGGGTGATACAAACGTCAAAGACACGTGTATAGGCTTTTGTATTTGACACACTTTACTTCATGAATAAACCTAAATATTAAACTGATACTATTTCTATTTTTAACAACCAAAACAACTCAGCTGACCTGTAAAGCAAATTGTACGCACAAACCTATGTAAAAGTTATGAGAAAGTAGTTCATAGAATAGTTCCCTATAATAATTATATCCTGTATACTTACTTACCAGCCAAGTAAAATGAGTGTTGACATTTTAAAACATATGCCATTTATGAAATAAGCTAATTATTTGTCTAAACATATGAACTTTCATGTCAAATTTATTTTGCCAGTTTTAAGGGAATTCTACCATCAGTTTTATCATTTGCTTGTTTTTCTCTAGCTCATATATGTCATTACACAAACACCCCCCTGTTAGCACACATTTTTTTCATCTATGAATGCCAAATTTAGCCGAGTGCCAGGTCAATTCACTGAGCTCCTTTATGACATAAATAGAGGTGTTTTTGCCTGAAGGTGCAATAGTACTTTAAAAATATATGAAGCTGTCATACAAACTTCTTTCTTGGGGTACTCCTGGGAACAAATGTTTTATTTAGAATGGGGGAATTCCCGTTTCTTTGCATTTGCTGTTCATTTTCTTTATCTTAAAAAGATCTCCCAGAAGCATGGTGTGCTGTTCAAATCAATGGCAAAACCATGGCAGTTAAAGTGATAACGTCTAGTGGTTAAAGGGGTTGTAAAGGTAAAAAAATATTTTCCTAAATAGCTTCCTTTACCTTAGTGCAGTCCTCCTTCACTTACCTCATCCTTCCATTTTGCTTTTAAATGTCCTTATTTCTTCTGAGAAATCCTCACTTCCTGTAACTCCACACAGTAATGCAAGGCTTTCTCCCTGGTGTGGAGTGTTATGCTCGCCCCCTCCCTTGGACTACAGGAGAGTCAGGACGCCCACTAATACACAGCTCCTTTCTCTATCTGCAACATAGAGAGCGTCCTGACCAGAGGCGTCGTTAGGGGTAGGCTGAGGAGGCTGGAGCCCCGAATGGGTGTCCGAAAAGGCCCGAGTCTCATGAATGACAAATTTTATTATTAGCCCCGAGTGCCGCCGCCATTACTTTTGTGAGTGTGACTCTGACCGATAACACGGCAGGTCCCGCCTTCTGGAACCTGCAGCGCTTGATGATGGACATCCCACTGCTCCAATCCGGGCCCACTGGACGTGTGACGTCCATCATCAGGCGCCGCAAGCTCAGAAGGCGGGAATTACAATGCAGGCGCGCCGTGATATCTTCGCCGGCTCTCTACGGCTCTACTGCTGAGTCTCCTCCTCTGGCTGCAGTGGCTGAATATGTGTGACGGGCACACCACGCCACATCCCTGCTCGGCGGCTCTCCTCTCCTGAGTCTCCCTCCTCTTTGGCTCCAAAGCTCCCTGGCTGCATGGCTATGATGGGCACATTGGCCGTGCCGGCGCCGCACACCACAGCTGAGGTAGGTGACGTCAGTGATAGTGTATGTCTGGTCAGTGTAGTCAAGTGTAGTCTGTTAGTGGTCAGTGTAGTGTGGTGTGGTCAGTGTAGTGTGGTGGTCAGTGTAGTGTAGTGTGGTCAGTGTAGTGTAGTGTGGTCAGTGTAGTGTGGTGTGGTCAGTGTAGTGTAGTCTGGTCAGTGTAGTGTAGTCTGGTCAGTGTAGTGTGGTCAGTGTAGTGTAGTGTGGTCAGTGTAGTGTAGTGTAGTCTTGTCAGTGCAGTGTGGTCAGTGTAGTGTAGTGTGGTCAGTGTAGTGTAGTGTGGTCAGTGTAGTGCAGTGTTTCTCAATTCCAATCCTCAGGCCCCCCCAACAGGTCAGGTTTTCAGAATTTCCATTATTTTGCACAGGTGATTTGATCAGTTTCACTGCCTTAGTAATTCCCACAGCCTTTTCATCTGAGGGAAATCCTGAAAACATGACCTGTTGGGGGGGCCTGAGGACTGGAATTGAGAAACACTGGTGTAGTGTCAGTGTAGTGTAGTGTGGTCAGTGTAGTGTGGTCAGTGTAGTGTGTAGTGTCAGTGTAGTGTGGTCAGTGTAGTGTGGTCAGTGTAGTGTGGTCATAGGCGTGCGCACAGGGTGTGCCAGGTGTGCCCAGGCACACCCTAATTACCCTGTGCAGAACAGATTCCCCTACTGACCTGGCTACCCATTCTTCACCCCACAGCACTTCCGGCTTCCCCCCTCTCCCACCGGTTGTTGCTGCGGATGTTTTAGAATGATGGGGGAAGGGGCCAGTAAATATGCAGTTTAACTGCCCCTTCCCTTTCTAAATGAACATTGTGAGTGATTGGTAGAGTGTGTTTAATGTTTGGGGTGCACACCCTAATGCCAATGGCTACGCACACCTATGAGTGTGGTCAGTGTAGTGTGGTGTGGTCAGTGTAGTGTAGTGTAGGTCAGTGTAGTGTGGTCAGTGTAGTGTATTGTGGTCAGTGTAGTGTCAGTGTAGTGTAGTGTGGTCAGTGTAGTCTGGTCAGTGTAGTGTGGTGTGGTCAGTGTAGTGTAGTGTGGTCAATGTAGACAGATTATTTGCCTAAAATCCGACCGTTTGTATGCTCCATCAGACAATTGTTGTTGGATTTTCCGCGGACAAGTGTTGGATGGCAGGCTTTAAAATTTTCCGTGGACAGCGGTCTGTTGTAAGATTTTCTGACCGTGTGTATACAAGTCCATCAGACAAAAGTCCAAAGTACAAACATGCATGCTTGGAATCAATGCTCACCAAACACGACATTAGCAGAAGGTGCCCAAAGAGTTATGCTCAAAAGCTGAAAAACCTCGTACTACATCTAGTATGTCAATATGTTTGTGTTTTCTGGCTGACAATTGTGTGCCGTTTGTATGCAAGACAAAATCCAGGCACACGCCCTTTGGACAAAAGTCAGACGCTTTGCCTGCGGAAAATTGGATCGTGTGTACGACGCTTAAAAGTGGTTAACTGTGGAATCCATGACTCCATGGTGTAATAGCAAAAACAGTAATGGAAGTTAAAAATGACTGGATGATTTGTTTGCAATAAATAACATCCAAAGTTTTAATTACTAAAGGTTAAGGGAGCGATGTTTTTATCCAGAAAATTGACCCATCTGCATTTGGGGCCAAGATAGGGTAATTAAGGGCACTTGTGGAAAAACGGAACATATCCAAGACCTTACATACAAGGGGCATTCAAAAAGTTTCCACACAATTTTTAAATCTATATATTAAGAATTCCAAAAACAAATTACATGACTTTTCTTCATAGTGACCTATCTTTGCGAAGCATTTCCCATGCTTTCACATCATCATCACATGGAAATCTTCTTCCCCTTAAAGCTCCTTTGAGCGGTCCAAAAAGGTGCAAATCCGGTTGGATATTCCCTGGATCAAATAAACCTGGTTTTGGTACCTATGAATGTATACAGTTATATTTTGTGCATTTAGGAATGTAATAAGCTCTTACCGTATGTGGAGGTAAATCTCCTATCCTCCAAATGTAAAGAATGCCCTCTTGTCCTCTGTAATGTCATGGAATTTAATAACTCAACACTAGGTTCAATATATGGAATATATGCACTTTGCACGTGTAGTGCAAAGTGGATTTGCCTTTAGTAATTAACCCCCTTAGACTGTCTAATTACTGTCTGTGCTTGCCAACCTCTCCTCCTGTCACCTCCCTGCATAACTTTTTGAATAGCAGCCAAGGTATGACCGAAGGGGAATATTAAGAAATTGATGCAGTCCCCATAGTTATGGTTACATAACATGAGACAGAAAAAAACATATTGGTAGAGTAAGTACAGTAAGTCTAGTATAGAGAAAAATACCGCGCTGCCCTATAGGTAAGCCGCTAACACTGCAAATAGACAAATAGCAAAAAAAACGTGAAAACAAAAAAGTGTAAGCCCGCGTACACACGATCAAATTTGTCCGCTGAAACTGGTCCGACGGACCGCTTCAGCAGACAAATCCGATCGTGTGTATGGGCTAGCGGACATGTCTGACCGGCGGACAAATTTTAAAGCATGCTTTAAAATTTGTCCGCTGGAGACATGTCCGTCGGATATGTCCGCTGGTTAGTACACTAACCAACAGACATATCTGCCCGCACATGCGTCGAATGGATTAGACGCATGCGTGAACGTTTTTTACTTCCTGGTGCGGTGACGTCACCGCCACGTCACCGCGCTGTCTGCCAGCGGGGATTTTGATCCGATGGTGTGTACACGCCATCGGACCAAAATCAAATGAGACATGTCCACTCTAAACGGTCCATCAGACAAGTTTGAGCGGACATGTCTCATCGTGTGTACGCGGCCTAAGTCTAATTAAGTTACTGTAGGTTGGCATGAAACTTCAAACTCCAAATATGACAATAAAAGTGAAGTGAAAATGTCCATATAAATACATACATATATGATGTAACGGTATGAACCGTGACAGACCGAGATTCTCCTATGTCTAGGGTCACCTTATGTCCACTAGGGCCATAGGGTGACAAAGAAATGATATCATGTGTTGCAGAAGATGGGACATTAATAATAATTCATATTGCAGGACTGGCATATTACAAGGAGTCCATATTGACACCTGTTACACAGGAGAGGGACATTACAAGCTTATTCAATGTGTTAAATTCTCCATTCAGATGTACTGAATTAGCATTGTCATTGTCTACATTGTCATTGTCTACAGGAATGTCATGCTCTCTGAGTTAACTCTATTGATGATGTGGTGCCGACGTGTCTACATAATTAGCTTACTTGAATGCCTTTTAGAATGTGATTGAAGCCCCCCCATGGTGTGAAGGGGGGTGGAGATTGTATTGTCCTGTGATTACTGCCATATGCTTGTAAGGTGTATAAGAAGCTGAGAAAATACCATTAAAGGGTTCATATCTTTGAAACCAAGTGCAGAGCAGTAGTCTTGTCTTGATAATGGGAAATGATATGGATCGTGTATGCAGGATTGTTGCAGTGTGTCAAATAAGCTTGTCGTGGTTGGATGGAATAAAAGAGGACAGAAGCTGCGCTTAGGATAGCCTAATACAGGGTAATAGGACAAGTGTGTGTGACTGCAGCCCCCCCTAAATATGACTCCCCAAAGGGGGTATATAAAAAGAATAAAGAGGTAGTGGGGGTGATGGCGCTGTCACTAATATGTTGTTTAACTGACCCAGTGGGTTGATAGGTAAGTTCTAATGGGACAACATATATATTAAAAAAGGGGATATCCTATAGTGAGTAGCAGTGGTGGTGCTTCCAAATGCTGCCAATGGTGTTGGTGTCACCAATAAGGAAAAGATTTGAAAATGGGTGTTCTTGCAGTGGCAGAACCACGCCGTACTATAGTACAATTGATTCACATAAAGTTAAATGCAAAAACAGTGATCAAATTAAACACAGAGTTGATTCACATAAAATAGTCCGTAAATTATAAAGCAGGTGAATGTAGGTGATGTGACAGTCAAGGTGCACCTATATAAATAGGTGGTACATCAAGTGAATATCGCAGTGGGTCCGGTGCTCCCCCTTATGGGTCCCCACTCACCAGAGGCAATCACCCCTGCAGGGGTAGAATGCGTGTCAGTCAAACGAATGCTCCACCGTGCCGTGGCTCCTTCTCCTGGATTCCGAATGAGTCACCTGGATTCCTGATGTATGTCCTTGATATAAGTAGTTAGTGGTATGGGATTGAATAAATTCCTCCACACGCACACCTACACGCACTTCCGGGATTACCAGCGAATTGTGTATGGAACGCACGCCGTTCCCACGCTGGTGTGATCAGCTAATCGGACATTTTTTAGTGATTGTGTATCTGCAGTGCCTATGCGCGTTTAGAACATAGGTTACTGTTAATTTGTTTTTATATCTTTTCTTTTTATTTATTTTTTGTGCTTTATGCCATCTTGATCATTGTGAGTGAGTCAGTCAGTGAGGCAGGGGATTAGCTACAGGAGCTCCACACGGCGCACGTCTCCTAGAGTAGGAGCGTGTGTGCTATAGCTCCAGGCAGGCTTAGGAGGCAGACAGGCAGAGTCCCTCCCAGCCCTGCAAGCTCAGTCCTCTCTCCAGTTCCAGACCTGGAAATCCTGTGCCCCTGATCTCTCTTCTCCTCCAGCACAGCTCCCTGGCTCTCTGCAGGTAAGAGCCCTCTACCAGAGCTGCTGACGGCCGTCCTTTTCAGGATAAAGCCGCAGCAGCAATACAGATCTCCTTTTCTCCTTTTTTTGTGTCCCCCTGCACTTCCACACCTTCATCATCCTCAAGGGCCCCCCTCTCTATCCTCTCTACCCTCCGCCCGAAAATTTGCGCCGTTCTGGGGCTCTTTTTGAGAGCACCGCGCCAGGCCGCTCTGATTAGCGGGGCCGCGGTCTAGGAAAGACCGCGGCTTCACTTGCGGCCTAACGGCGCGCTGCTCCCCACGCCTCTGTGGTCCTCACCCAGCCTCCAGGAATCCCCCCTTACCCCAGAAAGACAGAAGGACAGTTACCCTGCCCTGTCTTACACCCTCTCAGTTAAAGAAGCACCCTGTCAGCCCTCATCCCACCGCCTGTGCAGACAGCCATCCCACCAGACCAGCAACAGGGTCACCCTCTTAGCCCCAGCCCCCCTCCCCCCCCTGTCCTCCAACATACAGAAGCTTGATCCAGGGGTCACCCGATCGCCTCTCACAGGGGTCAGGAAGGAATTTTTTCCCTACCGGAGCATATTGCAGCAACTAGTGTGTGGGCCCACACATGCTTCAGGTCACACACTTGATCTTATTTTCAGACAAGCTCTGGAAATAAAAATTTGGGAAAATGAAAAATTGCCATGGACAGACCACCATGCAATTATATTCAGTATTACCACCATCCCCCCTGCAACAAAAACATCAAATCCAGTGACAACACACTGGACTAGATGTCAGAAGAAGCTCCACTCGGAACTCTTCAAAACGACTTTAAGGAAAAAAATAGAAACAACTCAGCCGCATCAAACGGCCGTTGAAACATTGGAAGCCATAAACTCGGCCATGCTACAGTCAGCCGACTTGGTAGCGCCAAAACGAAGAACCCGCATTCGGAAAAACAACCGCAGCTGGTTTAATAACCAGCTGTCATTACTGAAGCAAGAACGCAGAAGGGCAGAATCTGCCTGGAAAAGATGTTCTTCAGAGCTAAACCTATCCATCTACAAGGCGACTACAAGAAAATACCACAAAGGAATTTTCCAAGCCAAGAAAAATTATTTTTCGGAGGCTATCAACGGTGCCCTAAACCGCCCCCGCGAACCCTTCAAGATGGTCACCCAGACCATGAAGCCAGGATGCATTGAAGCCCCCAGTTCAGACACACAAGAATTTTGCAATGAACTATCGGATTGCTTCATTAATAAAATCAAGGCAATCCGCGAAAGCATTCAGCAAAACAATTCTCCCCCCAGCCCCCCCCGCAGCCTCTCACACAGCACCCATAGTAATTCTCCGATATCAGGTAAGTTCACCCTGGAACCCATCTCCATCGAGACCACTAAGAATGTCATTTGTACTCTGCGCAATGGCACAGCGCCAAATGACATTATCCCCACAAAACTGCTGAAGGAATGCGCCTACATCCTGGCTCCTCCCATCACGCAGCTTATCAACCAGTCTTTCTTGGAGGGCATAGTGCCCTCACAGTTGAAAGAAGGTATAATCCAACCCATCCTGAAGAAACCCTCCCTGGACCCCAAGGACCCACTCCACCGCCGTCCCATAACAAGCCTCAACGTACTCTCTAAGATAATGGAAAAAGTAGTGGTACAACAGCTGCAACTGCATCTAGATACCTACAAGCTACTTGACCCATTGCAATCAGGCTTCCGTCCCGGACATGGGACGGAAACAGCATTGCTGAAAGTATGGGACGATGTTCTCAAGGCCGCAGACGAAGGAGAATCTTGTCTCCTGGTTCTGTTGGACCTAAGTGCAGCTTTCGACACTGTAGACCACAATCTGTTACTGACTCGGCTTGCTGAAGTAGCCAGAGTCGCAGAAAGCGATTTATCTTGGTTCTCTTCTTTTTTGGAAAACCGATCGCAAACAGTGAAGTTAGGACCTTTTACGTCTGAAAAACGCACAGTAACATGCGGAGTCCCTCAAGGATCGCCTCTGTCACCAGTGCTGTTTAACATTTATCTTCGTCCTCTTTTTGAGATTATTAGCAGCCAAAAACTGCTCTACCACTCATATGCAGATGATACGCAACTGTATTTCCGTATCTGCAACAGACAGGATCACCACCTCAATCTAGAGACATGTCTCTCTTTGATAGAGGACTGGATGACAAAGAGTTATCTTAAACTCAATGGTGCAAAAACAGAACTTCTTCTGTTTCACGCCAAGCGCAGGAATCAACTTTCAACAGCGTGGACCCCCCCGCCTATTTTGGGCAAAATCATCACCCCTAGCGCCAAAGTCAAAAGCCTAGGGGTCATTTTTGACTCCTTTATGACAATGGACGCTCAAATAGGGTCAGTAGTCAGCGGATCTCACCATCTACTGCGCCTACTACGCAGACTCACTCCGTTCATCCCCAAAGAAGATTTAGCGGTCGTGGTGGGAGCTATTGTAAACTCCAGGCTGGATTATGCAAATGCCCTTTACCTCGGCCTCCCCAAGTACCAAATCGCTCGTCTGCAAGTCGTTCAGAATACGGCCGCCAGACTTGTGACTGGGAAAAAACCCTGGGAATCCATCTCACCTTCACTGAGAGCCCTTCATTGGCTGCCAGTTAAAGACAGAATTGCTTTTAAAGCTCTCTGTCTTACGCATAGATGTGTCCATGGGAATGCCCCCCTTTATTTATGCGAAATAATAAAAGCGCATAATCCCAATCGCGTTTTGCGATCCACGAATCAGAACCTGCTCCAGGTTCCGAAAGCCAACTTCAAGTCCAAAGGAGAAAGAAGATTTGCGATCCAAGGTCCCAGACTATGGAACGCTTTACCAACCAACATCCGGTTGGAGGAGAACCACCTAGCATTTAGGAAAAAGGTCAAGACTTTTCTCTTTTGATATCAAAGGAGACAGGAACAACAAGCGCCCAGAGGCGATTCAGTTCGCATGTGCCACGCTATACAAGTTTTCATTCATTCATTCATTCATTGACTGCTGATTGTGCTGGAATCCTGTCCCAACCTGGTGTCATGATTTTTATTTATTTTAAACTTTTTGTATTTTTGCACTTTTAATATTACTACATTGTGCCTATGTTAATTCTTGGCAGTGCCAATAAAATTCTTTTTATACCGTTAACGTACCACACTATGGAAGCCTTTCTTCTTTTTTGCTTTGGAGGAATTTATTGAATCCCATACCACTAACTACTTATATCAAGGACATACATCAGGAATCCAGGTGACTCATTTGGAATCCAGGAGAAGGAGCCACGACACGGTGGAGCATTCGTTTGACTGACACGCATTCTACCCCTGCAGGGGTGATTGCCTCTGGTGAGTGGGGACCCATAAGGGGGAGCACCGGACCCACTGCGATATTCACTTGATGTACCACCTATTTATATAGGTGCACCTTGACTGTCACATCACCTACATTCACCTGCTTTATAATTTATGGACTATTTTATGTGAATCAACTCTGTGTTTAATTTGATCACTGTTTTTGCATTTAACTTTATGTGAATCAACTCATTGCGTAATTTGATCACTGTTGTGCACTTATTTCAGATTTGAAAAAAAGCTCCTGCTAATTGTTAATTAGTTTGCTAATTGTACTATAGTACGGCGTGGTTGGATGGAAGGTCGTAAACGGTGGTGACCGTTACATTTGGTGGCAGGAGTGGGATGATTTCATCTTCAGAAGGACGGCTACAAGGACACATGACAATGGAGACGGTGCATGAACGGATGAAGCTCTCTTCCCTCATGGACTTACTGGAGAGCCGGGGCAGACCGGCCAGCAACCTTAAGAAAAGGGACATTATCGCAGAACTGGTCGAAATGGATAGAGCTAAAAGGCCCACCGTAACAGACAGGACACCCGAAGAAGCAAGTTTTTATCGGGCTGTTAACATAAGACTGACACATTATGGTCCTAACCCTCCACCGGAAATCAGGGACCGAGTTATGGCGGCTCTGAATGCCACCTTGCTACAGCGAAGAAGTGCTGCAGCAGCTGAAGTCACAGCAGCACCAACTAAAGAGAGAGGAGAGGTGCAGATACCAGTCTCCATGGAAGAGGAATTCCAAAGGAGTTTACAAGAGATGCGGATACAGCACAGAGGACCAGTATCAGAGGAGGTCCTGTTGGGATGGTCGGATGTGATTCGGTGCCAACTCTGGAAGGAAGCACTAGCTCTGGAGCAGCAACACCAAGGAAAGGTCCTGCCCTCCATCTATGCAAGGTACTGGCCGCAGTATGACGTACGAATGCTGTTGTTGGGGGAACAACCGAAGCAGGAGTGGACAGCCAAGTTAAGCAGGCTGATCCGGGCAGAGATGCAGCTGGACAAGAGCTACAGAGCCCTCCGGTGGTATGTAGCCCAAGAGTGCCCGTGGTCAGCGGATGACAGCCCCACAGAAGGCTATGACTATGATGGCCTGGGATTTTTGTATTGGAGGATGTCCAGTGATCCCGACTTCGGGGATGATCGGGAGTGGCGTTTGGAGGACATAATGGAGCACAGAGAGGAAAAATTGAATATCTCGGGAGGCCACTGGTCACAGGAAGATTTAGAATTTCTGGCCATTCAAGAATGGGAGCTGGGGGTCGCCTACAGACAGCTGCTAGACTCGGCTCAGCAGCAGGGTGGGGCTCCCATTGCCTGGGACTATGAGGAAAGGTCAGATAACTGTGAAATCCTGGCTGATGAATCGGTAGTGGAAAACTTGGAGATTTTCATCCCTAAAGCCGAAGCGGATGGTGTGGAGTTCCAGAGAGCCGGGGCGGTTGGCCCCTCTCTCCAGCAACCAGCTGAGGTGGTAAAGCTTTTACCCCCAGCTGAATCACTGGCAACAGAGCAGGGTGCCCCAGGTCTCTGCCCCCAACTACCAGAAGAGGGGGTCCCTGTAGTAGTGGATGGGACTGTGGTCTCCACTCACAGCAACCCAGCGGAAGAGCTGGCAACAGAACAGAGGGTCACGGACCTCTGCTCTTCACTAACGGAAGAAGGGGACCCTGTGGTAGTGGATGGGACTGTGGTCTCCACTCACAGCAACCCAGCGGAAGAGCTGGCAACAGAACAGAGGGTCACGGACCTCTGCTCTTCACTAACAGAAGAGGGGGACCCTGTGGTAGTGGATGGGACTGTGGTCTCCACTCACAGCAACCCAGCGGAAGAGCTGGCAACAGAGCAGAGTGCCCCAGGCCTCTGCTCCTCACTAACAGAAGAGGGGGTCCCTGTGGTAGTGGATGGGACTGTGGTCTCCACTCACAGCAACCCAGCGGAAGAGCCGGCAACAGAGCAGAGTGCCCCAGGCCTCTGCTCCTCACTAACAGAAGAGGGGGTTCCTGTGGTAGTGGATGGGACTGTGGTCTCCACTCACAGCAACCCAGCGGAAGAGCCGGCAACAGAGCAGAGTGTCCCAGGCCTCTGCTCCTCACTAACAGAAGAGGGGGTTCCTGGGGTAGTGGATGGGACTCCAGTCTCCACTGACACAACCCCAGAAAATGGTACAGGACTGGGACAGGAGGATGTCGGCTTTGCTTTGCAAGCACCGGGGGGTTTTCACCTAGCACCATTGGATGGGACTTCAGTCATAATTAGCTTGCCCGAATGCCTTTTAGAATGTGATTGAAGCCCCCCCCATGGTGTGAAGGGGGGTGGAGATTGTATTGTCCTGTGATTACTGCCATATGCTTGTAAACTGTATAAGAAGCTGAGAAAATACCATTAAAGGGTTCATATCTTTGAAATCAAGTGCAGAGCAGTAGTCTCGTCTTGATTATGGGAAATGATATGGATCGTGTATGCAGGATTGTCGTAGTGTGACAGATAAGCTTGTCGTGGTTGGATGGAAGGTCGTAAACGGTGGTGACCGTTACATATAATATATAAATACAGTAAATGTCCATATGTGAAAAACACGAATATTGTAAAAATACAAATCTGACTATAGAATAGTCCAGCAATAATATCGGTGAGTTCCAAAGCCTGGTGATAACTTCAAAGAGGTGCTAGCGTTGAAATTAATTGACGTGAAAAGGAACCACCACTTATAGGTAAGGAGCTTACCAGAGAGTTTGAACCCAGGAGAACCTACATTCAGATGGGTCAAACAGAGCTTTGTATGGTAAAACCACGATGGAACCTGGGCAATCCTGTATGTGTCTCCAATGGCTGTAGCAAGAGTGACCAAACGGCAGAGGAATGGAGTATACCACAGACAAATATAGCTGGTTACCTGATGGTCTCACAGCACATGATGGTCCAAAAAAAATCCCGGATGTGTATGGAAGGGTGTGTACCATAGGTTAGGAAGAAAAAAATATCCACATACCATAACTCTGTGTTGAATGTTGAACATTTAATGTAGCAAGAACACTTACATTTAGATGTAGAAGCGCTTTGTGCAAAGTAGTAGCAACGGTGGGGTCCTCCCGACGTGTTTCGTCCCAAGGACATTTTTTGGGGTAGAGTAAGTACAGTAAGTCCCCTACCTTAAGAACGAACCTTCAAGTTGCAAACATTCGTTCGCATTTCAGTTCAAATAAGTAGCTCACGTGTCTGCTGCACATTGCCACATGCGTGTACCCTCTGCCGCAAGCAGTTGTGCTGTGCACTTTACTGTACGGTACTATAGTGTACAGTAGTGCAGTGCTGATTTCAAGCCCAAGATGTCCGTTAGCAAGCATAAAACAGTGGTGATTTAGTGAGGACAGCTAAGAAGCGCCAAGCAATAACCATGGAAACAAAATTTATAAAAATATTTGAGAGATTGGAGCGAGGAGAAAAATGATAGATGTCGCTCGTTCTTAATGTCGCTTGGCACAATTCTAAAGAACAATGACAAGATCATA
Source organism: Rana kukunoris (assembly GCA_029574335.1). Taxonomy (NCBI): domain Eukaryota; kingdom Metazoa; phylum Chordata; class Amphibia; order Anura; family Ranidae; genus Rana; species Rana kukunoris. The sequence goes on along the minus strand of CM056052.1, from coordinate 160,626,872 downwards.
GAACATTTAAAGTCTGCTGTGCCAATGATGTCGACAGTAATATCAAAAAAGCACGGAGGAGTGATAGAGGAAATGGAACTTCTCAATGTGTGGATGCAACATCAGTGTTGGGGCCCGCTCAGCTTAATGCTGATTCAAGATAAAACTAAAAGCCTGTATGAAGACTTGAAGAAGAAACACGGTTAAGAATAGACATGTGCATTTGTTTTCGTTAGAATGCATTTTCGTCCGAAAATCAGGTTTTTTCGTTATCGTTTTAACAAACGATAACGAAAGCGCAAGAAACGAAAACCGAAAGATCCAACATAAAAAATGCTTTATTTTCGTTTTCGCTGCGGTAAAAATTCAATATAGAGAGATTCGACATTATAGGGAAAAGATTCGACATTATAGAGAAAAGGTTTGACATTATAGAAATAATAGATTCGACATTACAGAGAATAGATTTCGATTTATGAGAAAATAGATTCGACATTATTACTAGTCATACAACATTAGAATTCTTGTAGGCGGAATATTCGAACGGAAATGTACGATTCGACGTAAAGATTTGACGTTCCGTCGAAAATTCTTTTGACCATTCGACAGAAACCAAGTATTATTGGATTTTCGGACGTAAGCTATTCCCCAACGAAAAACGAAGTGAATCAAAACGATTTTCGGGAGTAACTAAATAAATGTATTTTCCAAACGAAAATGAAAAAAACAAAACAAAATATTCCAGTCGTCACATGTCTAGTAAAGAATCAGAGGGTACATATTTTAATGCTAGCCATGGCTGGTTTCATAGGTTTAAGACTAGAGCCAACCTTCACAATTTAAAAGTAAGCCGTGTGGCAGAAAGTGCAGATTCAATAGGGGTTATTTACTAAAGGCAAATCCACTTTGCACTACAAGTGCACTTGGAAGTGCAGTCGCTGTAGATCTGAGGGGGACATGCAAGGAAAATAAAAAAAAAAGCATTTTAGCTTGCACATGATTGGATGATAAAATCAGCAGAGCTTCCCCTAATTCCCCTCAGATCTACAGCGATCTACAGTGACTGCACCTACAAGTGCACTTTGAAGTGCACTTGTAGTGCAAAGTGTATTTGCCTTTCGTAAATAACCTCCTATAGCTGCCTGGGAATTTCCTGCAACGCTTCAAGAACCGTTCAGAATGCCATCCAGTGTTACTGTGTCATCTATGACGAGAAAAAAAGAGCTTCTACATAGACATTACTGGATTTTTTTTTTTTCAAGAGGGTAGAGAGAATTGTATCCAGCAAGGAATTAGAACCTGTGCCATCAACATCAGGCATGAGTAAAATTGCAGCTTTATAAGTTTTATATGGATATATTACCTTTAATATACAATTTAGTAGAGATATACTGGATTATGCTTGATGTAAGATGTTATTTGGATAATTATATTTTTTGGGAAGTTCGTAAATCGTAATTCTATTGACAATTGAGTGTAATTATAAAGAGAAACTGGACGGCATGATTGTTGGTTCTGTAAAATAAATATCTAAAAATGTAATCCTATTGCTTAAGATCCTTCAGTTCCATCAACATCTGGCATGAGTGAAATTTCAGCTTGCCCTCCATCTGATATTGCTGACGATCCTTCAGCTCCACCATCTCCCACCTCCTTTCCTTCATCCAGTCAGTAAATCTTCTTCCCTGTTCACACCATGCCAGCCATTGTATGCCAGCTGTTGTACTGTATTTCAAGGTACTGTACTGTATGATTAAAAAAAAAATTGTTACAGTATTTTTGTGAAGGGAGGCTGGAACAATATGATCCTACACAAGAAGGTGAAATGTCTTAATGCTGTCAAGTAGTGTCACCATCCTCTTTATTTAGTGTGGTAGAAGTGTTTAAATCAAAAGTATTATTGTATACAATTACATTTTGTATGGCAAGTAGAAAAGTTTCATTTTTATACAGAGTCCTACTTTAAAACATATTCAGTTACCCCATATTCTAGTTCCTAAAGTGGAACTTTAGTCAGAAAATTATGCCCTGTTAGATCACCTCATGCTGGCTCCTTTTGCAGGTATAACTAAGTAAAACATTGTAAATAAGTGCCTATACTGTTTAAAATGCAGTAACACACTCTCACATTGCTTTGCACGTGATCAGTTGCTCTGCTTATCGGCACTGTGCCAAAAATTTAGATGCCGATCTGCTGAAAGCCTAAAGATTTACTGCTGCTCAGGGCCTATGGGCTTCTACAAAATGGCATCCTCCAGCAACAAGAAATGAGCACAATGCTGGAGACAATTAACAGCACATACTAATCTTGATAGCATAATTATCCATGTGGAATATACTGTATGTTCCTTGCTAAAGAACATTATTTTTTAGCAAGCTGTTATGGGTAAAGTTCCACTTTAAGTATATACGTATTATGTTCTGATGGGATGGTCATACATATTCTATCATGTAAATTGTTGCTGCTGTTGACAGCTTCCCAGCTGGCAGGGCTCAATATCACTAGATAATTGGGGTTGAAATGACATGATAACATATGTGCTAATTAGGACTTGTATGTGATGAATGGCCTGGAAATTCCTTTCATCCTGGACCATGGCTGAAGTGCATGACCTAGCACTTAAATCATGTAAGTCTTTGTGAATTGTTACTGTATTTTCTCATGGCTGTGTAAAGTATGAGCCTATAAACACAGGTGGTAAAGAATATGCGATAAAAGCAACTGTGTAGGAGCATCTGCAGAATAAATAAATTAGCCAATAAACCCACAATGTACGCCCTCTTACAATTCAGGCTTATGCTGCAGTTCTCCACATATGCCAGATGATGATCTTTAACTCATTCTGCGTATTTTTTTAGCATACTGTTTATACAGGTTTACTTATTTATTTTTTGAGAGATTCTGATAACTCCAATTAGAGCTTTTGTTATTCTGTCATCACAGACATCTCATTCTGCTCCATTGGTTTCTAGCTGCATGATCTAGCAACCGTCCTGCCCTACAGGGGGCTGACTGACACTGTGATAACATGACATCTGTCACCATACAGCCAACAGTGATTTTTTATTCTGTTCAGCCAGCCTTGTGCTCCAGACATCCCTATCAGACAGCAAACTAGGCCTTCAACCTTTATTTCATTAGTAGCACAGCTGGCTGATTGGACTAGCCAGTATGGTCATTGTTGGCCCATATGTACTCTTCCAGTCTGAGGGCTGCTGAAGTGTTGTAGGTAGGTGATTCATTTTTTATTGGTTTTAAATTTGTATATACATAATAAGTATAAAAAATACAATATACCTTTCTGTAGCGGAGTACAATATTAAACTCAACGATCTCCGCTGGTAACCAGGGTAAATCCACAGTCAGCATTGAAAAGTAAGGCAATGTCCCAAATCTCCCCAGTAACCGGACGACACACAGCTCTGAGAGTCAACTAACTTTTTATTCACAGGCTTTCATATTTATAGAATTCCCCATGCAAGGGGTTTCCAAACAGCCAAATAGATTTAACAGGGGTAATACAGGGAGGACCAGATGGGGAACTTAACATTTTGGATAATTCTCCCATCAGGCATTGCTGCATGAGGGAAAAGTCGGTTGATAGCTGGGGTCTGGGGTTATGTGTTGTGGGAGTTCGGTTTAAAACTGCCGAACACCGATTGGGCAACATAAAACAAAGTACTTGAATGCTAGTGGCTTACGGCTGCCAGCATACCAATTACTATGCCCACATAAGACCCAGCAGAATACACAGCCTATAATACAGACAACCTTTTAACATGTAATGTCCAGCGTTCTAGAAGTGGCTAGGTTTGCCACAATGCTCCCCCAGAACCAAGCCAGCATACACAGTCTGATCCCAACGGATCGGCTTGGGGATGTCCGGGGGTGTACTTTCACAGATCACTTTTCAAGTTCAGTTTGTCTAGATAGCCCGTCGGCGTTACCGTTTTGCTTCCCTGGTCGGTAGTGGATTGTAAAGTCAAACGGCTGCAGCGCCAAACTCCAGCGCAGCAGCCGGGCATTGTCTCCCGCCACACGGTTTAGCCACACCAACAGGTTGTGATCTGTGAGTAGCGAAAAAGGTTGTCCATACAAATACGGCTGCAACTTTTTGAGGGCCCACACCACGGCCAGGCATTCCTTCTCAATGGCGGCGTAGCTTACTTCTCGTGGCAATAACTTTCGGCTCAGGTAAGCTACGGGGTGTTCTCCGCCATCGGCTCCCACTTGGCTCAGCACTGCTCCCAATCCAAACATTGAAGCGTCTGTGTGGACAAGAAATCTTTTAGTTGGATCAGGAGCAGCAAGTACAGGGGCATTAGTTAGAGCAGTCTTTAGTTGTTGGAATGCCTGATCACACTCTGGGGCCCAGACAACCTGTCGGGGCAGGTTCTTGCGTGTCAAATCAGTTAAGGGTTTGGCCAGGGCACTATAATTGGGTACGAATTTTCTATAGTACCCCGCGGTACCTAGAAATGCTAGCACTTGGGTTTTCGTCCTGGGGGTGGGCCATTTAGCTACGGCTTCAACTTTAGCTGGTTCGGGTCTCTGTCGCCCGCTCCCCACCCAGTGGCCCAAGTACTGCACTTCGGCCATCCCTATATGACACTTACTGGGTTTCAGTGTTAACCCTGCCTCTCCAATACGATCTAGAATGGCCCCTATGTGTTGTAGGTGCTCTGCCCAGGTCTGGCTAAATATGGCGATGTCGTCTAAATAGGCACATGCGTATTCCTGGAATCCGTCCAATAACCGATCGACCATCCGCTGAAAAGTTGCCGGAGCGTTCTTCATCCCGAATGGCATGACCCGAAATTGAAACAGGCCAAACGGGGTGACAAACGCTGACTTGGGGATGGCCTCCTCAGCCAGTGGAATCTGCCAGTATCCCTTACATAAGTCTATGGTAGTGAGATACTGGCCCCGTGCCATCTTATCCAGCAGCTCGTCTATCCGGGGCATCGGATAGGCATCAGACACCGTTTTGTCATTTAGCCTCCGGTAGTCGACACAGAAACGTGTCGTGCCGTCCTTCTTTGGTACCAGCACTTCTGGCGATGCCCAGGGGCTATCGGAAGGTTCAATAACCCCCAGCTGCAACATCTCGTCAATCTCAGTCTTCATATGCGTCCTGACTGCTTCAGGGACACGATATGGGGTTTGCCGCATGGGTAGCTGTCCCGGGGTCTCGACTCGGTGAGTGGCCAGCGGAGTGTACCCAGGTAAATTGGAGAAGGTAGCTTTCTTAGCTACAATCAGCTCTTGTACCTGGGCACGCTCCTGAGGGCTTAGCCGCTCCCCCAGCTGAACCCCCTTGGAGGGCTCCATCTGTCCCTCCTGTTCTAAGAGGTCAGGTAGTGGCAGATTCTCCTGATCCTCCGAGGTGGAAGCGCATATGGCGGCCACATCCTCTATCCTCTCATGGTATGGTTTGAGCATATTCACATGGAGCATGCGTCTCTCCCCTACCCCTGAGCAGGGGCCAATCACATAGGTGGTGTCACATCTCTGTTCCACCACCTGGTATGGGCCTTGCCAGATGGCCTGCAGCTTGTCTGTGTGGACCGGTTTTAAAATCAAAACCTTTTGTCCCACCTGAAAGCTGCGGTCTCTGGCTCCCCTATCGTACCAGCGGCGCTGACGTTGTTGGGCCGCCCCGAGGTTGGTGCGCACAGCCTGGGTTAGCGCCTCCAGACGGTCCCTGAACTCCAGTACGTAGGATACAATAGGGGTTCCATCTGGGCTACTCTCCCCCTCCCAATGCTCTCTAATTAGGTCTAGTGGCCCTCGCACCCTTCTCCCAAACAGTAATTCAAAAGGGGAAAACCCTGTTGACTCTTGGGGTACCTCTCTATAAGCGAAGAGCAGATGGGGTAGAAAGCGCTCCCAGTCTTTATGAGCCTCTCCAAATGTACGGAGAATCTGCTTCAGCGTACCATTAAACCTTTCGCATAGACCATTGGACTGGGGGTGGTACGCCGAATTTACTATTGGCTTAATGCCACATATCTTCCATAGTTGTTGGGTTACCTCGGCGGTGAACTGGGTGCCTCTATCGGATATGATTTCTTGGGGAAACCCCACCCTGGAAAATATTTTCATTAATGCCTCTGCCACAGTTTCGGCATGAATGTTGGTGAGGGCTATAGCCTCGGGGTACCGGGTGGCATAGTCCTCTACAGTTAAAATATATCTTTTCCCGGAAGGACTGGGTTTTGGTAAGGGCCCCACTATATCTACGGCCACCCTACTGAAGGGTTCTTCAATAATGGGAAGAGGACATAACTTGGCTTCGTGGCGGTCACCTTGCTTGCCTACTCGCTGGCAAATGTCACAGGAGGTGCAGTATTGCCTCACATCTTTGGAGATCCCTGGCCAGAAGAAAGCGTGGGTCAACCTGTATCGGGTACGTGTCATCCCCAGATGCCCAGACAGGGGAATGTTGTGGGCAATCCGAAGCAGTTCTTGCCTATACTTCTGGGGAACCACTAACTGTTTAGTCGTTACTGTGGCCGACCCTCCCACTTGTCTTTCAGCAATGCGGTAAAGTAGCCCTTTCTCCCAGGTGTACCGCTCCCCCTCTAGCCCAGCCTGGTCAGCGTGTACCCTGTCCCTGTATACCTGTAGCGTGGGGTCTGACCTCACCTCGGCCTCAAACTTAGTCGGGGTATCCCAGGACATAAGTGTCGTGTGGGGGTCATGGTCTCTTACAGGAGCCTCAGAGTGTGTCGGTGGAACCGTGGTGCGAGCCTGTTGCCGTGTGGTCACTGGATGGGCTTCCTGGTATGGGGCCTGGGGTACAAAAGCAGAGGTCATCTGGCCCAAGTCATTTCCCAGCATAACATCTGCTGGTAAATTTTGCATGAGGCCCACTTCTACCGTCCCCCCTCCCACACCCCAATCCAAATGTACTTTGGCAATGGGTAGTCGGTACACTGCTCCCCCTGCCACTCGTACTGCCACGGATCCGCCAGTGTGTGCCGAGTCAGGGACCAAATGGGGTGCTATCAAGGTTAAAGTAGCTTCTGAATCCCGAAGCCCCTGGACTTCTTTCCCCTCCAAGGTCACTGGCTGTCGATGATGCTGCCGGTTATCCATGGCTCGGACTGTCATCACCTCATGCAAGATTCCCAGGGGTTCTTCCGCTGGAATGCTCAACATCTCTTGAGTGGCCGTCTCCCGTTGATAATGATGGGCAGCAGTCCTTGGTGCCGGGTTCGGTCGGCCTTGGTTCCAGGCGGGTCTGCCCCGGTTTTGGGTGCACTCGCGTGCCATATGTCCCCACTGTTTGCAGGTGTGGCATTGGATGTTGGCACGTCCGTTATATCTGGAGGGTGGTGGTAAAGTCCCTTGGGATTGACGAAAAGGGGAGGCTGTGAGAGCGGGGGGTGGTAGAGTACTGGGTGGTCCCGTGGGTCCAGGATAACTCTTGGTTAGGGGCCCATGATGTCTCCTTGCATCAAAATGCTGATCCGCTAATCGAGCCGCTTCGGTTAGGGTGAGATGTTTCCTGTCTCACACCCATTCTTGTGCCTCTGGGGACAAACCGTTGAATAATTGCTCCAACAGCATTAACTGTCTCAGTTCCTCCATAGTAGTGGCTTTGCTGGCTTGTATCCACCCTTGGGAAGCTTGGTCCAGCTTGTGTGCCCATTCAGCATATGAATCCTTCTCTGGTTTGCGCAGGTTTCTAAACTTGCGCCGGTATGCCTCTGGAGTAATGGCGTATCTCTCTAATATCGCTTGCTTCACTTTATCATAATCCTTGCTGTCCTCACTGGGTACAGCGCGATATGCTTCTGCTGCCCGACCCGCCAGCTTGCCTGCTAGCAATGGGACCCATACTGTCCGTTCCAAGTCATGTAAATCACACAGTCTCTCAAAATCCTGTAAATACCCATCAATCTCATCCTTCTCCTCGCAAAACATTTTAAAGGCAGGAATTTTGGGTTTTACCTGGTTGTAGAGTGACCCAGTAGTGGATTCTGCTCGAGATTGTGTATACTGCGGACTGTGTGCCATCACGTACTCCTGCACATTCGCCATTACCATGTGCAGCATGGCATCTGATATAGGCTGTGGCAAAAATTCCAGCCTGGTCCTCATTTCTCTCTGGTAGAGGGTTTCTTCCATGGCTGCTGGTGGTGTAGCGCTGTGGGCTCTGTCTCCCTCCATCAGCTCGGCAGTTAGTACAGCTTTGGATTTGTTGCTGGCTACCTTACCCCTGGCTTCTAGCAGTTCCTTTAATGTCTGCCGCTTTAGCCTAGAATAATCCGTCTCCATTTACATCGGTAGTTCACATTGCACGAATTGCGCTTATCGGCTGTAAGGTTGGATCCCGTCGCTTGCCACCAATTGTAGCGGAGTACAATATTAAACTCAACGATCTCCGCTGGTAACCAGGGTAAATCCACAGTCAGCATTGAAAAGTAAGGCAATGTCCCAAATCTCCCCAGTAACCGGACGACACACAGCTCTGAGAGTCAACTAACTTTTTATTCACAGGCTTTCATATTTATAGAATTCCCCATGCAAGGGGTTTCCAAACAGCCAAATAGATTTAACAGGGGTAATACAGGGAGGACCAGATGGGGAACTTAACATTTTGGATAATTCTCCCATCAGGCATTGCTGCATGAGGGAAAAGTCGGTTGATAGCTGGGGTCTGGGGTTATGTGTTGTGGGAGTTCGGTTTAAAACTGCCGAACACCGATTGGGCAACATAAAACAAAGTACTTGAATGCTAGTGGCTTACGGCTGCCAGCATACCAATTACTATGCCCACATAAGACCCAGCAGAATACACAGCCTATAATACAGACAACCTTTTAACATGTAATGTCCAGCGTTCTAGAAGTGGCTAGGTTTGCCACACTTTCCTTCCCCAGTGGGCGTGTATTTTAACATATTTACCCGTACCCCTTCGTGCTCATCCTTCTTCCTACCCCTCTCCCCCCTGTCCCTCTCACCCACCCCCTTGACCCCCTCTCTATCTTCCGCTACTTACTTTTAATTTCCCTATATTTCTTTGTTGATTGAAACTTTTCCCACTCTTCCCATCTTGTGGAGAATTCGTCACTTGTGTCTTCCTGACAGCTTCTTAAGTATTCCATATTATATGTCTCTTCTATCCTGTCCAACCATTGACCTAACTTTGGGCTTTCTACTTTTTTTCCAAATTTTCTGTAATAAACTTTATTGCCGCATTAGCAACCAGTTACTGCACATTGGTAGAAGCAGTTTTCCATGCATAAAAAATTAAAAATAAAACTGATGTGACATCAACATTGTAGTGTGAACAGAGCACATAGAGAACAATTCATTTTTGTGTGCCCTTGCAGAAAATATGTTTCCATATCTCTGAATAGAAAAAATCCATGTGTGATATGGGTGGTATGGTGTGAACAGCACATAATAGAAAACAATGGGGGTTATTTACTAAAGGCAAATTCACTTTGCACTACAAGTGCAAACTACAAGTGTAAAGTGCACTTGAAATTACAGTCGCTGTAGATCCGAGGGGGACATGCAAGGAAAATAAAAAACAGCATTTTAGCTTGCACATGATTGGATAATAAAACCAGCAGAGCTTCCCCTCATTTGAGATCTACTCCTCAGATCTACAGCAACTGCACTTCCAAATGCACTTTCAGCACAATTTCAAGTGAACTTTTCACTTGTAGTTTGCACTTGTAGTGCAAAGTGGATTTGCCTTTTGTAAATAACCCCCAATGTGTCCTTGCAGAGACATATGTAATAAATACGCTCATGGTGCGAACAAGGCTGTGCAATTTAAATCTGCGTGTTTTTTGTATTAGTTTTTATGCACTAATGGTGTGAGACCTAAGAATGGTGTCTGACTATGGTGGATTTTTTTTTGCTGTTGCAGGAATGGAAAAGTCTCAGGCAGAAGAGAGACGAGAACTATCAGAAGGTCATATGTTGCTTGGTGCATCGCTACTTGACTTCAATGAGACAGAAGATGCAAAGCACTGACCAGGCCACAGTGGAAAACCTAAATGAACTCCGTCAGGATCTGTCCAAATTCCGCAATGAAATGAGGGATCTGCTTGGTTTCCGGACCTCAAAATATGCAATGTTTTACCCAAGGAACTAAAAACATCAACACAAAGCAGACATTCTTCCTGGCCAGGAGAGTGTTGTGTTGATGTCTTCTTGCACTTGTTTGTGTCAGTATTTTATAGTCTCACACTTACGTATTTATTTACAAGTACATCATGTATGATTTATTATAGTTCAATATTACAACCTGAGTTTGACATTTATTATTTAATTTTAAAATGTTATGTTGTTGTTAACAAAATATTCATATATGTACAAAGCAGGTATGCTGCCTGATACATTTTTATAACAATGTTGACCCATTTTCAAATTTTGTGATCACTTGTATGCTGCTAAAGGTCAGGTTATCTATAACAGTCATGTGAAGAATACCTTTGATTTACAAAAAACACGGTTCATACATGCAGCTAATGAAATTGTAATTATCTATTCATCATTATTTAAAGCCACAGTCAATATATTTATTAAAGACAGTTTATTAAAATTCATGAAAATAGTAAATAATTTATTGGAAATTTTTATGTAATATTTAGAATTATCTGCTGGTTAGAAAATAAAATCTGATTAGTTGCCACAATTTACAGCACAATTTCTTTCCTTTTGGCTGTACTCTGTGTTTTGAAAATGTCCCTATATTTGTGTCCTTGAATTGGACTGTGATGTAAAAGGGTCCAAATTATATATATATATACACACACACTGAGCAAAATTATAAACGCAGCACTTTTGTGTTTACCCCAATTTATCATGAGCTGAACGCAAAGATTTACAATTTTTTCTATGTACACAAAAGGCCAATTTCTCTCAAATTTTGTTAAACAATTTGTCTAAATCTGTATTAGTGAGCACTTCTCCTTTGCTGAGATAATCCATCCACCTCACAGATGCGGCATATCAAGATGCTGATTATTGCACAGGTGTGCCTTAGGCTGGCCACAGTAAAAGGGCACTCTAAAATGTGCAGTTTTATCACACAGCATAATGCCACAGATGTCGCAAGTTTTGAGGGAGCGTGCAATTGGCATGCTGACTGTAGGAATGTCCACCAGAGCTGTTGCCCTTGAATTGAATGTTCATTTCTCTACCATAAGCCATCTCCAAAGGCGTTTCAGAGAATTTGGCAGTACATCCAACCAGCCTCATAACCGCAGACCATGTGTAACCACACCAGCTCAGGACCTCCACATCCAGCATCTTCATCTCCAAGATTGTCTGAGACCAGCCACCCGGACAGCTGCTGAAACAATCGGTTTGCATAACCAAAGAATTTCTGCACAAACTGTCAGAAACCAACTCAGGGAAGCTCATCTGCGTGCTCGTTGTCCTCTTAGGGGTCTCAACCTGACTGCAGTTCATCGTTGTAACCGACTTGAGTGGGCAAATGCTCACATTTGATGGCATCTGGCACTTTGGAGAGGTGTTCTCTACACCTATGAGTCCCAGTTTTCACTGTACAGAGCAGGTGCCAGACAGTGTGTATGGCATTGTGTGTGTGAGCGGTTTGCTGATGTCAATGTTGTGGATTGAGTGGCCCATGGTGGCGTTGGGGTTATGGTATAGGCAGGCGTATGCTATGGACAACAAACACAGGTGCATTTTATTGATGGCATTTTGAATGCACAGAGATACCGTGATGAGATCCTGAGGTGCCATTCATCCACAACCATCACCCCATTTTGCAGCATGATAATGCATAACCCCATGTTGCAAGGATCTGTACACAATTCCTGGAAGCTGAAATCATCCCAGTTCTTGCATGGCCAGCATACTCACCGGACATGTCACCCATTGAGCATGTTTGGGATGCTTTGGATTGGCGTATACAACAGGGTGTTCCAGTTCCTGACTATACCCAGCAACTTTGCACAGCCAATGAAGGGGACTGGACCAACATTCCACAGGCCACAATCAACAACCTGATAAACTCAATGCAAAAGAGATGTGCTGCACTGTGTAAAGAAAATGGTGGTCACACTAGATATTGACTGGTTTTTGGATTCCCCGACCCCCAATACAGTAAAACTGCACATTTTAGAGTGGCCCTTTATTTAGGCCAGCCTAAGGCAAACCTGTGCAATAATCATGCTGTATAATCAGCATCTTGATATGCCACACCTGGATGGCGGATGAATTATCTCGGCAAAGGAGAAGTGCTCACTAAGGGCTCTTTTACACGTCCGTTCAGTTCGTCCATTTTTTGGATGTCCGTTAACGGACCTCAATGCTTCCCTATGGGTTAGCGTCCGTTAGCGGATGAGCATCCGCTAACGTCCGTTAACATCCGTCTGCGGTAAGCTCCGTTTTTTTGGACGGAAGAAAACCCTATTTTTCTTCCGTCAAAAAAACGGAACGGACAAAAAACGGACGTTAGCGGATGATCCGTTTACCATCCGATCCGCTAACGTCAGTTTTTCATCAAAATATGTAAAAAAAAAAAAAAAAGATAAAAAAAAAAAAAAAAACGGATGAAAAAACGGATGAAAAAAACTGATGAAAAACGGACGGAAAACGGAACGGAAACGGATGTAAACGGACGGAAAACGGACGAAAAACGGATGAAAAAACGGATCAACTGAAGGGGGAAAAAACTGATCTAAAAAACTGAACGGACGTGTGAAAGAGCCCTAACACAGATTTAGACAGTCGTAGATCTTTGCGTTCAGCTCATAATAATTAGGGACAAACACAAAAGTGGCAAGTATATAATTTTGCTCAGTGTATATATACGGTTATGCTTAGAAGTTTACATACAATGGCAGAATTTATGATTTCTTGGCCATTTTTCAGAGAATATGAATGATAACACAAAAAAAATTCTTTCACTTTTGGTTAGTGTTTGGCTGAAGCCATTTATTATCAATCAACAGTGTTTACTCTTTTTTAATCAAAATGACAACAGAAACTACCCTAATGACCCTGATCAAATGTTTACATACCCTGGTGATTTTGGCCTGATAATATGTACACAAGTGGAAACAAAGGGGTTTGAATGGCTATTAAAGGTAACCATCCTCACCTGTGATCGCTTTGCTTGTAATTAGTGTGTGTGTAAAAGGTCAATGAGTTTCTGGAATCCTGACTGACCCTTGCATCTTTCATCCAGCACCGCATAACGTTTCTGTATTCTGAGTCATGGGGAAAGCAAAATAATTGTCAAAGGATCTGCGGGAAAAGGTAGTTGAACTGTATAAAACAGGAAAGGGATATAATTTATATCCAAGGAATTGAGAATGCCAATCAGCAGTGTTCAAAGTCTAATCAAGAAGTGGAAAATGAGGGGTTCTGTTGAAACTAAACCACGGTCAGGTAGACCAACTAAAATTTCAGTCACAACTGCCAGGTAAATTGTTCAGGATGCAAAGAAGAACTCACAAATAACTTCAGTTGAAATACAGGACTCTCTGAAAACATGTGTGTAGCTGCACTTGAAGAAAGATGAGCTGCATGGACGAGTCGCCAGAAGAAAACCATTACTATGCAAATGCCAAAGAGTATCCCACTTACAATATGCCAAACGGCACAGAGACAAGCCTCAAACCTACTGGCACAAAGTCATCTGAAGTGATGAGACCAAAATGACCAGGAAGCTGCGCATGGGATGTACTTGAACATTCCATCATGACAATGATCCAAAACACAATGCCAGGTCGACCTGTCATTGGCTACAGCAGAAAAAAGGTTCTGGAGTGGCCATCTCAGTCTCCTGACCTCAATATCATTGAACCGCTCTGGGGAGATCTCAAACGTGCAGTTCATGCAAAACAGCCCAAGAATTTACAGGAACTGGAGGCTTTTTGCCAAGAGGAATGGGCACCTTTACCATCTGAGAAGATAAAGAGCCTCATCCACAAATACCACACAAGACTTCAAGTTGCCATTGATGTTAAAGGGGGCAATACACGGTATTAAGAACTGGGGTATGTAAACTTTTGATCAGGGTCATTTGGGTAGTTTCTGTTGCCATTATGATTTAAAAAGAGTTAACACTGTTGATTAATAATAAATGGCTTCAGCCAAACACTAATCACAAGTGAAAGAAACATTTTAGTGTTATCATTCATTATCTATCTATCTATCTATCTATCTATCTATCTATCTATCTATCTATCTATCTATCTATCTATCTATCTATCTATCTATCTATCTATCTATCTATTTTACGTTTTGGATAGTGGGGATGGATTAGAACACCTGTAAGGTTTTTATTGCTGTATGTGTCCCCAGTTAGGTGTATTCATCCTCTCTGTTTGTCTTATTTCCATTTTTACTGATAGTGAAAGTGAAAGAAGATCCCAAATTTTGATTGTCACCAGAACAGGAATAGAGTTTAAATCTTCCAATTCCAACAGTTCTGACTACCAAGAATTCTCTCACTTTGGAGAGATATCCTTTCACTTCCTGTTTTGGCTATGGATGTGTAATGAGTAGCACCTGGTACAAAAGTTCATCTTCCTTGAAGAACCTTTTGATTATGTAAATGTTCAGAACATCTAATACAGCCAATTAGTTTTAGGGGGAAAAACATCCTCCTCCTTTTTGAGGGATAACATCAATCATGCCTCGTACACACAATGTTTTTTCAGACGGGAAAACTGCCATGAGAGCTTTTAGTCCGCGAATCCCGGCCATGTGTATGCTCCATCGCAGTTTTTCAGACGGGAAAACTGCCCGACAAACAAAGAGAGCAGCATCTGTTTTTCAAAACAGTTTGTCTGCATGCTCAGAATCAAGTATAAGACTGGAGCGCTCTTTCTGGTAAAACTAGCGTTCATAATGGAGATATCACATTCACCACGCTGTAACGGACTGAAAAGCACGAGGCTGAAAAGCGTGAATTGCCTCTCACCAAACTTTTGCTAACACGAGGATCAGCAAAAGCAGCCCAAAGGGTGGCGCCGTTGGAATGGAACTTCCCCTTTATAGTTCTGTCGTACGTGTTGTATGTCACCGCGCTTTGGACAGGCGGACTTTTGTCTGAGCTTGTCTATGCAAGGCAGGCTGAGAGGAATTCTGTCGGGAAAACCAACGGTTTTTTATTCAATGGAAAAAACGGTCGTGTGTACTAGGCATACGAGACTTGTGTTAAAGTGTTTGTAAGTAAGTTTCTAATGCCTCGTTTCCACTTAAAGGAACGGTTTGGGTCAGTAAATTTGAAATGGTTAGAATAGACCGGTCTATTCTGCTGAGCGTTTCCACTGCAAATCGGACCATCCGGGACCATACAGGGTTTACAAAAAATGCCTAGCGCGTCCACCAATCAGTGGAATGTATTGTAGCTCCGCCCTAACCGAACTGTTCCATCTGCTCAGTGGAAACAAGGCATAAGTGTTTGTTTTGCACAGAACAGCCCTGATCCTCTTTTTCTTGGGTCCCCTGCTGGTGCCTTGCTGAGTACAACCATAGCAGGCTGCTTGCTCTGGGGGCACTTGTGCATGCTCGTTTCCAAGCCACCTCTGTGTGTCTATGAGACATACAGAGCATGGCTTGGTTCTGCCCCGGCTCCCTCCTCACTGGTTGTGATTGACAGCAGTGGGAGCCAATGACTCCCACTGCTGTGTCTCAGCCAGAGAGGGGGGAGAGTTGCGGGAGAGTTTCTGCTCTCGTGCATGTCCCTGGATCGGGATTGGGTTCAAGTGAGTGTAAGCAGGGGCTTAGAGGGTAGCTGCACACTGAAGGTTTTTTACCTTCATCAATACAAAGCTTGAAGGTAAAAAAAACTTCAGCTTTTAGAACCACTTTAAGGCTTGATGAAGACCGATGTCTCCTGAGGACGCTAAAGGTATCTGGCCTAGTGACCTTTTGATTCTGATTAATATCTCGAAGGGTCAGACAAACAAAGTAAAGCTAAACATGGCGATAAATGTGCAAATTGTACTGATAAACTTTTTAGAATTATAATAATTTAAAACTAGATTTTCTCATTTTTGCATATGCTTTGGCTTTAACACATGCAGTGCTTTTACTAAGCATTATTAGCTATTACAGATTTTTAAAAAGCAAGTTTTCCACCAAAATGTTGTTTATTGTTAGTCACATAAAGGCATGTCCAGCAAACACATTTGGCATTTCATCAAAGAAGTTCTTCACATTAAGGCATGGATCCTCAAACTATAGCCCTCCAGCTGTTGTGGAACTACACATCCCATGAGGCATTGTAAAACTCTGACATTCACAGACATGACTAGGCATGATGGGAATTGTAGTTCCTGAACAACTGGAGGGCCGTAGTTTGGAGACCCATGCATTAAGGCGTTGAAAGCCACAGATTAAAACTAACGTGTTTTTCGGTTCTATCCTGGGGCAATAAAAGGCATATGGGAGTTTTTTTGTTTCTATTGTTTTCACTGTTTTCAGCACATTGTCACATAGACAGGGTGAATGGGCAAAAATGAGGCCATTACATTCCATTAAACTGATTCTAAACACTATGGGCCAGATTCAGGTAGAGTTAGGCTGGAGTATCAGTGATACTCCAGCCTAACTCTCACTTTGAGCCGGCGTTTCTGTTTTCTGTAAGCAGAAAACAAAAAACGCCGGGTTGGAGTTCCTATACGAGCAGCGTAATTGTATTTCGCCGTCGTATCGGAACTGCAATTTTAAAAATGGCACTCGGGGCGTTCCCGCTGATTAACGCCGAGAATATGGTAATCAGCGAGAATCGGCAATTCACGATCGTATTCGGGCCCGACGCAGTGACTTTCCGACGTTTCCGTAAGCGATACGCGGCGTAAAGAAAAAACAGCCCCCTAGTGGAGTATCCTATGTTAAGTATGGCCGTCGCTATCGCGGCGAATTTAAAAAATTTCACGTCGTTTGCGTAAAATGTCCGTGAATGGGGATTGACCTCATTGACGTTCACTGACAGAATTTGGAGCATGCGCACTGACAGTCGACGCATGCGCAGTACATTCGCCGCGGGATCGCGCCTAGTTTAAATAATACACGCCCCCTACCCGCCCAATTTGAATTCCGCCGGCTCATTTTCGCTACGCCGCCCCAACTTTAGGAGCAAGTGCTTTGTGAATACAGTACTTGCTCCTAAAGTTTCGGCGGAGTAACGTAAATGAGAAACGTTACTCCAAAATAAAGTTTCGCCCATCTACCTGAATCTGGCCCTATATTTTTAAAATAACAAACCGGTTTATACATACCTGCTTTGTGTAATCCTCTTGGGTCCCCCAACCCATGCTTCTGGCTCCTCCTTTTCTTGGTGTGCTCCCTTAGCAAGCTGCTTGCTAGGGGACACACTTACAGGCTCACTCCTGAGCCGCATTGGGATGCGTCCGTAGACACAAACCAGGCAGCTCAGCATTGCCTCTCGCTCCCTCCTCACAGGATTTGACTGCCAGCAGTGGGAGCCATTGCCTCCCACTACTTAAGCAAACCCAGTGAAAGCAGTGAGAGCCACTGCAGATGGGCATAGAATCACGTGTTAAAGGACCTGTAGACACAATATACAATTTACCTGAGTGGTAGATTAATTCTGCAGGCAAGCACTGAAAAGCAAGAAGACTCCAACATCAATTATATTGGATGCTGTGGCTTGCAATCAGTTTGGTGTGGTATAGTAAAGTAAATACTAACTTTAAATTCCATGGTAGGTACTGGACATATTGGATTATATGGGAACACTGATGACTAGACTTACGGAGATACAGTTAAAATTTGAGCCTCTTAGTATAAACAATAAAGAATTGGTAGTCATCCTAGAAGTCAATTGGAATAGAATTTGGGACTAATAGTACCTCTATAGTCCTCTTGCCCACCTACTTCTTTGGGTCCTTGGGGTCCCCTTAGTCCCAAACCATTAGGGAGATACAGGTTGGGTGGGTCAGAACACCTTCAGGGTCTAGGAATTCTGAATTTTACAGCAGCAAAACTGGAACCCATTGGTCAACATTATTAATATACTAAACACAGTTAAGACATATACCCCACTGCAAAATGTCCTGGCATACCCAATAGAGTACACAATATGCCTCCTTCAGTAACTATGAGCAATCCAGTGATCAACGCATCAAATTGTATCCCCCCCAAAAAGTATTTGATTTATCCAAGGTAGAAAACCAAACACTATGAGGTTGATTTACTAAAGGCAAATAGTTGATCACTTTGCAAGGGAAGTTACACTTTGCATGGGAATTTGGCCGGGAGGCTCGAGAATAAGGTGAAATTCTGCTGACTTCCATCATTCAATTATATGCATGCAAAAATGCATTTTTTTTTTCAATTTTGAACATAAATTGGATATTTTTTGCAAAGTAAAACTTTAGCACATTCACTAACCTCTGGTGCTAATGCCCCTGCCAAGTGAATGCCCCTTTTGCCTTTAGTAAATCAACCATCAGCCTGCTCTATGCTTATAGCAGAGTTTTTCTTTAAAGTTGTGTTTTTTCTTTATAAAATAATAACATTAGCCTGTCTGCCACTCTCAAGTGGAAAGCTGATTTTTTTTCAAAATTCCTTGCTAAACCATAAATGGACACTAAAAATCTACACCTGAAATAACATTTATTGATTAAGATAAACACAGCGATTAAAGTAAAATCAGATAAAGAAATTGAACCAGGAATTTATTGTGTAAATGATGTAAACACAGAGCTTGCGCTATGTTTGTATTGTATATTAAAGAAATGAGTACCATTATTAAAACAAAGTATTGTGTGTTTAGAATTGTCAGCACGTTATTCATAGAGGCCTCTGCATATTTTATGATGTATGATTTAAAGAGAAACATATGGAACTTCAACTTCTCTCTACTTCATAGTATAGGTCAAGACCTGAGAGAAGTTACTGTAAACAATAAAAGACTCATAATGAATGTTAGAAAAAATAATAATTTAGTGACAGATAAGAAACAAATGGTAACTATTGTACATAGGGTATATTGGTAATATTTTATTTGATATGTAAATAAATATTATAATATCATTTAGGTTAGAACTACTTTTACAAAATCTAAAACGTATGCATTAAAATTAGATTTTTGCCCTTATTTGCTCATAAACTTCAACTGAATGAACGATATAAAACAATTTTTATTAATAACACCACTGCATTTTTAATTGTAATGCTGCATACACACGACCGTTTTTCATGGCGAAAAAAAAGTAAATTTTTAAATTGGTCGTGAAAAACGGTCTTGTTTTGGCTCCAGAGCATTTTTCTCGACGCGAAAAATGGTCATTAAAAAATTAGAACCTGCTCTATTTTTTCTTGTCGTTTTTCACGTCGTTGTTTTTCTCGTTGTGAAAAACGATCAGGTGTACGTGCTAACGAGGGGGGAAAAATTAGTATGATCAGCCCAAAGGGTGGCGCCATTCGAATGGAACTTCCCCGTTATAGTGCCGTTGTACGTGTTGTACGTCACCGCACTTTGCTTGAGCATTTTTTATCACGATCGTGTGTATGAAAGGCAGGCTTGAGAGGAATCACGTCGAGAAAAACTTAGTTTTTTTCCATGACATGAATAACAGTCGCGTGTACGCGGCATAAGAAACTTGAAAAAGTACACTTTTATTACTAAAATTATTCTGAGCTGAATTCTATTGTACGTAATTCACAATAATTATTATCTCTTACATTATATTACTCTTTATCTCTCATTATTATTGTTTGCTTGTTAGTATGCCTTCATTGCTTTATAAAGGCTGGTACACATGGGTTGAATATCAGCCTCAGAAACCAGCTGACATTTGGCCCGTGTATACAGCAGCTTGTGAGACAGAAGCCGGTCCAATGACTGGCTTTTATTGAATGGGCATGCTGGGCAACCAGAATCCGATCATTGCTTTCAGCCAATGGCTGTAAATGCTGATTAGTGTGTCCTAGCAGGAGACAGTCCTCCTGTCAGAACACAATAGCTTAGCAGGGAAGATCGCCGATTGCTTAGTTAGTATGGCGACCTGTCCTCTTTTGTTTCATTTAGCCCACTCGGTTGAACAAAAAAAAGAAACTCCCTCTGTGTACTTAGCATTAGCCTAAGGCCGCTTACACATGACCATTTTCCCCGACAGAATCCATCAAGAAACTTGGTGGGAGAGCTTTTTTGCCAAGGAAACCGGTCGTGTGTATGCTTTTCATCGAGAAAACTGTCAATTAACTCGATGAGGAAAAAAGAGAGCAAGTTCTCTTTTTCCTCGACGGGAGTCTCAATTTCCTCATCGTGTTCCTCGTCGGGCTGGTTTTCGACGAGAAACACGTTGGTGTGTATGCTTAGAAACCCGCGCACCTTCGGTAAAAGTAGTGTTTGTAATGGAAATAGCACATTTGTCACGCTGTAACAGACTGAAAAGTGCAAATGTCTCTTACTAAACTTTTACCGAACACGCAGTAACATGAGATTAGCAAAAGCAGCCCCAAGGGTTGTGCCAGTGGAATCGAACTTCCCCTGCTGTCATATGTGTTGAAGTCACCAAGTTTGAGAACGAGGAGATTTGGTCTTGACTGTGTGTACGCAAAGACAGCTTGTCAAGTTTCTCGAAAAACCTAACAAGAAACTCGTCGAGGAAAACGATGTGTCTTTTCCGACGAGTTCCTCGGTCGTTTATTGCAAATAAAATTAACAATAAACATATTGAATAGCATAAGGGGCTCATTCAATACCAAAGTCCATAAGACAAAAAATGGGACCAATAGAATTTATTCATTGGTTAGGAAACAATTTAAGTCTAATTCAATGTTGAGGCCCAGTGGCTGCATCGTTCTAAGACGATACAGCCACTGAGTCTCATTTTGGTATATGGCCTTGGTATGGTCAGTCCCTCTCTAATGGCTAGTTGCTCTGTCTATACCGTAGAAGGCAAATAGGCATTGGTCCCTCCCATGGCATTGGTCAAAATGCCTAGAGACGCTGTGGTTGGGGAAACCCTTGATGATATTGGCCACATGTTCATTGATTCTCACTTTTAACTCTCTGGTTGTCCTCCCTACATACTGGAATGAACAGGAACATTCCAGAACATAGGCAACATACCTGGAGTGGCAAGTTATCAATGTTTTAATATTAAATTCTTGTTGTGTTACATTAGACCTAAATTTAGTCTTTTTTCCCCCTGTCTATTGGTGACCTTACAAGATCTACAACGGGTACAATAATGGAATCCAGACCCGTCAAGGAAAGTAAGTGTTTTTTTGGGGAGATCAGGAACATTTGGTGCTATCATGTTCCTCAAACCAGGGGCCCTTCTGTAGATAAATTTTGGTTTTGATGGCAACATTTTGGCAAAATCTGTATCCTTAAGTAGGATAGGCCAAATTTTTCTGAATATTCTTTCCACGTTTTTATAATGTCTGTAGAATCCTGATAGGAACGCCAGTTCCCCCTGATGGGGAGCCCTTGTTCTGGATTCTAACAGTGGTTGTCTATACATATTGGAAACTACATTTTTGGTAGATATTAGTTGTGTTTTTTGTAACCTTTTTCTATGAACCTCTCAGTGAGCATGTCAGCCTGTTGTTCAAAGTCTGTTAGCTGATCGCAGTTCCGATGGAGGCGCATGAATTGCCCTTTTGGTATAGCTCACAACCACTTAGGGTGGTGGCAACTAGAGGTGGGCACAAACCCATTTCGGTCTGTCGACTTGAAATATGTTTTTGTGCTGACCTTGTTACCTTTTTTCATTAGTGTCAAGTCAAGGTAATTGATGGATGTTAAGCTAAATTCGGCTGTTAACCGAAAGCCATATTGGTTGGTGTTCAGATTGAGTAAGAAAGCCTCTAGGGAAATTTGGGAGCCCTCCCATAACAATTTCACGTCATCAATGTAACATTTATAATATAGCAAAGAACTATCATTATCCTTGTATATATTTGTTTAGGACCAAGTTAGCTACGCTAGGGGCATAACGAGCCCCCATAGCGACTTCTTTGCTTTGGTTGTAAAATTGATCCTGGGCCCAAAAGTAATTATTACCCATGGCTTGTTTCAGTCCATCAACCAAGAATTGAATTTGGGTTATTTGTAGTGAAGATCCCTCTTCGTGTGCTTTTGTTACCGCTACAATGGCATCCTGCTGTTTGATACAGTTTGTTTGTACAGTTTGTACAGTCATTCAATGTCCACTGTCACCAACCAAGTAGCTTCAGTGACAGCTCCTGTACAGTGGATAAGAAATTAATTAGCTCTTTGCTATCTTTAAGGTATGATTTTCCCTGTATGACCAAGGGTTGATATATCAAGATAATCACCAACTCTCGAGTACAGTGATCCAATCCCACTGACAATGGGTTTGACCTGGGGGATTGGTCCTGTTTTTATGTATTTTTGGCACTATATAAAGTACCGGGTACGTGATACCTTAGGTATAACATATAATGCTTCCTTCTTGTTAAGGATAGATTGAGCAGCACCCTCGTTAACCCGAATGGATAATTCTGCTTTGAGTTTCATCAGTGGATCCTAGTAGTCGCTGTATTTCTCTGTAGTAGTTCTCTTTAGTGATTACCACCACTCCTCCACCCTTGTCCGCTGGGCGGACTACTATATTTTTGTTTTTCTCTAGTTGTTTAATCCCTTCCATCAACGACCTATTTGTCTTGGATTTTTTTGTTTCCAATTATTTAATTTCTTCTTGCACCATGTTTTTAAATACCTCTACATGAAGTGATATTGCAGCATGATTAATCATGGTCTACCTACAGTATAATAAGTGTATCCAAAAGCATGTGTGTATAAATTACATAGGGCATAACCAAAACTGCAAGGTATCCCCAATGCTGTGCTGCTAAGTGGAAAACATACATTGACCCAAATTTAACTGAAAAACTCTGCCATCATGCCCATTCACAACAACTTTTATGAACTACCTAGCAGGAGTTAAAGACTCATCTAGCCAACGAAAGCTGCTTTTACCAAGGTGAACCTGGGTGGAATTTGGAATGCTGAGAGAAATTTTGTTCAACTGGAAGAGTCGATAGAAATAGCTGGGCAAGTGGTATCTGAAATACAGACAGGATACAGAAGTACTGTACATAAACCTAGGGTCAGCCAGGAGGTCTGTCCAGAATGGGAATGTAGAGGGACATATTGAAACTGGGAGGCAGCAACAGGACTGGGGCCAAATGAGTTAAGCTGATGCAGAGAACAGGGGCAAAGAGTTCAGTACTACAACAGAAGACTGAAATGAGGCTGTAATGGAAGCATGAATTGCGTAGCAGGATTTTTAGGCTGGATTGCAGTTGTAACTATAATAGGTTACTGTTTAAAGCTAGGACTCCAAGACCATAACAAGGAGAGAATTGAAGTGTACTGTGCATTGGTGATGCAATAACTGCACAGGAAGACCACCATCTACCTACAAACCAATGCTGGTAGAGAAGAAGCTCTGAGCTGGATTAAGGGAACGATTTGGGGATCAATACTAAGGTATGGGTAAAAAGGCACACTGCAGTGGAGTTCAGGTAATTGCTCTTTGCAAGTAACTGTATTGCCGCGTACACACAATAATTTTTCGGGGTTTTAAAAAACTTTTTTGAGGTTCTAGAAAAAATTTTTTTTTCAACTTGATCATTAAAACGGACTTACCTACACACGATCGGGAAAAATAATTCTCTAGCAAAGCGTGGTGACGTACAACACGTATGACGGCACTATAAAGGGGAAGTTCCATGCGGATGGCGCTACCCTTGGGGCTGCTTCAGCTTATTTCTTGTTAGTAAAAGACGATTCGCAATTTTCTGTCTGTTACAGTGTGATGAATGTGCTTAGTCAAATTACAAAAGGTAGTTTTACCAGAATGAGTGCTACCGTCTCATAACTTGCTTCTGAGCATGCGCAGATTTTTCACGTTGTTAAAGCCTACACACGACAACGTTAAAAACGGTATGAAAAAATAGAGCGTGTTCGAGTTTTTGTTTGGCCCGAAAAATGCTCATAAAGTCCACACACAATCGTTTTAAATGACATAAAAAAAAGTCATTTTTTACAACCCAAAAAATGATCGTGTGTACGCGGCATATGACCCCCTAAATGATGGGCACTGGGTCACAGCTAAGTCACAGTTTGGCATAGCTCTTCCTTCTATGACCTCTAGAATTCAACCATCTTATTGTTTGTCATATGTTTAATTCTGTATATAGGCTACTTTGCAATGCTATGTCTTTAGTTGATTTTTAATGAAATTACACAAAATATAAAAATAATAGTATTGTCAGTTATCATTTCCAGAAACGTTTTTGACTTTATTTAACCCACATACAACTGAAACCATATACAAGAGCCAGGTCATGCTGGACTATTTCTTTGGAGATGTCTGGATGGAGATAAATGTGCAAAGCAGAGATTATAACACTTCTAAAAACTAATATGAATTTATTGACTGTAAAATACCTAGACTGATTACAGGAAAATGAGATCACTTTCATATTTTCAAATATGTGTTTAAAAAATCAAGATGCTTTTCATGGTCATATATCTTTTCAGCAAGACGTGTGAAATTGATGTAACAGTTTTGTGTTACTAGCCTGGAAAATTAAATGGAATTAGATTTTCCATCTCATGCAATATTGCAAAGGTTTTAAGAAACTCATAGAATGTTGTGAGCTGAAAATTGATTTTAGTATGAAAAATGTGTATAATACCCAGCGGTAGCTATTTAGCTACGTGCAAATATACTGGACAAAATGTTAACAATTCTTACACCAGACCATGAAAGGCTACTACTGTACATGCATATTTTAATTGTCATGCTTAGGAAAAAGCATTGGGAATACTGTCTTTGGATGCAAATTAAGCATCTACACCACAAAGCACATGCTGTTTTCAAACCCTACTTTAAATAGGCGCTCCATCCATATAGTACAGTGGTAAGCATACAAGAAGGACACTATGGGCCCGTGTGAGTTGCTTAGGTTTAAACATGTTTAGATTTTTAAATTTATCCTAACCTTATTAGCAGGAATGAATATTGTGAATATTTATTAAAAATGTATCTGAACCTTTGAAAACACTAATATTAAAGCTGCCACTGTTGACTTGTTTTCAAAGAGCCTATCATTTTGATCCTGGCTGCACGACCTATTGAGTCACTGATGTGAAAAAGCATGTCACCAGTAAAATGTGAAAAGTCTAAACTCATGTTTATTGAATACAGCCATGTATGTTTGTAGATAGATATACTGTAGGCAGGGCCGTCTTTTCCCCAGGGCAATTCGGGGCAGCTGCCCAGGGCCCTGTCACTGTTAGGGGCCCAAAGCAGAACCGCCCGTTAAGCCTGCATGCTGCCCGCAAATTGGTGCTGAAAATCCATTGAGCAGATTGTCTTTTCACCTCGCATCCCGCAATAGAGCTCCAGAGGATGAGCCGGGCGGGGATAATGATAAACAAGTGTGGGGGGAGCAGTGGGCGGAGTCTGTGTGGGCAGCTGTGGAAGGAGCGTCTTCTCCCCCAGGCACCATGACATGTAGTGTGGAGATCGTGAGCAGCTATACCGTTCTATCTCCGGCGCTCCACAGCCTCTGCCATCCTGTCTCAGCAACACAGGGGGAAAGCCAACTTACACAGGAGTCGGGCTGTGTCCTGTCCCCACTGTCCTCCTAACCCCGCCCTCACTCTGCTGCTTCTCCAATCCGATACTCCGCCTCCCATTTGTGCCCACCCAACCCCCGCCCACAATCCATCCACATGCATACCATGTACTTGCTCTGTGCTGCAAGAGGAGTTCTGTGACACTTTTCAAACAATAGCAGCTACAGCCCTGAGGGACACCAGACTGAAAGGGGGAGACATAATTAGTGAGTGTGACTTCCATCCCCAGAACAACTCCCCTCTCTGTTCCCACCCTTCTCTCTCCCCTCATTCTCTCCGCCTCTCCCCCACTAGTCTAGGATCTAGCCTGTCCATATACCACCCTGGCCTGCCCATATACCACCCTGGCCTGTCCAATTACCACCCTGGCCTTTCCCTATACCACCCTGGCCTGTCCCTATACCACCCTGGCCTGTCCATATACCACCCTGGCCTGTCCATATACCACCCTGGCCTTTCCCTATACCACCCTGGCCTGTCCCTATACCACCCTGGCCTGTCCATATACTACCCTGGCCTTTCCCTCTACCACCCTGGCCTGTCCCTAAACCACCCTGGCCTGTCCATATACCACCCTGGCCTGCCCATATACCACCCTGGCCTGCCCATATATCACCCTGGCCTTCCCCTATACCACCCTGGCCTTTCCCTATACCACCCTGGCCTGTCCATATACCACCCTGGCCTGTCCATATACCACCCTGGCCTGTCCATATACTACATTGGCCTGTCCATATACCACCCTGGCCTGCCCATATACCACCATGGCCTTTCCCTATACCACCCTGGCCTGTCCCTATACCACCCTGGCCTGTTCATATACTACCCTGGCCTGTCCATATACCACCCTGGCCTGTCCATATACTACACTGGCCTGTCCATATACTACACTGGCCTGTCCATATACCACCCTGGCCTGACTATATATAACCCTGGCCTGTCCATATACCACCCTGGCCTGTCCATATACTACACTGGCCTGTCCATATACTACCCTGACCTTTCCATATACCACCCTGGCCTGCCCATATACCACCCTGGCCTGCCCATATATCACCCTGGCCTTCCCCTATACCACCCTGGCCTTTCCCTATACCACCCTGGCCTGTCCATATACCACCCTGGCCTGTCCATATACCACCCTGGCCTGTCCATATACTACACTGGCCTGTCCATATACTACCCTAACCTGTCCATATACCACCCTGGCCTGTCCATATACTACACTGGCCTGTCCATATACTACCCTGACCTGTCCATATACCACCCTGGCCTGTCCATATACCACCCTGGCCTGTCCATATACTAACCTGACCTGTCCATATACCACCCTGGCCTGTCCATATACCACCCTGGCTTGTCCATATACCATCCTGTCTATATACCACCCTGGCCTGTCCATATACCACCCTGACCTGTCCATATACCACCCTTGTCTGTCCATATACCACCCTGGCCTGTCCATATACCACCCTGGCCTGCCCATATACCACCTTGGACTGCATATACACCACGCTGTCTATATACCACCCTGGCCTGTGTATATACCATCCAGTCTATATACCAACCTGGCCTGTCTATATACCACCCTGGTCTGTCTATATACCACCCTAGCCTGTCTATATAGTGTACCTTTGACTGTTATGAGGAAGCAAGCTGCTTTTCTGCAGTTCCTGCACCGGCAAACTTGCTGCATTTTTAGATGTTCGGGTCACGCTTTTAAAAACATAGTGCACGTTTGTGCGTGCAGGAACTGCAGGTAAGTTGCATGGTGCAAAAGCACAATGGATTTCAAGGCAACTGCATTTTTAAAATGCTGCATGCACCTTTTTTTCTGCAGGAAACAAAGGCATGGCATGGCCATTCAAATGAATGGGCTGCTGTGCCTGCGCAAATGAGGGCCGTCAAAAAAAATACATGTAAATCAGCCAAGCTCAAAATAAGCTGGGGGGGAGTGGTGGCCCAAAAAAATGTTTGCCCATGGCCCAAACCATATTAACCACTTGACCACTGGGCACTTAAACACCCTTCCTAACCAGACCAATTTTCAGCTTTCGGTGCTCTCACAATTTGAATGACAATTACTCAGTCATACAACATTCTACCCATTTGAAATTTGTGTCCTTTTTTTCACACAAATAGAGCTTTCTTTTGGTGGTATTTGATCACCTCTGGGTTTTTTATTTTTTGCGCTATAAAAGAAAAACGACTGAAAATTCTGTAAAAAAAAAATAAAAAATCTTGTTTCTGTCATATTAGCAGGTTATTTCTCACACACAGCATATGCATACCACAAATTACACCCCAAAACACATTCTGCTATTCCTCCCGAGTATGGCGATACCCCATGTGTGGGACTTTTACACAGCGTGGCCACATACAGAGGCCCAACATGCAGGGAGCACCATCAGGCGTTCTGGAACACCCAGACCAATTCTGACATTTCTCTCCTACATGGAAAAATCATCATTTATTTGCTAGAAAATTACATAGAACCCCAAAACATTATATATGCTTTTTTAGCAAAGACCCTAGAGAATACAATGGCGGCCGTTACAACTTTTTATCTCGCATGGTATTTTCGTAGAAATTTTTTGAACGTGTGTTTTTAAAAAAAAATGTTTTGTGCTAAAAAAAAAAAAACAGTAAAGTTAGCCCAATTTTTTTCATAATGTGAAAGATGACGTTACGCCGAGTAAATAGATACCCAACATGTCACACTTCAAAATTGCGCACAATCGTGGAATGGCGCCAAACTTCGCTACCTAAAAATCCCCATAGGCGATAGTATTTGGGTATTGCAGAGTATTTGGGTATTGCAGAGTCATTGGGTATTGAAGAGTATTTGGGTATTTCAGGGTATCGCACAGGGTATTGCGGTATTGGGGTACTGAGGTATTGGGGTACTGGAGTATTGGGGCACTGGAGTACTGCAGAGTATTGGGGTACTGGAGTACTGCAGAGTATTGGGGTACTGGAGTACTGCAGAGTATTGTGGTACTGGAGTACTGCAGAGTATTGGGGTACTGGGGTATTGCAGAGTATTGGGGTACTGGGGTATTGCAGAGTATTGGGGTACTGGGGTACTGCAGAGTATTGGGGTACTGCAGAGTATTGGGGTACTGCAGAGTATTGGGGTATTGGGGTACTGGGGTATTGCAGAGTATTGGGGTACTGGGGTATTGCAGCGTATTGGGGTACTGGGGCATTGCAGAGTACTGGGATACTGGGGTATTGTGGGGTACTGGGGTATTGTGGGGTACTAGGGTATTGTGGGGTACTGGGGTAATGCAGGGTACTGGGGTATTGTGGGGTACTGGGGTAATGCAGGGTACTGGGGTAATGCAGGGTACTGGGGGATTGCAGGGTACTGGGGGATTGCAGAGCTGGGATGTTTTGAGGGATGGCTGGATCTGTGACTGCATTTGTCACAGATCCAGCCACAGCTCAGCTGCTGACACCCCGCTCCCCCCCCCTCTCCTCGCACACTGTACCGAACGGTACAGAGAGCAGAGGGAGGAGAGGGAGGAACTGGCGTCATCAAATGACGCCGGTTTGTTTACAAGTGATCGCGCCGTCATTTGACGGCACGATCACATGGTAAACGGCCGCTATCAGCGGCAATTTACCGTGATCCATGATGCGCCGGGTCTTCTAGACCCGGCGATCACGGACACTTTCGCGAGCGCGTCCCAGGGGACGCGCAATCGCAAAAGTGAAGGACGACGTCCCAGGGACGTCGTGTCAAAACTACTCGACCGCGCTGTAGCAGTATTTTCGCTATAGCGTGGTCGGCAAGTGGTTAAAGACGGCCCTGACTGTAGGTGTGCAATAGGGTTGATATCCCTGGAGGTGTCTTTAACATGGAAAATTATTAAGCATTTCTAGGTTAGTCAAAGCAGTGAAAATTGCAGTTCAATGTTTCTAAGTGTAAAATAATGCACATAGGGAAAATAATCCCTTGACATACTACAACATTGGGGGTACAGTGTTGGACAGCACTACAGAGGAAAAAGGTTTGGTTATTTGTTTAGGTTATTTGGCTTATTTCCAATGATTGCAAAATGAGCAAACAGTGTGGTCAGGCAGTTGGGAAAGTGAACAGCATTCTAGGATGCATCACTAATTTACCATTATCACTAATAATAAACAAACTTCTTTAAATTAATACCTATCTTACCTTGTTCTTAACCACTTAAGCCCCAGTCCATTTGGTTGGCCGAAGACCAGAGCACTTTTTGCAATTTAGCACTGCGTCGCTTTAACTGAAAATTGCGCAGTCCTGCGACGTGGCTCCAAACAAAATTGCTGTTTTTTTTACCACAAATAGAGCTTTCTTTTGGTTGTATTTGATCACCTCTACGGTTTTTATTTTTTGCGCTATAAACAAAAATAGAGCGACAATTTTGAAAAAAAAAAAATATATATTTTTTACTTTTTGCTATAATAAATATCCCCAAAAAATATATATAAAAATTTTTTTTCCTCAGTTTAGGCCGATACATATTCTTCTACATATTTTTGGTAAAAAAACTGCAACAAGCATGTATTGATTGGTTTGCGCAAAAGTTATAGCGTCTACAAAATAGGGGGTAGTTTTATGGCATTTTTATTAATATATTTTTTTACTAATAATGGCGGCAATCAGCGATTTTTATCGTCACTGCGACATTATGGCGGATATTTTTGGAGCTATTTTGAGACCATTTACATTTACACAGGGATCAGTGCTATAAATATGCACTTATTACTGTGTAAATGTGACTGACAGTGAAGGGGTTAACCAGGAGGGGGTTCTGAAGAGGTTAAGTGTGTCCTAGGGATGTGTTCTAACTGTAGGGGAGCTGTGATCAGTGTCCTGTCACTAGGAAGAATAGGGAAATGCTTGTTTACATTAGACGATGGCGGGTATCCCCATGGACATGGAGTCCGGGGGACCCGGGTTAAACACTCATGGACGTATAGCGGCGTGAGCCCGTCGTTAACCGATTAAAGTGGTTGTAAAGGCAGAAGGTTTTTTATCTCAATGCATTTTATGCCATTAGATAAAAAGCCTTCAGTGTTTAGCAGTCCCTCTAATTCTTACCTGAACCCCATCTCTATCCAGATATTTTGGGAGACTCGGCTGTCAGGGACCCACCTTCTCATTGGCTGAGACAGCAGCATGGCACCATTGTCTTCCACTGCTCTCTATCAAAGTCATTGAGCCAATGAGGAAATAGAGGAGTGGGGCCTAGCCATGGCTCGGGTGCCCCCATAGCAAGCTTCTTGCTCTAAGGGCACTCAACAGGAGGGAGGGGTCAGAAGCACCAAAGAGGGACCTGAGAAGAGGAGGATTCGGCTGCTCTGTGCAAAACCACTGCACAGGACAGGCAAGTATTACATGATTGTTATTTTTAACAGAAAAAAAAAGTGAGACTTTAGTCTCACTTTAAAAGGTCCTAACCACTGCACATTAGAAAATAAGAAATAAATAAATAATACAAAAATCACCACGTCTCTGTGCCTAAAACAAGCAGCGCCAGGTTGCTGACATCTTTTACAAACACATTTGTAAATAATAATTTATTTTATAAAGATAACATATTTAAAATTTACTGTACTTTAAAAAGTGAGCAAAATGTGTGATAAAAGCTGACATTTCTTCTGATTTTTACTTTGAAAGCATTCTTGCCAATTGTGATGGTTAACTGGTGGCTTGGCGCTATTTATGGAATGTGTAAACTATAGAGCACTTGAGTGTTGGATGGTCTCTCTTACAATACATCCAAAGTCCTTTCTATTCAAACACACATAACAAAGGAGGTTTACTTATCGTATATTTCAGTTCTGGATTGTATACAGCAGTTATTGTCCTCAATTTCAATGCACTTTGCTGTACTTTATCTTTAACTGTGTTATTACACATGAGAAGGACAGTCCAGCCAGGGTGTGGATTTGGGCAAACTTTATACTTCTCAGTGAGGAAGGAAAATATCACTGTATTAACAAGAGATCAGTAAAATGTGTCTTGGTGTTATTCCAAAGCTCTATGTGGCAACATTTGAAGGGAGGTGGCTATATAGGAGTGCCAGCCATAAATGCAGATTATTTAACCCTTAGCCCATGGAGCATGTGCCTGTTACCCTATCATAGTTTTCCCATTTTATTCTATTAACGATTGATATGAAATAACATTTCAATTAGTTACACTTAGCAATAGTTTCAGGGAAAACATGAAATCAGAAGTAGAATAATAGCATTTCAATAAAGAACAAGGGTTATGACAGCAGCATTGGGGATGCCATTGCTGGCCTCCTATTAAAAATTCTAGTGGTGTGGCTGTGTCTGTGTTCAATCATTTTGAGTTACAGACCCTGAAATAGGAAGCTGTTGTATGGGCCTATTAACACCAGAAAGTGGTGCGGGAAACACACTTTCGTACACATTTCCTGCACCGCGATTAAATTGCACTACAGTTGCGATCTGCAGCGAGTGTCAATGTTACGTTGGTTAACGACACCCCAATCGCAGGTCGTAAACGCAGTGCATTCGCAACACCGATCCATAGTACAGAAGTACCATGTGATCCAGTTGCAGTGAGTTTTTTAAAGTAGTGCGAGCAAAACTTTTGGTGCGGTCCGTGGTCACTGGGGTTGATTAACTACTAGCAGGGGGTGAGGTCACCCGCCGACACCATTGGGTAACCCCCGCTTGCCGGGGAAAGCCGGGGCTTACCCTATGATGTGGATGGGTGACCCCGCCCCCTCTTACGTCATGGGGATTTCGTATGGAGTGGAGATTGCAGCATCGCTGAAAATCGGATCACCGTGGGACATAGAATTACAACACTGGACTGTATTACTGTGTCTGGTTTATTTTTACACTTTCTTTGTGAAATGGTAGGGGTACAATGTACCCAGTTACCAATTCACATAGGGGGGCCGGAATCTGGGGGTCCCCTTTGTTAAAGGGGACTTCCAGATTCCAATAAGCCCCTGCCCGCAGATCCCCATAACCACCGGGGAAGGGTTGTGGGCCCTTGTCCCCATCAACATGGGGGCACCCTCCCCATGTTGAGGGCATGTGGTCTGGTACAGTTCAGGAGGGGGGGCACTCTCTCAACCCTCCCTCTTTTCCTGTGGCCTGCCAGGTTGCCTGCTCGGATAAGGATCTTGTATGGATTTTTGGGGGGCCCCACACCATTTTTTTTTTCATTTTTGGTGCAGGGTTCCCCTTAATATCCATACCAGACCTGAAGGGCATGATATAGAATTTGGGGGACTACTATACTTTATTTTTGGTTCGGGGCTCCCCTTAATATTCATACCAGACCCAAAGGGCCTGGTAATGAACTGGGGGGGGGGGGGCTGCTGTTTTTTTCAATGAATTTGATATTGCTGGGACCTGACAATTCATGAATAGCCGAGAGTAGTTTTAAATTACTTTTTGTGCAGGGACAGTTCTAAACACAGGAAACACGCGCTACTTTACAGGCATACTATAGACACCCCCGAGGTACGAAATTTAAAGGAATATTTCACTTTTATTGTTTCACTTTAAGCATTATTAAAATCACTGCTTCCAAAAAAACAGCCTTTTTAAACCTGGGGCAAGACCCGGGTCCCCAAAAGTTTTTTTTGACAATAACTTGCATATTAACCTTTAAAATTTGCACTTTTGATTTTTCATGTTCGTGTCCCATAGACTTCAACGGTGTTCGCGTGTAAAACACATTTTTTGCCTGTTCGCATGTTCTGGTGCGAACCGAACCGGCGGGTGTTCACTCATCACTACTTGCCACATGTAAATATCAACGCCAAAGATAGTATACTTGGTCAATAGTTTTCTTTCTGCAAAAGAATATAACTTTAGAGCAGGAGATTCCAGTGAATACTTCATCTACCGTCCCTATTTCACTTTTACTGTTAGGCCACGTACACACGACCGGCGGACCGTTTTCATCGGACCAGGCTGAAGTGGTCTGATGGTCTGATGTGTGTACACACCATCGGACAAAAAATCCGATCAGACCAGAATGCGGTGACGTAGAACACACCGACGTGCTGAAAAAAGGAAGTTCAATGCTTCCAAGCATGGGTCGACTTGATTCTGAGCATGCACAGGTTTTTTGGTCCGAAGCTTTGGCGTACTAACCATCGAATCTGTCCGACGGACAGATTTTAAAGCAAGTTTTAAAACTTTCGTCCGACGGACAACTGTCCAATGAGCCGTACACACCATAGAATTGGTCCGATGAAACTGGTCTGCAGACCAGTTTCATCGGACCGGTCTGACCTTAGTTACAAACTCTGTACACAAATTTATGAAAAGGCTCCTAATTTTTTTTTGGTGTGACTGAAGATGGAGTCTTGTCTTTGCTGCTCCAGTAGATGCTGTAAGTGGAATGACAAGTTTCATATTTAGGAGTAATCACAATGTCCAGTTGCGTAATTTATAATCATTAGGAATTCCAAGATGGATGCCTGAAAACTTCATGGACATATTAGTGTTCTCTGTTTGTCAGTGTTGGGATCATACCCCAGGCTGTAGTTAGTCGAGCTGTCTGGATTTTTATGGATGTCGTATTAGAATCCTTAAGCTCTATTATCGTTACTCTAGCCAGCGTCTGTTGGTATGTTCCAGAGGTTTGAGCTAGGATAAATAATATTTTTTTGAAGTTATGAATATTTATTGGACTGGCCAATGTTTCCAGAGGGATTGTGCTAGGTTACTAATCTGTATTTTAAGTCTCTTAGTATTTTCAGGAGTTACTAGTATGTGTTTACAGACAAGCATGTGGAAAACCAGCGCCACATCTTGTCTATCTGGATTTATGTGTGACCCAGAGGCACTGAAGGTAGAGCAGACCAAGGAACCTATAGTATCAGGATCTAAAAGTTATTAAAATAAAACAAAACAAAACCAGTGCTGGGTTATTGGGGCAGGGGCCTGACCTAATTTCTCAACATTTTAACCACTTCTCACCTGCCGGCCGTCATATGACATCCTTGACTTTGAGCAGGGATATCTGAATGATGGGTGCAGCTACAGGCATCTTTCAAATATTGTCTTTTAGAGCCAGCGATTCCCTACACCATAAGAACAATCATAGCGGCTGGTTAGCCGATTGATCGTTCTTATGGGTGGCCGGAGGGGACGTCCCCCCCTCCGGCCACCCTCCGGTGCGTCTACCAACTCACCCCTGCCATCAGTTTGTCGGAGAACGGATCCGCCAGCCCGGATGCTGACCATAGAGATTTTTGAGTCTCTATGATCGTTCGGAGGCCGTGCGCAAAGTTATGATGTCATGCCTGGCCTCAGCATTCAAACAAACGGCGGTGCCTTGGCTGGGAAGCCAAGAGTTTTTTTCCCCTGCCTAGAGGTAATATCTGGGGTCTTATTGACCCCAGATCTCACTGTAAAGAGGACCTTTCTTTTTTAAAGCGCCCCTGTCCCCGTGTGCTCGCACACAGAAGCGAACACATACGCAAGTCCCGCCCACATATGAAAACTGTTCAATCCACACATGTAAGGTGTTGCTGCGGACGTTAGAGCAAGAGCAATAATTGTAGCCCTAGACCTCCTCTGTAATTTAAAACATATAACCAGTAAAAAAAATGTAAGTGTCGCCTATGGGGACTTTTAAGTACCAAAGTTTGGCGCCATTCCACGGGTGTGTGCAATTTTTAAGCGTGACATGTTAGGTATCTATTTACGTGGCGTACCATCAACTTTCACATTATGTAAAAACATTGTGCTAACTTTACTGTTTTTTTTTATTTTTATTTTTTTAAGCATGAAACTGTTCCTTTTCCCCCAAAAAAAAGCATTTGAAAAATTGCTGCACAAATACCGTGCGAGATAAAAAGTTACCAGGCTGCTCCAGTGCTGTCTTGGTTTTATTTTTAGGGGGCATATCGTGTTGTATATAACATTTCTATTGTACCTTTGCTTTTTTTATGGCCCACACACAACCTGGCTCAGGAGCACGCACACAAGGGTGCCTCCTTGAGGCCGTGTACACACGACCGAGGTTCTCGCTGGAAACCAGCGAGAACCTCGCTGGAAGCTGCATTCCAGCGAGGACCTCGGCCGTGTGTACGCTCTCGGCGAGCTTCCCGTCGGGAAGCCCGTCGAGCAGAAATAGAGAGCACTCTCTCTATTTGCTCGATGGCCCGCCTGGAAGAATGGCTGGTTGCCATTCCCGACGGGCGGGTCGCCGATTTCGACAGCCGGCAGGGAACCTCGATGGGCGGAACGATGTGTTCTGTCCGTCGAGGTTCTCTGCCGTGTGTACATGGCCTAAAAGACAGTACCAGCAAGGGGACTGCCAGAATAGGAGGTAAGAGACCTTTCTGTGCAACATGGAGCAGGTTAGTTTAACATCTTTTTTTTTGTATAAAAAAAAATAGCCTTTAGTAGCAGTAGCAGTATTTAGTTTCCCACTTTCTTCAATGCCTGTTGCTTGTACTCTCCTTTGCTGCTCTAGTCACCTCACGGACTGAAAGGAAATCCATCTTTAAAGAGAGGCTGAGGTTTTCTTTTCTTTTTTCTAATCATACTCACTTAGGTGGATGCAGCATTTGTCCGAAGCTGCATCTGTCCCCCACTGGCTCTCATGCTGCGTACACACGGTCGTTTTTTGTGATGAAATAAAACAACGTTTTTAAAAAACGTCATTTAAAATGATCGTGTGTGGGCTTTACGTCATTTTTTGTCTTCTGAAAAACTACCAAAAAAAAAAATTCAAACCTGCTTCAATTTTTTATGTAGTTTTTCAAAATTTCGTTTTTGTGTCATAAAAATTATCGTGTGTGGGCTAAAACAACGTTCAAAACAACGTTTTTAAACCCGCACATGCTCAGAAGCAAGTTATGACACAAGCTTGAATGGAACAGAGTGCCGTCGTACGTGATGTACGTAACCGCGCTTTGCAAGAGCATTTTCAGAAAACAATGGTGTGTAGGCAACGTCTTTTTTTAAAATGAGGTTTGTAAAACTTCGTTTTTTTTCATTAAAAAAAGGATGTTTTTTTTTTACAAGACAAAAGACGACCGTGTGTACGTGGCATCAGGCTAGGAACTGAGTGATCAAACACTGCTGATCGCTTGGTTCTCAGTGCTCCATGAGCAGAGAGCTGGTGACTGTTGGTCAATGGTCATGCGAAGTGCCTCCCAAACAAAATTGGCGTCCTTTTTTTCCCACAAATAGAGCTTTCTTTTGGTGTTATTTGATCACCTCTGTGGTTTTTATGTTTTGCGCTATAAACAAAAAAAGAGCGACAATTTTGAAAACACAATATTTTTTACTTTTTGCTATAATAAATATCCCATTTAAAAAAAAAAAATCTTAGTTTAGGCCGATATGTATTCTACATATTTTTGGTAAAAAAAATTGATTGGTTTGCGTAAAAGTTATAGTGGCTACAAAATAGGGGATAGAATGCTAACATTTTTTTTATTATTTTTTTTTTTTTACTAGTAATACGGCAATCTGAAAATTTTGTCAGGACTGCGATATTGCGGCAGACACATCGGACTCTTTTGACACATTTTTGGGACCATTCACATTAATACAGCGAACAGTGCTATAAAAATGCATTGATTACTGTATACTGTAAATGTGACTGGCAGGGAAGGGGTTAACACTAGGGGGCGAGGAAGGGGTTAAATGTATATCCTGGCAGTGATTCTTACTGTGGGGGAAGGGGACTGACAGTGGGAGGTGAACGATGCTGTGTCACTATGTACAAGGGACACAGCATCTGTCTCCTCTCCCTGAAAGGATGTGGAGCTCTGTGTTTACACACAGAGCTCCACGTCCCTGCTCTGTCACTGCCGATCGCGGGTACCCGGCAGACATCGCGGCCGCCAGGCACACGCATCGGCATCTCGGGGACGCACCGGCGCACGATGGACGCCAGGACGTCAAAAGACGTTCTCCCGGATTTATAGAGCCAGCTGGAGGCCGTCTTTTTACATACGCCCGGGTCTGAAGTAGATAAACTTAAACAGTAAAATGCAATTCAGTTTAAAATAAGTGATCTTTCCCACGTTGCCAGAGTACCACGTTTCCTGGATTGAAATGTTCTACTTTAACTTAGTTGTTAATAAGTGCATTGTTATTAGTGTATATTTTCATAACCATAAAATAACATTTTTGAATAGGTTTTATTAAGCATAGGTCGCACACAAACCAGCATTTAAAAAGACATATTTTACTGCAAAAAAAAAACAATCTCGATCAAAAGAAGAAAAAAGTATAAATATTGCACTTAGAAATTTTCATATGTTACAAGACCATATTATTAATTACTAAAAATATATTTCTCAAAGTTTTCAGAAATGTATAAATAAAACAAATTCAAAAGTAGTCAGAACCTAGAACAGTTCAGTTTATAATCACTGGAATCTCGATGGGAGAAGCTTATTTGACAGCACCCCCAAGTGGAGGTGCTAATAAGTACAATTGTAGGAGATGGCTGCCCATTGCAGCTGTCACTGTGCCGTAGGCCCAGCACAAGTCAGTGTTCTTGATGGATTGAACTGTGGGTACATTTAATTTCCCTCTTGAAACAGGGGAAACACAGTCAAATTTGTTAAAAAACAGAAATGATGTCTAACATCTCTTATTTTTCAGTGTGTTGAGCATTTTTTGGTTCTTCGTCTTGAAGCTCATGACAAAGCTGTTGGGAAAGACCTTTGCTCTGCCTTCTTCATCTACTTGGCCCATGATAATATAATTCAAGCCTGTGGAGGAAGTTGGAGAACAAATTAGACACTCACTATCAAATCATATTTGAAAAGAAATCTCATGTTCAGAATGAATTCCCAATCAGATTTTTTTTAAATGCCGCACCCCCCATCTGGAAATGTACAAAGTCTGACAAAAGGATCTGAGTTATGACAAAATCTTGCATATTTAAAGCGTTATTAAACTCAAAATCAAAAATGTAATATATCGCACTAGGCCTTTTCCGGGGTGGCTGCATTAGTATTCTTTCTTCAAGCTTTTCCCTCTGTTTTCACCTGGTGATCTGGCCAGTAACACATCTCCTGTAGATAGAGTGTCAGTCTAGGGCAGGGGTGGGCAAACTTTTTGACTCGAGGGCCGCAATGGGTTCATATAGTGGACCCGGGGGCCGGACCAAGAGTAGATGGCCGGTGTATATGTGTGAATTAATATAAATTACATTTAAATTTGTAACATTAAATGTTTAGATTAATTTAAGGTAGAAAAGCATAAAAAGAGTTATTTTACAAAACTACAATGGATGGCACAGTGGTGACAAGTGATGGCACAGTGGCTGCGTTTGATGGCATGGCACAGTGGTGACAAGTGATGGCACAGTGGCTGCGTTTGATGGCATGGCACAGTAGTGACAATTGATGACATGGCACAGTGGTGACAAGTGATGGCACAGTGGCTGCGTTTGATGGCATGGCACAGTAGTGACAATTGATGGCACGGTGGCTGCGTTTGATGGCTCAGTGGTGACAATTGATGGCACAGTGGTGACAAGTGATGGCACAGTGGCTGCGTTTGATGGCATGGCACAGTGGTGACAATTGATGGCACAGTGGCTGAGTGTGATGGCATGGCATAGTAGTGACAATTGATGGCACAGTGGCTGCATTTGATGGCTCAGTGGTGACAATTGATGGCACAGTGGTGACAAGTGATGGCACAGTGGCTGCGTTTGATGGCATGGCACAGTGGTGACAATTGATGGCACAGTGGCTGCGTTTGATGGCATGGCACACTGGTGACAATTGATGGCACAGTGGCTGCGTTTGATGGCTCAGTGGTGACAAGTGATGGCACAGTGGCTGCGTTTGATGGCATGGCACAGTGGTGACAATTGATGGCATGGCACAGTGGTGACAATTGATGGCATGGCACAGTGGCTGTGATTGATGGCATGGCACAGTGGCTGCATTTGGCATGGTACAGTGGAGACAATTGATGGCACAGTGATTGCTTTTGATGGCATGGCACAGTGATGACAATTGATGGGCCCTCTAAGCGTAGTAATCTTGTTTTTTAATAGGTAAAAACGACAATTCATATAAAGGTGTCACTCACAAGGAAATGTAAAACATGGGCTTATCTGTACGTTGTATCATCCACTGAGGCATCCAGGGTGCAGGTGCTCCGCTGGTCCTGGAGATCTAAAGCAGGCGTCCCTGTGTTGTTCACACTACCATCATCCGCAGTGGCGGGATGGTATACCTCCGATGCCAGGGAGCGAGGGACAGCGTTCCGTGGAGCACAGCAGTGCAACGTCACTTCCGGGTACCGGTCACAGGGGGGTGCGCGCGTTCGAAGCATGCGTGCTTCTTTGTTAGGCTCTATGGGTGCCATCTTAGGTCAGGGAAGATATGACTAGCCCAAAATGAGCTGATTGGCTGTGGTGTTTAGTAAGCAAATCCCGAGAATTAGAAGCCAGAGACTAAACTATAAACAATGGACAGTCACTTTGAGGACATTAGGAACGATAAGCTCGCCTCGCTCCAGCCCCCTCGAAGCATAGGCCGCAAAGCCGCGGACTCAATTAGCGGCAATCGCGGCACGACGAGATCGCAGGTCGGGGCCGGATTAAAAGGTCCGCCGGGCCGTATACGGCCCGCGGGCCGTAGTTTGCCCATCCCTGGTCTAGGGGGATGGGAGTGATTCATGTACTAACAGATTTAGATACACTAACAAACTGAAGCCATACTCCAGCTCACGCTGCAGTTGTAGAAAAAATAATAATCTTCATTTGAATACATAAAAGCAGATCATTGTAAGTACCCCTGCTAGTGGTAAATGGTTTGTCTCAACATTCTAACGAATACAGTTGCAGGAAAAAGTGTTCTGTTGAAAAATAACAGTAATATTGGCTAGATGACCAAATGAAAATAAAGGAAAGGAAGTCTAAAGAGGAAAACTACTGCAGCCATCAGATCTAAGAATTTGTAAGCTACAATATAATACATTTTTTATTAGCTTTTTTAATACCACTTACATAATTTAACCACTTCCATACCAGGCACTTACGCACCTTCCTGCCCAAGCCAATTTTCAGCTTTTAGCACTGTCACAGTTTAAATGACTATTGCGCAGTCAGACACGAGTG
Organism: Rana kukunoris; assembly: GCA_029574335.1. NCBI lineage: Eukaryota > Metazoa > Chordata > Amphibia > Anura > Ranidae > Rana > Rana kukunoris. The sequence continues at coordinate 160,586,180 of CM056052.1, read as the reverse complement.
AGGAAGAGCCATCAACGGCTCTTCCTGTTTACATCGTGATGCAGGTATTTAAAAATTAATACGTTTGATAAGATTTCTTGCAGAAAGTTTAACGTTTACGTGATACCCTTTATTGGCTAACTTAAAGTGGATGTAAACACCCCCCCCCATTTTTTTTATGTCATAATGTAGAGTATACGATTTCCTATCATCTGTGCCCAGTCTTGCCACACAGAGTTAATCCAGCGCTGAGCAATCATCTTTTAATGTTCAGTGAAAATAAACAGAATTCCAGATAAAAACCTGCCTAAATAAAAAGTCAGTTTTCTCTCTTCTTGCTTTGAGTGACATGTTATTTACATATCTAGCTAGGACATGTTTATCATATGTTATGTTATGTTTATCATAACATGAGGTGATTCACAGTATAAAAAGTGAGAAATCCACCCCTCCCCCACATAACACATCCTGGTAATATACAATGAACTTTGGATCACCTCATGTTATAATAAACATAACATAACATATGATAAACATGTCCAAGCTAGATATGTAAATAACCGGTCACTGAAAGCAAAAACAGTTTTTATCTGGAATTCTGTTAATTTGCACTGAACATTAAAAGAGGATTACTCAGCGCTGGTTTAACTCTGTGTGGCAAGACTGGGCACAGATGATAGGAAATCGTGTACAATCACTACATTGTGACATCAAAAAAAAAAAACTTTTTTTGGGGGTTTACATCCACTTTAAGTTAGCCAATAAAGGGTATCACGTAAACTTTAAACTTTCTGCAAGAAATCTTATCAAACGTATTAATTTTTAAATACCTGCATTTCAACAATTTCCCAATTCCCTTGGGTTTAATAAAATATTCTGTATTAAAGGTATCTATCTGTTGTCCACTTACGAGGCGGCCAGTCTGTGGGCAGATTCAGCCTTGCATGACCCACTGTAGTGACATCACTGCATCACCTTATGTGATATCATCAGTTCTTATACAGCTGTATTCCTATAAACCATTTATATTTTATAGAATCCTATTCCAAACAACAAAATGGCTCATTTATATGTCTGTATGTTGGCTGAAATATAAGATTAGAACAAAGCATTAAAGTGCTCCCATTTTGCTTTGTATATCCAGTTATGCAAGATTTTAATACTGGTGTGAGTAAATGTTTCATATATACCTGTTGATCCTGCCAGTTTCGGCACTCTCTACAGCCTTTTTAATAGGGTAATCACTAGCCCAAAGTCTCCCTGTGCTGTTTCCAATCTGCTGCAGTCTATGCCCCATGTTGGCTGATTGACAACTGTTCTGGCCATTTAGCAGTTGAACCAGGGACCTAATGTAAATGTCCCATATGCAGGACAGCTTAGTCTTTTTTTTGTTGCCTATAGTTACACTCTACAGCTAAATTTCAGCTTTTTTATATAGTTTTCTTGGCATATTCCATACTTGGTTAATCTCTGTGAAAGTGGAGAATCACTTTAATAGCCACCACTACTACATTGATCATCACTGTCCTCTGGGTCCTGTGCATAGCAGTTACCCTACTGCATTGTAACCACAGGAGGTTGCTCACTTGACATGGACACCATTCAATAAACACCTGCATTTTTCTCAATGAAAGCAAAGCGTTCTCTAATTGGACAAGGTGGAGATTGGGAAGTCACCATTCCACCTCTCCACTTTGCCCAGTCAAAGAACGCTTTGCATTTATTGAGGAAGATGCAAGCTGTTCTCTGAATGGTGCCCATGCTGAGTGAGTCATTATTATACAGCAGGGCAGCTGCTCGACGCAGCACTTGGAACAGTGAGGATCATTGTAGTAGTTATTTTCTGTTTCCACAGGGATCAGCCAGGTATGGGATATGTATACCACGTTTCCCTGAAAATAAGACTGGGTATTACATTAATTTTGGCAACAAAACAAATGGTAGGGCTTATTTTTGGGGTAGGTCTTATAATGTAATGTGCTGTCTTCTCTACCTCTCTCTCTCTCCCCCTGCCTGTCAGGAATCCCCAGTGCGAACCTAGTTAAAGTGGTTATAAAATCCTATAATCCACTCTATTACAGTATTATATAACATGCAATGTGTGTTTCTCTAATATAATTGTGCCAAATACCTTCATTACAGCGCCGCTGGGCACTTTCTGGACTTGCCGGAGCTCTTTTCCGAGCACTGCAGAGGGGGAGGGGCTGACAGTGTTGCCAACTTTTAGTAAATTTACAGTTTGTAAAAGCCATAATTGTTGCATCTGTCCATGAATGTCCGTTACGGACATGCAGCCTACATGTCCGTAATGGACATTCAAGGACAGATGCAAAAAGTACAGATTTCACAAACTGTTCGTAAATTTACTGAAAGTTGGCAACCCTGGGGCCTAAGATCCCCGCTGACAGCTGGGAGAAGAGCAGCTGGGGGGGGGGGGGGACCAGGAGAGCACCACTTTGACCGGTTAAGACCCAGACCAATATGCAGGTTAAGGACTTTGCCACTTTTTGCGATTCGGCACTGCGTCAATTTAACTGACAATTGCACGGTCGTGCAACGTGGCTCCCAAACAAAATTGACGTCCTTTTTTTTCCAGAAATAGAGCTTTCTCTTGGTGGTATTTGATCACCTCTGCGGTTTTTATTTTTTGCGCTATAAACAAAAATAGAGCGACAATTTTGAAAAAAAATCTATATTTTTTACTTTTTGTTATAATAAATATCCCCAAAAAATATATAAAAAAAAAAATTCCTCAGTTTAGGTTGATACACATTCTACCTATTTTTGGTAAAAAAAAATACAAATTGCAATAAGCGTTTATCGTTTGGTTTGCGTAAAATTTTAAGCGTTAACAAAATAGGGGATAGTTTTATGGCATTTTTATTAATAATATTTTTTTTCTACTAATGCCGGCGATCAGCAATTTTTTTTTCGTGACTGCGACATTATGGCAGACACATCTGATACTTTTGACACATTTTTGGGACCAAAAAGTGCTATACAAATGCACTGATAACAGTGAAAATGACAAGCAGTGAAGGGGTTAACCACTAGGGGGCACTGTAGGGGTTAAGTGTGACCTCATGTTTGTTTCTAACTGTAAGGGGGCAGGGCTGGACGTGTGAAATCAGTGATCGTCATTCCCCATATCAGGGAACAGAGGATCACTGACATTGCCACAGAGAAGAACTTGCCTCTCCCCGTTCTTCAGCTCCTGTGACCTGATTGTGGGATCGTGGGCACGGTCACGAAGCTTCAGACCGGGTCGCGAGCGTGACTCACGGCTGGGCTCTTAAAGAGGACATATATATATGTCCATGTGCCCAGCTGTGCCATTCTGCCAATGTATATCGTTGTGCGGCTGTCCTTAAGTGGTTAGCAAAGGTATTTGGCACAATTAGGCCTTGTACACACGAGGGGATATTTCCGCTGAACATGGTCCGACGGACCATTTCAGCCGAAAAATCCCCTCGTCTGTAGGGGCAAACGGACGCTTTTTGCCGGATTCATCCGGCGGAAAAATTTCAAAGCATGCTTTGAAATAATTCCGCCGGATAGCTGGCCGTCAGATATGTCCGCTGGTTAGTACGGCAAACCAGCGGACATATCTTGCCACACTATCCTGTGAATGGATCCGACGCATGCGCGCGGAAGTGTTTACTTCCTGGTGCGGTGACGTGGCGGCGTCAACGTCACCGCCGCGTCACCGCGCTGTCCGCCGGCGGGGAATTTGATCCGATGGTGTGTACAGCCATCGGATCAAAACACAGCGGGGACCGTTCACAGCGGATATATTCAGCCGTGTGTACAAGGCCTTACCGTATTTATCGGCGTATAACACGCACCCTAACTTTAAGAGGAAAGTTTCAGGAAAAAAACTATCCACAGCCCCCTGCGTATAACACGCAGGCACAGTTTACCTTATATTTTCAGGGTAAAAAAGTGAGTGTTATACACCAATAAATACAGTATATCAAAGAAACACACACATTGTACATTATATAATACTGTAATAGAATGGATTATATGATTTTACAACCACTTTAAACTAGGGCTTATTTTCAGGGGAAGGGCTTAGATTGCAGCCCTCGAAGAAAATCACAGTAGGTGCTATTTTCAGGGCAGTTCTTATTTTCAGGGGAAACATGGTACTTACATTGGCCCAAGCTGGCCCAACTATACATAAAATACGATATCTGGAATTCAGCTTTATTTCTGCCCTGCTGAGTTATGTTTATTTTCATAAATCAAAGTTTAACATTGCGTTTTGTAACTGACCTCTTCTGACCAGCGGACACTGTTTGCACACCACTATGATCTTGGCACTCATTGACTTCCCGGCCTGCTGGATGGCCAGTGTCCCCTCTTTGTAAACATTGATAATGGACAGTGTTGCGTGTACACTTCCTCCTTTGCTTACTGTTGTTATAACCATGCCAGTGATCACTGAAGAATGAAAAACAAAAAAATGGCATATTAAGCTCGGATCTTTACAGTCGTTGCATGAGAAGCACTCTTAATTATTTAAACAATGCCAGGAAGCAGGAGTGGGATATTGTAAGCCCCAATGTTATTTATATTATCAGCAAAGGAAAGTGACTTTAGCCCTTACTTGGCATTCAGCATACATACTCAGCTTGTTAGTAGTACTTGCATAGATAACATTCTGGAATGAAAAATCCAAATTAATGCTAACCACATTTGCTTGAGTACATGGATATCATTTAGTTTACTTGTAAAAAATCTGGATGCTGAGTAGCAGTGTAAAAGAACTACAACGATTAAAGCAGAACTACACTGCATTTGAGCACCACAAGCCAAAGATGCTATTTACTTCATTTTTTATTATTTAAAGCACAGTTCCACCCAAAAATGGAACTTACGCTTTTCGAAACCCTCCCCCCCTCCGGTGTCACATTTGGCACCTTTCAGGGGGAGGGGGGTGCAGATACCTGTATAATACAGGTATTTGCACCCACTTCCGGGAATGACTCCCACAGGAGTCACTTCACTATTCCCCCCCCCCCCCCCCCCCCCCGCGCTGGTCTCAGGAGACATCGGGACCACTGGGAAAGCGCAGCGCTACTTGCGAATGCGCAGTAGGAAACCGGACAGTGAAGCCACAAGGACATTTTGCCCCAAACGAGGATTTCTTTTTGCTATATTGGACCCCAAACAAGGTTACCCATAACACATATGGCATAAGTTCTACAAAATACATAGGGGGTCCTTGTATAGCACTTTTATGCCTCTACACGTTTCAAAGGCTAACCTCGCTTCCTCAGGAGGACTTTAAGGGATACTAAATCTGAACGGCTGTAAAAAAATGAAACACATTTTGTACAACAGTAATACAGCTCTAATATACCTCTATATATGCTATATGGTAGGATATATGGGTATATTTGAGTTGTTTTATTGATTCACTTTGTAGCAAGATTAGTTTGCATTAACATATAATAAATCTGCTCATGAATTTTTAGCATGTGTCACAGTGAAACTAAATTATAACAGAGTATAGATTTGGTTTTCAGCGTGACAAACCTGTCCTTGTCAGGTGAAAATATACACAGTGTTCCAGCAATACAAGATTCTGAATAAAGACCTTTACTGTATATAGTAACAGTTTACCTTCTGTCTGGCCATTTGTGTTTATCCTGTTTGCCTGGGACAGATGTTTATGCTTTTCTCTCTTAAATGTCTCAAGGAATCCTTTGAGTCACAGACACTAATGCAAGACACAGGCGGGGCAGTCTGTGTACTGATTCCAAACTTTAGCTATATTTTTTTGCCGTTTCTCAACATTCAAGCACACTCTCTCACTAATTCAAGTCACTGATTAAAAAGTAAAAAATCATCGAATTCCTATCACCTTACCAAAATTACTTGAACAGTAGTTGTTCTCCAGGGATCCAGTCCTTCTGCACTTTTGTTGGCAGAGTGCAATTGTTGGTTTTAGACCTAGATAAAAAAATAAAAATAAACAATTCCCAGTTAATAAAGAAAACAATAGATCTTACGTTATATGATAAATAGATATATAAATTACATTTTATGATAAAAAAACAATGGTAATATTAAAATGGCTCTGTACTTAACTGCTTGCTGCCCACCAACTGTACATTTACTGCTAGTGGACATCACAGCCAGGCACTACAACATACATGTACATCGCAGTGACCTTCTTGGTTTTTGGGCATTCGCCCCTTGCTGACCTGTGCTGCCACTGGTAACAGCGCAAGTTTGTCAGCAGGTTGCAGCCAATCATTTTGGATGTATATCTGCAAAGAACACCAAACACAGAACAGTAATCTGGCTGTTTCTTCTCCCTGAAATCAGCTCTGAGTTTAGGAAGAAAAGACAGCCAGATCCTGTGAGTAAAAGAAGCACACATACACTTGTTAGGCACACATTTAACCCCTTAATTGCCTTTCTGATAACCCCTTGTCACCTATTAGTGTCATTAGTATAGTGTACAGTATTATCACTGATCACTGTATTAGTGTCACTAGTGATGTCAGTGTCAGTAAGGCCGCGTACACACGATCAAACTTGTCTGCTGAAACTGGCAGACCAGTTTCAGCAGACAAATCCGACCGTGTGTACGGGCTAGCAGACAGGTTTTTCCAGCAGACAAGTTTTAAAGCATGCTTTAAAACTTGTCTGCTGGAAACCCGTCGGTCCGACATGTCCGCTGGTTAGTATTCACCGTTTTCATCGGATAAGTTTGATCGTGTGTACGCGGCCTTAGTGTCCCTCCCAGCCAGTGCCAGATTGTCTTCCACACTATAAATCACTGATCACCAGCATTACTAGTATAGTATCTATTGCCGTGTAAATTCCAGTATATACCATAGTTTGTATCGGCTTGATGCTATAGCTTTCACACAAACCAATAATTATACATTTATTGGGATTTTTTTTTTTTTTTACCAAAGACATGTAGCAGAATACATTCAACCTATATTTATGAAGAAAATGTATTTGATTGGATATGGTGGTCTTAACAGAAAGTAGAAAATTATATTTTTTTCAAAATTTTCGTTTATATAAAAAAATATATATATAAAAATAAAAAACCCACTGGTGATGATCAAATACCACCAAAAGAAAGCTCTATTTATTTTTATATATATATATATATATATATATATATATATATATATAAATTCAAGTTAAATTTAAGTGCTGAATAGCATAAAATGCCCCGGTCATGAAGGGGGTAAAACCTTTCCAGAGGCTAATTAGGATTAAAACCCTCATATTGGCTATTGTCTAAACAGGGACTTTAAGAGGCTATTTTTCAGAGAGTAAAGGGAATGAATGCCAGAAAACTACTACTTCTTGCCTGCCTAGGCTAGCTGTCTGGTGCTCTTGCCTTCCTTCCTAAGCCAGTGATTTTCCACTGTCTAGGGGCATACTCAGACCAATGGTGGAAGAACATTTATTAGACTAGCTAGTTAATTTTTTTTGCACTTTCTTAGGATGCAGCTCCTGCAATACAGTTATGCCCTGTACACACGATCCGATTCTTAGGATGTAGCTCCTGCGATATCTGATGAAGCTGGCTTTCATCAGTCTTGCATACACACTATAAGACTAAATTCCGACTGTGCCAAAACGTGGTGACATAAAACACAACGAGCCGAAAAAAATAAAGTTTAATGCTTCCAAGCATGCGTCGACTTGATTCTGAGCATGCATGGATTTTTCTCCGATGGAGTTTCACGCGACAATCAGAATTTCCTATCGGTTTTTTATCCATAGGAAAAATTGAAAACATGTTCTATTTTTTTTACACTGATGGTGCCCACACAAGATTGGTTTGTCTGATGAAAACAGTCCATCGTCCTTTTTTCATGGAACAAACCGATCGCGTGTACACGGCTTAACAGTGCAGCCCGGGACTAGATTTTTACTGCCTGAGATGTAGACAACACTGGAGGCCTCTTCCATAAGAGAAAGTAAGTAAGTAAGGGGGTGACAGTTCAGCTTTAGTCCTGCTTAATTTAATACATATAATTGTGTTTGAATTTCAGCTTGAAATACTGCTTTTGTATACAAAATACCTTTTTTTAACAAAGCAGAAAAGAAAAACGTAGTAAGTATGTGAAAAGGTGTTGAAATCTCCCCCTGCTGGCTCTATATGAGCATGCAAACAATTAAAATGCAATATATAAAATCAACCAGACTAAAAAATAAAAAAATAAAGAAGAACATATACAAAATGTTATACATTTATACAATGTTTGGATATCAATAATTATGTTTTCTGTTATTTATTTTAAGCTCCAATGATATTTTAAAACTGCAGTCACATGGCAAATATGAAGTACAGAGTTTTGTGTATTGAGCTTAATGTGGTAGAAAAATCCACTTTTGAACTTTTACCTACAGTACAGTTAAGCCTATAATAAGACTTACTTGTAGGTACAGTGAAGATCGCCTAAACTTGCACTGTTTAGAAGATATTCACATGGGACCTCACCAGAGCATTCACTCTGAAGGGATGGCATACCCGTGTTATATTTTCAGAGCTCCATACCCAGGCTGCCACAGATGGGTAATATCATCGCAGCTCAGCCATTCATACAGCTGAAACCCATTAATCCGGGTGAAGATGGAATCCCTGTCAGCGGAGACAGCACTCCACTGAAGGGCTTTGTTCTAAGGTAAGTATTTCATAATGTGCTTGCATGCTATGCATACTAGAACATTATTCCATTGCCTTGCAGAGGATTTTTTTTTTCTTTTTTTAAATGCCCAAGTTTACTATCGTTTTACGGAATCCTACATGACATGTAGTAATATTCCAATTACAGCGATCCACAATCCAGCTATTAACTCTAGGGACCGGACCACAGTGCATCATGCAGACACGGTCATCTGTTCTAGGTCATTACAAGGTCATTACTAGGTGTTCTGAGCCGGACTTGTTGCTACACCACCTACAGCTGTAATACATTGGAATTTGAAGCTGCAAAATCTTTAGGCAACTCTCATAAGATCAGTTACAGCAAATCTATTTCCAGACTTAGGGAATGTTATCCACATGGCTTGGGGTTTTAGGGCAACAACCTGGTAATTGGCTAAGAGTTAACATTACCTAGATAGTAGCAGCTAAGAGGAATGTACTAGGCATGCACATTATTGGCCATGATTTATTCCCCAGTGAGCACAATACTTTCCATATTACATCACTGCTAAAGATTCTAGTAAAGCAGAATGACTCACTCAATACTGTGACATTACAGACTGAAAAGAAAAAAAAATACAGGCGTATTGCATAAGCAAACAAATCATGTTCAGACATCATACTGATTAAAGTAACTGGGGCACCTAAAACTGAACATATTGGACAAAGGCAAAAACAAAAGTACGCATGTATTAAAAAAATATTTACAAATGTAAAATGTCCCAGCCTCCAAGTATGGTGATATTCAATAAAAAAAGCATTTGTGTATTTGTAGCCAGTTTAAACATCAAATCATGTTGCAATTCCCTGAATTGTATCAATCAGGTATATTTAACAAAGGGCCAGGTCAATTATATTCCTAATGAAGCTACTTATCAGCCATCAAACAGCATCAGGCATGTGATAGCTCTTGAAAGTTAACTCCAGTTCTTAAAAGCAACATGCTGCTACATGAGGTCCACAGAGTTCTTATTCTCATGTGCTGATTATTAAAGCGGAGTTCCACCCAAAAATGGAACTTCCGCTTATCCCACTCCTTACCCCCTTACATGCCACATTTGGCATGTCATTTTTTTTTGGGGGGGGAGTGGGGGCTTCAGGAGGAGTGGGACTTCCTGTCCCACTTCCTGCTTCCACCGAGGGGCTGGTTAGGCGATTAAGCTTAATCGCCTACACCAGCCCCTCACTGTAGGCGATCACATGGGACACATGACAGGTTCCATGCGATCGCCTGTCCAATCAGCGACGAGCCACGCCACGAGCACATGCGCAGTGCGGCTCGCGCATGCGCAGTGGGTGCCCGGCCGTGAAGCTGAAGGCTGTCACGGCTGGGTGCCCATAGTCGGGATGGAGACGCCGGCCGGGGAGAGGAGCGGAGCCCCGATCGGCGCGTCGCTGGAACGCAGGAGCAGGTAAGTGAGTGTTTATTAAAAGCCAGCAGCTACACTTTTTGTAGCTGCTGACTTTTAATAAACACCATTTTTGGCTGGAACACCCCTTTAAGTGCAACAACTTTTCCCAAAACAAATTCCATTCTGGTGTGACTTAAAGTGTTACTAAACCCAGTAATATGTAAATAGTTAATCCCCCCCACCCCAGTGCCCACGGCCATCTTCATTTTACATTAAAATACTGCCACTATATACCTTTTTGCTGATCTGTATACCACGGTCACATGATAAACTGCAGATTTTGCCAAAGCGCCAAGTGTTCAGGTAAGAGGAGATTTCCTCTACAGCCTGTGTCCTCATGCTGTTATGGGAGGCAGATCATCCATGAATCGAGATGTGACATCCCACCCACTGTTTTTTTTTTTAAGTTACTGGACATGGAGGAGAAGGGAGGGAACTGGGCTGCCATTTAGGATCTGTATACACACCGACATGTGTGATGTCAATATCATATGACCTGAAAAGCTGAGCTCAACACGGAAATGTTCTCTCCAGCAATAGAGACCAAACTTCACCTTTACTACTCTGATTGTGTTTTATCTTACCTTGCCAAAAGAGACACTGCAGGAGGGGGAGGGTCTGTCCATACAGGATCAAAGAGCCTTTTTACACAATACAGAGGATTAGAGATGACACTGGCACTGCATAGCAATTTATCTCATGGTACCCTCAGACCAGCCTGGCTATAGCATGCCAGGATGCCTCAAATCCTTGGGGTGATATTATGGTATTTACTGTAAATATCAACCAACTTCTATGTTCGAGAACTTACCTTTGGTGCTTTTCACATCCTGCACTACTAGGCAATCATAATGGAGCAAATAGGACAAAGCAGGAGGTAAGAGGACCTGATCAAGTTCTTGACAAGGAAGGCTGCTTGATAATATACCACAATGCACACATGATTCAGTCACCCAGTCACCCAATTGCTAAGCTAAACTAGTGTGCAGCATCAGCATTGTTTTACAAACTTTGGTGTCACTTTTACACAAACTTCAACTGCAGTGACCGACCCATAGCAACCAATAATTTAAAGTTAGACAGTACAAGATGGAGCCTGGCTGATTGACTGGGTGACTGCAATTAAAGCAAGTTTATAGTGCTTTTGTCATATATTCTATCTTTATTTGTTATAGTGACGGATAAAAATGTCATATTGCAGGAATATGTATATTAATAAATAGCTCAGTGTATATTTAAACACACTTCCTCTCTTGTCCTGTCCCTGTCCACTGTATCAATGTAGGGAACTATGGTTGCCACCCAAGCCAGATTTTAAATATGTCTGCCTTTGTTCATTTGCATTGGGCATCATGAAATTAGTAGTACAAATAGAAGATAATTTTGACAAGGACTTTAATTTTTCTGCCAATGTCAATTGGTAATGGTAAATGTATGTATAGTCAAACTTTTTTCAGTCTTGGACAATATAGGAGATAGGGCTATAACCCAGTCAAGCTTTCATAGCTGTCCTCACTGGGAAGATGCACGATCTCTATCTGTCCTGAGGATCATTACATACAGACAGAAAATTATGGTAAATCCAATATTTACAGGATCAAGGGATAAGGGGTAACATTTGTTCTAGTGACAACTGTCTAAAAGGGTAATGGTGACATCGGTTCCAGTGCCAATTCTCTAAAAGTGGAATTCCCTCTACTTTTTGGGACAGAAAGTGAAGGGAAAACTCTCCAATGAGACACAGACAACAAAAAACTGATAAGAGCGTTCATCAAAAAATGGAATCTAAAGGTTTCATGAATACATACGTACGCAATAAACTATTACACAAGACAACAGAAAGAACTATTTCTGAATAAAGATCATTAGAGTAACAATGTTGGACAAAAGGGATGGCAGTTAGGACAAGGAGGGAAGAAGGGGCCAGATATATTGTACAGTATGGTTAAAACCCTGGTGCATCAACTAATTCAAAATTGTATCAAAAGAGCACATCTAAAAAAATGTTGTCAAAGGGCTCAAAGACACAAAAATTTGTGGATACAGGCATACCCCACTTTTAAGTACACAATCGGGTTTATTTACTAAAGCTGGAAAGCGCAAAATCAGGCTGACTTCTGCATAGAAACCAATGAGCTTCTAACCCCAGCTTGTTCAATTAAGCCTGGTAATAAAACCTGGGAGCTCATTGGTTTCTATGCAGAAGTGAGCCTGATTTTGCGCTTTCAAGCTTTAGTAAATAAACCCCATTGTGTACTTAATGGGGTATACCTGTAGTTGTCCAAAAACAATGGCCTGGTAAGAGATGTACACTTTTTAGAAGCTTAACGGGGTATAGCCCAGCACCCCTTATATGTTCTCTGTTTGACTGTGTTTACGTCAGTTGCTGAGACATCAGAGAGACCCTAGTTATATTTTAGGGTCACCTGCTGGCTGCAAGTCATAAACATGAATTATTCATGTGAAACATTTTTTTATATTTGCCTAAAGGGAAAAAACAAAAACAAACAATATTGTGTATTTTAGTGCTGTAAATAATACACTATACTTATAAAAAAAAAAAACGATAAAAATGTCTTAAGAAAATTTAGATCATTGTACATCTTATATAAGAAAATGTTAGCACTTAAGACAAATAAATTGTAGAGAAACTACACAATGACCCAAGGAAATTGAGTAGACAAGGATATTTTAAATCATTGTTATAGGTAGGATACTTTTGTACTGTATCGGGCAGACACTTTCCATTTCTGGTAGCACTAGATCACACAGCATGCAGGTGCATTATTATTGTGATGATGGCATGTACTAAAAGTGAATGAACTTTGCGTGAACTCTTTTTTCTCTAAAGCCCATCTTAAAAACGCAGGACTTCAGCTAACTTTCTCCTGGATACCCTCCATCTACAAGTTAAAGGGGTGATTTGAGCCATAAAACGTATCTAAAGAAAGCCTGTAATAAAAGAAATGCTTAGGCTGCCCTTTCTGACCTCTTTATAAAAAATGCCAACTGTTCAAATATCATGCTTTTGGGGTCTGTTACTCAACCAGAAAAGTATATGTAGCGCTACCCCCGCAGGAGCCGTTGGATAGATTTGGGATCTACTCTCACTAATTTATTCACCCCCTTCAAGTGTCTTGAACCCTCCCTTGGCACACCAGACAAATGCAATAGTATTGTGTCAACTACTTAGTTGGGCCCACAATAACACATATAAAATATGCAATGGCAATATAATAATGTTGTTACCTTCTTTAGCTTGCTGCTCCCAAGAATAAACACACCTCACACAGCCAATATAGTAAAATCAAAAGGATAACTTTACTTGCCTTATAGTAAAAAGGGTAAAAGGGGTTGAACAACAAGTTAAACACACATAAATATTTGTATGAGAATGACTCTGCAAGCGCCCCTGCAGTAGTCAGCAACACAAACCTAAAAGGTTAACACAAATGAGTCTATAAGTATCTGTAAGTAATTTATGCTCGCGAGCTCCCCCTTGTGGGCAGTTCCATAAAACACAAGTGCAGAAACCCTTGGCCAGGCCTGGCTCTAATAGCTTCAGAATGTTCCTCAAGAATGAAGTCTATGTTGAAAGCGTTGGTGCACTTAACCACTTAAGCCCTGGACCATAATGCAGCTAAAGGACCAGGCCCCTTTTTGGCAAATTGGCTTTGCGTTGCTTTAACTGACAATTGCGCGGTCGTGCGACGTGGCTCCCAAACAAAATTGGCGTCCTTTTTTCCCCACAAATAGAGCTTTCTTTTGGTGGTATTTGATCAAATCTGCGGTTTTTATTTTTTGCGCTATTAAACAAAAATAGAGCGACAATTTTGAAAAATTCAATGTTTTTTACTTTTTACTATAATAAATATCCCCAAAAATATCTAAAAAATAATTTTTTTCCTCAGTTTAGGCCGATACGTATTCTTCTACGTATTTTTGATATAAAAAAATCGCAATAAGCGTTTATCGGTTGGTTTGCGCAAATTTTTTTTATTTTTTTTACTACTAATGGCGGCGATCAGCGATTTTTTTCGTGACTGGAAATTATGGCGGACACTTCGGACAATTTTGACACATTTTTGGGACAATTGTTATTTTCACAGCAAAATATGCATTTAAATTGCATTGTTTATTGTGGAAATGACAGTTGCAGTTTGGTAGTTAACCACAGGGGGCGCTGATGGGGTTATGTGTTCCCTAATGTGTGTTTACAACTGTAGGGGGGTGTGGCTGTAGGTGTGACATCATCGATCGTGTCCCCCCTGTAAAAGCGATAACGCGATCGATGCAGCCGCCACAGTGAAGCACGTTCTTCAGCTCCGGGGGCCGTTTGCCACACTCCAGCGGCAATCGGGGTCCACGAGTCCCGCTGTCCCGGTCCCAGAGCTTCGGATCGGGTCAGGGGAGCGCGTCGCGGACGCGCGCCTGTGACCCACGGTTGGGTAGTAGTACAGGACGTACCTGTACGTGGATCTGCCCAGCAGTGCCATTCTGACGACGTATATGTGCAGGAGGCGGTCCTTAAGTGGTTAACTTAATTGTAATCCAAAAGAAGAAATTAAACTCAGTCAAAGGGTATGATGAACACAAATGATTGTGGGCCGATCATTTAATCAGCGTCAGTCAACTCTGCTAGCGTAACTTTCAGATGTTGGGCATCTCAGCTAAATCAGTGAACAATATGTGGCTCCGGCTTATAGAGTGCTATTAATTTATAAGCTGGGGTAATATTGGAGTTTGGGCAGGTGTCCTCTCACCTGAGAAGGCCTAGTCCGCCTGAGTCCTTCACGAACACGCGCCAATCAGCCACCGCTTCACAACACACGGTCTCCGGTATCCGACTCTCCACTGCTACGATTGCCAGCTGGTGAGGTCTCTCGGTAACACGAGCTGGAGGCACTTGGTCTTGTCTCTCTCCGGATGGCTGGTCTCCAGATGGATCTCCTCTTAGGCTTCGGGCCTAGCTGTTTAGCTGGAGTGCTCTCCCCTGTTCCACAGAGGGAAGAGCGCAGATCCCAAGAGAGAATTCAGCTCCTCCCCGCCTTTAAATAACCTCCCCCATAAGGCTGTGCGGAGGTGTCATGTGCTCCAGGAGGGCAAGGCATTGTGGGAAGTATAGTCTATTCCTACTAATTGTCAATGGAGTCCGTTTCTCCTGCTACCTCTAGTGCCACAATGCATTGCTTTTTAAGGAAAATGTCTACATCACTATCAATAGTCAACAATAGTATGACCCCGCTACATATATAAAATTCTGTCTTCTCTTGCTGCATGTTTTTTCCCACTCAGAAAATTGTGAATACAGAAAACAGGCAGCATTTTCAAAAGGAGATCATCGGCAATGCCTATCCATGTATTTCGCGCATCACAGGAATTTAAAGAAACCCTGTCAATAACTTAAAACAATTTACAGAAAAATCAAGTATTGTATATGGAAGCATATGCTTACTAACAGCGTTTGTCATTTCCTAGGGAATTGACCCTCCAGAACCTATTTCATAGCACAGCCCACCAGAGCCCTTTCCTCTTCTGGTATTTACAGATAAAAATAGGGTTATAAGAGGTAAAAAAATATGCCTAACATTTTTTAAATGCACATATAATTTAATTTAAATGTTATTGTTGTTTAAATGAACAGAGCCTGTAGTAGCTATTAAATAAAGTAATTTTAATTTTATTTTTACTTACCTACTCTGTGCAGTGGATTTGCACAGAGCAGCCTGGATCCTCCTCTTCTCGTGTCCCTCCTCGCTGCTCCTAGCCCCTCCCTCCTTTGAGTGCCCCTCAGCCAGCAGCTGGCTACAAGGGGCACCCAAGCTGAGTCAGAGCTCTAGGTATTCATTCAGACACAGAGTTTGGATCGGCCCCGCCCCCTTTCTCCCCTTGTTTGTCTGATTGACTTTGATTGACAGCCATGGGAGCCAATCAGGAGGAGTGTCCTGGATGGCTGAGGGGATCAAGGACATTGCTGGAGAGAGAAGGCGCTCAGGTAGTTAATTAGGGGGTGCTGAGGAGGCTGCTATACAAAGAAGGTTTTTTAGCTTAATGCATAGAATGCTAAAAAACCTTCTGCCTTTAAAACTCCTTTAAGATATCCTAATATTACTCATTTTAATCTTTTGATGGGGAAAGTGATCCAGCAGAGACTGAGACTGAGGTTGTGGTGGAGGCTCAGATTGGAGGCAGTGGATTAGGATGCTATGAGGCTTTGTGTGCAGTAGAAGTTGAAGTTGCGACTGTGGGTGCAGAGGAGCAGAAGAAAAACATTGAAGGCTGTGGGTTCAGCAATGGTGCAGTGGAGGCTGCAGAGGTAGTTGCTTCAGAGGCATGAGGGCAAGTTAAGGACTAGGGATGAGCCGAACACCCCCCCGTTCAGTTCGCACCAGAACCTGCGAACAGACCAATAGTTTCTGTGAACTTTAGAACCCTGTTAATGTCTATGGGACTTGAACGTTTGAAATCTAAAGTGCTAATTTTAAAGGCTAATATGTAAGTTATTGCCCTGTATGTATCAATGCAAAAAAAGTTTTATAAACTGCAGTTTTTTTCAGGAGCAGTGAATTTAACCACTTGCCTACTGTGCACCTACACCCCCTTCCTGCCCAGACAAAATATAAGCTTCCGGCACTGCGTCGCTTTAACTGACAATTGCGCGGTCGTGCAATGTGGCTTCCAAACAAAATTGGCGTCCTTTTTTTTCCCACAAATAGAGCTTTCTTTTGGTGGTATTTGATCACCTCTGCGGTTTTTATTTTTTGCACTATAAACAAAAATAGAGCGTCAATTTAAAAAAAAAAAATTTCCCTCAGTTTAGGCCGATACGTATTCTTCTACATATTTTTGGTAAAAAAAAATGCAATAAGCGTTTATCGATTGGTTTGCGCAAAATTTATAGCGTTTACAAAATAGGGGATAGTTTATGGCATTTATTTTTATTTTTTTTACTATTAATGGCGGCGATCTGCGATTTTTTTATTGGGACTGCGACGTTATGGCGGACATTTCGGACACTTTTCTGACATTTTTGGGACCATTTACATTTATACAGTGAACAATGCTATAAATATGCATTGATTACTGTATAAATGTGACTGGCAGTGAAGGGGTTAACCACTAGGGGGCGGGGAAGGGGTTAAATGTGTGTCCTATAAGTGTTCTAACTGTGGGGGGAGGGGGGGTGACTGGGGGAGGTGACCGATTGTGTCCCTATGTACAAGGGACACAATCGATCTCCTCTCTCCCTGACAGGGACGTGCAGCTCTGTGTTTACATACAGAGCTCCACGTCCCCGCTCAGTTACTGAGCAATCGCGTGTGCCCGGCGGCGATCGTTGCCGCCGGGCACTCGCACGGGATCCCCGCAGAGTGGCGGGTGCGCGCCCGCCGCCGGCGACACGCGCGCGCCCGCCCGCGGCTTTAAAGGGACATCACGTCATATGACGTGATGTCAGGATAATGGAGTCGTCTGCCCGCCGTCATTTGACGGTGGGCAGATGACAAGTGGTTAATAATGCTTAAAGTGAAACAATAAAAGTCAAATATTCCTTTAAATTTGTACCTGGGGGGGGGGGTGTATAGTATGCCTGTGAAGTAGCGCTTGTTTCCCGTGCTTAAAACTGTCCCCGCACAAAGTGTAATTTTTGAAGGAAAAAAGTAATTTAAAATCACTCGCGGCTATAATGAATTGTCGGCTCCTGCCAATTCAGAGAAAAGTCATTTATTAAAAAAAAAAAAAGCTTGAGGGTCCTCCCCAAATTCAATTGCCTGGCCCTTCAGGTCTGGTATGAATATTAAGGGGAACCCCGCCATCAAATTTAAAAAGAAAATAACGTGAGGTTCCCCCCGAATATCCATCCCAGACCCTTCAGGTCTGGTGTGGATTTTAAAGGGGGAACTCCACCCCAAATTTAAAAATTTAAAAAAATGGCGTGGAGTTTACCCAAAAATCCACACCAGACCCCTTATTCGAGCACACAGCCTGGCAGGCCGCAGAAAAAGAGAGGGGGACAAGAGAGCAACCCCCCTTGAACCGTACCGGGCCACATGCCCTTAAAATTGGGAGGATGCTTTGGGGGTCTGTGACCCCTCAAAGCACCATGTCCCCATATTGATGGGGACAAGGGCCTAATTCTAGCCCCCCCATGTGAATTGGTAATGAGGTACAAGGAAGTGTAAAGAACTGTAAAAAAAAAAAACACCTACATAGGAGCTGTCAAAGTCTGAAGCCACGTCATTTGCCTGGCTCTCTCCAGTGGAGACAGGCAGCGATGCGTTCGCTGGATCCCGGACCTGGATGAAGAGATCTTCTCATCGCTGGACCCCGGCAGAGAGGAGATCACTCATTGCAGGATACCGACAATGTTGGAGCGGAGACCGAGAGTGGATTACCACCGCTGGATTTATTTATTTATTTTAAATATAGGACTTTCTCCACGGTGTGTGTGTGTTTTTTTTTTACAATACTTTACACTTCCTTAGTAAAATGGTAGAGGTACAATGTACCCCATTACCAATTCACATGGGGGGGCCGGGATCTGGGTTTTCCAGATTCCGATAAGCCCCCCCGCCCGCAAACCCCCACAAAGGGTTGTGGGGATGAGGCCCTTGTCCCCATCAAAATGAGGAAATGGTGCTTTGAGGGGTCACAGACCCCAAAGCATCCTCCCAATGTTGAGGGCATGTGGCCTGGTACGGTTCAGGAGGAGGGGGCGCTCTCTCATCCCCCCTCTTTTCCTGCGGTCTGCCAGGTTGCGTGCTCGGATAAGGGGTCTGGTGTGGATTTTTGGGGGAACTCTGCACCATTTTTATTAAAATTTGGGGTGGCATTCCCCTTAAAATCCACATTAGACTTGAAGGGTCTGAAATGGATATTTGGGGGGAACCCCACATAATTTATTTTTTATTTGACGGCAGGGTTCCCCTTAATATCCATACCAGACCTGAAAGGCCTGGTAATTGAATTTGTGTTGACCCCCACATTTTTTTTTATGGATGACTTTTCTCTGAATTGCCAGGAGCCGACAATTTATTATAGCCGCTAATGATTTTAAAATTACTTTTTTCCCTTCAGAAATTACACTTTGTGCAGAGACAGTTCTAAGCACAGGAAACAAGCGCTACTTCACAGGCATACTATACACCCCCCCCCCCCCCCCCAGGTACGAAATTTAAAGGAATATTTCACTTTCATTGTGTCACTTTAAGTATTATTAAATTCACTGCTCCCTAAACTTTTTTGCATTGATACATGTCCCCTGAGGCAGGACCCAGGTCCCCAAACACTTTTTAGGACAATAACGTGCATTATAACCTTTAAAATTAGCACTTTAGATTTCTCCCATAGACTTTTACAGGGTGCTTTCCAAATTTGCCGCGAACACGTCAAATTGTTTGCTGTTTGCCGAACAGGCAAAGTTCGAGTCGAACATGAGTTTGACTCGAACTCGTAGCTCATCCCTATTAAGGAAACTGAGGCTGTGAACAGAGGTGTACACACACACACATAGGTTAGGATACTCAGGGAAGCACACTGATTCCTTGCTTGAGCAGTGACTAAGTGCCCTGCTTGATTTTAAATGGAAGTTCAGATCCAGCATGCTGCTGTGTCATGTGATGCCTCTCGTGATGCAGCTTTGAGACTTTGGGTATCCTTACTCGCTCAGGGGCCTAGTTTTTAGAGAGAAAAGGGGATGAAATTTCCATACAAAATATCTGATGCCAGGGTCCAGGTTATTTCTCCTTGGCCAAAGCCTTTCTAATCCTACAGGCAATACAACTTGCCTCTGAAGATCTTGAAATCTGATTTACTTGTCCTTGTATTCTTGGGAGAAGGCTGCTCAAGGAGAAACAACTGGGCTTAGAGTAGAGAATGTGTTGAGAACAACCAACTTCAGAAAGGAGGCATGGAATGTGTTGAGAATGTGGAAACAAAAAGGAAGACGTAGCTTCAAAGACATGGGATTGATCTTGGTTGAAACCTCAAAAGGACCAACATATTATGGAGCAAACCTAGCAGGGGTCATTTTATGGAAAGGTTTTGACTCCAGGTCGGAAGTGTCTGGAAGTAAAATTGAGATTTTTTTGTGCCGGGACAAAAGTATGTTGATAGAGGTTTGCATTTTAGCTGGGGCACATCATCAACTCGAGGAATAGGAGTTGGTACCCCGGGATGCTTATGAGAAGCTAAAAAGAAAATAAATTACCTGCAGTTTAAATTGTTGAGGTTATTATGGGCAAGCTCAGGCCAAGGCAAGAGAGGCCCAGTTCTCATAGTAGGCAGAAAAGAGAGCGGATGTACTGCTCAGTTTGCGACTTGTTTAAGAGTTGTAAGCAGATGAGAATTGATGAGAGATGTTTTGCCTAGAGGAATGTTTTTTTTTTTTTTTTAATGGAGGCCAACTGCCACAATGAGAGTAGGTGGAATATTGGGCTCAGGCGCAGAGGAGGCCAAAGGCTTACGAGTGTGTATCAGCGCAGGTATTTCTGGAATCGTGGTTGTATATAATGACGGAATTAAAGCAGGAAAAGGAAAAAGGTATAAACAGACATGCACTTTTATTCCTCAATCGCCAACAACTCAGACAAGAGACAAGAACATAAACTGCACTAGGAATTGTGTTCATACTGGTATTGCGTGTAGCAGCCCACAAACAAGAAACCAAAATCTGAATGACTTCAGCCATGCTGAAAATGCCAGATGTCAGAACAAAGATAAGCCTGGAGCCAAGCATCACAGCCTTTTATGTGAATGTCAGATATTAATGTGTGATTTTTAAGTGTGCTGGTGGTAAAACATATACGGTATGCATACTTTGAACACTGGAGGGAAACTGTGGTAAAAATGCAAAAACTACATAAATATTGGCCTATGTAGGACAACATGTGTATACATCTAATTTGCCAGCCACAGTGGAATGCGAGAATAACTGAGACAATCCTAAAGCACTGCCACCCTGTAATTCCCCATCTAACCAGATGTATTTTTAGTACTAAACATAGAATTTTCAGTGTCATTCCAAACCTCTAAAGAAAACCTGTAAAATAAAAATAGCACAGGCCCTTGTTGTACTGCAGTTTGAGATTACTGGTTAGCCTTAAAGCTTGGGGAAGAAATTCAAGACATTGTATGACGTGTTTACGAAGCCGGAAGCATGCTTGTACACTCACAGGAAAAGTTGCATACATTTTATGTGTGCATCAAGAAATCATCTTAAAAGAGAAGTGTGGGTTTTAAAAAAAATAAAGAATCATACATACTCAACTAAATCTCTGTCCCCTGACACCCCTTTGACCACTGACTGCTCAGTTATTAGACATGTACATTCGTTTTTGTTAGAATGCATTTTCTTCCGAAAATCGGGTATTTTCGTTATCGTTTTAACGAACGAAAACGAAAGCGCAAGAATCGAAAACCAAAAGATCCGACATAAAAAATGCTTTATTTTTGTTTTTGTTCAGATCCGACGATTTTCGATGCTTTGTCGAATTTTCGTTGTTCAATTCGACAAAGCATCGAAAATCGTCGTTCTGAAAACAGTGAATAGGTAGAAATTGAACAACGAAAGTGAATACAGTGAATATAGCTACCTATATTCACTGTATTCACTTTCGTTGTTCAATTGAACGCCGAAAATTCGACAAAGCATCGAAAATCGTCGAATTTTCGTCATTCAATTTCTACCTATTCACTGTATTCAGAACAACCATTTTTGATGTTTTGTCGAATCGAACAACGAAACTTCGACAAAGCATCGAAAATCGGCATTTTCGGACGAAAACTTTCCCCTGACGAAAACGACATAAATCAAAACTATTTTATTTATCATCAAAAGGCCAGTCCTCGCGGACCGCAAACATACAGTAATAACAGTAGAGACAATAGGTCTTGTATACAGGTACAAATATACATGTGGATCCATAATCATAGACACAACATTTCAGTGCAGTAAAAAAGTATAGCTGAGCCCCGGTAAGGATGTGTCTATCAGGGTTTAGAACTATCACCTCGTACTCCGGTGGCGGAGTCCGGTCAGACTAACCTCCAGATCCGTTTTCCGTTTTCCGTTTTCAGTATGTGAAATAGAGTAAAAGTAAAAGAGTATAGTAGAAGGGAGTAAAGAGAGGTACAGTGAAAGATGGGCGGGGGGGGTTGCACGAGCAGGTTCGGTATAAGGCGCCCCTAGGGGCGTAGAGTGTATCTAGTCCGTTCCCGGACAATCAGCTTGTCTAGAGAGCAGGTACTACACCTGCGGCTGGGTTAACGTCGGGCAGTCAGTCTCTCTAAGACTCTGACCTTCGTCCGAGTACTTAAAAATGTTGTACAGCTGCCATGTCTCAGAGTATGTCTCCTGACGCTGTTGGCTGGAGAGGATCAAGTCTTCCATTCGACTGATCTCGTCTACTCTATTCAGCCAGAGGGCGATAGTCAGCGGGTGAGGGGACTTCCAAAAGGTGACGCACCACTGATTTCTTGTAGACTCCTGGTGGTATGTTGGTTGTGTAGGAGTGGAATGGAAAAGGTTAAATTGCGCTCATTAATACAATCAAAAATAGCTGCGATCATAAAAGTGTTATACAACACAAGAATACTGTAACCAAAAAATGAGATCGCGCTGAAAATACATGTAAATAACTCCAAACGGCTATTATAACATGTATACAGATAAATATTATCTAAGTGGTTTAGCTAATTCAGCATGTGCACAGATAAAACATTTCCAAAATGTAAATAAATATCTCCAACGTAAATGTCCATCAGCATATGGGTGAGTTCATCGATATATATTCCCACAGGTGCCAAAATTACACGGTTGGAAAAGTGTGGTATAGAAAGAACCTCCACCGAAGTCATATAAAGCCTCTTACCAGACGGACATATATTATGGGCATAATATAGTTAATGCTGCTCCTTAGCAATCAGGGAGAGATCCAATGCGGACAGCCTGGTTGTCAGATTTAGGTATGAGGTGTCTCCGAATTATCCACAGACATAAAAGGACAAGAAGCCTCACATAGCATAAAATCCTTATTTATTTGAATAAAACAAGAAGTCTTGCACTTACATCAAGTTGCAGAAATCGAGGCGAAAAAAACACATCAGCCGGCCGGCTTGAATACACAGCCCGTATTCCGGGTAGAGAGATGGAAAACACGCGGTGACGTCAGAACGTCTCCTCCCTACGTTTCGTCTGAGCAGACTTGATCACGGGACACAGGCGGCGTTCTGACTCACCGCTATAAATGTAAACAATACGTCACGTGCAGCCTCGATGTGGGTAGAGACACAACGCTGCACGATCGCCATGTTGGTTTCTGGATGTAAAGTAAGCAATGCAGCAATATGAACTGCGCACTGCCCATACTCTCAGAAATACATGGAAAAAGTATATATAACCATTAGAAAAGAAAAAATGTTAAAATGAATTAACATATGATCTAATCAATGCCGATAATCAATTTAAATAATTAGAAAAGAATCTTTTTAAAATCCATAAAAATGAAATTAGAATTAAAATTGAAAATAAAAATAAAAAATAATGACAAATGACATAAACCTCTATGTACAGAGGAAATTTATAATGTCTGGATGTAGTACATTACATATGGACTATGAGTCTATGGAACTTCACAACAAGGAAAAAAAAATTTCCCCATATGCCGGGGGAGGCCCAGGGGGGGGCTACATCCACCCAAATAG
Source organism: Rana kukunoris (assembly GCA_029574335.1). Taxonomy (NCBI): domain Eukaryota; kingdom Metazoa; phylum Chordata; class Amphibia; order Anura; family Ranidae; genus Rana; species Rana kukunoris. The sequence goes on along the minus strand of CM056052.1, from coordinate 160,562,393 downwards.
ATAAATAAACCAAAAAGGGGTCCTCAGCGTTGGCTCCACTTCACATCGAGACCCCAAAGTGAAGAGCATAATAGTTTTATCCAAAAAACCAAAAAACCAAATCACATGTCTGTCAGGGAGATGAGAACTCTGATTTTTATGACTGTGACTATTAAGGAACAAACAATATAATGGCATAACATTCATGAATTGGCTATAAAGCAGTTAACGTCAACTTCTATATTTAAGCCAAAAGGTGTGTAGCTTTTTAGTTTGTGAACCCAGGACATTTCAAGTTTAGAGATAGTTCTCACCAAATGACTCCCTCTCCAATGGGGACTAAATTTGTCTATTCCTAGAAATATGGTGCCCTTTGGGTTTCTATTATGTGCGGTAAGGTAATGTTTTGATACCGAATGTTTGGTGAACCCCAGGCGGATGTTATTAATATGTTCGTTCAAACGAACTTGAAGGGGGCGTTTAGTCCTGCCCACATATTGCAGGCCACACGGACACTGTAGTAAATAGACTACCCCTGTAGTAGAACAGGTAATAAATGGTTTGATGGTATAATGTTTGGCTGTACAAGTGGAACCAAAAGTGATAGTTCTCTTGGAACTACACCCATTAAGAGAACATACTTGGCATTTACCACATTTGTAGTAGCCAGTAAGTTCTGCAAAAAACCTGGAATCCGAACTAGGAGGGTTCAAAATATTGGGGGCCAGTTTTTCTTTCAGACATGGAGCACCCCTAAAAACTACACAAGGTCTGTCTGGTAATAGTCCTCCCAGGACACTGTCGTTTTTTAAAATGTGCCAATGTTTGCCAACAATGTGCTTTACATTGGCATGCTGACACGAGTAATTGGTGATAAAGGGGCTCCGAAAGTGATTATTATTCTCTTTGTTTGATCTAACCGTCAATAGATCTGCCCTATTAATCTCATGTACGGCAGTCAAAGTCTCGGACAAGAACTCACTAGAGTAACCCTTCTCTAAGAATCTTTGAGTGAGGACATCAGCTTGTTCCATGAAAGTTGAATTTTCAGTACAATTCCGTTTTATCCGAAGGTACTGACTTTTTGGCACTGATTTTAACCAAGAAGCATGATGACAACTGGTGTTGGGAATGAATGCATTTCTGTCAGTGCCCTTAAAAAATGTTGAGGTAACAAACTTGCCGTTAGAGATGGAAATGGTCAGATCCAAAAAATTAATTTTATCGGGGCTGATCTCCCTACTCAAACGGATACCCCTATCATTTAGATTGAGGAAGTCTATAAAGGCCACAAGATCAACCTCTGGACCGTCCCACAGGAGGAGGATGTCATCTATGTACCTAGCCCACAACACTATTTGGGGTCTAGTTGTTACACAGACGACATCCTCCTCCCACTTGGCCATGTACAAATTCGCCAAACTGGGGGCGAACTTAGCGCCCATGGCGACACCCTTGTCTTGTTTGTAAAATTGTCCATTAAACCAAAAAAAATTGTGCGAAGCTGCATAATCTAATAGTTCCATGATGTAAAGGACTTGTGCATGAGGCAAACCTGAATCCCTTTCCAAATAATACGATACTGCATCCAAACCCAAATGATGCGGGATCACTGTATATAGTGAGGTGACGTCCGCCGTCACCATCAGAAGATTTTGTGTGGGGATGAGATCAGTCAACAGATTGATAATGTGCCTCGTATCTTTGACATACGAAGGCATCCTACGTACCAATGGTTGCAGAAAAAAATCTATATATTTGCCCACCCGGGAGGTGATGGAATCAATTCCACTAACTATAGGCCGTCCCGGGGGGCAAGTAGGATTTTTGTGCACTTTAGGAAGGTAATAGATAACCGGTGTTCTAGGGGACTCCGGTATCAAAAAAGCCCTTTCTTTTTTATTTAGTATCTTAGATTCGAAACCTTTAGTGACTAACTTAGTTAGCCTCTTTTTATATTTATTACCAGGATCTAAGGTAAGTGGGGTATATGTCTCTGTATCGGAGAGTATACGATACATCTCCTGCATATAGTCATCTTTATTCAGAACGACAATACCCCCCCCCTTATCAGCTGGTCGGATGACAACATGTTTATTCTCGCATAGGGTTTTTATACCTGATTCAATAATTAATTTGTTCCTTATATTTTTTACCTGAATATCATCCAGGTCCTTCAACAATAAATCCCTAAATACCTTCAAGGAAGGAGCCAGATGACCTGGTGGGTTATATGTGGAGGCATTGGATAGGCCTGAATGTACATAATTTTGAAAAGTAGTTTGAGATGAATTAAATGGGTTGGAAGCTACATACCGTTGAATACTGAGCTTCCGGACATATTTGTGGATGTCCATGTATGTGTTAAATTTATTTAAGTTTTTAGGGGGGGCATATTTTAACCCTTTGTCCAATACTGTTAGTTCTGCGTCTGTGAGGTGATGTGAGCTTAAATTGAATATGCCCGCACCAACTACTTTCTCGACCTTTTGGGACTGAATGCGCCACCCCCCTCTGGTCCCTCTTTTAGTTCTCCTAGTCTTTTGATGCCTTGTCCTACGCGGGGAAAATCCCATTGAGAGGGACCTTGACCACCTAAAGGCCTATATCCCCCAGTGATGTCAATACCCGTATAAGTCATTGTAGGAGTCTGATAAGCTCCTCCCTCAGGATTATTACCTTCCAAAGGTAGGAAGCTATTATATGTGGAAATGTTGTAGTCACTATCATGATCTTCTGTATAGTGGACTACACCTTTATCCACTTGCCCTGATGGCCATTGATAGTTCAGGGTTTGTCCCTCTATAGGCCCTTGGTATCCCTGATATTGATTCATGGGGTGATTACTGTAGTTGTAAAAATTAGGTGCGGGTGTCCGGAGTTGGCCCCCCCTTCCTCTCACTGTTGGGGTTCCTGTACGGGGGCGTGCCCCCCCACGGGGATGGAAACCCGGAGGAGGGAAAGGTATACCTCTCTGTCCACCTCCACCTCTTCCCATATTATTGGGATAGGTGGCCGGAGGTTTTTTGTTTGCCTTTGCATTCGGTATCAAAACATTACCTTACCGCACATAATAGAAACCCAAAGGGCACCATATTTCTAGGAATAGACAAATTTAGTCCCCATTGGAGAGGGAGTCATTTGGTGAGAACTATCTCTAAACTTGAAATGTCCTGGGTTCACAAACTAAAAAGCTACACACCTTTTGGCTTAAATATAGAAGTTGACGTTAACTGCTTTATAGCCAATTCATGAATGTTATGCCATTATATTGTTTGTTCCTTAATAGTCACAGTCATAAAAATCAGAGTTCTCATCTCCCTGACAGACATGTGATTTGGTTTTTTGGTTTTTTGGATAAAACTATTATGCTCTTCACTTTGGGGTCTCGATGTGAAGTGGAGCCAACGCTGAGGACCCCTTTTTGGTTTATTTATCTATTTGGGTGGATGTAGCCCCCCCCTGGGCCTCCCCCGGCATATGGGGAAATTTTTTTTTCCTTGTTGTGAAGTTCCATAGACTCATAGTCCATATGTAATGTACTACATCCAGACATTATAAATTTCCTCTGTACATAGAGGTTTATGTCATTTGTCATTATTTTTTATTTTTATTTTCAATTTTAATTCTAATTTCATTTTTATGGATTTTAAAAAGATTCTTTTCTAATTATTTAAATTGATTATCGGCATTGATTAGATCATATGTTAATTCATTTTAACATTTTTTCTTTTCTAATGGTTATATATACTTTTTCCATGTATTTCTGAGAGTATGGGCAGTGCGCAGTTCATATTGCTGCATTGCTTACTTTACATCCAGAAACCAACATGGCGATCGTGCAGCGTTGTGTCTCTACCCACATCGAGGCTGCACGTGACGTATTGTTTACATTTATAGCGGTGAGTCAGAACGCCGCCTGTGTCCCGTGATCAAGTCTGCTCAGACGAAACGTAGGGAGGAGACGTTCTGACGTCACCGCGTGTTTTCCATCTCTCTACCCGGAATACGGGCTGTGTATTCAAGCCGGCCGGCTGATGTGTTTTTTTCGCCTCGATTTCTGCAACTTGATGTAAGTGCAAGACTTCTTGTTTTATTCAAATAAATAAGGATTTTATGCTATGTGAGGCTTCTTGTCCTTTTATGTCTGTGGATAATTCGGAGACACCTCATACCTAAATCTGACAACCAGGCTGTCCGCATTGGATCTCTCCCTGATTGCTAAGGAGCAGCATTAACTATATTATGCCCATAATATATGTCCGTCTGGTAAGAGGCTTTATATGACTTCGGTGGAGGTTCTTTCTATACCACACTTTTCCAACCGTGTAATTTTGGCACCTGTGGGAATATATATCGATGAACTCACCCATATGCTGATGGACATTTACGTTGGAGATATTTATTTACATTTTGGAAATGTTTTATCTGTGCACATGCTGAATTAGCTAAACCACTTAGATAATATTTATCTGTATACATGTTATAATAGCCGTTTGGAGTTATTTACATGTATTTTCAGCGCGATCTCATGTTGGTTGTGTGCAGGAGGAAGTAAGCCGGGTCATCCGTCACTGTGTACCCTGTAAATTTTTGGGTGATCCGGCGTACCTCTCCCCAGAAGCCCCTGATCCGTGGACAGGCCCAAAACACATGCAGCAGGGTGCCTTTATCTTGCTGGCATCTCCAGCAGGTGTCGGGAGTGTTGGGAAATAGTCTATTTAGGAGGTCTGGGGTCCTGTACCAGCGAGTAAGAACCTTGTAGTTCGTCTCCTGGGTTTTCGCACACAAAGATGATTTGTGTGCGAAGCGGATCATGGTCTGTTTTTTGGTGGTCGAGAACCGCGTATTTAGGTCCTTTTCCCACTTCGTCAGGGCCGGGATCTGGTAGTCCCCGGGGGGGCGATCAGCATAGCATATAGCAGGGAAAGAGCGTGAGGGAGCACTTCAGTCTCTTCATACAATTCCTCCAACTCTGTCAGTGGTACCTGTCCAGCCGGGGGGGCTGGGATGCTATTCAAAAAATGGTTCAGCTGGTTCGCTCTCAGAAAGTCGAGGCGGTAGGCGCCGTCAGGGTCCGTTAATTCCGCTGCCATTCTCCACCTCCCCCCGCGCGAAAATGGGAGGCCTGGAGGAGACCAGCTCCTCCGAGGTCAATAAACCTCCGTTCCTGTAGGCCTGGTCCGAAGAGCGGGTGTCCGATGATAGGTCTAAGAGGGGAGTCTCTGGAGGCTAGGGAAAGCCGGGTAAAGAGACCCGCACATATCTTAATCGTGTTCCCTACTAATGGGTGGCGCATGATCTCTGGGGGGAGCGAAGCCGAGCATCATGGAGCACGGTGTAAGGGAGTTCTGACCTGGCTCTGCTCGACTTGCGTCCATAGCTTATTATTTCTGTGGCGACACCAATCAATTAATCTCACCAGGTGAGTTGAATGGTAATAAGTCTTGATGTCCGGCAGGGCCAGACCACCATGTAATTTAGGGAGGGAGAGGACTGTTCTGTGTAGCCACGACCTTTTCCCTGCCCAAAGGAAATGAATAAACGTGGAGTGTACCTGTTTGAAGTAATCACCTGGGATACGGATCAGTAGGGCCTGTAGGAGGTACAAAAATTTGAGCAGGATCGTCATCTTTAAAATGTTGCACCTACCCACCCAAGAGTGCAGTCCCCCAGTCCACTGAGTCAGTAATTTCCGAACCTCTGTCAGGAGGGGGGGGGGGAGTTCAGTTGGTAGAGGTGTGTGAATGAGGGGGGGATGTACGTCCCTAGATACTTTAGTGCAACTTCCGTCCATTTCAGGTTAAACCCAGTTTAAAGTTGGGCGAGCTGTTGCTGTGGGATCCCTATGCCCATGGCCTCTGACTTCGTCAGATTGATTTTTAATATGGAGAGCCTACCATAAGTAGCAAATTCCTGGAAAAGGGCCGGGAGGGAGGCGTTGGGGTCTGTAAGGGTAAAAAGCAGGTCATCTGCGTATGCGGAGACTTTGTATTGCGCTTTTGTGGTGGGTATGCCTTTGATGGCAGGGTTTAGACGGACATGGCATAGGAAGGGCTCCAGTGACAGCGCGAATAGGAGAGGTGACAGGGGGCATCCCTGTCTCGTCCCGTTGGTTATTGGGAATGAGTCTGACAGTACCCCATTGGCCCTCACCCGTGCCGTCGGTCCATTGTACACCGCTGCCACCCAGTTCTTCATTTTATCTCCCAGTCCTATGTGTTCCAAGGTAGACATCATAAACTGCCAGTCCACCCGGTCAAACGCCTTTTCGGCGTCTGTCCCTACAAACAGACTAGGTGTTTTACTGGAGGATACTATGTGTAGGAGGTTAAGCACCTTGATAGTGTTGTCCCGGGCTTCCCTCATGGGCACGAAGCCCACCTGTAGATGTATCAGACTCGGGAGGTGTCCCTGAAATCTGGATGCCAGGATTTTGGTGAACAATTTAAGGTCTGTATTGAGGAGGGACATGGGACGATAACTCCCGCAGCTAGCTGGGTCCTTACCCTCTTTTAAAATTACCGATATTTGGGCCTGCAGTGTGGTGGCGTGGAAGGATTTCCCCGAGCCTAACTTGTTGAACAACCTCACCATATGTTGACCCAGTGACGGTAGTAAAGTCTTATAGTATGCTATGGTAAGGCCGTCAGGGCCTGGGGCTTTTCCCGGTTTGGCGCTCTTCAGTGCAAGTTAAATCTCTGGTAGTGTAATGGGGTCTTCTAGACTGTCTCGGGCCTCAGTGGGTAGTGAGGGCATCAGGGACGTGGAGATATAGTCTTGTAGTGATTCCTTCGAAGTAGGGGGCTTGGCTAGGTTGTATAGGGAGCTATAAAACTGCCTAAATTCACATGAAATCTGCTGTGGAGTGGAGTGCTTCTGCCCTTTTGAGGACAGTACGTGTGGAATATACGAGGCCAGTCGACGGGAGCGCAGTGTGTTAGCCAGCAACCTGCCTCATTTATTACCCGATTCGTAGGTGTAGCGTCGGCAGGTCTGAAGCGCCGCTTTGGCCTTGAAGTGTAGGAGGTCCGTGACCTTAGATCGAAGCATATCCAGTTCCGCGCCGACCTGCCTACTCGGGGTTATTTTATGTGTGGCTTCTAGCGTCCGCAACCTAGTAAAGAGCGAGTCCAATTGTGCCGAGCGTTCCTTCTTCAGCCGCGAACCGTGCTTAATAAGCACTCCCCGAATTACCGCCTTATGTGCCTCCCACACCACACCCACGTCGCTGTCCGGGGAGCTATTAGTGGAGAAGTAATGTCCCAGTTCTGTGGTGACGTCTGTCATGACCTCTGTATTTTGTAGAAGACCTTCGTTAAGTCGCCACATTGGCCTCTGACCCCCTTTTAGATCAGAAATGGAATACTTCAAGGTAATTGGGGCGTGGTCGGACCACGTAATCGAGCCAATGTCAATGTCCTGAATCGCATCTAGTTGCCCATGTGGTAGAAGGAAGTAGTCGATCCTCGAATATGTTCGGTGAGGTTTGGAGAAAAAGGTGTATTCGCTTCCACATATCTCGGGTCAGGGATGTCTTCCCGGTGGACGTGTCTTCAGTCGGGATTAGGGATACGTTCAGGTCGCCCCCTAATTTCAAATGTCCTTCCGCGAACCGTCGGAGCTGTATCAGGGTTTTCCGCATGAAAACGTCCTGTTGAACATTGGGGGCGTAGAGGTTGGCAAACGTCACCTTCTTGTCTCCTATCCTGCCCTTCAGAAAGAGGAAACGTCCCTCTTTGTCTGACTGGACATCCGGGGGTGTCCAAGGCACCCTCGCAGAGACCAGTACAGAAACGTCCCTACTCTTAGCTTCTGTATATTGAGAATGGTGTGTCGTGGGATAGAATCTTTTTGTCAGGAGCGGTGGGTTTGATTTCTTAAAGTGCGTCTCCTGGAGGAGCACAACGTCTGCTCCCAGGCACCGCATGTCTTGCAGCAACATGCGCCTCTTTTCGGGGGAGTTAAGGCCCTTGACATTAAATGATGTCACCGTTAGCACATCCATGCTCGCGCAGTATGGGGGGGGGGGGGCAGTTAAGATGAGCGGATGCGTCTAAGTGGGGGGTCCCAGATCTTCACCCGCAATATGGGGCAGTGGAATAGGGGAGGGGGGAGGAGGAAGTGTTGGAGGGAGAGGAGGGGGCAGAGGGGTAAGAAAAGAAGAGGGGAGGAATAGGTAGAGGTAGAAGAAGGAAAAAAGAGCTCAAATGGTAGGCACCAGGCGGGGCCTCCGAGAAGCTTCTACTAAGATAGCTGAAATCAGCTATAAGCGCTCTCTGGGATATCCCCAGGTATCGATCGCAACACTAATTGGGGGAGATGAACTAGACAGGGACAGGAAACGAGCCCTCGACCCTCTCCCCCTCACTTCCGCCAACACCTGTATAATATGAAATAGCATAACTTGAACCGACATTATACATTATAAACAACAGTAACAGTAGAACTAGCAGCAAAAAGTGCAATTTAAATACATACATATACATACATATGTATGAATGAAAATCTTATATAGCGCGGCGCATGCGAATTGAATCGCCTCTGGGCGCTTGTTGTTTCTGTCTATCTGGTCATCAAAAGAGCAGAGTTTTTATCTGTCTTCTGAAGCTCAGGTAGTTTTCCTCCAGCCGAATGCTGGTTGGTAAAGCGTTCCATAGTTTGGGACCCTGGAAGGCAAACCTTCTTTCTCCTTTGGACTTGTATCTGACTTTGGGTATCTTGACCAAATTTTGGTCGGTGGATCGCAGAACGCGATTGGGATTGTGGGCTTCTATCTTTTCGCATAGATATTGGGGGGCCTTCCCATGGATGCACTTATGTGTCAGACAGAGTGTTTTAAAAACAATTCTGTCTTTTACTGGCAGCCAGTGAAGGGCTCTCAGTGAAGGTGAGATGGATTCCCAGGGTTTTTTCCCAGTCACAAGTCTGGCGGCCGTATTTTGAACGACTTGCAGACGAGCGATTTGGTACTTAGGGAGTCCAAGGTAAAGGGCATTTGCATAGTCCAATCTGGAGTTCACAATTGTTCCCACCACGACTGCTACGTCTTCTTTGGGGATAAACGGAATAAGTTTGCGTAGTAGGCGCAGCAGATGGTGTGATCCGCTGACTACTGACCCTATTTGTGCGTCCATTGTCATGTAGGTGTCAAAGATGACCCCAAGACTTTTGACTTTGGAGCTAGGGGAGATGATCTGGCCCAGAATGGGCGGGGGTGTCCAGGTTATTGTCGGCTGATTCTTGCGACTGGCATGAAACAGAAGGAGTTCTGTTTTGGAGCTGTTGAGTTTAAGATAACTCTTGGTCATCCAGTTTTCTATCAAAGAGAGACAATTCTCTAAACTGGGATGATGATTCTTTTTATTGCAGATGCGAAAGTACAGTTGCGTGTCGTCTGCATATGAGTGATAAAGCAGTTGTTGACTACTGATGATTTCAAAGAGAGGGCGAAGATAAATGTTGAAGAGCACCGGTGACAGAGGTGAGCCTTGGGGGACTCCACATGATACCGTGCGTTTTTCAGAAATGAAAGGTCCTAATTTCACTGTTTGTGATCGGTTTTCCAAAAAAGAGGCGAACCATGATAGATCACTTTCTGCGACTCTGGCTACCTCAGCCAGCCGAGTCAGTAACAGTTTGTGATCTACCGTATCAAAGGCTGCGCTTAGGTCCAACAGAACCAGGAGACAAGATTCTCCTTCGTCTGCGGCCTCGAGAGCGTCGTCCCATATTTTGAGCAATGCTGTTTCCGTCCCGTGTCCGGGACGGAAACCTGATTGGAATGGATCAAGTAGGTTGTTGGTATCTAGATGCTGTTGCAGCTGTTGTACCACTACTTTCTCCATTATCTTGGATAGAACATTTAGGCCTGTTATGGGACGGCGGTGATTAGGGTCCTTGGGGTCTAGGGTGGGTTTCTTCAAGATGGGCTGGATTATGCCCTCTTTCAGCAAGGCGGGCACTATGCCTTCCTTGAATGACTGGTTTATGAGCTGCGTGATGGGTAGTGCCAAGATGTCGGCACATTCCTTCAGCAGCTTAGTGGGGATAATATCATTAGGCGATGTGCAGTTTCGCAAAGTACCGATGACATTTCTTGTGGCATCAACGGAGATGGGTTCCAGAGTGAACTTGGTTGATTGTGGAAGGTTCCTATGGGTATTCTGTGGTTGATTAAGGGGGTGGTTGCAAGGGGTATTATTTTGTCGAATGCTTTCCCGGATTCCCTCAATTTTATTGATGAAGAAATCAGACAATTCGTCGCAAAACTCTTGGGTATCTGAATTCGGGGCTTCAAGACAGCCTGGATTCATGGTCTGACTGACCAGCTTGAAGAGTTCGCGAGGGCGATTTAGGGCGCTATTGATAGCCTTAGAAAAATAATTTTTCTTGGCTTGGAAGATTTCTTTACGGTATTTCCTTGTTGTTGTCTTGTAGCTGATCAGATTCTCTGCTGACGCGCTTCTTTTCCACGCTGCTTCCGCTCTTCTGCGCTCTTGCTTCAGTAGCGATAGCAGGTCTGTAGTAGCACTGTATTTATGGCATCCAATGTATCTGAGACTGTTCGGAGTGGTTGGAGTGTTTTTATTTTATTTCCTAAGGTAGATTTGAAGAGTTCCGAATGGAGCTTTTTCTGAGATCTAGTCCAGTGTGTTATCACCGGCTTAGGTGTTTTTATCAATGGGGGAATTTTGGAAATTATGAATTTAATTGCATGGTGATCTGTCCATGGCAACGATTCATTTTTCAAAATACTTATTTCCAGATTTTGTCTGAAAATTAGGTCGAGTGTGTGGCCTGAAGCATGTGTGGGGCCACATACTAGTTGTTGTAGTCCTAATCCTTCCAGGTGGTCAATACAGGCGTCGGCAATCGGATCCTGTGAGGAGTTGGCCCAGAGATTGAAGTCCCCGAGCAGCAAAAAATGTTTGCTATTCAGGGTATAAGTGGAGATAAATTCCGTCAGTGATGCTAAAAACTGCGATTTTGGCCCGGGTGGCCTGTAGCAGAGTAGAATACGGATGGTCTCCTGGGGATTTGATTGCAGTTGTAGAGTAAGGGTTTCCATAAATGGAAGAGGATTTTGAAGGACTGGTTTAGTGATTGCAAGATGCGTCTTGTGGATCACCGCCAGGCCTCCTCCTCTTTGCCCTATTCTATTTTCCGTTATAATACGGTAGTTTTCTGGCACCAGTTCTCCTAGAATGGTGTTACAGTCGGCTGTGAGCCAGCTCTCTGTAATAAAGAGGCAGTCTAAATCGTATTGTAGTATGAAATCATGGATTTCCAGTCGGTGTTTTACTGCCGATCTTGTATTGATCAAAGCACATGATATGTGTTTGGGTTGGGATGGGTGACTGAGTTTTTTGACAGTCGATCGGTGATCGACTCTCAAGAGTTGCTCAGTTCTTAAGGACTTTTTGGTGACAGCTGGTAGTGTTGTGGCAAATCGCCTCAGACCCCAAATGGTTTCTGCCGAGTATCGCAGATTAGCCATAGTAGCCCGTCGGCGGGGGGGGGGGGGGCGGTGGTCGGGTGGCAATGGAGGGAAGATTCACTGAATCCTCTCTCCTGGCTTTGGTCCAGAGGAAGGCAAAAAAACCCTGGCCGAGCTATGTCAATGTGCTGGGTCAGGGAAAAAAATTCCTTCCTGATCCCTGAAAGGCGATCGGCAAAAAACCCTGGATCAAATTTGTGGTTAGTGAGGGGCAGGGGGTAGGAGATGTCTCTGTTGGAGGTGTACCAAGATGGCCGCTGGCCAGACACTGAGCCCAGGCTTGGGGGCTATCAGTGGGGTGGACTGGCAGCAGAAAGGCGGCTGGGTTAAAATCCTGGGGGTGGAGGGGGTTATCCAGGGGTGAGGGGGGGTATGCTGGGCAGTCAGGGCGAAAAATTAGGGGAAATAGGAAATCGATATAGAGCATAGGCTGGCGCGGATCGTTTCAGAAGAGCAAAAAAAAAAAATTTAAAAAAAAATCGGCGAGGGGTGAGGGATGGAGGCGGCAGGGAGAGAATGCCTCAATGGTGGACAGTGGAGGGGGTGTGGATGCCAGGACGGGGGGATTTTATTGTCTGCCTCCTGGGATCGGGTGCTGCGGCTTGTCCTGAAAAGGACGGCCGCCCACAGTGCCAGGGAGACAGGTAGAGCTAACCTTCCAAAGGAGGGGAGGAATGCTGGAGAGAGGCTGGAAACTGGAAGCTGGAGGGGAGGCCAGGTTCAGAAGCAGGCTGGAGCTGGAGCTGGGGGAGGGCTGGGCTGGGAAGAACCCTGCCTGCCTGTCTACCTGCTACGCCTGCCTGGAGCTATGACTCACACGTTCCTACTCCTAGGAACGAGCGCCGCTTGTAGCTCCTGGTGCAGAGAGTGCAAATGAGATACCCGGGGGTGTGGCCGGCCCAGGTTTATGAGCAACATCCTCCTGAATCTAAGGGCCAACCCATCTAGCAAACCAAGTCCCCCACCCCCACCGAATGGCTAACATCTCCCCCCAGGCATCCCCCAAACAGTGTGGGGCAGTATGGGGTTTCCTCAGCATCTATCACCCAGTCCCTTGTGTGATGGCAGCGGCCGCTGTATGTACCCCTCCGGGGGGCCCACCCAGTAATCCCCCCCAAAGTCCCCCAGATCCCACGTCCCCCCCCGGCATCAAGTCCCATGTCCCCCACCGTGTGAGAGCATGACAAACCTGGGGTCCATGTCCATAGGTCAGTCCGTAACGGCCAAGCTCCCCACGTGCAGGGAGAGGAGAGCAGCAACAGTCTCAGCGTCTGCAGGGCCTTTAATGTGTCCGGGCTGGATCACCAGGGGGTCCATCCAGTGTGCAGGGGGGGGGGGTTTGGCTAGTGGCGGGGGCCCCGTCTTCATCCAGGAGAGGCTCACTCAGCCGAGTGACCCCGGGAAAAGAGAGCAGCACCCCGGAGCATCGAATGGGGGAGGGGGGTCCGCAAGGCGTCCCTCCAGAGGCTAAGACCCGCAAGCGGGGCGGTCATAAACGGGGCAGGTAGGGGAGGAAGAGGAGATCTCCCCGCCGGAGATCATGTGAAGTGGCCATCCATCTCCGGACGTCTCAGGAAGGCAATCCACAGGGGGGGGCGACGTAAGAGTCTGAGGGTTTTTTTTTGTGTAGCTGGGATGGTGTATCGGCAGGGGCGGGTGACCCGGGTGTGCGGCCTACGGCCTACTCCCGTGCCGCTCCTTCTCGGGCCGAGTTGCGGCGTCGTCTGCCCCTCTGCGGGCGTGGGATCACGGGTCCTCTGTAGGCCGGTGGGGGAAGAATTATAGCCAGTCCCGGACTTGAATAGGCTCTGTACCCATAAAATGGAAGAGGGCCGGGAGATCTGAAGTGCACCGGAGGGTAAAGGCGTCCGCATCCCTCCGGAAGGTAACCGCCAGTCGGTATCCCCAGCGGTACGTATGTCCCGTTTGCCTGGCGAGATCCAGGAGAGGGTGCAGCAGCGCTCTACGGCGGAGGGTCGCTCTGGAGAGGTCGGGCATGATGCAAATTTCCCCCCCGTCCACCTCAATGTCCCCCAGGTCCCAGGCTCTGCGGAGGATGTCTTCCTTCTGGTTGTAGCGGTGCAGGCGGCACACTATATCTCGCGGCCTGTCCTGGTCCATCGGTTTAGGCCCGAGCGCTCTGTGCGCTCTATCCAGTACAATCGAGGCCTCCGGGTCCCCTAGAATGCCGCGGAAGATTCCGATCACCTTAGCGCTCACGTCTTCTGCATCCGTGGGTTCGGGTACACCGCGAATCCGCAGGTTATTGCGGCGGCTTCTGTCTTCCACGTCCTCCAGGTGGAGCTGTAATGTGATGGCCGCCTCACGATGCTGGTCCCGGGACAGCTCCAGAGCCGCCACTCGATCCGCCAGGGAGGACACCGACTCCTCACCCAAAGCCGAAAAAACTAAAAAAAAACTAAACAAAATATTCCAGTCTGCACATGTCTATCAGTTATGGGTCTTCAGTGAGCAGACAGTGCTGACTGTCAGTCATGGCTCTCTGCTTTGCCCCTCTAGTGCTTGGGTTGTAGAGGGGGTTTGGGGACCTGGCTCAGACTCTCAGTGACACACTAAGAGGCTGAGCCAGCTTCAGGTCAGGAATCTGGGTGAATGCCAACATTAAAGTCAGGGTTCCTCCAAAGCCTGGGTGGACCAAGTCATGTCAGCCGATAGAGGACTTTAGCATGCTGTTGGGTTAATATGGGTCACAGGAATGCAAAACAAAGTGCACTCCTGTGACCTACAGGAGAAGGCCAAAAGCTAAACTCCAGGCAAATAGCTAAATACAATGATTATTTATAGAAAATCTGCTCTACCTACCAAAACATTTGTATTTTCTTTCATTCTGTCCTGATATTCATGCAGCTCTACCATGCAGCACAACCCTGTCTAGTTAGAAGAGGGGACCTAATTTCTCTAAGCTGCAGTTTTCACTAAGACCTCTTTCACACTGAGGTAGTTTTCAGGCATTTTGGCGCTAAAAACTACCTCCTATTAATTTGCATGGGTGCTTTTACATTTAGGTGGTGCGCTTGCGGGACAGTAGAAAATGTCCTGCAAGTAGCATCTTTGGGGCATGTTTGGAGCACAGTAAAAAGTGCTCCAAAAACACCCCTGCCCATTGAAATGAATGGGCAGCACTTCCAAAGCACCACCAGAAGTGTCTTTCTTGGCTGCTATTAAGGTCGCGTTGTCACTTGACCTTAAAAAAGTGCCCCATTAGCGCCCGATAAGCGCTGCAAAAAAGACTGGTGTTTTAGCAGCATTTCGGTGTGAAATGATTACCTGCACTGCTTGCATTTAAAAACGTACATTTCATGATGCATTATTATTATTATTATTATTATAGAGATGCACTAATTTGTGTTTTTTATATAGAAGTTTGCATGTGGGCTTCATGGAATCTGGAAGCCCCCCTGTAAGAATGGGGCCCCCAGATCCCACCCTCCTCATATGATTGGATATCATGTACATTGTACCCCTACCCATTTACCTGAAAAAGCAGGGAAATTAAAAAAAAAAACGGTCATTTAGTAGTAAAATGGCTCTGAGCTGTCTTCTCCTGGTGCTGTTGTCTTCTTCAACACAAGTAAAAAATGCGCAATAAAACAATGCCTCAGGTATCATATCAGCAACATAGATATATGAGAAAAATGGACAAAGTCAGTAGGTAATAGTTTACATTGACTGACAAAACAGATAGGTAAATAGAGTCTGTAAGTTTTCGATAAGGGTATACACTCTCAGGGCTGCCATCAGAGGGGAACAGAAACCATGTTCCAATTCTATAGGAAAACAACAAGGGAAGAGGCGCCTCTGGGTGTAATAGTTTAAAACAATTTTAAAACTATTTAATGGTCACTCACATTTTAGAAGTGACAGGTAGGCATGTAACAAATGTTCCCAAGGAGAGGAGAGGTGTCATCCGGCCGTCACTTTCATCCAGGGTCTGCTGAGGTGCTGTATAGGGAGGTTGCACTTCCACCGCTGATGGAGGGTAGCCGGCTGCGACAGAGGATCCTCAAACCGAGGCGTGGAGCGCAGATGGACAGCAGGCGAGGGATAATGACGTCACCGGGTATGCGGCGCGTTTGGTCAGGCAGCGAATGACGTGGCTGCCACACTCCTTTCTCAAGCATCTGCCTGCTGTCCATCTGCGTGGAGAACCCCACGCCATTTGTTTGGCAATTTTTTTTGTCGCCTATTGTTTTACATTTAGCTTTCAGTGGCTGACAGCTGACGGTTCATCGGTAGCCCCTCCTTAGAAACCAGCTATATACAGTGTGTTTACAGTGTGTTTACAGTGTGTTTAAGGATATTTTTTTTTAAATGCATAAAAACTGCATGCAAAAACACATAAAAAACGCTGGTTTAAAAATGCACTGCAAAACATGCCTGAAAAACATATCAAGATAGATGTGAACCTAGACTTACTGAGTGCTTTGGACATCACTTTGAGACTGTTATAATAGTTAGAATCCATTGAAAGTGTAGTTGACCCACATTTGATTTGCTTCAGCTGCTTTTGCATTCCCATTAACTTTTATGGGAAGAAAAGCAGTTCTGATGCAAACAAAAGCATGTTGACACAAACCCTAATTCAGTTTAGTAGATCACAAGGTAGTAAAGCAATGGTTATGATGACAGCCTTTAAAAAGTAATTAACTGTGGCGGCTCCCATATTATTCTCCTGTTAGTTTTGTGAGTTTGATGTTCAACTTCCATAACAAATTCCCTAACATTAGATTTGGTTCCCTTAACCTCACTTTTGTTCTTTAACTAACGCTCACTGCTAATCACAGACAAACAAAGTAACAGCAGCGTAAAACAAAACATTCTTATGAAATTGTTGGTCTTAAAGCGGAGGTTCGCCCTAATAACAGGTATATCTGACCAACTTCCTTATTGTACGTACCTTGTAATCCATCTTTTCAATCTACTTCATTAAAAACAATTCTGGGTAGTCTACAGAGCATTTTTCATGATGTGAAAAATGGGCATTAAAAATTTCAAACACTCTGTTTTTTCACGGCATTTTTCACATTGTGAAAAAACGGTCGTGTGTAGGCTTTAACGGCTTTAACGGCGTGAAAAAAACGCACATGCTCAAAAGCAAGTTAGGAGACGGGAGCGCTCGTTCTGGTAAAACTAGCATTCGTAATGGAGATAGCAAATTTGTCACGCTGTAACAGACTGAAAAGCACAAAGACTGAAAAGCGCAAATCACCTCTCACTAAACTTTTACTAACATGAAATCAGCAAACGCAGTTCCAAGGGTGGCGCCATCCAAATGAAACTTCCCCTTTATAGTGCCGTTGTACGTGTTGTACGTCATCGTGCTTTGCTCAAGCATTTTTTTCCCCACGATCGTGGCAGGCTTGACAAGAATCATGTTGAAAAAAACATATTTTTTTCTAGACCATTAAAAAACGGTTGTGTGTACGCGGCATCAGGGTACCTATATACCAAGTCACATGGTCTTATAGTTCACATGGTAAAGTCACGTGACAATCTAAAATGCAGAAAAAAATATCACAGCGTATTATGCCCTATCGTAGGAGCTTAACCAGTATTGACCAGTGTGTATTTATCACTGCTTTGCTGTGCACACCTTTCAATGGGTATGTGTATAAAAGGCATGTATAATTTAAAAAAGTTCTAACTCTACTGCGTTGTATTATATATTTGCGCAAAACTGCTGTAAACCAAAAAGTTATATATTTGAGATAAGTTGTTTTAAATTTTCTTACCACGTTCCATACAATGTTTATAACAAATATTAATGTGCAGCAATTTCCTTGCTGTCATTCAATCCCAAAAGATTTTAATCAGATCTGTACCAATATTGCCTGTTCTGACAGATGTGATATCATTAAAGACTTTTCCCATTATGCTTATTAAGCTTTGCTGAGTGGTATCTGTTACAGTCATGAGCAATCACACTGTAATTTCTGAGAACCTCACTGATGGTGAAAATAAGCAGTCTCAGACTTCAAAGGACTTGTTTTGATAAACATCAGCACTGTTCCATTAAAATGCCTTTTTCTGATCTGTAATTAGCAGATTTTCGTATTCAGAGATTAGCATCTCAGTCATTACCAAAGGAATGTATCATAGACAGGTAAGCATTGCTGTGTGACCATTTAGGATAGAGTTAGACAGCGCCTAATACAGTTCAAGCATTGCTTGCCAAAATACTTACTTGCAGTGGTAGGAACAGCTGTAACAGGAGCAGATGTAGATGGTAACTTTTTAGGCCTGAATTTGTAATGGCCAATAAAGCCATCAGCAGTCAAGCTTAAGTCAGACAAAAATTGAATTAGCAGTTCATTTTTCTCAGATACAATAGGTCTGAAAGAAGGACAAAACAAAAATCACAAAAAGTACTATATTGCAAAGCATGTTTTTTTTTTGTAGTAAGAACAAATTAATTTCACTCTTAATCACAATAAAGTACAGTGGGGTCAATTCACAAAGCTTTATTTCCAGATTGCGGTTGTTATTTTAACGATTTTGCACGTTATTGAAGCTAGTTCAATTCACTAAACGATTTAACGCTTTGAAAAATCATCAAATAACGTTTCACTACACAGAACCAATATTTTAAGGTGTGGATCCTTATTGAAGAGTCAAATCGTTATTTTAAAGAGTCAAATCGTTATTTTAAAGAGTCAAATCGTTAAATATGTACAGAAGTGCAATTCACAAAGATTTTTTTGACAGTTATCGATCGTTAAGCAATCGTTAAATTAACACCTCCCTCAGGGTGGCGTTATGACATTTCCCAGGCGATATTTTGTTGTTAGAGGAAGCTTTTGGCGATTTTTGTAGTGTAGTGAAGTTTTTAGTAGTGTTGGGCAAGATAGAACCGTGCTCTATTTGAACTTAAAATTATCCAGAGGCGAAGAAGAACACGTTAGAATGTTGTTCAGATTTATAAACGTGTATTCCGTTGACATACTATTTTGGATGACTTTCCTGAAACCCAGGTGATAGCTAAATTCCGATTATCATCTCCCATGATTTATTCTCTGTATGAGGAAATACACATGGCTTTAGAAAAGCACACACTAGAAGTTTTGCACATCACATGCTCAATCTCCATGTGTATTGCTTGTGTCTTTCTCTCTCTGTATCTGCTCTTTTCCACATGCAGCTGTTCTCCTCCCCTTCTGCTCCCAGAATGCATCTCTCTAGCATTATTTAACGATCTTAAGAGTTATTTTAACGTCCCAAATCTTAATAATAACGCCTGAGTAGTTAGCATAACGATTGGATAAAGAGTCAGTTGAAAACTATAACGACTATGTTAAATAACGATTATAGCTTTCGTGAATACCATGTTTGCTAGCGTTAAATAAGGAGTGCTAATTTAACAACTGAAGAAAACCAATAACGTTTCTCTTTGTGAATTGACCCCAGTATATGTAGAGGCAAATATTTCTATTTAGTTTTGGATAGAGTAGAGGATGGTTAAAACCCTGTATGTGTCCTGTTGGGGAGATTTCCCTTCATTTCCTGTCCTGGACACAGGAAGTGAAGCCAAAGTTCTACAACGTTAGGGAAATTCTCTTAGTAGACAATTGACACCAGGGTCACTAATGAAAGATTTACCCTCAGCTTTTGTTCTGCTGATGATGACATTTTAGACTTCCCACACCTTTTGTCTTAGGCCGCGTACACACGACCGAGAAACTTGACAGGCGAAACACATCGTTTTCCCCGTCAAGTTCCTTGTTCGGCTGTCAAAAAACTTGTCGAGCCAAATTTTCCCATTGCCCGTTGAGGAAATAGAGAACATGCTCTCTTTTTGGCTCGACAAGTTCCTCGACAGTTTTCTCGGTGAAAAGTGTACACACGACCGGTTTCCTCGGCAGAATACGTCTCCCATCAAGTTTCTTGCTGAATTCTGCCCGAGGAAACCGGTCGTGTGTACGGGGCCTCAGTGACAATGATTATCAGAACAAATAGAGGGTGAATCAAACTACTTTTGATACAGAGGGCATGGGATTCTGACCATTTACAACTATTCAAGACCAGAATTTTTTTAATTTTTTTTGACTATATTAGTTCTGTTCACCTTTATAAAAAATTAGTTCAGCAAGCATTGCAACTAAAGAGTCACCAGATTCTGTATAAAAATGTCAGCAATACACACAAAAGTGCTTGACCAAAGGTGGATAGAAGGCTGTCTCCAAAAATACTTCTATCTTCGCTCATAAGCCACTCTTCCAGAAGTATGCCTATACTTATGAGCGAAGATAGAAGCAGTTACAGCAAGGATGAGAGGATCCATCATTCATTCACTCTACTGCTGAAGATGAAAACTTCTGTAGTTAGTTTATTATTATTTTTATACAGGTTATGCTTTTTTTTTATTTTCATAGTATTAGGTTGCACATACCGACAGAACACATGCCCAAATTAACAAAAATCATCTGGACAAATTGTTTGATTAAAGAGTTGCTTGACTGCATGATATGATGTGCATATAGTAATTGACTTGCCAGTTTCCAATGCTGTTTACGAATTGCCAACATTTTAATGATCAATGTGGTAAATGTTGGTAAAGAGTATAGTTTTATCAGTATACTGAATCTACTTCACTGAGTGTATAGGAAATAAACACGCAATTTGTATTGGTCAGGTGTGTATTCGCACCTCTTTTCCCTGAAAAAATGTCTGTGTAAGTCATTCCACAAAAAAATATTTCCATGCTCTGGTAAACATAAGCTGCATTCTTTTCAAACACAGATTATTTCAAATGATTTAAACAGTATTTTGGCTACGGTAAAAAACAGATCATGAGATTCCCTCTACAGCACAGAATAGTTTTAAATATTTCAGCCATGACTTAGCTTTTTTTAAGCATTTTTCAGGCAGCACAACTCCCAAGAAAAGCAGATAACCAGGCAAATATATATTATGTTTATCATTTTACCTACCAAAGGATTTGTGATTCTTTACAAGTAGGGGCAGTACGTGGTTAGCACTTCCAACTGGCAGCACTATGGTCATGGGTTTGAATCCCAACCACAGCACTAAATGTACAGAGTTTGCATGTTGCATGTTGTCTTTGTGCCTGTGTGGGTTTTCTCCCACACTCCAAAGACATGCTAGTAGGTTAATTAGCTCCCGTCTAGATTGGCCCTAATATGTGTATGTATGAATGTGAGTTTTAACAGACCTTAGATTGCAACTTTCTTGAGGGCAGGGACTGAAGTAAAAATAAAATATATATAAACCGTATTTATTGGTGTATAACACGCACAGGCGTATAACACGCACCCTAACCTTAAGAGGGAAGTTTCAGGAAAAAAGTTTCCACAGCCCCCTGCGTATAACACGCAGGCACAGTTTACCCTCTATTTTCAGGGTAAACAACGGAGTGTTATACGCCAATAAATACAGTATGGGCCAGATACATAAAGCCGCGCGCAAATTTGCGCCGGCGTAACTTTTCTTGTTTACGTTAAGCCGCCACAACTTAACACGTAAGTGCTGTATTCACAAAGCACTTGCGTGTTAAGTTGCAGCGGTGTAGCGTAAATTGGGTGGCCTAATTCAAAATAGGCGGGTAGGGGGCATCTCCTATTTAAATTAGGCACGTCCACGCGCCGAACGTACTGCGCATGCGCCGCCCTTAGAAAAATCCCAGTGCGCATGCTCCGAATTATGACGGTGTTTTCGGTGTGAACGTAGTCGACGTAAATCCCCATTCACAGACGAGTTACGCAAACGACGTAAAAAATTTCAAATTTCCCGTGGTCACGACGTCCATACTTAACATAGGATGCACCTGCTTTGGGCAGCTTTATCTTTAGGCCGGGAAAATCCTTACGGAAACGGCGTAAAGTGACTGCGTCGGGCCCGCGTACGTTTGTGAATTGGCGTATCTCGCTGATTTACATATTCTCTGCGTAAATCAGCGAGAACGCCACCAACAGCCATTTTAAAATTGCTGTTAAGATCCGACGGTGTAATACAATAACGCCTGTCAGATCTTTGCTGCAAACCGGCGTATCTTGTTTTCTCCATACAGAAAACAGATAAGCCAGCGCAAAGTGTGAGTTATGCCGGCGTATCAGTGATGCGCCGGCATAACTCACACTTTGCGCCGGCTTATCTGTTTAATCTGTTATCTGTTAAATACTCTTTCTGAATCTGGCCCTATATATGTAAAGCATTGCGTAAATTGACAGTGCTGTATAAGTACCGGTATAAAATAGTCCGGAGAAACATAGTCAAACATTTTACTATAATTGTATCTTCTACAGTTTTTCCACTTGCATTGCCCATAAAATTGCCTCTGAGCTCCTGACCCTGGCCTAACAACATATAATAGAAGTAAATCCCTATGTCCTTCATACCCACCTTAGAAATCCCTAGAAATATAACTATCTCCCATCCACAGCCCAGCAATAGCCCTAAAAATACCATTGTCAAGTATGTAGCTATTACTCTATAATAGAAAAGAGTGAGCCGCGGCAGCATTTTTGCGCGTTTTTTAATGTTTACTGCTGGAGCTTCAGAACGCACTGGTCCCGCGTTTTTTTTTGCAGCTTAAAAACGTCTCAGCCATCTACAGTTAAAAAACGTCATGGTGGGCATGAGGCCATAGACTAACATGGAGAGCTGTTTTTAAGCTGCAAAAAACGCTCAGAAAAGTGGCTGTAAAAACGCCAGTGGAAATGAGCCCTAATAGAATATTTTGATAAAAATATATAAATAAAATCCATTGGTAGGTAAAAAAAAATCACTATAAAAGTATTACCTGCATATTTAGCTGTTTCATAAAGATGATCCGCACAACCACTGTTGCTCTAAAATCCTGCATTTGTACTGGAAACCACAGTGTACAGTACGCAGGTACAGACAGTTGACACATTTCAGCTTGCACAGTTGTTATGGTATTTAGCTGTTTGCCTGGAGTTCAGCTTTAAAGTACATTTGTACCTTTAGTAGAACCTTCAAACCACTGCACCTCAAGGTGTTTGTAAGATTTTATGCAGACAGACAATAAGCCCAATACCAGGGCAATCTGTTATTATTCCTAGTGTCGCTTTGCCTGCCTCTTACCACTTCCAGAGCCCTACTATTGGGTTATCACTGTAAGGGGTGTCCTCACTGACCACGATCGGATTTTCCAACAGCAAAAGTCCGATGTGAGCTTTTGAACAGAAATTCCGACCATGTGTATGCTCCATCGGACTTTTGCTGTCGGAATTTCCGCCAACAAAAGATTGGGAGCTGGTTCTCAAATTTTCAGACGGAAAAAAATCGAAAAATCCAAACGTCTGTAGCAATTCCGAGGCGTAAAATTCTGACGCATGCTCGGAAACAATTTGACGCATGCTCAGAAGCATTGAATTTAATTTTCTCGGCTCGTCGTAGTGTTGTACATCACTGCGTTCTTGACAGACCTAAGTTCAGAGAACTTGTGAGCGCGTGTATGCAAGCCAAGCTTGAGCGGAATTCCGTCGGAAAAACCATCCAAGGTTTTTCCGACCGAAAATCCGATCGTGTGTATGCGGTATTAGGCTAAGGAGTCAGGTACAAAAGTGGTACCCAAGAATTAACTCTGAAGGAAACCAAACCAGATATTCCTGCATTTGGTTATGCTTGCACTATACAAAATTGGGTAATTGTGTAACTGTAAAATAGTCCTAAATTTGACAGCAATAGGCATTATTTAAGAAATTGTTTATAAATAAAAGAAACTTTATTGTAAGTACAGAATAAAATAAAAAGGAGATAATGCCAGAAAAATAAAACAATAGGCTTTTTAACCACTTAAGGACCGCCGCATGTACATATACGTCGGCAGAATGGCACGTACAGGCACATTGGCGTACCTGTACGTCCCTGTCTTGACGTGGGTCGGGGGTCCGATCGGGACCCCGCCCGGTACATGCGACAGTCCCGGTGGTTGTAGGAGTGATCCGTGCTGAGGGGGCAGCGGTTCGTTTTTGTCCACCCCCTCCGGATCGCTCCCAGCCAATGCGCGCGCTCCCCTGCAGTGTCACTTCCTCCTCCTGTGTAAACACAGGAAGGGGGAAGTGATGTGATCTCTGCTCTCTGCTCTCTGAGATCACATCACATAGTAAGTCTGCACAACACTACACTGACACCAGGACACGCAGGCACACTTAACCCCTTGCGATCACCCCCCCCCCCCCTGTCACAGTGTCACTGAATGCAGTAATTATATATGTATGATCACTGCATTTAGTGTCAGTGTTACAGGCAGTTAGTGTTAGGTTCAGGGTAGCCCCCGTACCCCCCCTAATAAAGTTTTAACCCCTTGATCACCGCCCTAGTTAACCCTTTCACTCCCTATTGCCAGTGTCACTAAGCGATCATTTTTCTGATCGCTGTATTAGTGTCGCTGTTCCTGCTAGTTTTTTTTTGTTTTTTTTTTATTGTGATTTTTTTTTTTACTAAAGACATGTGGCTAAATACATTTTGGCCTAAATGTTTGACTAAAATTTTGTTTATTTGATTTTTCTTATAACAAAAAGTAAAAAATATTGTTATTTTTTCAAAAATGTCGCTCTATTTTTGTATATAGCGCAACAAATAAAAATCGCAGAGGCGATCAAATACCACCAAAAGAAAGCTCTAATTGTGCGAAGAAAAAGACACAAATTTTGTTTGGGAGCCACGTCGCACGACCGCACAATTGTCTGTTAAAGCGACGCAGTGCCGAATTGTAAAAACCCCTTGGGTCATTTAGCAGCATATTGGTCCGGTCCTTAAGTGGTTAAATGTTCAGCATATCTACATAGCTATTTCTTCTCCATACTATTCAGCTGTTGGATAATGTCATCTTTTTAAACAGATCATAAAAAAGTCAAAACTTTGAACCTAAAGCAAAACTTCACTATATAAATATTTATGGTGAAGCTGATATTCGAAGTCACGCAAAGTAATTAACTAGACAAATAGTTTTCATTACTTAATTTATTTAATAATGCCTTTACAGCTAGTTGCAATAATGGGAAATGCAGAAAGAGTGCAATGCTATGTCAATGTAAATACAGAATTCAAAGGGCAACTGTACACAATAGTAGGCTGACCCCAACCATGGCATCAAACTAAATTTGAGCACTCTCTATAAAGTACATGCAATAATCCAAGAGCTTGATTTTAAGTACACAATTGGTTATTATACTTAAAGGGTCACTAAAGGATTTTTTTTTTTGCTGAAATGACTGTTTACAGGGTATAGAGACATAAAAGTTAGCTGATTCCTTTTCAAAATGATTAAAAATAGATAAAAATCAATCATATAATGTGCCTGCAGGTTAGTTTCACTTTTGAACTGGCTTCATGTTTCTGCAAAGTAATAATAGACACACAGAACAAAAACAATCAAATCCAGGGCAGTGTTTTGTTTTTAAAATGAATTCTGGGAAGTTTTAGACACACAGTAATGACAGCTTAAACCATCGTGAGAAAGCTCCCAGCACTGTGGTTATAAGGAAACAGACAAGCAGGAAGTGTGGAGAATAGAGCAGGATTAAAGCAACTTCAAAGCAAAAACGAACAATAAGGACATGAAACCAGTACTGCAGTAAAGGAAGCTATTTAGCTAAAAAAAATGAATTCCTTTAGTGATCCTTTAACATTTCTATTGCAAATCAACAAAAGCAACAGCTGTATAAAAAGTATCTTCAAAGAAGCATTTGCTTTTAATATACACATGATATTATAATAAATACAAAACTTTCTATCGTTTGAGCACAGTACTTATAAATGAAGGTACATACATATATATGTACGAGTACTCACGCAGGTGGACTGTCCCCACAGAACTTCCCAATCCTTTTAGCATCATTTATTTCTCCTCCATTGAATATTGCAACATAATCATATCGGCAGTAATTGTCTCTTTCAACATCAAACTTCTCAAACTTTAATTCAATAACCTTAAATAAAAGTGATGTATTCAGTTAAAATGTATGCATTTCTTTTTTCTGGAGTCTCGCAGAGTGCCTTGGTTTATATGAGCGTGCAATACATGCAACCCAATACAAAAAAAATGTTTTGCCAGTATCCAATAACTTGTGTAGTACCCTCCTAGATAGATGCTAGGATTAGGTAATACTAGTTTGGACTCACTGTATCAAGTGGACCTGCATTTCCTTTAGGTAAATTTAGTTTTGGCTCACTGTATTCGGTGTAGCTGTGTTTGATTGCTCCTGTCTGATCTGTGTTTTAGTGGCTGCAGAATTGACTGGTTACCCCTGGTTGGCCAGAAATATTCTGGAAGTTAGTGGGCAGGAAGAGTCTAATCAGCAACTGAATATTTATGCAGCCCCAACCAATATCTGGGGAGAGGTGCCCAGATGGTGACCTGTATAAATACTCTGAGACTTAGAGCAGCCTGGTCTTTTTCCCAAAAAAAGGAGATCACAGCCTAGGGGGACAATTAGCCCTCAAGGCCATTTTGCAACGTGCCTGTGAGCCTCAGTGAAGCTAGCTGGAGGCTTACTTTGCTGAGAGTTGCTGAAGCTGACTGAGGGACAGTCGTCTGAGGATCTAGACTGGTACTATGGTGTGAAAGGGTCTGAAGGAAATTGGAAGGAGACAACCAATTTTGCAAGGACATTAGTGAGTACAGACTGGTAAAAGAGAGCCTAGAGACTGTGTGTTGTTGCCATCCAGCTTATGTCTATGCTAGAGTCATCGAGTTTAAAGGGGTCATTGTGGCTGGTGTCCTGAATAGCTCCATCTATTTAATTCTTAGTGAAAGGACTTTGCTTGGGTGTCCAAGGAAGAAGATTAATCTCAAGTTGCTACTACAAAGCTCAGTCCATCATTTACGTGTGCAAGGATTTGGCTCACAGTTCTAAAGGAGAAAGTCTAGTGTCCTCAAATTGTTACTAAGGGTTATTGAATTTTCCTACCATTACCCATTACCTATCCAAGTAATCAATAAAGCTTTAAAAAACATTATCCTAGACTGGTTAATGAGTTTGGCATTAATGGATCCTAGCATTTTACTTAGTGGCTCCTATGGGGGTAGAGCTACACCTGTGTATAACCTATGGTCTATGAATACAAGTCCTGCATCCTGTACTGTATGAATAAAGTGATGGTAAAGTTAATATATATATATTTTTAAAACAAACATGTTATAATTACCTGCTCTATGCAATGGAATTGTACAGAGAGGCCGCGCTCCTCCTCTTCTGGGGTCTCCTGCTAGTGCTTCTGGCTTCATCTCTTCTAAGTGTGCCACCATAGGAAGCTGGTTCTTATTGTGGTACATCATGCATTCTCAATCATGAGCCTCGCTGTCTGCGTCCATAGACACAGACAATTCAGCTTGACCCCGTCCCCCTGCTCCTTCGTCACAGATTTTAACCACTTAACCCCCGAACCATATTGCTGCCTAATGACCAGAGCACTTTTTGTGATTCGGCACTGCGTCGATTTAACTGACAATTGCGACGTGGCTCCCAAACAAAATTAACGTCCTTTTTTTCCCACAAATAGAGCTTTCTTTTGGTGGTATTTGATCATCTCTGCGGTTTTTATTTTTTGCGCTATAAACAAAAATAGAGCAACAATTTTGAAAAAAATTCAATATTTTTTACTTTTTGCTATAATAAATATCCCCCAAAAATATATAAAAAAACATTTTTTTTCCTCAGGTATTCTTCTACATATTTTTCGTAGAAAAAAATTATAATAAGCGTTTATTGATTGGTTTGCGCAAAAGTAATAGCGTTTAAAAAATATGGGGTAGTTTTATGGCATTTTTATTAATATTTTTTTTTTTTACTAGTAATGGTGGCGATCAGCATTTTTTTTCAGCACCGAGACATTATGACGGGCACTTCGGACACTTTTGACACATTTTTGGGACCATTGGCATTTTTTTAGCGATCAATGCTATAAAATTGCATTGGATTACTAGAAAAATGCCATTGGCAGTGAAGGGTGTGACGGTATGCGAGGTGAGATACTTGACCATAGATATATTTCACCGCGCATACGCTCTATTTTGAGAAGCTGAACCGGAATCCGGGCCGGGTTTTACGGCCTCTGGTGTTCCGGTCCGGATATTTGGGTCCACTGGAGTTCAAAGTCAGGTGGACCTTAAAAACAACCAGGAAGAGATCAGAAGGGAGCTCTCTGGTTTTGGGACACTGAGGAGGGAACCTGAGTGTGAGGAGCTCTCTAAAGACATTGCAAGAAAAAGGTTTGCGTTGTTGTTTATTTTGTGGGTGGTGGGGACCAGCCCCACACTGTATAGATAGGAGACCCTGATGTTTAGTTTAGCACCGGATGGCACGGATTTAAGTTTACTGTTTTGTTTATTTTAACCTGCAAACCTTTTGTAAAATAAACCTGGCAGCTGCCAGACTTAAAAAGAAAGTGCCTGTTTACAGACTGTGTTTCAGAAAAGTGATCCCCACGAGCTAATCTCCCACACGTGGTGGAGAATGCGGGCAACTTTTCTGAAGATGGAGGAAATGTTAAAAGCCCTGCTACAGGCCAATGCAGCCCAGCGGGAAACCAACCGCCAAGTCACAGAAGCTGCTGCAGCGCAACAGGCTGCCCTGCTACAGGCCAATGCAGTCCAGCAGGAAACCAACCGCCAAATCGCAGAGGCCGCTGCAGCACAACAGGAGATACACCGCCAAGTCGCAGAGGCCGCTGCAGCACAGCAGGCTGCGCAACAGGAGATGAACCGACAGTTTGCCGAAGCTCTGGTGGAACTGAAAAAGGGGTCCGCACCTCCTGTGGCAGCAGAACCAAAGATACTACGGGCCTCCTACCACCTGCAAAAGATGACACCAGCGGATGATGTTGAGGCATACATGGCGACTTTCGAGAGAGTCGCTGTCCGCGAAGGATGGCCAAAAGAGCAGTGGGCGGGACTATTGGCCCCATTCCTAACTGGAGAACCCCAAAAGGCCTATTTTGACCTAGAATCAGATAAGGCACAGGACTATGAGACTCTCAAATCAGAGATACTCGCACGCTTGGGTGTCACCATGGCAGTTCGGGCCCAGCGCGTGCATCAGTGGTCCTACTCCAGCAACAAGTCACCCCAATCACAAATGTTTGACCTGGTCCACCTCACCAGGAAGTGGTTGCAGCCAGAGACCCTGACCAGCCCGCAGATTGTGGAGCGTGTGGTAATGGACCGGTACCTACGTGCGCTTCCTGTTGCCCTGAGGAGGTGGGTCGGACAGGGAGACCCCAACACTGCAGCCAAAATGGTGGACCTAGTGGAGAAGTACAGTGCTACCGAGGACTTGGTAAACCCACCTACGCCCCACTTCGGTGTGTCTAGAGGTGCAAGATCTCCCAGCGGTTCGGGTAAGACTGTTCCGGGGTTCAAGAGCTTGGGGAGAGTGGATAAGACTGTTGTTACAGCAGATGAGACTGTGGGTCCTAGACCTGGAGACTGGCCACAGAAGCCAGGAAGGTCTTTGGGACCGTTAAGAGGACTGGGGGTGGGGCAAATACGGTGTTTTCATTGCCATGCATTGGGCCATATTGCTGCAAACTGCCCTCTAAATGATGAACCTATGCAATGTGATTATGCTGATAGGAAAAGACACATTTCTCTGTTTGCACAGGTCGCATGTGTTGCGCTAGATCAGAGTCACCTTGAAAAACAGATGTGCGTTATTTTAGTGGATGGCAAGCCTCTCACAGCACTACTAGACTCTGGTAGTGTGGTGACCCTAGTTAGGAATGCTTGTGTAGACCCCGAAAAACTACACCCCAGTAGTATTGGGGTAATTTGCATCCATGGGGACACTCGGGACTACCAGACAGCAGTGGTTGAGCTTGATACCCCCTGGGGCAGGGTAACACATTCAGTGGGGGTGGTACCCTCACTGCTCCATGAAGCTTTAGTAGGGAGAGACTTTCCCCATTTTTGGAAGTTATGGGAGAATAAAGGGAGGCTCGTAGATAGAGTTCCCCCTGCTGGGGAAACACGGGAACTCTCACCAGACCCGTTTTTCAAAAGGGAAAGGCAGGCTATTGGTGGGATCGAGATCCTCTTCCTTTCCCTGCCATGGTCGGGGAACCGGAAGACTTGGAAGCTAGCACCCAGCCTGAGGGTAATGAACAGGAAATCCCGCCTGACCCTGACATCGAGAGTAGCCAAAATGTGGTACCCGACTTGGAGGTCAGGAGGGAGGATTTCTGTACCGAGCAGCTGCGAGAGCCCACCCTCATGAGTGCCAGGGAAAATGTTAAGGTGTTGGATGGGGAACCGGTGGATCCTAATTGGGTGGTGTCCTTCCCCTACATGGCGATTAAAAACAATTTATTATATCGAGTGATAAAACACGGAGAGGAAGAAGTAGAACAGCTGCTGGTTCCCAAACCCTTTCGCAGGGTGGTGCTAGACCTGGCTCATGGTCATGTAATGGGGGGACATCTCGGGGTCGAAAAAAACCAAGGAGAGAATCACCCAAAGATTTTTCTGGCCGGGGTTGCATGCAGAGGTCAAGGAGTATTGCGAATCGTGCCCCGAGTGCCAAATGTCAGCACCGTCGCCCCATTTTCGCAGCCCCCTTGTCCCTCTACCAATAATTGAGGTTCCCTTTGAGAGGGTTGGCATGGACCTGGTCGGGCCGGTGATGAAATCTGCCCGAGGTCACCAGCATATTCTGGTGATCCTGGACTATGCGACTCGCTATCCTGAGGCCATACCCTTGCGTAACACCTCCGCTAAGGCTATTGCCAAGGAATTGGTCCAGGTGTTTAGTCGAGTCGGGATCCCGAAAGAGATCTTGACCGATCAGGGCACCCCGTTCATGTCTAGGGTTACCAAGGAATTGTGTAGATTGTACAAAATCTCCCATCTCCGTACTTCTGTCTACCACCCCCAGACAGATGGTCTGGTCGAAAGGTTTAATAAAACATTGAAGAGTATGTTGAAAAAGGTGGTCGACAAGGATGGGAGAAACTAGGATTATTTGCTACCATATCTCATGTTTGCCATACGAGAGGTTCCACAGGCCTCCACAGGCTATTCCCCCTTTGAGCTCTTGTATGGTAGGCATCCCAGGGGCCTGCTAGATATTGCTAAAGAAACGTGGGAAGGAGAGGTCAGCCCATATAGGAGCATCATAGAACATGTCTCCTTGATGCAGGACCGAATCGCAGCCGTCCTGCCCCTAGTACGGGAACATATGGAGCGAGCCCAGGAGGCCCAAAGGAGGGTCTATAACCGGGGTGCCAAGGTCCGTACTTTCAGCCCGGGGGACAGAGTGCTGGTACTGGTTCCCACAGTAGAAAGTAAGTTTTTAGCTAAGTGGCAGGGTCCCTTTGAGGTTGTCGAAAGGGTGGGGGAGGTAAACTACAAAGTCTACCAGCCAGGCAAAAGGAAATCCCACCAAATTTACCATGTAAATCTCTTAAAGCCCTGAAAGGACCGAGAGACTTTACTGGCCACGTCCTCACCTCCAACAGACCGGATGCCCGTGATACCTGACATTCCCATCACGGATTCCCTGTCCGTAGCACAACAAAATGACGTTAGGGCATTTGTGCAGAAAAATAGAGACTTTTTCTCCCCCTTACCCGGACTGACCAACACGATCCAACATGACATAGTGACGGAACCAGGGGTTCGGGTAAATGTAAAACCCTATAGAATTCCAGAGGCCCAGCGAGAGGCGGTTGCGGAGGAAATAAAACAAATGTTAGAGTTGGATGTGATCGAAGAGTCCCACAGTGAGTGGTCAAGTCCCATAGTGCTGGTCCCAAAACCTGATGGCAGTATCAGGTTTTGTAATGACTTTAGAAAACTTAACAGTGTGTCCAAGTTTGACGCCTACCCGATGCCCCGGGTCGATGAACTTGTGGACAGGTTGGGACAGGCTCGCTACATAACGACCCTGGATCTAACGAAAGGTTATTGGCAAATACTGCTTACTGAATCAGCCAAGGAGAAGACTGCCTTTTCCACTCCTGAGGGCTCGTTTCAGTATAAGCGGATGCCGTTTGGTCTGCATGGAGCCCCTGCATCATTCCAGTGAATGATGGACAAAACTTTGAGACCACATCGCTCGTATGCAGCGGCGTACTTGGACGATGTGGTCATCCACAGCCCAGATTGGGAATCGCACCTGCCCCGCGTACAAGCGGTGGTAGATTCCCTTAGGGAAGCACGTCTCACGGCCAATCCAAAAAAATGTGCCATAGGCCTGGAGGAGGCCAGATACCTTGGGTACATTATT
Organism: Rana kukunoris; assembly: GCA_029574335.1. NCBI lineage: Eukaryota > Metazoa > Chordata > Amphibia > Anura > Ranidae > Rana > Rana kukunoris. The sequence goes on along the minus strand of CM056052.1, from coordinate 160,530,686 downwards.
GGCCGGGGAGTGGTCAAGCCGCAGACCAATAAGATTGAGGCAATTCAAAAATGGCCCCAACCAGTCAATAAAAAACAAGTGAGGGCCTTCCTGGGCATTACGGGGTATTACAGACGTTTCATACCCAATTTTGCCACCGTTGCTGCCCCCTTGACCGATTTGACGAAGGGTAGGGGGTCGGTCATGGTCAAGTGGAACCCTGAAGCCGAGGAGGCATTTCAGAAGTTGAAACAGGCTCTTTGTATGGTACCCGTACTAGTAACCCCGGACTTTAGCCAGGAGTTTGTTGTACAGACGGACGCCTCTGAGGTGGGCCTAGGGGCCGTACTCTCACAGAACAGGGATGGTGAGGAGCACCCAGTGGTATACCTGAGCCGGAAGCTGAACAAGCACGAGAAAAATTATGCCATCGTAGAAAAGGAGTGTCTCGCCATTAAGTGGGCTTTAGACTCCCTGAGGTATTACCTACTGGGGAGGTCATTTAAGCTGGTCACAGACCATGCTCCCTTGAAGTGGATGTGTGATAACAGGGAGAAAAATGCTCGGGTGACAAGGTGGTTCCTGGCTTTACAGCCTTTTAAAACGGTGGAGCATAGGCCAGGAAAACTCCAAAATAATGCAGATGCTCTCTCCCGGGTACACTGTATGGTTGGGGCAAGTGCTCAGCCGCAGGGGCTTGAGCAGAGGGGGAGGATATGTGACGGTATGCGAGGTGAGATACTTGACCATAGATATATTTCACCGCGCATACGCTTTATTTTGAGAAGCTGAACCGGAATCCAGGCCGGGTTTTATGGCCTCTGGTGTTCCGGTCCGGATATTTGGGTCCACTGGAGTTCAATGTCAGGTGGACCTTAAAAACAACCAGGAAGAGATCAGAAGGGAGCTCTCTGGTTTTGGGACACTGAGGAGGGAACCTGAGTGTGAGGAGCTCTCTAAAGACATTGCAAGAAAAAGGTTTGCGTTGTTGTTTATTTTGTGGGTGGTGGGGACCAGCCCCACACTGTATAGATAGGAGACCCTGATGTTTAGTTTAGCGCCGGACGGCAAGGATTTAAGTTTACTGTTTTGTTTATTTTAACCTACAAACCTTTTGTAAAATAAACCTGGCAGCTGCCAGACTTAAAAAGAAAGTGCCTGTTTACAGACTGTGTTTCAGAAAAGTGATCCCCACGAGCTAATCTCCCACAAGGGGTTAACACTAGGGGGCAGGGAAGGGGTTAAGTGTGTTCCTGGGTGTAACTGTATGGGGGGGTGGACAGGACCGAACAGAAGATCAACGTTTCCCCCGCTGAGAGGACCGGGAGCTTTGTGTTTACACTCAAAGCTCCCGGTCCCCGCTCTGTAATGAGCAATCGCCGGTGCCCGGCGGCGATCATGCCCGCCGGGCACGCGGACGGGACTCGGGGGCGAGCGGGGGCGTGTGCGCCCCCTAGTGGCTGCTTTAAAAGCTTACGTATAGCTACGGGCTCTCGCCCAGGAGAGCCGACCTGCCGCAGTAAAATGACGGCGGCAGGTCGGCAAGCAGTTAAAGTCAAAGGCTCCCACTGCCCTAGAAAAGCCTGTGGGAGCAGGGAGAGCTGCTACAGATGGGCACAGAGCTGGATGGAGTGAAGGCTCAGGCAAATATAAGAGGGGGGGGGGGGGTGGGAACGATATTACTACCTAAACATTTTTTTACCCTAATGCAGGGAAGATAATAATATTTACGTGGTATAAAAGTTACCATATTAATTCCGCCTGTACATTTTATTAAAAATCTGTACTTCAGGTACTTTTATTATAAATCTAAACATTTGTTAACAGACAATGCATTTTTAGCACTCACCATCAGTTCCATGCTTTTGTAAAGCTAGAACAAATTCTCAGTTTAAGGCTTGTATCAACAGGCTTCAGACTTGTACAGATGGCATCAGTGTGACGCCAGTTAAAGAGGCTGCTGAGACCATTCAGAATTCATTGACCAATGCATTTGACCTCCTTTCGAACTGCATGTCACCTGCTTCAAGCTAATTTTACATTCTCATAGTCTCCAAATGGAATGCAAAATGTGTTTGAAGTGAAAAAAAGTCAGTCAACACAGACTCTAAGCCTGCTAAATACCACTGCTTTGCATTTAACTGGGTTCACTCTAGTAATAAAATACAACTTTTAATAAAAAATATAAAACGTAGAATAAATATATAAAATAAAGCACGACTATGCCAGAAAGTGAGACTAAATAATGAAAGACAAAAAGTAATAGCCTCTGTTTATAAATATAAAAACATAATGAATATATCTCACCTGATGTTTAGGTGCAACAATGTGCCAGGAACATGTGACACCAGCTGGGTAATCTCTATCAGGCCAGTTTGGAGTTTTAAAAGTTCCAATAGGTTTCTCCAGCCGTCCTCCACAGTACTGATCCCCTGTAATCACAGAAAACTCACTAAGCTGATTAAGGATCTGGTTGTTCAATTCAACCAAACAATCAGATAGGGTGCACATGCATCGATGGCTAAAGTTCAATGAAACACAAATAACCATCTAAATAAAAGAAAGTGATTAAATAGAGCGTCTTTACATTTTACATTTAAATGTCTTTTGAAAATTATAATTTTAATTAGTGTGGTGGTATTTGTACCTTTATTCCTCATATATCAAAATTAGTACCAATTATACACTCTTTTAGGGAGTTGTGTATATTTAAGCTTTTACGGTATTAACAAAAAATAAATAAACTACAAAAAAATGTATTTCATTGTTTTTTTTTGTCACTCTTTTGTAAACATTGTTACACTCAATTACAACCATACCCCACTTTTAAGTACACAATGGGGTTTATTTACTAAAGCTGGAAAGTGCAAAATCAGGCTCACTTCTGCATAGAAACCAATGAGCTTCCAGGTTTTATTACCAAACCTTAATTGAACAAGCTGGAGTTAGAAGCTCATTGGTTTCTATGCAGAAGTGAGTCTGATTTTGCACTTTCCAGCTTTAGTAAACAATCCCCATTGTGTACTTAAAAGTGGGGTACGCCTGTATTTGTTTTGTCCTCTGAAACCCATGCCTATATTGATGTATTGTAAATACAAAGCCCATACCTCTTTCATTGGGTTCGGCTGCTGAGAACATTGCTATGAAACCATTCCCTGCTGTGTTGGCATCTGACACCATTTGGACCAACATCTTGTTGCTGCTGGATACAAGAGCACCGGGTCTAAAAGTACCACAGAATCGTCCAATGCGCTGTCCATTTGAATGACCACTGTAAACATCCACAAAGTCGTATCGGCAGAGATTGTCATTTTCCAAATCGATAAAACGAAAGTTCAAGACAACCACTTTACCCTCTGCAACCTAAAAGAAAGTCAGTGTTATTATTGGGTACTAGTGAAATCTACAACATGGGCATAATACTTTTTTTTCCCCAGTGCAAATTAAGGAGCAGATATCACAAATCCTATCCACTATTTGTATTTTATTGTCTCTCAAAAAGATAATCAAGAAAGCAATCTGAGCAGGTTGGCTAAAACTAAGATTTAACTGAAGGGTTTCTGCCTTTAGAACATATGTATCTGTTTTATCTGTTTTTGGAATAAAACCGTGACATAATTCACTATGGAAGCTCTTTCTTTTTTATTTTTCCCATTAACCATTGGACAACTCTCCTCAATATCGTTTTTTGCCTGGGAAAGTGTGAGTGTCCTGGAGGTCGGTTAAACGTTGGGATCATCATTGAGATCGTGTATAACTCCTGCTGGATATATACCCATATGCGTTTTTTTTATGACTACCCGTGAAGCCCCGTACACACCATCGGACCTTTGTCCGACCAAACTCACATCGGAATTTCCGATGGAATTCCATCGGAGTGAAAGAGAATATGTTCTCTATCTAAACTCTGATAGAATACAAATGGAAATACTCTGATGGGCATACACATGGTCAGAATTTCCGATGGTGTGTAAGAGGCATAATAAGGGCCATGGAAGTCTGGTGAGTATAATGTATGACAGGTGATGGTGGTGGAAGAAATTTCAGTCAAATATACCTACTGTTCAGCAGGGATTTGAAGATTGTGTACACTATTTGAAGAAGTTAATACATTGCCTGAGAACTCTGATACATTGTTTGAACAATTACTATTTGCACTATTGAACTTTTTTTGTGTTTGGACTTTTTACACACATATGTTGGTCTTTAGTTGAAATCACTTTTCACGTTTGCACTTTAAAATGGAAGAAGCGCGGTTTAATCAATTTAGTATTGATTTCTATTCATAATTTTTTTCTTATACAACGTGTTGCTCATTATCAATACTCACCTGTTTAATTACTTTAATTGCTCTAGTTGTTGTTACTCATTATCTCTCCATATTGCGTTGGTTCTGGGTTCTTTAACCCCCCATTCACATTTTGTTTTACTGTCTGCTTCAATTCACAAAAAATCTCCACACTTCTCGTCACTGTAAAACGCTGCCATATAAAGGGGAGGAAGGATAGGAAGTAAGGAGAAATTTCCCTAATTGGTACACAGTGGGCAAAGAAAAACTAACAATGTTTTGACCATTGTTCATGCTTTCCAAAGAAATAAAAAGGAGTATCGGCTTAAGTTAGGCTACTATTTATTAGGGGTGTCAAATTTAATCGCTGCATCGGTGCATCGCGATTCGGGTGTGCCCGATGCGATTTCGATGCATGCGACCGCAATAATCAATGTTTGGCCCCGCCCCTCCCGGGGAGAGCGCTCCGTACCTTGTGCCTTGTGTTTGTATTTGAGGCGCGCTCATGTGACTGCCCGGCCCGCCTCTCTCCTCTTACGTCCACGTCTCTCCTGGCGTCAGCCCCACCCAATGACTGTAACCAGGGCCGATCCGCCCTATACACAGACTACGCAAGCTGCGTAGTGCCCCGGCTCCCCCTCGCGTCATAGCTTGTCAATTGCTCGCCTCTCACTCGTTTGTATATAAGTGTGCGCGCTTCTGTACTGGGGTCTGCCGTATCACCTAGGAAGGTGTGAGAGAAGCTCTGTATCCCCGCCACACATGTCTTGTCAGGGGCGGTGCTGAGGGCGGGTGGGTGCCTGTATTTGGTTCGGATAGTGTACAGAGAGTGTACGGCACAGAGCGGGGTGTAGAGTGCTGGGATTCCTCTCCGCTCCTGACTGCTGGAGGAGTGTGTGGCACAGAGCGGAACACAGAGGAGGAGAAGAGGAGAGAGCTCATCACCGGACTGTCCCATAGTTAGTGCCTGTCTACCTTTACTTTACTACCAGAGAGGGGGGACTTATCAGACGTCAAGTGTGCTAATAAATGTGTTCTGTGTCATGTACTGTACAGACTAGTGACCAGAAAAGGAGCTAAGTGCTGCATTAGGGGGCTTATTCACACTTTGACGCTCTGGTGTTTTTGCACATGTTACCATGTGTTGCGTTAAGACATAACTTAATGGGTGTCCAACCAGGGCCGATCCTATATGCTCACTACGCAAGGGGCCCCGCCTCGCCCTTATGTCATAACGCAACAAAAAACAGCAAGAAACACTAGTGCTAAAAACAGGTGGATAATGATGATAATTTTGATAAAGATTAGGATCAGATCAGTAGAAAGACTGTAGCATGACCGCAGTCTCTGACGTCTCCTGTAGCATAACCGCAGTCACTGACCAACTCCTGTACTATGTCTGCAGTCTCTGACCATCTCCTGTACTATGTCTGCAGTCTCTGACTATCTCCTGTACTAAGTATGCAGTCTCTGACCACCTCCTGTACTAAGTCTGCAGTCTCTGACCATCTCCTGTACTAAGTCTGCAGTCTCTGACCACCTCCTGTACTAAGTCTGCAGTCTCTGATCATCTCCTGTAGCATGTCTGCAGTCTCTGATCATCTCCTGTAGCATGTCTGCAGTCTCTGATCATCTCCTGTAGCATGTCTGCAGTCTCTGATCATCTCCTGTAGCATGTCTGCAGTCTCTGATCATCTCCTGTAGCATGTCTGCAGTCTCTGATCATCTCCTGTAGCATGTCTGCAGTCTCTGATCATCTCCTGTAGCATGTCTGCAGTCTCTGATCATCTCCTGTAGCATGTCTGCAGTCTCTGATCATCTCCTGTAGCATGTATGCAGTCTCTGACCATCTCCTGTACCACGTCTGCAGTCTCTGATCATCTCCTGTAGCATGTCTGCAGTCTCTGATCATCTCCTGTAGCATGTATGCAGTCTCTGATCATCTCCTGTACTATGCCCGCAGTCTCTGAACATCTCCTGTACCACGTCTGCAGTCTCTGATCATCTCCTTTAGTATTTTGGGGGGGAGAGCCATGCGCACTTGTGCTGCAATCGTGATGCATCACGGAATCAAATCGAATCGTGGACTTGATAATCGTAATCGCATCGAATCATGAGACCGGTGAAGATGTGCATCCCTACTATTTATGTCACAATTGTGGACCACCATATGTTGTTCTCACAAGTGAAACAACAAACGTGTCATAGTGACTGCGGGTGTAGCCTTCAGAAAGATTATTTTCTCCACAGGGCTCCCTATTGGTGTTTCTTTCTGGCCTTTGTGGTGTGCTTTCTATAAGAGGTACTGAGATCTCTCTCTCTCTCTCTCTCTCTCTCTCTCTCTCTCCATACATACACACACACAGGGGGTTATTTATGAAAGGCAAATCAACTTTGCATCCATTTCTCTCTCTCTTTCTAACCCCCACAGTATCTCACAAAAGTGAATACACCCATCACATTTTTATAAATATTTTATTTTTATATCTTTTCATGTGACAACACTGAAGAAATTACTTTTTGCTACAATCTAAAGTAGTGAGTGTGCAGCTTGTATAACAGTGTACATTTGCTGTCCCCTCAAAATAACTCAACACACAGAAATTAATGTCTAAACCACTGGCAACAAAAGCGAGTATAAGGCTTCATTTCCACTGGCGTTTTTACAACCACGTTTTTTACAGCGTTTTTGAGCGTTTTTGAGCGTCTGTGCGCGTTTTGCGCGTTTAATGCGCATTTTTTAATGTCTGACGTTTTTACAGCTCTATTGCTGGAGCTTCAGAACGCACTGGTCCCATGTTTTTTTTGCAGCTTAGCCATCTACAGCTCAAAAATGTCATGGTGGGCATGAGGCCATAGACTAACATGGACAGGCGTTTTTAAGCTGCAAAAAAACGCTCAGAAAAGTGGCTGTAAAAACGCCAGTGGAAATGAGCCCTAAGTGTAAATGTCCAAATTGGACCCAATTAGCAATATTCCCTCAACAGGGTCATGTGACTCATTAGTGTTACAAGGTCTCAGGTGTGAATGGGGAGCAGGTGTGTTAAATTTGGCGTTATTGCTCTCACTCACTTATACTGGTCACTGGAAGTTTACCATGGCACCTCATGGCAAAGAACTCTCTGAGGATCTAAAAAAGTTCTTGCTCTACATACAGATGGCCCAGGCTATAAGAAGACTGCCAAGACCCTGAAACTGAGCTGCAGCATGATGGTCAAGACCACACAGCGGTTTAACAGGACAGGTTCCACTCACAACAGGCCTCGCCATGGGCGACCAAAGGAGTTGAATGCATGTGCTCAGAGTCATATCCAGAGGTTGTCTTTGGGAAATTGATGTATGAGTTCTGCCAGCATTGCTGCAGAGGTTGAAGGGGTGGGGGGGGGGGGGTGTCAGCCTCTCAGTGCTCAGCCTATACACAGCGCACTGCATCAAATTGGTCTACATGGCTGTCGTCCCAGAAAAAATCTGATCTTCCTCATGGGAAATTTTAACTGGCAGGCCATGAAATTGATAGCTTATTGTGACCCCATATTCCATGCTCTGTAGGTGTTTAATCAAAACTTAATTTAATTGAACTTATGTTGTGCATAAAATCACATTTATCAACAAAAGTAAACATTGGAACAGGAAGTAGGGGAATGAGACACAGATGGCAACAAAAAAAAAAAAAACAGATTCTACCTGTACCTTCTGTACACATTTGTTTTTTACAGCTATAGGGGGTAAAATAAGTATTGAACACATGAAATTTTCACTGCATGTTGGTAACAACCCATGCAGTCCATACATACAAATAAACCAAAACAAATACATTCAGAAATGAGTATATGTATAAAAAAATGGAATGACACAGAAAAAGGTATTAAACACGCTAACTAAAATGTATTTAATACCTTGTACAAAATCATTTGTTGGTAATGACAGCTTCAAGACGCCTCCTGTATAGAGAAACTAGTCACATGTATTGCTCAGGTGTGATTTTGGACCATTCTTCCTCACAGTCTTCAAATCTTAAAGGTTCCATGGGCCCCTTCTATGAACTCTGAATAAATCTTTAGTTCTTTCCATAGAATTTCTATTGGATTCAAATCAACTGATTGGCTGGGCTATTCTAGCAGCTTTATTTTTTTTTTTCTTTGAAGCCATTTGAGAGTTTCCTTGGCTTTGTTTTGGGGATTATTGTCTTGCTAAAATGTCCATCCTCGTTTTATCTTCATCATCCTTGTAGATTTTTATCAAGAATGGTGTGTACATTTTTTCATTTATCCTTCGATCAATGATTTGACATTTGCCTGTACCAAATGCTAAAAAACAGCCCCACAGCATGATGTTCCCACGTCCAAACTTCACTGTTGGTATGATGTTTTTTGGGGTGATATGCAGTGCCATTTGACCTCCAAACATAATGTTTATTATGGCATCCAAAGAGTTAAATTTTGGTCTCATCTGATCAGACTATATTTTCCCAGTATTTCACAGGCTTGTCTAAATGTTATGCAGTAAACTTTAAAAAAGCTTCAACATGCTTTTTATTCAGAAATGGAGTCTTGCGTAGTGAGTGTGCAAGCAGGCCATGGTGGTAGAGTGCATTAGTTAATGTGTTCTTTGAAACAATTGTACCTGCTAATTCCAGGTCTTTCTGAAGCTCTCCACAATTGGTCCTTGGCTCTTGGACAACTCTTATGATAATTAATTTAACTCCTCTTTCAGAAATCTTGCAAGGAGCACCTGTTCATGGCCGATTTATGGTGAAACTATGTTCTTTTCACTTCCAGGTTATGGCCCTAACAGTGCTCACTGGAACATTCAGAAGTTTAAAAATCCTTTTGTAACCAATGACATCAGTATGTTTTTCAAGAATAAGTTTGCCACGTGTCATTGCATTTTATTACACATAACTTAATTTCTAAACATATTTGTTTTGGTTTGTTTGTATATATGGATTGCATGGGTTGTTACCGACAGGTGGTGAACATTTTATGTAAATAGCACCTTTAGAAATATATTCTTTTTAGAGGCAACACACAAGCTGACACCACTGCACTTACATCTAATATAATGTCCATTGCCGACGGAAAAGGGAAAGAGGCCAGACCCCTGCAAGTGATGCAAACAGTGTGCTGCACAGATGTGGAATACTATTGTTTCCAATATAATATAGTAAAGAGTTCCTCAGCTAGTTCATATGCTATCGTGCAGTAGCAGTTTAATACATTTTATATGTTAAATATAATTATTAAAGAAAGCCTGTCTGGCTTAGCCTGTACTCAAACAAAGATGTAGGCTGCAATTGCTGATGACCCCTCTTTAAAAAGGCTGATTACCTGGCTCTCATAATTTAGTGGGCAATATATTGTAAATCACTAGCCTTCATTCAGATTTTACTTGAATGATTGTTCTAGGAGGTCAATGATGTGGAAACTGTTTTTCTAAAAATTAACTGGCAAACAGTTGTTGTCCAGTTGACACTTTTGTCATACAGGGAACCATAGGCATACTTTAACCTTTGTTTTCTGACCCCCCCCCCCCCCCATGCCTAATCCATCCCTATAAATGTATCCACATCCTTTAACTTAAAGTTTTGACTAAAGTTCACAATGTAGCATATGAACAGATCCCAATGGAAATGTTGGTCATGACTATGTCTAGAATTTACCCTCTACACTGCTATTATATGGTCCAGATGAATAAGATAATCAACCAAATCCTGGGGAAAAATCGTACTTGTGCCACATCCCAAAACAACTATTCAACACATATTCAGTAACTAACTGATTCCATTAGTAAGAGACTTTACAGGCTCTGTACTAGAGGCATCATTAACACAATTAGGAAGTATATAACTGGTAGTCACAATTTGTTAATAAAATAACAAATAGTTGTGTTGATATGCTTCTGTCATTCTAATGCTGCGTACACGCGATCGAAATTTCCATCGGGATAAACTCTGACTGATTTTTATGACGGAATTCCATTCAAGCTGTCTTGCATACATACTGTCACACCAAATTCCAACTGTCAACAATGCGGTGACGTACAACGCTACGACGAGCAGAGAAAAATGAAGTTCAATGTTTCCGAGCATGCGTCGACTCGATTCTGAGCATGCATGTTTTTTTCTCCGTCGGAGTTTCATACAGACGAACGGAATTTCCGATCGGAATAAAAGAGAACTTGTTCTCTTTCTAAATCCGTCGGAATTTCCGAAGGAAAAAAAATTCCATTGGGACCAAATACTATAATATTTAGAATATTAATAAAGAATATTAACCACTTAAGCCCCGGACCAATATGCTGCTAATTGCCCAAAATTCTGCACTGCGTCGTTTTAACAGACAATTGCGCAGTCGTGTGACGTGGCTGCCAAACAAAATTTGCGTGCTTTTCTTCCCACAAATAGAGCTTTCTTTTGATGGTATTTGATTGCCTCTGCGATTTTTATTTTTTGCAATATAAACGGAAAAATACAGAAAATTTTGAAAAAAATTATATTTTCTACTTTTTGTTATAAGATAAATCGAATAAACTAAAGTTTAGTCAAACATTTAGGCCAAAATGTATTCAGCCACATGTCTTTAGTAAAAAAAAATTCAATATAAAAAAAACCTAGCTACCTAGCAGCAACAGTGACACTAATACAGCGATCAGAAAACCGATCGCTTAGTGACACTGGCAATAGGGGGTGAAAGGTTTAACTAGGGTGGTGGTCAAGGGGTTAAACCTTTATTAGGATGGTAGGGGGCTACCCTGGACCTAAAACTAACTGCCTGTCACACTAACTGTCACACTGACACTAAATGCAGTGATCAGTAAATATATGATCACTGCAATCAGTGACACTGTGATAGGGGGCTGGGGGGGTGATCTGAAGGGGTTAATGTGCCTATGTGTATGGTGTAGTGTAGTGTTGGTGCGACTTACTATGTGATGTCTTCTCTCCTCTCGCCGGATTGAAAATACCGCCGAGAGGAGAGCTGACATCGCTTCCTCTGCCTGTGTTTACATTACACAGGCAGAGGACAGGCAGAGGGGGGGGGGAACCGATTCGCTGGGAGCGATCGCGAGGGGGCGGACAGAAACGAAACAGCCGCCCCCTCATCCCGGATCGCTCCCAGACACTTACCGACCACCGCATGTAGCGGAGGGGGTCCCGATCGGTCCCCTGACCCACGGGAAGGCAGGGACGTGCCAGCACGTCCATCTGCCAGTACGTGCCATTCTGTGGACGTACATTTACATGTGGCGGTCGTTAAGCGGCTAATAAATAGAATATTAATATTAATAATAGAAAATTAATAAAACAATAGAAATTCATACACATATTTCACATGTATAATCAAAGGAAATTTTTTAAGTGTTTAGTCAACTGGCAACTTCCAACATTAAATACACTTTGGGTATAGTTAATATCCCACACCACCAGATGGCCCAAACTAACCCCTAGCCACAAATGGGCAGGGATGGCGTCAAGGCATTGGACCACACAGGGAGGAGACTGTGGCCAAAACAGGATGGACACCAACCAACAACATAACTGCAAATGAAATGATATAATATGAAGCTATTCACATATGCTAATAATGAGAAGCTAATCGCAAGAATCCTTGTAATTCCCACCTAGAACACATTCACATCACATATAAAAGAAACTTGACCACACCAAACAATCAAATATATGTCAAATCAAACAACACTCACAACCCAACCTACACCTTCTTACATCATACAAATACCTATCTAATCCCACTAAAACACTACTCAGTCGTGCATAGATGCAACCCACTAGCATGCAACAAACATCCAGACATTGGGTATGCTATTTGGACTTATTATTGGAATACATATTTTTGCTATATGTAAGGGGATTTACTTTGTGGCTATGAGACCGTTTCATGTTATATAAGGGGGAAAAGTTGCCATATATTAGTTGGAGCTTTGGTTTGGTATGCCTGTGGGGGGGCAGTGGTGGGTAGATGTTTGGTCAAAGTGGATTGGAAGTACGAGTGTAGGATTGATAGGGTTTTTGCAGGGAGTGGATGTTTGGGTTCATAGGAGTTGGTTAGGCATGTCTGTGTGGGCTATTTATTTGAGCCCTGTGGCTCCCTTGTTTGAATGAAGTGTGGGTTGAAGGTTGTTAGGAGTTTTATTAGGGTGTTGCTTTGAGTGGTTTTGCATATGTATGGTAGTAATGGATGCCTGAATGGTTGTTGCATGCTATTAGGTTGCATGTAAGCATTACTGGGTAGCGTTTTAGTGGGATTAGGTAGGTATTTTTATATTGTAAGCAGGAGTAGGTTGGAAGGTGAGTGTTGTTTGATTGTGGTATGGTCAGGTTTCTTTTATATGTGATGTGAATATGTTATACAGTAGATGGGAATCACAAGGATTCTTGTTATAGCTTCTTATTATTGGAGTATATAGGAATAGCTGCATATTACATCATTTAATTTGCAGTTAAGACGTTGGTTGGTGTCTGTCCTGTTGCAGCCTCAGTCGGCTCCGTGTGTGGTCCAGTGCCTTGATGCCACCCCCCGTCCATTTGTGGCTGGGGGTTAGTTTGGATTATTTTCACAATTGGCGGTCATATGGTGGTGTGGGGTATTAACTATACCAAATATCTATTTGCTGTTGAAAGTTGTAGTAAGCTAGTTATTAATTATTTATTAGCTTAACATTTGAAAAAATGTCATTTGGTCATACATGTCAAATATGTGTAGGTATAACTATTGTTTTATTAACCACTTAACCCCGGACCATATTGCTGGTCAAAGACCAGAGCACTTTTTGCGATTCGGCACTGTGTCGCTTTAGCTGACAATTGTGCGGTCGTGCGACGTGGCTCCCAAACAAAATTGGCATCCTTTTTTTCCCCACAAATAGAGCTGTCTTTTGGTGCTATTTGATCACCTCTGCGGTGGCTGCTTTGAGAGCCGACGTAGAGCTACGAGCTCTCGCGCAGGGGAGCCAACCTGCTGCCGTATAACTGGGGCGGCAGGTCGGGAAGCAGTTAATATTCTGGATAATATTGCATTTGGCCCCTGAAGAAATAGCGGTCCAGACTTGAATTTGAAGAATGCGCAATAAAATCACTAAATGGACTATGTATAAGTCTTTTTAGCATGGGATATTGCATTATTTTATGATACTTGGGAAAATTGCAGAAGCATGTCAATACAACTACAGTAAAACCTTGGTTTGCGAGCATAATTCCTTCCAGAAACATGCTTGTAATCTAAAGCACTTGTATATCAAAGCATTTTTTTACAGGGTATAAAAGAGAAGAAAGGCACCTCTAAGTGTAGCAATATGTTGCTAAATGTTGTACCTGCATTAAATGTAACCATATTGCTACACTTAGAGGCTCCTCTCTTCTTTTTTATACTCAGTTGTGAAATGACGCTACTCTTATATCAAGACATCGCTTGTATATCAAGGCAAAATTTATTAAAACATTTTGCTTGTCTTACAAAACGCTCTCAAATCAAGTTACTCTCAAACCAAAGTTTTACTGTAGTAGTTATTTTATCAACAAATTGTGACTAATAAAATTTGTATTGTTATGCTTCCTAATTGTGTTACTGTTCTAGTACAGAACCTTTAAAGTCCCTAAAAACCCCAGATGGTTTAATTTAAAAAAAAATGCAGAATATGGATAGTTGGCTGGGTCTAGCATATTCTCATTGCTGCTAAGAAAGTTCTCAGCAGCGTAATACCACTTTCCATTGCTGTGCTAAGGCAACATGAAATGATTATAGCATGCTATCAAAGCAATGACTCTTCATTTTCTACTGATAAACTCCAATCCTATCCCCTCCATAACCTCTGTTCTGTTGCTTCATAAGACATGTTAAGCATAGCTATCTGGGCCTCATGCGGTATTATGCTACCTAATGTAGCCCTTTTTTCAGTTGAGTTTTGTTTGAGTCTTGGGTATTATAAAGCTCAGGAATGTGAAGGTGGCATTACAACATATGGCAAAGCAGAAGTAGAGTGCCTAGTAGGAAGCAGTTGTTGCTCTGATAACGATGTAGGGTCCACTTTCCCTCTTGCTGCCAGCTGTTTATATAAGGAGCAGGTCCAGCAAAGTTTTACCACTTCTGTATGGCCAGGATATATGTAGATACAGGTTTTAGCTTCTAAGCTATAATAATAATAAAAAATATATATAAATGTAGCGCCCTGCTCCCAAATGACTGGGCGCTATATTAAATTTAGTGGGTGTCTGAGCTGATAATGTGGCTTAGACTGTATGATTTATACTAAATTAGCCTCTGTCCTGGCAGTGGCTGTGTTTGGTAGCATTTTCCCACTGTTGCCTGTAGGTGCCTATACCCCCACAGGCCAGTGTTGGAACACGGGCAAGCCGTAGATCATTGAGTATCTTTCCTCAGGAACAGCCCAGTGGAAGTGGTGCCCCGCTGTGCATGCCGGGAAGGAATACTTAAGGGGCAGACGCCATGTTTTGGGGTCCTTCGCCTCGTAGACCTCCTGGCACGAGGTATGTGCTGTGTGATTTCCAGCCCCGGGATCACGTTGGCCCGAGGCTGCATCTCTATCACTAGGCCTAGTTATGCTTACTGGGGCCTATGAATTAGGAGGGATCCCAAGCTGTCCATCTGAAGGAAGCTATACTTAATAAAGGAAACTAGGGGAGGACCTGCCCTGGAGGAGACCAAGCGGAAGGCTTATGTCTCAGGATAGGCCTGCTGACCTTATTAACCTCCCTGGCAGTATGATTCTTTTAGATTTTAGGTGCTGAAAGCGGTAACATTATTTGCAAGGAAATTTGGCGTTTTATACTGTAGCCTTGTAATTCTTAGGAATAACTCACTTAAATCTGACCAAACAAGAGTCTAATAGGCATCCCGGGTATGAAATTTAAAAAAAACTAAATTATAAATTAAAATATAATAAATAATTATAATAAATAATAATATAATTATAGTAAAAATTATTCAATAATGTAATCAAATCAAAATCACTGAAATTTGCTCAGTTGCAGAATTGTCGCTGTCATTATTTTTTGTTTTATGATAAATTTCCCCACAAATCGCAATCGCTAAATTCTGCAAATGATTCTGATATATTATAGCTGTTTTTTAGCTGATCTAAAACCATTTTTGACATAAAGGGACACTTTTGGTTGCTATGGGCAATCTAAAGTTTGCAGGGAGAAAGAACAGTTTTTATTATATAAAAGTACATGTAGGGCACTGGGCAGACCACTAGGGACAAAGGGGGTGTGTATTTTTTACATACAGTACTGTAATCTATAAGATTACAGTATACTGTATGTAATGTGTTTGTTTACATTTTTGAATATGGCGCCGTTCTCCGCCCCCGTGCGTCGTAACGTCGCAGGGAACGGAGATCGGCGGCACACGGGGACACTGTGTGAATCGCGCGGATGCATCACTGGATCCAGGAACAAGGTAAGTAAACCATGCCTGTGGATTTAGCGAGGCGAGCCCGAGTCTGACTCAGGGTTACGGATTGCAGCACAGAAATCTAACCCTGAGTCAGTCTCGGAATACCACCAGGGGGGTTAAGGAGGGATCCACAACTCTTTAACTGTACAGCTAGAGGTTCGGGTATTACATCCTGTGGCAGAGGATTCCGGACTGTTCAATTTGTTCCTAATCAGTCTGTGGCAGAGACTGTTATCGAACTGGTTCGTGCATCATTCCAGCTTCTAGGCCAGTTGAGAGGGGTCTATCCGGGTGAGCAATACCCACTCAAGAGGGAGTGGTGAATGATTTTGGAGTTTAGGGGTTTTCCTCAGTGATCTGTACCGTGTACCTGAACCTTCTCTTGCCCCTTCATCCTTCTAACTTCTTCACAAGTTTTGAGCAAAAGAATAAAACCTGATGGCTAGAGGTTTTACATCTTGTGTGGACATTGGAGTTCTTGTTGAGGTAACGTGCAAGACAAAATCTAAACCAGCAGCTCCTAAGGGGGTAGTGCTACATAAATATATTACTTTATTGTGTTTACTTAATAGCATACTATACCCCATAGGATTTAAGTTAAAAGCATTTTCTTTCCAGTTGTAGTAAGCACACTGAAAATATGCATGTCAGATTCCCCATCTGCTATCTCTGCCTTCAACATGCCAATACAAAGGAAGTAGAGATAAAAGACACACATTCATTCACTGTTGAGTGTGGTGTAGCCCAGTTTTGACATAAACAATTCTCAGAAATGCTATAAGGTTCATCTTGCCTTTTATCTATATTTAAAAATGCTACTTTGCAGCGTTTAAGTAAAAGTTGTCTGATAATGGGACAAGGATTTGCCTAAATGAAGAACTACTATGTGGTTTTCCAACTTAGATGTTGCATTTCTTTATCAGAGCACTGGAGCTGTAAATAGAATGGGATTGATTCCAGATACAAAACAGATATTCAGGAAAACGTTAAGCAGATCTGCATGGTGTGGGACCCCTGTGAGAGCAATACTCTAAACCACAAAGAAGAATGAATCAGCATACTATCAGCCAAGGAGGCCGTTCACAGATGTAGAATGTTGTGCATACTTCACACAGACATACCTTTCAACATTTCCAGTGAGGGTAATGAAAAAAATATGAGCAGTCTACAACACATTTATACCGTGCTGCACAGTTAGTTAGGGGTTTTAAAAAGTAGTATTGAAAAACTATAACTATGTTATAGGGTTGTACCGATTTAAGACCGAGTACATGTACCGATATGTTTTTTTAAGTACTCGCCGATACCAATTACCGATACTTTTTTTTAAATCTCATGTGACAGTGGCACATGTGTCAGTAGTTTTTTTTTTTTTTACAATTTTTTTTTTTTTTTTTGGTTTTACAATTTTTTTTCTTTAATTTTTTTTTTGTTTAACAATGCTTTCTTTTTTTAAGGAGGGATGGATAGTGTCAGCCTGTTTTTTCTTTTCTTTTTTAATATTTTTTACAATTTATTTTTTTCATTATTTATTGCAATTTTTTTTATCAGCCCTGTTGGGGGCTTTGGTGAGATACCAGGAGTCTTAACAGACCCCTGACATCTCCCCTTTGAGACAGGGAATAGGACTAGGGACACAGATTCCCCAGTCCCTTTCCCAGCAGCTTTAGCTGTACTGAAAATGAAACAGCGACTCCTCTCTATTCATAAACTGAAACATTGTAAACAAAGTTTATAATGTTTCAGTTATGTGAATGAACAGAGTCAGTGATCACTGACCCTGTACATTCCGAACAGTAAGGAGCTGGATTTACCAGCTCCTAACTCTGCTCTCGATCCTAACAGATCGAGGGGGTGGAGGAGTAGCATTGAGGGGGGCGGCAGCATGGAGGGGGACACGGAGGGGGGTGGCAGCATGGAGGAGGACACTGAGGGAGAGAGCAGCATGGAGAAGGACACGGAGGGAGAGAGCAGCATGGAGAGGGACACGGAGGGAGAGAGCAGCATGGAGGGGGACACGGAGGGAGAGAGCAGCATGGAGGGGGACACGGAGGGAGAGAGCAGCATGGAGGGGGACACGGAGGGAGAGAGCAGCATGGAGGGGGACACGGAGGGAGAGAGCAGCATGGAGGGGGACACGCAGGGAGAGAGCAGCATGGAGGGGGACACGGAGGGAGAGAGCAGCATGGAGGGGGACACGGAGGGAGAGAGCAGCATGGAGGGGGACAAGGATGGAGACTGCAGCATGGAGGGGGACACGGAGGGAGAGAGCAGCATGGAGGAGGACACGGAGGGAGAGAGCAGCATGGAGGGGAACACGGAGGGAGAGAGCAGCATGGAGAGGGACACAGAGGGAGAGAGCAGCATGGAGGGGGACAAGGATGGAGACCGCAGCATGGAGGGGGACACTGATGGAGACCGCAGCATGGAGGGGGGCACTGATGGAGGGAGACAGCAGCAGAACGGAGGGGGACTGGAGGAGGATGTGGGGACAGTCAGCGGTGATCGTGTGTGGGAGAGTTACAAGCACTGATCACAGCCGATTTCACTAAAACAGCAGAAAGCCGTGCAGGGCGGGAAGATTAGAGAGAGAAGCGGCTTTTAAATCTATACAGCGGTGATCGGTGCTTGTAACTCCTCGGTAAATGCTCGGTATCGGTAGCGATACCGATACTAGTATCTGGACAACCCTACTATGTTATCATGTACTATATTGTTAAAAAAAAATATTGATAACAGTAACATCCCACTAATCAAATTTTAG
This sequence comes from Rana kukunoris, assembly GCA_029574335.1. Lineage (NCBI taxonomy): Eukaryota > Metazoa > Chordata > Amphibia > Anura > Ranidae > Rana > Rana kukunoris. Next base: position 160,512,223 of record CM056052.1, on the reverse strand, counting down.
CTTCTGATTCAATAGTTCCATGTGCCCAGACACATAACCAATTTCTCACTGCTAGGTGTGGGTTACGGCATATAGATTGTAAAGAGCTAACAGCTTGAATTTGCTCAATTGTATCTAGTTTAGGTCAATAAAAAGTTTGCATACAGTATCACAGCTTCCCCTTGTACTGTTTACTGTATAAGCAAACCTGTATATTTTGTCCCTTTTCTCCTTCAAATTTCCACACCTCCAAACAGTTGTATTTTGAGGATTATCACACCCCATAAAGATTCATAGCACAGCTCTGGCAAGAGATAAGAGAATCAAAATTGCACAGTGGTAATCTCTGCAAGCAGCATTGCTAACTCTGTTTTTAGTCTTTAGAAGTGACAGAAATGATCCAACTCAGGTCAAATTCTCAGCACCATGCTGGAGAAGGCTTTATTACAGCTCCATTCTACACCATAGTTATCATAAATGGAGCATGGTGGACCGAGTCATCCTCCAGCTCCTTAAACATGTTGTAACCGCGAGATCTCCTTCCCAATATTCAAGTTCTTTTCCCCTCCAACTGAAAGTTTCGGATTTTCCCATCTCCGAGTGCATGTTCCAGCTATTCTGGTGCATTTTTCTTAAAATAAGATAAATAAAAAATCCAACAGAGAGAATAACCCCTCACAGAAGGCACGGCAGTCGTATAAAGGAAATTAAGAGCAAAGAGTGTAATAGTAATTGAAGGATATGAGAAATTGTTTAATGTTTTAAACCTTCAGTTCTGGGTGGCCTAGCCCTTTAACTCTTCTAGCCTGTCTAATTGCTAGTTCCCCAGGCGAGCTCTTGGGTCGCCCACAGCTATGAACATTGTGATCTAGCTGAAAACTCGAACACCTTCATAAAAAGTAAAAAAGGCCTAAAAAAATAAAAATTTCAGACATGTATCATTTTATTTTTTGACTAGACCAAAACAAAAGGTAAAACAAAAATATGGAGTCTGGTTACCATTATATAAAGGTCTATATACACCTCTTAGGACAAATAGGCTAGAGTCATACTGAACACCAACATTATCTACTGTAGTGACTCATAGCTCATATTAGAACCATATTAACATATAATTGGGGACAGCAAATACAGGCATCTAGCTATGCATGGAATCTGTAGTCATTTCAGCAACTTATGACTTATGGATATTTGAGTCAGTGGTATCCCAGTAACCAACTGTGACTAATCTACATGTCTGGAAACATTCCCGTCTCATTACAAGAGAGATACTATTCATTTCACAGTTATAACAGGTCATTGCAACCAATATGTCTATTCTTAAAGACCTGGAAAATCACAGGCAATGGAGTCAAATTGAAACTATAGTCTTATTATTTATTTATTTGTTTGTTTGTTTGTTTGTTTAATTTATAAGCAAGTAAAAGAGATTAGCTTAATGTATAAAGTCTTATCAACAGTTATACAAATGCAGCCATATTTGTTCTTTAAATGTACAAGTGCTGCATGGTGAGTATGTATTTTTTTAATCTATTTACCTTACTACATGTCTAGCAGACAAGGCCTGTCTGATTAAAATAACAGTAGTCTTTAATGACACAAGATACCCATAATGCTTGTGCTTGCCAAAGATGATGGGGCCTATTTATAAAAAAAATTGTTATGAAAGAGCCTCTGCATTCCCAATGCTGCCACAAATAGTTCCTATAATGTCTCTAACATTTTCTATAATTGTCAGCTCCATCTAGAGGCCAAAATGAAGCACTTATGAAATACCGCAATTAGTAATATACTGCATTATGACCACTAAAGTTTGCTGTAGATAATAGGCAATACACCGGTTAAACACATAACAGGATTATTTACAATTTCTATATGAATGCTGAGGCATTCATACAGTGTGATTTTTTATAAAGAAACCCCTATGTGATCTTTAGCCTAGGCCAAGCTTGAAACAAACTATTTTGCTTTTGAGGACTTGGCCTGGTCATGGCAGGTGCAAAACACATCTAACCTGCATTCTACTCTGCACTCATGAGATTATAGCTCCTCTAATTCATCTCCATGATTTCCAAATCCACCTACAGCCATGGGAAACAAAACCTGCACAACTGTTGTTTTTGAAGCCCCCAGCTGTTGAAGCCCCCATGCTACAGCTCCATTCAGAAATATTTAGCCTTGGAATCACCAGAAATAAGCTTTGGGACAAGCAAGGTCCATAAAGACATGGATGAGCGAGTCTGGGGTGGAGAAACTTGACTGGCCTGCACAGAGTCAGAATGGTCAAATGTTCCCATAGCATTGTTGCCCTTCTCTGGACTCTCTCCAGTTCCAGCACATCCTTCTTGAGGACTGGTGCCCAGAACTGGACGGCAAAGCCAAGATGAGGTCGGACCAGAGTCTTGTAGAGTGGGAGATTTGCTTGATGTTCTGCTTTAACTGTTCTGACAGTGTTAGTTTAAAACCTAAAGTTAAAGTCTAACCAAGTTTAGTATAAAGATCCTCCATCCATTTTTTATTGCTCACTTTCTGTCCCATTAACAGTTTCAACTGACAGGAAGGAGGGGTAATATGAAACAGGGACAAGACAAAAATAAAAATCTGATGGGGGTTCTAGCCTTTCCTTCTACTAAAGAAGAGCGTTTTTAATTTCTGTATGTGTTATTTGAGAGTCTCTCACACTCTGTCTGGTAAAAAAATTGTCAGCAGGACAGAAAATGGGGACAAACCTCTTAATAGAGCCCCTGATAGCAGTAAAAGGCTGATAGAGATTCAACATTTCCACAATCTACAGCTAAGAAAAATGTTTTGTCTGAATATTCTACAAACTAATATAGCATTAAAAAAAGAAGGGGTGATCACGTACCGTAATCCTCCATGTACACTTGCTATTAGGTGGGTAAACTCCAGGAAATCCTTCACTTCCCAGTAGACCACTTTCTCCGGTTAGATTTCCACCACAGGAAAAATGATGCCTGTACAGAAAAGAATGTAATTGAGTTCAAGAAATTAAAGTACCCAGCATTGACAGAGAAAAGTAAAGCATTAAGTGCAATAATACCCTTTTTGTGGTGAGAAAACACTAGCAAACATATTGGCTAATTAAATACATGAAAAATGCAATGACAATGTATTAATGCACCATCTATAGCAGCCAGTTAGATTTCACAACTGTTTACATAAGCCTGTGTAATGGAAACTATTACTGCACTTTGCCCATTGTACATTCTACTGCTCTATACCCAGTATGCCAAAAATCAACATCGGTACTGCATAGCAGAGGTGACTACTACACATCTATGATATACGCATCCATACACAATATTGACTGATGTGGAAATCAACCAATAAAGAATTTAAAACAACTGAGTCAGACAAACATAATCTGTAGCTTTGGTTGGATTGTATAAAATGGTGTTTAGCCACTCACATGTTAACATCCCTAGAATTCAGGTGTGTTATAAGGCATTACTTTGGATGTTTAATGTTCTTTAAATAAAAAATATCACTGAAATCCATGTGAAGAAAGACAGATCAGGTCAGCATAAACTGTCAAGTTTGCTTTGGCTCTAAATGGTCCTTGGAGAATGGGCAGATATTGGATATTTTATTGCACAAAGGCTGACAAACTTGGCAAGTCTATATAAACTTTTAATCATCTCACTTCACGGGAAAAACAGGGTAGCTTGATTCACGTATAATTTAAGCTCAGTTTTCTGTCTTAGTAGGAGCAAGAAGAGCTGTCAATGTGACCATATGTCATTGTACACAGCGTAGGATGTCAGACATAAAAAACACAGCCACTTGGGATCTCATAAAACCCAGACATATTGGTCTTAGGTTTCCTTCAGTCAACTGGATGTAAAATGCACATTTGTATATGAAATCTGACCATAAACTTCTAGTGAACTGTTGTATAAATTGACAGCCAGATCAAGACCTGTAAACATAATACAATTTATGGGCTTCTAGGACATCTTTACCTATTTTAGGATCAATGAAGTTCAAATTATTTGGTGTGCTTGGCAGTTCCAATAAATCTAACACAAAGAAATGCATTCAGTAAAGTCCATGTCAGGGCCTGGACTTACAATGACTCTGCTTGCTTAGCCACCTGGAATGCTAGACAGTTATTTTGGGCAATTCCTTGAATGATCTTGCTCTAAAATTTGTTTGAACCTTGACCTCCCCCATGAACTTCCTGATTTAGGCCATATCTCTGCTCTTCCTGTTTGCCATATTATTGTTTTTCCTCCAGCCAATATCTCCCTTTTGTCTTTCCTAATTCTGTCCGTTTCTTTTCTGCCAATTCTTACAAACCTTTGGCTTGTTCCTTGACTACACTTCTGCTTAATACCAACCTGCAACCATTTGTTACTGACATGTATGCTTGTTTCCTGACTATGCTTCTGCTTGATCCCTACCTGCTATTAGTGTTGCTCACGAATATTCTCATTGCGAATATTCGTAACGAATATTGCATATTCGAGTATTCGCGAATAAATCGAATATCGCGGTGAATATTCGATATTGCGAATATTCGTATTTTTTCAAATTTATTTTTAAAACAGATCACATCCTAGTGATCTCCATCGATGTCTAAAAGCATTGCTGGTATGATTAGAGACCCTGGGCCGAGTAGCTGAGGCGATCCTTTTATGTTGCCCAATATTCGCAATGCGAATATTCGTATTACGAATATTCGCGAATACTTTCTCTGCCCTCCTGTGTTTTGTGTATAAAAAATTAGCTTTAGTTTAGTCATATAAGTTTGTGTAAGTAGAGTTAGTGTTTAGTGCATATTAGTTTATAATCCAGGAAATGATCTCCGTTTTCGCGTGTTGACGAGAATTTCGCAATCAATTTCGCATTAGCGAAATTTCGCATTCGCATTAGCGAAATTTCGCAATATTGTTATTTGGACAAAATATCACGAATATTCGATTTTAGCGAATATTTCTTGAATATTCTTATATATATTCGTGATATATCGCGAAATCGAATATGGCGTATTCCGCTCAACACTACCTGCTATATCTGCTACTGGACCCCGGCATTCTCACCTTCTGGAGGGGTGATCTGGTACTAAAATGCAGCAAACGGCATCTCCAGTATCAGGAGCGCAGGTGAATACTGGTTACTACGTAGACTCTGCACCTTAGGGGAACCCATATCATCCTCAGAGTGACCTGCTTGTATACCTGTCCGACTTGTCGGTGGGTGCTGCGCCACTGCTATAGCTACTGGCCTCTAAGCCTGACTCCAGACCATGAGAGTCCAACTCCAACCAAATCATTGTTTACATTTTGAATAGACTGGTGAACCTTGGCAGATTTTTTTTTTTTTTTGCTACCAGTGGGGACTAGGGAGGCCTCATCAAATTTCTACCAGGAACAGGTTCTATAGGACATAAGTTCTAACCCTTTCCCAAACTACATTAAAAAGGTGTTTTGTTGCTTGTTTCTGCCCCCATTGACACCCTGCAGGTTACATAGGTAATAAAAACCTGGAAAAGATACAGTACCCTTCCTGTACTTCAAAAAAGTTGTGTGCTGAATTAAATATGCATACTGCATGCATTGACCTCCTTTGAAATAATAGTTGTTAGCTGTTAAACTCTTCAAGGGCCCTGAGGAGATTTCAATTTAAGGAATATAGACTTACAAGCATACAATAATAACAGGCCTATCAAAATTTTCATGGCCCTGGAGGTAGCTAGTAGATGGACCAGACCTAACATACAAACGTGTATAGTGGGCATTTAAAAGTCCTTATAAATGGTGGAGAGAGGTTTATCTAGGGTTTCCTGTAAAAGATACTAGTTGATTGTGAAATTGCAACTGAAATGCATGATGCAGCTGGATTACAGAACAGGTACGAGTTAGAGAGAGAGAGAGGATCTGCAGAACACCTCTGAACAAATTTGGCTGAGGTATTTTATCTCTTTGGAACCCTATATATTAGGATTTAGGATCAAAGAGAATTGTTTGAGAGAGGGTTTGAGCCACAGCAGTGTATGGGGTGAGAAATTATGAGAGGACAATCGGTGTTGGGATTTCCATGCCTTTACAACAGATTTTATGGAAGGTGTGGTTGGAAAGAGGGATGAGGAGCCTCTATATATTATATTGTGCAGTGGCAGCTGGTGGGTTCTTCTTTTGGGGGGGCAGTAAACAATCAGGGCCCCCCCTGCGCCTCCTGGGTCCGCTCCTCAAGCTTCCTCCTGCCTCCTGATTGGTGGGGAGAAACCTTTTATAAAAACCCCAATAGCATAACTTTAGTAAGATTTTTTTTTTCTATAATGAAAACCTTGTATTCAGTTAATATAGATATCAGACTGCTGCAACTTACAAATCCTGAATACTGGAAATAAACAGAAGCTCTAATGTAAAAAGTGCCCTGCCCCTTTAAATGTCGAATAAAATGATAAATCAATACCAATAACTGAAAGCCTTGGACATAATTCATAGAGGTGAATAATCAATGAAAATGTTTTATTTTGTACTTGTCATCGACTATATGAATCAATACCCATAATTGATACAGTTGCAAAAGAAACATAATTTTCAATACAAATTAAGTACTATAAAAATGTCATATCAATAAAAATAGACACAAAAAATGTCATATTAAACATAAATCTAGTCCATATGTGACGACATCCAAGGTGCCTTTCAAGTGCTCAAAAAATATAAAAAAGTGCTCCAGTACTATGGTTTTACCTCCCTCCCTCTCTCCCTCATGGGCAGGATTAATCTCATTAAAATTAAATGACTTCCCTCTACTATACATACTTCATCATACCTCACTGTGAATACCCAGGAAATATTTTAGACAGTTTGAATCTGCAATAGCCTCATTCCTATGGGGTGCAAAGCAGTCTAGGTTTAGGCTGGCAATTCTACAAAGACCATGTACGCAGGGTGGGTTGTCCTGCCCTGATTTATTTGCTTATTAGATTGCTGCTTTGCTTACCCAGGCACACAACTGGTTGATAGCAGATGAAACAAACCCTACTGTGGTTCTAGAGACAGCATATCTTGGTTCATACAAAGCCTTGTGCAATATCAGTGACGGCCCATCCATAGAGGGTGAATGAGCGCTGCCTACCCTATCCATGCGTCCGGCCCCCTGATCTACATATGAGGGCACTGGACTATGCATTCCAATGTGGGGTGGGTGTTTTTTTTTAAGAACCTGATTATAGCCAGAGGCTCTAATAGGCTTCAAAAAATGACCTGCGCTCTAAACCCACCCTTTTATGAAGCCTATAAGAGTGTCAGCCTAAAACTGGGATGCTTTGCACCCAATAGGAACGAGGCTTTTGCAGATTCAAACTGTCTAAAATATTTCCAGGGGATCCACAGCGGTGTTATGAAGTATGTATAGTATAGAGGGAAGTCATTTCATTTTAATGAGATTAATTCTTCCCACACCAGCCAGTCTCCCCCTCATCCTCTTTTTTTTGGTTTCATTTAGCTAAAGTGATTGTAATGTCTCTTTTTTTTCCAGTTAAAGGGGTTGTAAAGATTTTATTTTTTATTTTCCAAATAGGTTCCTTTAACCACTTGACCACTGGGCACTTAAACCCCCTTAATAACCAGACCAATTTTCAGCTTTCGGTGCTCTCACAGTTTGAATGACAATAACTCAGTCATACAACACTCTAACCAAATGAAATTTTTGTCCTTTTTTTCCCACAAATAGAGCTTTCTTTTGGTGGTATTTGATCACCTCTGCGGTTTTTATTTTTTTCGCTATAAATGAAAAAAGAACGTAAATTTTGTAAAAAAATGAATTTTTCTTCATTTCTATTATAAAATTTTGCAAAAAAGTAATTTTTCTTCATAAATTTGGCCTAAAATGTATACTGCTACATATCTTTGGTAACAAAAAAAAAAAAAATTGGATAATATTTAGTCTGGGTGAAAGTTATGGGGTCTACAAGCTATGGTACCAATTACTGAAAATTGATCAATTTGATCACATCTGATGTACTGACAGCCTCTCTCATTTCTTGAGACCCTAACATGCCAGAAAAGTACAAATACCCCCCAAATGACCCCTTTTTGGAAAGAAGACATTCCAAGGTATTCAGAAAGAGGCATCGTGAGTTTTTTGAAGTTGTCATTTTTTCCCCACAATTCTTTGCAAAATCAAGATTTTTTTATTTTAATTTTTTTTCCACAAAATGTTCATATTATTAGGTTATTTCTCACACACAGCATATGCATACCACAAATTACACCCCAAAACACATTCTGCTATTCCTCCCGAGTATGGCGATACCCCATGTGTGAGACTTTTACACAGCGTGGCCACATACAGAGGCCCAACATGCAGGGAACGCCATCAGGCGTTCTGGAACACCCAGACCAATTCTGACATTTCTCTCCTACATGGAAAAATCATCATTTATTTGCTAGAAAATTACATAGAACCCCAAAACATTATATATGCTTTTTTAGCAAAGACCCTAGAGAATACAATGGCGGCCGTTACAACTTTTTATCTCGCATTGTATTTGCACAGCAATTTTTTGAACGCGTTTTTTTTTGGAAACAAAACAGTTTTGTGCTTAAAAAAAAAAAAAACAGTAAAGTTAGCCCAATGTTTTTGCATAATATGAAAGATGAAGTTACGCCGAGTAAATAGATACCCAACATGTCACCCTTCAATATTGCACACGCTTGTGGAATGGCGCCAAACTACGCGACTTAAAAATCCCCATAGGCGACGCTTTAAATGTTTTTCCTGGTTACATCTTTTTAGTTGGAGAGGAGGTCTAGGGCCAAAATTATTGCTCTCGCTCTAACGTTCGCAGCGATACCTCACATGTGTGGTTTGAACACCGTTTTCATATGTGGGCGGGACTTACGTGTGCGGTCGCGTCTGTATACGAGCACACGGGTACAGGGGCGCTGTAATTTTTTTTTTATTTTTTTATTGTTCATTTTACTTTATTTATTTTAGTTTGACACCTTTTTCCCCAAAAATAAATGTTTTGGTTACTTTTATTCCTATTACAAGGAATGTAAACATCCCTTGTAATAGGAATATAGCATTACAGGTCCTCTTTACAGTGAGATATGGGGTCAATAAGACCCCACATCTCCCCTCTAGGCTGGGAAGCCTAAAAAAAAAACGATTGCAGAGTATTGCGCGGGGGAGTATTGCGCGGGGGAGTATTGCGCGGGGGAGTATTGCGCGGGGGAGTATTGCGCGGGGGAGTATTGCGCGGGAGTATTGTGCGGGAGTATTGTGCGGGAGTATTGTGCGGGAGTATTGTGCGGGGTACTGCGGGGTACTGCGGAGTATTGCGGAGTATTGCGGAGTATTGCGGGGTACTGCGGAGTATTGCGGAGTATTGCGGGGTACTGCAGAGTATTGCGGGGTACTGCAGAGTATTGCGGGGTACTGCGGAGTATTGCGGGGTATTGAGTATTGCGGGGTACTGCGGAGTATTGCGGGGTATTGCAGAGTATTGCGGTGTATTGCGGGGTATTGCGGTGTATTGCGGGGTATTGCAGAGTATTGCGGGGTATTGCGGGGTACTGCGGAGTATTGCGGGGTATTGCGGAGTATTGCGGGGTATTGCGGAGTATTGCGGGCGTATTGCGGAGTATTGCGGGGTACTGCGGAGTATTGCGGGGTACTGCGGAGTATTGCGGGGTACTGCGGAGTATTGCGGGGTACTGCGGAGTATTGCGGGGTATTGCAGAGTATTGCGGAGTATTGCGGGGTATTGCAGAGTATTGAGGAGTATTGGGGGTATGCAGAGTATTGAGGAGTATTGGGGGTATGCAGAGTATTGGGGGGGGTATGCAGAGTATTGGGGGGGGTATGCAGAGTATTGGGGGGGGTATGCAGAGTATTGGGGGGGGTATGCAGAGTATTGGGGGGGGGTATGCAGAGTATTGGGGGGGGTATGCAGAGTATTGGGGGGGTATGCAGAGTTTTGCGCAGGGAAGGAAGGAGTTAATGCAGGGATGGCTGAGCAGGGATGGATGGATCTGTGACTGCAATAGTCACAGATCCATCCCACACTGCTGCAGCCATCCGCGCTCTCCTCTCACGCTGTACCGATCGGTACAGCGAGAGGAGGGAAGAACCGGCGTCAGCAAGTGACGCGGTTTGTTTACATGTGATCACGCCGTCATTGGACGGCGCGATCACGTGGTAAGGAGCCGCCACCATTGGCTCCTTACCGAGATCACTGACGCTGCGGGTCCCGTGGACCCGCCGAGCGCCGTGACCGCGTGTGCGCGCCCGCTCGGGCGCGCGGATCTGACGCACGTCAGATTTGTTTACACACGTGGTCGCGCCGTCATTGGACGGCGCGATCACGTGGTAAGGAGCCGCCGCCATTGGCTCCTTACCGCGATCATCGGTGCTGCGGGTCCCGTGGACCCGGTGAGCACCGGTGATCGCGTGTGCGCGCCCGGTTGGGCGCGCACACCTGACTCTAACGGAGGACGTCCATGGACGTCCTGTTAGAGTACAGGAACCGCCCTATAGCCGTATTTCGGCTATAGGGCGGTGATTAAGTGGTTAAGCTAGTGCATTGTTGTTTCACTTACCTTTTCCTTTGATTTCCCTTCTAAATGTTTTTTTTCTTTGTTTTCTTTGTCTGAATTTCTCACTTCCTGCTCCTCCTCCTCACACCCAGCCAGAACAGCTCGGATGATGAGGGAAAGCTTACTGAGGAGAAACAGGAAGTGAGAAATTCAGACAAAGGAAAAAAAACGTTAAGGGAAATCAAAGGAAAAGGTAAGTGAACCAACAATGCACTAGCTTAAAGGAACCCATTTAGAAAATAAAAAACAAACCTTTACAACCCCATTGAAAACAACACACATGTTCTACTTACAGTACTTGTTCTGTGAAGTAGATTTGCACAGAGCAGCCCAGATCCTCCTATTCTTCGATGCTCCTGGCCCCTCCTTCCTGTTGAGTGCCCTTACTATGGGGGCACCCGAGCCACAGCTCCCTGTGTCCATTCAGACACGGAGCCATGGCCTAGCGCTGCCCCCTTTCTTTCCTCATTGGCTGACTGACTTTGATTGACAGCAGCGGGAGCCAATGGTGTTGCACTGCTGCCTCAGCCAATGAGGAGGGGAGTCCCGGGCCGCTGGATCTAGAGGAAGCTCAGGTAAGTATTAGGGGGGCTTTTTATCTTAATGCATCTTCTGCCCTTGCAATCACTTTAAGTGTTTGGTTTATATATATTTTATACAGTGAAACCTCCGATATCGAGTAACGTGGTTAACGAGCGGTTCGCAATACGAGCATTTTTTTTTTTTTAATTCTGACTCGGTTTGCGAGTGTTGTCTTGCAAAATGAGCAGGATCCAAGCCTCTGTGCTGTGCAGTACCACATTTGGCCAGAGGTGTAGTGGCACCGGAGCCGATCGGATCTGTTCGGAAATAAATGCAATACTCCATTCCTGAGCCTTTCCAAGTTCAGCTGAGATGTCCCCGAATATTTCCGAGGCTCTCCCCCCCCCCCCCCTCTGGCCACATGCGGTATTGCATGCCATAGAAGTCAATGCAAAACAAATTAATTTCTTTCCATTGACTTCTATGGGGAAACTCTCTTTGATATGCAAGTGGTTTGGAATTTGAGCATTCTTGTGGAATGAATTATGCTCGTAATCCGAGGTTCCACTGTATTATGTATAATACCTTCTATATATAATTCAGATATACTACTGGATTCTGGTTGTATAAAAAAAAAAAAGATGTAAGATGTTATTTAAATTATTTTATTTTTTTGGAAGATTTGTAATTATATTTACAATTAACTGCAATTGTAAAGAGAGTTCGAACTGCATGATTGTTGGTTTTGTAAGAGAAATGTCTAAAAATTTATAAAAATGGTTGGAGCGAAAATTATTGAAACAGAAAATAGCAAATTTTCCATAAACATTTTTCAGTGATGTAAACAAAATATTAGCTGAATTCTTCGCACACTGAAACTCATTTTAAAATGTACCTTGTACATAAAAACTGACGGCAGCTAAATTCATGAGTGAGTTTAGTCCTGGCTGTAGTCCTTCTTAAATCACTCAAGTCTTCTTTGTTTGTGTCGATGAAATAGGCTTGTAAACTGCAGTCCGGATAACTCCCAGGACTAATCTTTACATCCCTCCATACATACATCATGTCCCTGCTTTTCCAGCTGACAGACTAAAGAATGTTATTTTAAAAAACAAAATTGGGAACTCCCATAATCATGGCATTTCGGTGATTTCTAGGTTTGTGTAAGAATGAAAAGATTTTTAAGTGTTTCCTTATGTTACTCTGTTCCCTTCCTCTCCTGTCATATAAGATCTCATAATACAAAGTTCATACCCCTTCTCTGTATAGAAGCAGTGGTTTGTACTACATATTTCCAGTCCAGATGCTGTATGTAACCAGGGTTAACCATCAGACACAAACAGGGAGATAGCATCCATCTGATGTTGCGGTTATGGAGATGTTTTCTCATACACCTAAACCTCCCACACAAAATGAGGTCACCAGCAGCTTCCAAAAGATCTTTCCAATCTTGAAAGATGAGTCAACTTGTAACATCACTTTGCAAGATCGCAGTTTTCTCCAGAACGGTCATTCAGTTGAAGCTACAATCACAGTCAGTTTACGCCAGGGACGTAGATATAGAGGGGGTTTGAGGCTAGGGAGAGAGAGCTGTTTTTAAATGATTATGATTATTCAATATTACTAATAAAAAATACATATTTGCCCTTTTATACTCATAATGCAAAAAAAAAAAGAAGCAAATAGACTGTTCACGTAGCAAGGGAAGTTGCACTTTGCATGCAAATTTTCCCCAGAGCTTAGTAAATAAGGTGAAGTTCTGTTGACCTACGTGTATCCTTCAAGGAAGGCAGGTAAAGCTTAGTAAGGGCATGGTCACACCAACTGCTGCATTCCAATGCAGTGGCTGAAGTGCGATGCTGCCAACATCTCAGTACATCACACTGTTTATTTTTTTAAACTTTATTGAAATATCACACAGACATCTCATAAATTTGAACTGCTGGTTGTGCAGTGCGAGGCACTATATTGCCTTTACAGTGCACTGTGGTGCAAAAAATTGCTGCATGCAACACATTGATGTGAACCAGGCACATGCAATGCATTTTATCTTGCCATGTGGTGGGACTATGCTGGAATAGCCACCCAGCTAAAAGGCTGATAAATATAGAGCAACTTCGCAGAGTCAGGCTTGGATAGAGAAAGCAGTCCTGCTTTCAGTAATTAAGTCAATCACGTCGCCACTCCAGCTGGAGTGGACGCAGTGCACCTGGACAGGCCTCTCACACAGAGCCGGCAGCCAGAGCGTCACTGAGAAAGCTGAGAAGGAACAAGTCGCTGCCACCGACTTGGCTCTAGAAGATTAGTAGAGGCCTCTGCCACAGATCCGGTACTTAAGAGCAATAGAGCATATCTTCTCAATCCTGTCCTCTTGAGATGTGGAACCCCAGTAAGTCATTGAGGTTCCCCAGTCACTTTAGTGTCTCCGAACCATGAGGGCCCAGAGTCGAGAACTCTGCCTGGCACGGGCCCCCGGCCAGGTAGGCCATAGTGGTGGGGCCCATGATGTGCGCACACCCAGAAGGTGGGTGCCGCACCTGGAACCAGGAACCCGCGAAGACCCTGGAAAATGGCGTCTGCCACAGATCTGGTACTTAAGAGCAATAGAGCATATCCTCTCAATCCTGTCCTCTTGAAATTTGGAACCCAGTAAGTCACTGAGGTTCCCCAGTCACTTCAGTGTCTCTGGACCATAAGGGGCCCAGAGTCAAGAACTCTGCGTGGCGGTGGCCCCGGCCAGGTAGGCCATAGTGGTGGGGCCTGTGATGTGTGCACACCCTGAAGGTGGGTTCCGCACCTGGAACCAGGAACCCACGAAGACCCCAAAATATGGCATCCGCCACAGATATACCCTCCCCCAGCATGCCCCGTGAGGGAAACACTCCTCCAATTGGCCGCTGGGGAAAAGTGTCTCTGCCCGAACCCCTCTGGCGTCACCTGCTGCCCAGAGATGGGACCACATCTCTGGAGCGCAGAATGACCCACAGGATAATTCAGGACTGACGAATTTGAACAAATCAAACTGGGTGAGAGCAAGTAAGTTTCTCACCCTACTAACTTTAGCGTAGCGCCCTTTCTGAAAGAAAGGGGGCGCTACAGGTGCACAACGCAAAATGCATAAAACATTAGTAGCAGATTTTGTATTTCTTATAAGACCCTAAATTGTTCATTAACATTTGATTTTTTTATTATTGGCATGGCAGCTTCACGGGAAAGGTCAGCTACGCTGTACCAGTTCAGTTAGACATTACCTAGAACACAAAACCGAGTTCAAATGCTGTGTAATAAAATCGAATAAAACAGCCAATGGAATTATCTCACCTGTAAAGTGAGTCGAAAGATAAGTAATGGCATTAAAGTGACATTTTATGAGTGGAATTAATTCAGAGGCGGTTAAAAGCTTTTACACGTTGATTGCCAAACTGGTTCACATATACTTTGCTAAAGAATCAAATGTCCAAAATGCAACTTAACACCAGTTCATGGGAGCGAAAGTACCACTTAGTCTCACACTAAGAAACGTGATACTAAAGGAGCGAGGATATTATGTAATTCTGGGTTCCTTACACTTTGGGAGGAAAGGGAGTGCGGTATAATGACCAATTGCATATAGTCCTTGGTTCCTAGGAGGTATTTGGCAAAGCCAACACGAGGAATCATCAGCTGTAATGGAATATGTATATAGAGAGCGCCAGCACGTGTTATTACCTTCCCAAAGCTTTGCAAGATGTTCTCCGCAGGTACAAGGAATGTAAGGATCGGGGACAATTGTAGGATAAGAAGCAGACTGGATTAATGGAAGTGTTTGAAGAAGAAGCAGGATGTATGCATGCTATACACATCTAGGCAATTGTTTGGGAAAAGCAAACAGCATAAAACACATGAAGAAATATACCTAAATGGGACTTGGTTTTTTAAAACATACATTATTTATTATGGTTCACTAAGATACTTAATGAAACAAACAATAAACAATTACTGATACAGGTTGCTGATTTTATGTGTGATTATTTACTCAAGTTCTGTTTATTATACAGTCTTAAAGGGGTTGTAAAGGTACAATTTTCCCTCTAAGTAGCTTCCTTTCCTCACTTTAACCTTTATTTAGTACTCTTACTACATAGTCAAGAGCCAATTTATCCTATATATATGTATATATTTTTCTATTCTATATACGGCCATTGATTTGGGGACTTGTTCGCAGGTGCCGTTTCTCCCGTCCTCTCCTGCCCTCTGGCGGGCGTCACCAGTGTGGCTGCTTGTAAGCCCATAGGGTCGATTCCTTCCCCTTATATGGGGGGGGGGGTGGTGGGCGATGACATGATCCTCTGGATTGCTCCACAGTTTTCTGACATTCCTGGCCATGCAACTGTCTACTCCTTGATAAGCGGTAACTATATTGCCATGCCATACTTGTATTGTAATGTATGACCATATGTTTTGAATATTGAATTTATTTTATATGTCTCTTAGAGTCAACGATCCCCTGAGGATGACCACTTTATGGTCGAAACGCATCGGGGATTACAATGCAACGTTGTTTTATATTGTGCATGTATGGTAACATTGGAATATGCAGGATATATTTGGCCAGACCTGTTTTTATATGCTTTATCTATTGTAACTATATTGTACAATATTATCCGACAAAACAACTCATTGCTGTCCAAAGCCCCATGCGGAAACTGTTCCATTTTTCAATCATATCAGGGTTCGCAGCGCCCAAACTTCTCTCATGTGTGTTTCTCTATTTTTCCAGTGCAGTCCTCACTTACCTCATCCTTCGATTTCGCTTTTAAATGTCCTTTTTTCTTCTGAGAAATCTTCACTTCCTGTTCTTCTGTCTGTAACTACACACTGTAATGCAAGGCTTTCTCCCTGGTGTGGAGTGTCGTGCCCCCCCTCCCTTGGACTACGGGAGAGTCAGGACTCCCACTAACACACAGCTCTTTTCTCTATCTGCAACGTAGAGAGCATCCTGACTCTCCTGTAGTCCAAGGGAGGGGGCGAGCACGACACTCTACACCAGGGAGAAAGCCTTGCATTACTGTGTGGAGTTACAGACAGAAGAACAGGAATAGAGGATTTCTCAGAAGAAATAGGGACATTTAAAAGCAAAATCGAAGGATGAGGTGAGTGAGGCCTGCACTAAGGTAAAGGAAGCTATTTAGGGAAAAAAATTGTACCTTTATAACCCCTTTAAGTATTTTAACCTCCCTGGCGGTATGATTCTTTAAGATTTTAGGTGCTGAAAGCGGTACCATTATTTGCAAGGGAATTTGGCGTTTTATACTGTAGGCCTGTAATTCTTAGGAATAACTCACTGAAATCTATCCAAACAAGAGTCTAATAGGCATCCTGGGTATGATTTTTTTTTTTTCTTATTAAAAATTATAATATAATAAATAATTATAAAAAATTATAACAAATAATAATATAAGTATAGTAAAAATTATTCAATAATGTAATCAAATCAAAATCACTGAAATTTGCTCAGTTGCAGAATTTTTGCTGTCATTATTTTTTTTTTTTTATGACGAATTTCCCCACAAATCGCTATCGCTAAATTCTGCAAGTGATTCTGATTTATTATCGCTGTTTTTTAGCTGCTCTAAAACAATTTTTGCCATAAAGGGACACTTTTGGTTGCTATGGACAATCTACAGTTTGCAGGGAGAAAGAACAGTTTTTATTATATAAAAGGACATGTAGTGTACAGGGCAGACCACTAGGGACATGGGGGGTGTGTATTTTTTACATACAGTACTGTAATCTATAAGATTACAGTGTACTGTATGTATAGTGTTTGTTTACTTTTTAAAATTTGGCGCCGTTCCCCCCCCTACGTCGCGACGCTCACAGGGAAGGGAATCGGCGGAACACACAGCATCAGGCGGACATCCGCCCGCCGTGTACTGCGGAGATTCATCGCTGGATCGCAGAGAAAAGGTAAGTAAACTTTTTTTCTGCATCCAGCGAGGCAAGTCCGTGTGTGGCACGGGGTTACCGATCTTAGCTTAAAAATCTCACCCCGTGCCACACACGGGAAGACCGCCAGGGAGGTTAATGAATCATAATATAAGAAGTTTGTTTCAAAAACACACACACTATCTGATATCACATAATACAAGCTACATGAAGGCTAGGTTCACACTAGCCAATGCCCTGAAAAGCAATCTGAGTTTGATTGCTTTTCCGCCCACGGCTGTCAGGCATTCAGGAGGTGATCCTGTAGCCTTTCTGGAAGACGTTTTTTTTGTTTGTTCTTTTTTTTCTCTGCTGATTGCAAATAAAAAAAAGGGATAATGGATAATAACGTTTTAAGCTCACGGTTGTGGTGCAGCCCCATTGATTTGAATGGCCAAGTTTGACACGCAACTTGGCATGACGTGTTAACTTTGCTGCAGTGGAAAGCATCACACCACAGAATGTGAACAGTCTACCAAAGTTGTTGTGTTTACAAACTTTTTATTGTATAATGACAACATAACATGGCAAACATCGATAATAAAGGAATATCAATAGACTTTGAATTCACAATAAAATATGTGAAATATGTGAAATCTTTATACATATATATATACCGGTATATGTGTATGTATGAAGATACAATTATGACATATGAAACAATAAGTATGGGTTTAGCCTCCCAAGGTTGTTGTTTTGCTTTTAGATGGGCAGCCATGGAGCCAGTAAAACAGTGGATAGGTAAGGCTTATGCCGCATACACACAACCGTTTTTCATGACGAGAAAGATAAAAAAAAAAAAAATTGGTCATTTAAAACGATTGTGTGTAGGCCCCAGAGCATTTTTCTCGACGTGAAAAATAGGCATTACAAATTTAGAACCTGCTCTAATTTTTCTCTGCGTTTTTCACGTCGTGAAAAACGGTCGTGTGTAAGCTTTAACGACGGGGAAAAAACGCGCATGCTCAGAAGAAAGTGATGAGTAGGGAGTACTCATTCTGCTAAAACTAGCGTTCGTAATGGAGATAGCACAATCGTCACTCTGTAACAGACTGAAAAGCACAAAGACTGAAAAGCGCGAATCATCTCTCACCAAACTTTTACTAACACAAAATCAGCAAAAGCAGCCCAAAGGGTGGCGCCATCCGAATGGAACTTCCCCTTTAAAGTGGCGCCGTACGTGTTGTACGTCTCCTCGCTTTGCTCGAGCATTTTTTTTTCACGATCGTGTGTATTCAAGGCAGGCTTGACAAGAATCACGTCGAGAAAAACCTTGTTTTTTCCATGACATTAAAAATGGTCGTGTGTACGTGGCATTAGACTAGTCATACATGATTCATTTTCTTTCATTCAACCCGCGGGGTGAACGAAAGAAAATGAATTGATTCCCCCATCTATACATTCAGTGTGGATAGGGGGAATCCCTTCTGCGGAGCTATTGTATTCTGATTATGGGGAGAGTTCTCAGTCTTCAGAATACTCGATCAGCACTGCAGCTATAGCTGGTGGCACTGATCAAGTGAACATTTTCCAACAGGCTGGTTGTATAGAAGCTGATCTACAGATCGACTTCTGTACAACACCAGCCTGCCCATAGATGGATCGAAATTCAGCTGATCCTGTCTGAACCGGTTGAATTTTGATCTATCTATGGCCAGCTCTAAATCGTTATTGTATCTAACAATGGTTTCTAAATATTTGATGCAAGTCAATGAGCACAGAATGTTTAGCATGTGCTCTGGAAAATCAAGATTAACTCTTCTCAACCTTTTACCCCCGGAGGTAACACAAAGTGATTTTCATGTCTCGGGGAAGTCCTACTAAAAACGACTATCTACAGCTTATGACAGATCATATACTTTTTTTAGCACCCCCCCCCCCCCCCCCGAATAATAAGAGAATTATGTTAAGTAATAATCATCAAATGGAAATGATTAATATTGATTAATATTGGTCGGAGGGGGACAGCGGAGATGTGACCTCTTACCTTGGTGGTTGGTCTTGTTGAGAATGTCTGACCTAAATTGTACATTAAAAACCTTCCTTTTGTAATGGCACTAGCCCTGCACTCCAGAGGAAAAAAAAAAAAGTGTTTAGGATTATTAGGGTACTGGAAAAAGCAGTTTGACATACCCAATCCCCTGCTTCTCTGGCAGCTGGTTCTCGCCTCTTCTCCCCTATGCTCTAGCGGTACCTTGGTGCCCTCACGTCCAATACAGGGCTATGGATGCTGCATTGCACTTGATGACTTGATGACGTCAGAGGGGATCAGACTCCTGGAGTGTGTGTGTGTGTGTGTGGGGGGGGGGGGGGGCGGCGGCTGTAGGGAACGGTTCAGAAGTGTAGCATGGCACTTAGTGGTTTTCCACTAGGAACCTAGCGCCCTCTTCTATACCTGGTTATTTATCACAGTTTGTATTTCATTACTGACCTAGAGGAGCAGCACTTTTATATATTTTTTATTTATACAGGCATACCCCACTTTTAAGTACACAATCGGGTTTATTTACTAAAGCTGGAAAGCGCAATATCAGGCTCACTTCTGCATAGAAACCAATGAACTTCTAACCCCAGCTTGTTCAATTAAGCCTGGTAATAAAACCTGGGAGCTCATTGGTTTCTATGCAGAAGTGAGTCTGATTTTGCACTTTCAAGCTTTAGTAAATAAACCCCATTGTGTACTTAAAAGTGGGGTATACCTGTATACTATTGTAGCTTATTATTTACATTATTATTGGTGCGGAAATACACACCCTATAGAAGTGTGGCATGCAAGAGCGGAGGATAGGGTAAGTAAAACTGCTTTTCTTGGTCCCATAGATGGATTTAACCCCTGTGAAATGCAGAGGCAGCTCACTGCAAGGGGGGGATATTCACTTTTCCTAGAGTTCAGCTTTAACTGAGTCTACTGAACGAATTAGCAACCAAGAATCATAAATTCATATATATTTATATACATTTACATGCAGTATTTGTATACTTTATATATATTTAATAAAGTGATGCTGTGCAAAATGTAGTATGCTACAGCAACATTGTTTCATCATTCAGCAGTTTAGAAAATAACAGATAAGTTCAGTAACCTACAGCAACAAAATTTCACCCATTTTTAAAATGACAGATGAGTTTATAACCCCTAGCAACCACACTTCATCCTTCAGCCATGAATTAAAAAAATTACAGGGAAGTTTATAACCCCTAGCAACCACACATTTAATCCTTCAGCCATGAAAAAAAAAAATACAGATGACTTTATAACCCCTAGCAACCACTCTTTATCCTTCATCCATGAATAAAAAAAATGACAGGGGAGTTTAAAACCCCTAGCTACCACACTTCTTCCTTCAGCCATGATTTTTTTTTTAACAGACGAGTTTATAACCCCTAGCAACCACAATGTATCATTCAGCCATGAAACAAAAATGACAGATGAGTTTGGTAACCTATAGCAACCATATTTTCTCCATCATCCATTAATGACAGATGAAAAGATATTATTAAAGACCCCCTTTTATCCTGACCTAACAGGTAGGTTCGGTAACCTACCCCAACCAC
The DNA here is from genome assembly GCA_029574335.1 of Rana kukunoris. Classification (NCBI taxonomy): domain Eukaryota; kingdom Metazoa; phylum Chordata; class Amphibia; order Anura; family Ranidae; genus Rana; species Rana kukunoris. The sequence goes on along the minus strand of CM056052.1, from coordinate 160,491,623 downwards.
ATGTCACGCCTCAGCCATTTATAAAATGACAGATAAAATTAGTAACTCACTTATTTAGAAGATGACAGATAGTTCAGTAAACTATAGCAACCACATGTCAACATTGAGCCATTTAGAAAATGAAAGATGAGATTAGTAACCTATAGCAACCACAGTTCCTCCCTCCTCCAATATTGACAGGTAAATTTAATATCCTATAGTAACCATGTGTCAGTCTTCAGCCATTAAGAAACTTAAAACATGATATCAGTAACCTATAGCAAACACAGTTCCTCCCTCCTCCAATATTGACAGGTAAATTTAGTATCCTATAGTAACAATGTGTCAGTCTTTAGCCATTAAGAAACTTAAAATATGAGATTAGTAACCTATAGCAACCGCAATTCAATCTTCAGCCATTAGAAAAATGGCAGTTGGGTTTAATAACCTACAGGAACCAAATTACATCCTTCATTCATTTAGAAAATCACAGACGAGTTAAGGAACAATATTTCCTCCTTCAGCCATTTAGAAAATGACAGTAGCGTTTAGCAAACCAATAGTAACTGCATTTGTTCTGAATTAATTTAGGAAATTACAGTTGACCTTAGTAACCTACAGCAACCACGTGTCATCCTTCAGCCATTTAAGAAAATTAGAGATGAGATTAGTAATTTATAGCTTCCATGTTTCACCCTGCAGTCATTTAGAAAATGACAGCTAGTTTAATAAACTCTCACAACCACGTGTTAACCTTGAGCCATTAAAAAAAAGAAAGAGGAGATTAGTAACCTATAGCAACCGCATTTCATCCCTCCTAAACATGTCAGATATGTTAAGTAACCTATAGAAATCATGTGTCAGTCTTCAGCTATTTAACAAATTAGATTAGTAACCTATAGCAACCACATTGCGTCCTTCGTTCATTTAGGAAATGACAGTTGACTTTAGTAACCCACAGCAACCACGTGCCAACCATTTCTACAATGACAGATGAGTGTTTTTGGTTGCTATGGGTTACTGTACTTTGCAGCACCAGATAAACCTAATAAAGTAAGAGGAAGGTTGGGAAAGTAGTCTGGTTTGTCATGTATGATAAGCAGCATATTGCTGGTCTGTAGATTGCTGATGGCAGTGGAAGAGTTAAACAGAGCAGAGGGGTCCCAGATCAGCCAGGTAGTAGTGAATGGGCAGAGTGGGCACAGTGTGAAGGATGGTACCCCCAGGATGTGTCTCCTTACCTCTCATTGGGTTGCTGTGCAGAGCTGCGAGCAGCCAGGAGCAGGCAGAAGAGCAGCACAGTGAGTTGGTTGCTCATGTCTGTCCCTGCAGTAGTCCCCCCAGTAGTAAGTAAGGATGATGAGCCTACAGGGGTTTTATAAGGAGGATCGCCCTATAGCCTGAGCCTCTACTCATTTCCCTCTGGGAGGTTCTCTGGCATAGACAAGCTCCAGATGAATATCCCATTTGTTCCTGCAGTCCTGGGGAGGAGGGGATCCAGTTCTCCCTAAAATCTGATCCTCCCCTCCCCTCCCCTTTTAGCTTCTTTTTTTTTTTTTTCAAAGGCTGCCATTAACCCCTTCACACCTGGGAGCATCTGCCATTGCAATCATAGGTGGCTTTATTTCCTCTAAATAAAGGAGGAAAATCCATGTGTATTTCGTGGGAGGATTGTTCATTGTTTGGCCAGCATTCCAGCACAGCAGAGCAGGCTCCAGCATGGGGACTTGAGAATGACACCTATGTCTGAAAAGATGTGATGTACACCACATGCAGCCAATCATCCAATGTAAACAGAGACTACAGGCTACTGGCTGGAAAATATACAGAGAAAAGTTACAGGAGCAATAGAAGCATCTCAAAGATAGCAATGTATAATGTTCTTCTTGTACCTATGATCATAAAAGGCGTAGCTCCCAACTGTCCCTGATTTCGAGGGACTGTCCCTGATTTGGAGAAATGTCCCTCATTCCTCCTCATTTGTCCCTCATTTTGGTCTGATCTATATAGATGTATATAAAATGTACTTTTTTTCTATCAATCAAAAAGTGTTTCCCAGTGCTAAACCTTTCATCTGATTTCTAAATTCCAAAAGCCAATAGTAGTGGTAAAGAAAAAGCACTTGTGGGTTTAACAAATCATTTTTTTTTTTGTACAATTCTCCTTTAAGGGGGCGTGGCAAGGGGTGTGTCCTATCCCTTCATACTTTTGCTGATAGGTGTCCCTCATTCCCATCTCAAAAAGTTGGGAGGTATGTATAGGGCAACAGCAAAATGGTTTTATCTGCACACAAAAGTCACATTCTAATCATTCATGTAATGTATTATTAGTTCACCTACAATTTATATGTCAGTTTTGGGTGGATGCTGCTGTCCTACATTCTTGTAGGTCTTGGGAGCTCTAGAAGTGGTATCTCTCCATCGGAGTTCCCCTTTAGGGCAGCACAGTGGCTAAGTGGTACTAGGGTGCTTGGTTTGAGTCCTAACCAGGATATTACCTTAGAGTGCGGCACTCCAGGACCATTTATTTTTTCCACGGATCAGTGCAGAGTCTGCACCTGTCAGTACATCAGGGCGGGAGCACAGCATAGGTCGCAGGGCTTGGAGCGGTACTCTTTTCCATTGTTAACCAGGATATTACCTCCATGGAACAGAAAAAACTGTGCCAACAATAAGTCCAAAAAAAAACACCAACACCGGAGGTGATTGGGGGATGAAGGACGTGAAAACAGTGTCCCACAACACAATGGATGTAGTCTCAATGTATATCCATGAGCATGACAAATAAACACCACTGTGAATCCATATATGACTGAGAGCCCACCACCTAATAGAAAGCCGCTTACCAGAGGCCAAGCTTTAAACAGCGTTTGTATCATGCCCAGCCGTGGCCTCCGTCCCCACGATTGGAAACTCAGGGAACTCAGACAGAACTTCTTCCGGTATTGAGGGTGCTAGGCTCCAATATACATGTAGTCCGTGCAGGGCTGGTGCAAGGATCTTTGACACCCTAGGCGAATCCTAATTTTGCCGACCAGACCTCCTCTATAACTCTTAACATGTAACCTGTAAAAAATGTATAACGTTGCTTATGGAGATTTGTAGGTACCGAAGTTTGGCGCCATTCCACAAGTGTGCACAATTTTAAAGCATGACATGTTAGGTATCTATTTACTTGGCGTAACATCTTTCACATTATGCAAAAAAATAAAAATAATAATCAGGCTAAATAGTGCTTATTTTTTTTATAGTCATAAAAGTTTTTTCCCATAAAAATGCATTTGAAAAATTGCTGCGCAAATACCATGCAACATAAAAAGTTGCAACGACCACAATTTTACAGGTTTCAGGTCTTTGGAGACATAGCAGCAACCCATGAATGTACAGACGAGGATTACGGTGATCCACATGAGGACAAATCATGATATGCCTACAACCTCCTATCTTTGACACATAGATGGAGTAACTAACCTGTACCTGCTGCTCCAAGAAATGATCATCCTACAAACCTATATCCCCCTTTTATTTGGTGAGTGTATGACAATAGGGGTGTTAAGGCATGAGGTGTGGTGACGGCTGAAACACAGGATACAGACCATGTGCGAACACATCGATTAATTTAACTTCACATAAGATTGGGCTTTATAACCATTGGGATGTTCATTGTTAAAAAAAACTTCTCTATTGGACTTCTAGTGCCACTAATGCTGGAATTCTTTTCAGTATATGTATTGTGTTTGATTTATTATAGTTAAAGCTTTACTACTTACTATTAATTTTTCCATATAGCGCTAGGAGTGGTTTGGTGTGTTTATTTTATATCCACATTATCCCACATATATTGTAATGTTTGGGGGTTCTTAGTAATTTTGTAGCAAAAAAAATAATGATTTTTAAATGTAGGAGAGAAGTGTCAGAATTGGTCTGGGTGGTAAGAGGCTATTTACCATAAGTAATATACAAATAGTTTTTTTCTTTTCCAATATTTTTATTGAATTTTCAAAAAGGAAAATAAGACAATAAGACAGGAACATCCTGTCTGCACACTTAAAAACCAAGTAACAGATAGTAGTAATATTCATTGAGGGCACAATAGTAACATTGACAGAAAACATCCACCTAGGTCTCCGTCCTAGAGCCGTCACTAGTCAGCAAAAGGGACTAGATCAGGACCACCAGAGGGGCTCTCAGCTGAGAGGTCCCCTGGTCTCAGGAACCGTTCCCTCACAGAGAGGCAAAAGATACATAATAATAAAAAATAGAGAAAAAAAAAGGGGAAGTGACCATGTATAAAAGGAGGGGACCAAGTCAAAATGTCTTAAAACAGTTAGTACCCTGAAAGATGAAGTAAGAGGGAAGAAGAAACTAGAAAGAAGGAAGAGAAAGAAGGGGGGGGGGAGAGAGGGGAGCACTCCAATCAGGGGGGGGGGGGAAATCCCCTCCCATAACAAACTCATTGGTCATGTGTTCGTAAGGTAATTGATCCATGGGTCCCAAATTCTATGAAACCCCTCAATCTTATCCGCTAGAATAGCAGACAACCTCTCATTCACCATTATCCAGGACAATTTTTTCTTTAGCAAATGGAAAGGAACGGTGGGGGACCTCCAGGACCTCGCTATAGAGATCCTGGCCGTCACAAATATATAGGCTATCAGCTTTTTTGTGTATTTCGATGCTCCATCAACTGGGTGTCCCAGCAATGCACTCAGCGGCGACTTACGAAGGTTGACGTGGACGAGGGAATATATAAAATTGTAAGTGCGTATCCAAAATCGCCTCACCCTCGGACACGACCACCAGACATGGTACATAGTACCATCCGCAGTACAGCCCCTAAAGCACCGCGGGGACGCCCCAGGCGTGAAGGTTGCCACTCGCACAGGGACCATGTACCACCTCAGCAACACTTTATAATTCGCCTCTATCAAAGAGGTATTGATATAGGATTTAGAGGCATTTTGTGAGAGCGTACACCAGCCAGCCAGATCCAAAGACTCTCCTGTATCCTGTTCCCACTTCAACATATAATCTAACTTCTGAGAGCTGGAGGATAGGAGACCGTAAATCTGCGATATATGACCCCCCTGTTTGTCAAAGGTCCTACAAAAGTTCTCCATGGCAGTACGAGCTGTAATGGCAGATGCCCGGTTCAGTGAAGCTAAAAAATGGGCTATTTGGGTATAATGAAAAAGCTCAGAGTTAGGAATTTTATATTTTTCTTGCAGAACCGGTTTTGTTAAGACACCTCTATGGTCACAAAAATCCGCTATCCTCAGCAGCCCTTTATTGATCCACCAAGAAAATTCCTGGGGACGGAGACCCGGGGTAAACAGAGGGTTATGAAACAGTGGCGCCAGAGGCGCATGCAGAGATTTAAAATTATGTTTAGCCGCTAGTCGATCCCACAAGCTGAGGGAGAACAACAGAGACGGACACATTATGGGCGGTCTATCCTTCCCCCTAAGCCACATCAAATGGGAAATCTCCCTGTCCGGACACAGAGAGGACTCCAACTCCATCCAGAGCGGCCTGGGCCGGGCTGAAAGGAAGCGGGTCAAATGAGCCAATTGGGCTGCATGATAATACTTAAGGAGATCAGGCACACCCAACCGCCCTCCCAATTTAGGTGCGTATAACGTCCGCCTGTTCACCCTGGGCCTCTTATTATCCCAAATGAAATTCAACAGGTTAGCCTGAAATCTTTTTAGGTCCGCACTCACAATTGCAATCGGAAGGGTTCTAAACAAATACAACACCTTAGGTAGAGTACAGCCTACCGAACCACGACGGAGGAGTCTTTGACCACCTACGCAGATCATCTGATAATTTTCTAAATAGGGGGGGTAATTCATTTTATAAAGCATGGATAGGGTCGGTGTCAGGGAGATTCCCAGGTAAGGCAGGGCATCTTCTTGCCAATTGAAAGAGTAAGACTGTTGAAGAGCTCGAACCATGTGAGGTGGCAGGGAAATATTAAGGGCCTGAGACTTAGAGTGATTTACAGATAGACCCGTAAACTACGCAAATTTACCTAAAACTAAGTTTAAGTGAGGCAAGGAGGTGACCGGGGAGGCCAGGAGCAATAAGATGTCGTCCGCAAACATCGCGCATTTATGCTCGCGGCCCCCACAGTGTACTCCCAGAATGTGCGGATGCGTTCTAATCTTGATGGCCAGGGGTTCTAAGGCCATAATGAACAGCAAGGGGGATAAAGGACAACCCTGACGGGTACCCCTACCAATAGATATGGTTGGGGAACGGTAGCCTTTAATCAGAAGATTCGCAATAGGGGCATCGTAGATCGAACGGAGCGTCTTTAAAAAATTTGGCCCAAAGCCATAGCGGTGTAGTATAAAAAAGAGGTAATCCCACGATAAGGAATCGAAAGCCTTACATAAGTCCAACGACAGGAGCAAGGCTCCCCGCTTCCCCCTTCCGTCCCAGCCAGAGTTTAACGGCGAAATTATGTCTATAACCTGTCTAGTCTGATCCGATGCTTGTCTATTAGGCCCAAATCCAACCTGGTCTTGATGGATGTACTTGGACAAAAAGGAGTTCATGCGCGTAGCCAGGACTTTCGTCAAAAGCTTAAGGTCTACGTTTATTAACGAAATGGGGCGATAGTTCTCGCAATTCCCGAGATCTTTATTGGGCTTGGGAATAACATGTATAAAGGCACTATTTTCATATGGAGGAAGGGGAGAACCCTTATGTAATGCATTGAAAAAGGCACATATATGTGGGGTCAATATTTCGGCATACTTGTGGTAATAATGACCCGTGAATCCATCAGGGCTCGGCGATTTCGATGGATTCAAAGACTTGATGGCTATGGCAATTTCATTCCCCGTAAACTCCGCCTCCATTATGTCTACATGAGTTTTAGACAACATAGGGAGGGGCAAGTCTCGCAGGAAATCCTCCGCACCCGACATATCAAACGTCCCCGGGGATGCATACAGTGTGGAATAAAACTTGGAAAATTCTTTAAGGATGGACTGGGGATTCTGGGTGGACAAGCCCGATCTTAAGCGTAATTTAGGGAGAGCGGGGCTAAACGGCCTGGGAGTCAGCTTTCTCGCCAGCAGTGTGTTCGGTTTGTCGCCCAAAGTATAATAACGGTGACGGGCCCAACGGATGGATTTTTCTGCTTTCGTGGTCAGGCTCAAATTAAGAGCTGTTCGGGCCCCGTCAATTTGATTTCGAAAATCGACATGCGGGTTAGCAGTTTGTTCACGCATAAGTCGCTTCAATTCCGTCTCCTGACGTTGAATAGTTTGTTCCCGCTCACGCTTCACCCTGGAGGCCAAATGTATTAATGCACCCCGTATTGTGACCTTGTGGGCGGCCCAGAGGGTTACCGGAGATACCTCCGGGGAGGAATTGTCTCGAAAGTAATGTTGAATAGCCCTCTCCACCTCTTGTTCGAGGACGGGATCATTCAGCAAAGACTCATTTAATCGCCACGGCGACGGACCCGATTTGGACCAAAGGTCCGTCAACATACAAATAGTTTTTAATGTAACTTATTATATTTTCCAAAAACTGTATTAAAGCAGGTGGCTTAATGGACACATTACAGCCTCCACTGCAGCATTTTTATTGGACAGCTTGTTCCAATGGTGCTTTACCATTGGTCCAAGGCTCCAAGCTGTCCATTAACCTCCCTAGCGGTATGATTATGTCAGATTTGATGCTGAAAGTGGTACAATGTTTTGCATGGAAATTTGGCATTTTACATTATAGGTCTGTAATTCTTAGAAATAAATCACTTAAATCTGTCTAAACAAGAGTCTAGTAGACATCCCAGGTATGATAAATAACAAATAACTATAAATAATTATAACAAATAATAATATAATAACAATAAAATGTATTCAATAATGTAATCAAAAACACAGAAATTTGCTCAGTTGCAGAATTGTCGCAGTCATTACTTTCAGTGTTTGATGACAAATTTCCCCACAAATCACTATCGCTTAAAGGATCACTAAAGGATTTTTTTTTTTTAGCTAAATAGCTTCCTTTACCTTACTGCAGTACTGGTTCATGTCCTTATTGTTCGTTTTTGCTTTGAAGTTGCTGTAATCCTGCTCTGTTCTCCACACTTCCTGCTTGTCTGTTTCCTTATAACCACAGTGCTGGGAGCTTTCTCACGGTGGTCTAAGCTGTCATTACTGTGTGTCTAAAACTTCCCAGAACCAATCAGATTCATTTTAAAAACAAAACACTGCCCTGGATTTGTTTGTTTTTGTTCTGTGTGTCTATTTCTACTTCACACAAACATAAAGCCAGTTCAAAAGTGAAACTAACCTGCAGGCACATTTTATGATTGATTTTTATCTATTTTTAATAATTTTGAAAAGGAATCAGTTAACTTTTATGTCTCTATACCCTGTAAACAGTCATTTCAGAAAAAAAATTGTTTTCCTTTAGTGACCCTTTAATTCTGCAAGTGATTCTAATTTATTATCACCGTTTTCTAGCTAAAACCAATTTTGACATAAAGGGACACTTTTTGGTTGCTATGGACAATCTCCAGTTTCCAGCCAGAAAGAACAGTATAATATAAAATTGCATGCAGTGCACTGGACAAACCATTAGGGACAAAAGGGATGTGAAATTATTTTATACAGTAATGTAATCTGTAAGTCCCGGTGTGTCGCGACATTCGCAGGGAACAGAGTTTGGCACTGTGATAGAGACACAGCTCGCACACACAGCACGGAGACATTGCAGGATCCTGGGGACAAGGCAAGTAAGCTGGACATGGATCCTGCGATGCCAGGGACTCGGGGTTACCGCTTTTGGTACTGAAAATTCACCCCAAGCCACACTCTGGAATACAGCTAGGGAGGTTAAGCTCATTGCCTCTGACAAGAAGTGAGGAAAGGCACTGTGAGCTCATCCTCTCAGTCTGCTACAAACAGTGTGCCAGCATGTATTTAAAGCGGAGGTCCGGGGAAAAAAAGCCAGCAGCTACACATACTGCATCTGCTGGCTTTTAATAAATGGACACTTACCTGTTCTGCAGTCGCTCAATGTCGGCACCGCATCGGATGTTTCCATCAGCTGTTGGGTGCTGCCGCCGCAATTGTGGTTAAAGGAACCCGGCAGTGTAGCCTTTAAGCTTTATGCCCGGGACCCTACTGCGCATGTGCAAGGCCCCGCTCCTCTCTCCTATTAGCCCGGTGGCCAGGGGATGAGGAGGAGAGAGCCCCACGGTGATGTCACTGCCCCATCACGGCCGGACTCCCACAAGTGGGAAAGGATATCTGTCAAAGACAGGTATCCTGTCCCCCCCTCCCCCTGAAAGGTGCCAATTGTGGCACCGGAGAGGGGAGGAATCCGACGAGCGGAAGTTCCACTTTAGGATGGGCTTTCAATGGAGCCTGTTCACACATGTCTTGGGGCAGCTGCAGTGGAAATTTGAAAAAGGGTCCTGTGCGTTCTTGGGTTCGATTCAGGTGTGAATTTAGGGAAGAATTCGTACCTGAATCACACCTGAACCGGTAACCCAACCTAAAACTGATTTTCAAACTTGGGTTGGTTATAAGTGGTTGTAAAGGCTGAAGGTTTTTTACCTTTGTGCATTCTATGCATGAAGGTAAAAACCCATGTGCTGCTCCCCCCACAGCCCCCCATTATATTTACCTGAGCCCCTCTCAATCCAGCAATGTGCATGGGTTTTCCCGGGTCTATCTCTCCTCACTGGCTGATACACAGGAGCAGGAGCCAATGGCTCATGCTGCTGTCGATTGCAGCCAGTGAGCCAATGAGGAGAGAGTAGGGGCGAGGATGAGCCGCTGTCAGTAACTATGAATCAGACCGAGACAGAAGTACAGTTAAATCACACTTGTTTAATAATAATAATAATAAAAAGGTAAACAGAGTAAACATAGCCAGAGTTCTGTAACGGATAGTCAGACAAGTCAAACGTCAAACTGAGAGATCAGCGTAGTGAAACAGCAAGCATTATCTGGAGCCAGAAGGAATGTCAGCCAAGCAAGTCTTTATGATTGCTAACAGCTTTCTGTCACCAATCTCAAGTGGCTTGCTATTGGGGACACTGGTCAAGAGGGAGGATCCAAAAGCGTGGGCGGGAGACCTGAAAAGATGAGGATCAGGGACAGGTCTGTGCAAAACTATTGCACATAGCAGAGAAGTATGACATTGTTATTTTTTTTTTAAACCTTTTAGAATACATTTCTTAAAACGGTTGTTCACCCTAGAAACAAAATATTAAAAGTCAGCAGCTTCCAATCGTGTTGCAAAACAAAATACAAAGACATTCTCTGAATGGCAGTGATGTCAAGCGAGTGACACCCTGTGTTCATTATGCAAAGGGGAAGCTACTCAAACAACACTTGGAAGATTGCAGCTATTACTAAATGTAGTGAGGTGGTTTAAAGCATCTCCAGTAGCCCCCTAGATGTAAGACATGGATAATTACAATATGTCAAGCTTGACCAATGTAAGTTGGGATACAAATCTTTTCTGGCACATACATGGAGTTCCACTTTAATAGATAAAAAACAGAAGGTGCATCCACTGGCCACTATGCAAAAGCGGATTTGTAAGTATTTTGTGGAGGTCGTTTTTAACCAATGCAGTTTGTAGCTGTCTAGAAGAAACAATTAGTGCAGAAGCACATGGGTGTTTTTGAGTAGCTCTAACACACTACTAAAATCTCTAGGAGTAGAAATGGTGGAAAACCATTTTGTTTGTGTGGGTCTGCAGGCGTGGGGCTTATTGGAATCTGAAAGCCCTCTTTAGAAAAAAAGGTCATGGCCATATTTGGGCAATGACCTGTGACATCACTGCCAAAATATGTCCAAAATCTTCATTATTGGATAGACATCCGATTTACATCATGAATCGAATTGTCTTTTTTTTTTTAAATAAAGGACTTGCCAAAAAAGTGTGTGGCTTTTTTTTACAATTTTTTGAGTGAATAAGTAGAGATATAATTACTTATTCGTATGGGGGGTTTTAAGGGGGCTTCCAGGTCCCATAAGCCCCCAGGTTGCAATCACCACAACCACAGGGCCAGGGCCGTGAGGAGAAGGCCCTTGTCCTTATCAATATTGGGACAAGGTGCTTTGCCAGGGGTATTTTTTTCACTGGATGTGTTTTATTTATTTTTTAATTCTTTATTTTAACCTTTTTCCACTCTTAATTCCTCTTTTTACAAAAACGTAAATAACTACAATTTAACACTTTTCTTTAGACATTTTCTCATTAATCATTGTGCCTCTTAACGAGATTCCAAAATTCTGCCATCATATCTACTGTATGTAGCTATAAAATAATACGCTTCCTGTTCCCCAAATCTACCCTTCCTTCTAAATCCCTAAATCTGGATGTGTTTTATGACAAAGTCAAAAAAAAAATGTTTTTCAAAAATTGTCTATCTTTTTTTGTTTATGGTAAAAAATTAAAAATAAATACAGTGGTGATCAAATACCACCAAAAGAAAGCTCTATTTGTGGGGGAATGACATACATTTTTATTTGAGTACAGTGTCGCAATTGTCAGTTAAAGTGGTTGTATACCCTCATGGTATACTTGCACCTACAGGTAAGCATTAAACATTAAGGCTTACCTGTAGGTGCTTGCAATATCTCCTTAACCCCTTAACACCCGCCGCACACCTATGTACGTCCACAGAATGGCACGTACAGGCAGATGGGCGTACATGTTCGTCCCTGCCTTCTAGCGGGATGGGGGTCCAATCGGGACCCCCTCCGCTGCGTGTGGCGGGCGGCTTACCTTGGGGAACGATCCGACTCGAGGGGGCGGCTGTTCATTTCTGTCCGACCCCTCGTGATCGCTCCCAGCCAATCCCGTGCGCCACCGACCACCGCCGTGTCACTTCCTCTGTCTGTAAAATGTAAACATAGGCAGAGGAAGTGATGCAGCTCTCATCTCGGCGGTATTTTCAAACCGCCAAGATGAGAGAAGAGTCACAGTAAGTCTGCACCAACACTACACTGACACCAGTACACATAGGCACATTTAACCCCTTGCGATCACCCCCCCCACACCCCCCTGTCACACTGTCACTGAATGCAGTGATCATATATGTACTGATCACTGCATTTAGTGTCAGTGTGACAGTTAGTGTGACAGGCAGTTAGTGTTAGGTCCAGGGTAGCCCCGTACCCCCCCTAATACATTTTTTAACCCTTGATCACCGCCCTAGTTGACCTTTTCACTCCCTATTGCCAGTGTCACTAAGCGATCATTTTTCTGATCGTTGTATTAGTGTCACTGTTGCCGCTAGGTAGCTAATTTTTTTTTATTGCGATTTTTTTTTTACTAAAGACATGTGGCTGAATACATTTTGGCCTAAATGTTTGACTAAAATTTAGTTTATTCAATTTTTCTTATAACAAAAAGTAAAAAAATATTGATTTTTTTTCAAAAATGTCGCTCTATTTTTGTTTATAGCGCAAAAAATAGGCAGAGGCAATCAAATACCATCAAAAGAAAGCTCTTTTTGTGGGAAGAAAAGGACGTGAATTTTGTTTGGAAGCCACGTTGCACGACCGCGCAATTGTCTGTTAAAGCGACGCAGTGCCGAATTGTAAAAACGCCTCTGGGCATTTAGCAGCATATTGGTCCGGGGCTTAAGTGGTTAACTACATGGTTAAGGAGATATTTGCAGAAAAGCGGGCACCGATGTCTACAGCAAATGCGCGCCAGATGGATGGTGGTCCTATTTTCCATCTGTCTGGCAGACCACCAGATTTCCGCAGAAGTGAGTGGGACTGTGTTTGCTTCCACTCTGCACCAGTGGTGGCTGGTGCTCAAAATTTTTGGGGGGCGCAAACGAAAAAAAAATTGCAGCCTCACTGTGCCCATCAAATGCAGCCACTGTGCCATCAATTGTCACCACTGTGCCATGCCATCAAACACAGCCACTGTGCCATCAATTGTCACCACTGTGCCATGCCATCAAACGCAGCCACTGTGCCATCAATTCGCACCACTGTGCCATGCCATCAAATGCAGTCACTGTGCCATGCTATCAAACGCAGCCACTATGCCATCAATTTTCACCACTGTGCCATGCCATCAAATGCAGCCACTGTGCCATGCCATCAAACACAGCCACTGTGCCATCAATTGTCACCACTGTGCCCTTTAATTGTCACCACTGTGCCCTTTAATTGTCGACGCTGTGCAAATTGTCCCCACTGTGCCCATTGTCGCCACTGTGCCCATTGTCGCTACTGTGCCCATTGTCGCCACTGTTGATGTCACTGTGCCCTTTAATTGTCGCCACTGTGCCCATTCATGCCGCTGTGCCAATTGTCCTCATTGTCTCCACTGTGCCTATTGTCGCCACTGTGCTAATTCATGTCACTGACTGTGCCCTTCATTGCCGCTGTGCCCTGTAAAGTGCCCCTTTCCCCCCCGTCCGGCACTTACCTTTACTGGAGTCAGCCATCCACGTCCCTCGATGTCTTCTCCCGCCCTCGGTGACTGACAGGCGTCTCAGCCAATCAGGTTACCGGTAGCCAGAACCAGCCAACCTGATTGGCTGAGACGCCTGTCAGTCTTATCCAAGGAACGCACCCCCCGTGCATTCCGAGGATAAGCTTCTGGGACCCGAGGGCTGTACTCGGATAGGCACTTCCGTACAGCCAACCAGCTGCCGTCATTCAGATGGCCGGACATGAGCGCCGACCATCTAAATAGAACAGCGGCAGCGGCGATAATAACAGGTTCGTGGAATGCATGAATCTATGTTATTAGACTCAGTGGCGGTGAGAGCCAGAGGGGTCGGCGCTCCAGCGCCCTCTATGGTAGGGTGACCAGACATCCCCGGTTTCAGGGGACAGTCCCCGGATTGAGGACACTGTCCCCAGACCAAGTCTGTCCCTGGTTTTGTCCCCAGATTGGATTTGAACAGGGGCTGGGGCAAGTTCAAAGACATTCAGTGCAGAATAAAACAAAAAATCTGAATTATTCACCTCCACTCTGCCGCTCCTACTAGCTTGGGGGGAGGGGTGTATTTTTTTCATTATCTGTGCCCCTTTTGGATGATCATGTGCTGCTCGGAGCAGAGGGAATATTTCTTCAGTTTTGGGTGCATGCCAATTCAGCTCCGCTCACATGTTCTTCTGCCTTGGCTCAAGTCCCGGCCAGCCGCCTGCCTGTTTATCTCCTTGGCTTCCCCGACGGAGTGATTTTCCTCTGCAACCCACCCAGTAGTAGCTGGGGCTGGAGAGTGAGACTTGACAGGCTATGAGGCGGGCGGCAACGGGCAGAGAGTCGCTGATTGCTGCCATTACTAGAAAAAAAATATGTCCCTGGATTTCATTTAAAAAATCTGGTCACCTTACTCTATGGACGAACCGCCACTGCTCTGCACAGTGAGAGCAGACGGACCTGTCATCCACTTGCTCAGCAGGGATCAGAGGAGTGATCCTTCGCTGTGCAAGCAGATTCTGCAAATTAGAGGCACCTGTTTGAAAGGGGCCTAAAGAATTATTTGCCGCGTCAAATGGCCATACACAGGGTCAGAAAATCGTATAAAAAAATAACGTTTTCTAAGCGATCGTATGATAATCTGATCATTCGCACGCAGCTTTCAGGAGCCAATCATGACAATTCATGCAAAATTATCCGTTGGCACAAGCAAGCAAGCAAGAAAAAAAATTCTCGTACCTTACCAGATCGAACGATTTTTGGTTAATCAGTACAGTTGTTCCAAAATACAACTACATTATTTGTACATTACATTTACATCACTTTTTCATAACTTTAGTAAACTCTTCATTTTCGATATGAGATTAGCATGCAAAAAAAACAGACGATCATTTGTCCGATAGTCTCATCGTGTGTACCAAGCTTAAAACTCAGACCACTTAGACCCCATACACACTATTAGTTTTTCTGCAGAATTTTGTCTTCATATTTACTAAAACCATATAATATGAGGTCAAACCTTAAGGGTTTTAATTTGTATGCAATCAGGCAGGCCCTTGCACTACATGGAAAAATCTAATAGTGTGTATGGGGTCTAAGCCATTACAAAACTGCAGATTTTCCTGCTGCAGATAGTAATTTAAATGAGGGTGTACATTGTTTCCATTTCTTCCTGGCTGAGTGACAGATGTTCACATTTCTATGATCATTAACTTAACACTGAACTCAAATTTTTTATAAACTAAAATAAATGCAATATGTTTTAACCACTTAAGGACCGCCTCCTGCACATTTACGGCAGAATGGCATGGCTGGGCACAAGCACGTACAGGTACGTGCTGTGCTAGTACCCAGCCGCAGGTCACGACCAGGTCCGAAGCTCCGGGACCGCAGGATTCACGGACCTGATTGCCACTGGAGTGCGGCGATTGGTCCCCGGAACTGAAGAAGAAGGTTCTTCACTGTGGCGGCAGCATCGATCGCGTCATCTCTTTTATAGGGGGGACACGATCGATGAAGTCACACCTACAGCCACACCCCCCTACAGTTGTAAACACACATTAGGGAACACATAACCGTGTCAGCGCACCCTGTGGTTAACTCCCAAACTGCAACTGTCATTTCCACAGTAAACAGTGCAATTTAAATGCATTTTTTGCTGTGAAAATGACAATTGTCTTAAAAATTTGTCAAAATTGTCCAAAGTGTCCGCCATAATGTCGCAGTCATGAAAAAAATCGCTACTCGCCGCCATTAGTTGTAAAAAAAAATAATAATAAAAATGCAATAAAACTATCCCCTATTTTGTAAACGCTATAAATGTTGCACAAACCAACCGATAAACGCTTATTGCTATTTTTTTTTACCAAAAATAGGTAGAAGAATACGTATCAGCCTAAACTGAGGAAAAAAATATATATTTTATATATATTTTTGGGGGATATTTATTATAGCAAAAAGTAAAAAATATTGAATATTGAATCTATTTTTGTTTATAGCGCAAAAAATAAAAACCGCAGAGGTGATCAAATACCATCAAAAGAAAGCTCAATTTGTGGGGAAAAAAAGGACGCCAATTTTGTTTCCACGATCGCGCAATTGTTAAATCAAAGCGGCGCAGTGCCGAATCGCAAAAAGGGGCAAGGTCGTTTAGCTGCATTTTGGTCCGGGTCTTAAGTGGTTAATATAACTAGATTGTACTTTCTATCTATCTTCCTCTTTCTTTGTTTCATCCCTTAATTGTAAACTTTTTTCTGCTATTCTCAGGCTTGTTGACTTTTAAAAGGTGGCTATGTTCATTCTCTGTGCCCCTTTACTGGCCTCACGATTCAATTTCAATTATGATTATTATGTTAACTTGTATAATTCGATTTGGCGATGCGTCATGATTTCTGCCCATGGTTTTCATCAAAACAATTCAAGCAGTCAAAAGGAACATCATTTTTGTATTTATCTGCAGGCACAACACTTTCTGCGTGTAGCAAAGTCTAAACAAGCAGACAACAATTTAGAGGAGCTTCAGGTCCCCCCCCCAAAAAAAAATACTAGAGGAGATGGTCAGAGACTGCAGACATACTACAAGAGATTGTCAGAGAATGTAGACATGATACAAGAGATGATCAGTGAATGTAGACATGATACAAGAGATGATCAGTGAATGCAGACATGATACAACAGATGATCAGAGAATGTAGACATGATACACGAGATTATAAGTGAATGCAGAAATGATACAAGAGATGATCAGTGAATGCAGATATGATACAAGAGATGATCAGAGAATGCAGACATGATACAAGAGATGATCAGTGAATGCAGATATGATACAAGAGATGATCAGAGAATGCAGACATGATACAAGAGATGATCAGTGAATGCAGATATGATACAAGAGATGATCAGAGAATGCAGACATGATACAAGAGATGATCAGAGAATGTAGACATGATACAAGAGATGATCAGAGAATGCAGACATGATACAAGAGATGATCAGAGAATGCAGACATGATACAAGAGATGATCAGTGAATGCAGATATGATACAAGAGATGATCAGAGAATGCAGACATGATACAAGAGATGATCAGTGAATGCAGATATGATACAAGAGATGATCAGAGAATGCAGACATGATACAAGAGATGATCAGAGAATGCAGACATGATACAAGAGATGATCAGAGAATGCAGACATGATACAAGAGATGATCAGAGAATGTAGACATGATACAAGAGATGATCAGAGAATGTAGACATGATACACGAGATTATAAGTGAATGCAGAAATGATACAAGAGATGATCAGTGAATGCAGATATGATACAAGAGATGATCAGAGAATGCAGACATGATACAAGAGATGATCAGTGAATGCAGATATGATACAAGAGATGATCAGAGAATGCAGACATGATACAAGAGATGATCAGTCAATGTAGACATGATACAAGAGATGATCAGTGAATGCAGACATGATACAAGAGATGATCAGTGAATGCAGACATGATACATGAGATGATCAGTGAATGTAGACATGATACAAGAGATGATAAGTGAATGCAGACATGATACAAGAGATGATCAGAGAATGCAGACATGATACAAGAGATAATCAGAGAATGCAGACATGATACAAGAGATAATCAGAGAATGCAGACATGATACAGGAGATGATCAGTCAATGTAGACATGATACAAGAGATGATCAGTGAATGCAGACATGATACAAGAGATGATCAGTGAATGCAGACATGATACATGAGATGATCAGTGAATGCAGACATGATACATGAGATGATCAGTGAATGTAGACATGATACAAGAGATGATAAGTGAATGCAGACATGATACAAGAGATGATCAGAGAATGCAGACATGATACAAGAGATAATCAGAGAATGCAGACATGATACAAGAGATAATCAGAGAATGCAGACATGATACAGGAGATGATCAGTCAATGTAGACATGATACAAGAGATGATCAGTGAATGCAGACATGATACAAGAGATGATCAGAGAATGTAGACATGATAAAAGAGATGATCAGTGAATGCAGACATGATACATGAGATGATCAGTGAATGCAGACATGATACAAGAGATGATCAGTGAATGCAGACATGATACAAGAGATGATCAGAGAATGTAGACATGATAAAAGAGATGATCAGTGAATGCAGACATGATACATGAGATGATCAGTGAATGTAGACATGATACAAGAGATGATAAGTGAATGCAGACATGATACAAGAGATGATCAGAGAATGCAGACATGATACAAGAGATAATCAGAGAATGCAGACATGATACAGGAGATGATCAGTGAATGCAGACATGATACAGGAGATGATCAGTGAATGCAGACATCATAGAGATGATCAGAGAATGCAGACACGATACAGGAGATGATCAGTGAATGCAGATATAATACAAGAGATGATCAGTAAATGCAGACATGATATTAAAGATGATCAGTGAATGCGCACATGATACAAGAGATGGTCAGAGACTGCATACATGATACAAGAGTTGGCCAGAGACTGCAGACCTACAATAGGAGATGGTCAGAAACTGCAGACAATCTACAGGAGATGGTTAGAGACTGCAGACATGATACAAGAGATGGTCAGAGGCTGCAGATATGATACAAGAGATGGTCAGAGATTGCAGACATGATACAAGAGATGGTCAGAGACTGCAGACATGATACAGGAGACAGTCAGCAGGTATGATATATTTTTTATTTTAGAGAAAAAATGCTAATACCCAGAAAAAAGGAGTTCAGCCCCGAATGTGATAGGCACACAGCACACACATACACAGACTGGATAGGTGCAGCAGAGGTGGGGGATGTGCCACTACTACACACTCACCCCTCACATACATTAAGCATGACAGGCTGGTCTCTCACCTCCAGAGCACTCCTATCAACCCTGTCTTGCCCTTGCAGCTCATTTCCTGAAGCAGGGGGGTAACAGAGCTAACAAATCCTGAGGGGGAGAGTGTAGGTGGGGGCGGCATGGTGACGTGCTACAGCGCCCATCTCCTATGGCTACACCAACCAATGGGGGGAGCGGTGCTGGGCCCAGCCAGGCTGCCGAACCATGTCATTCCAGCCATGGCACTTCTGTGGAGGGAGGGGGAGGAGCCAGGATGACATCATGCTTAATTGTGATTAAACTGGCTGCATGCAAAAAAACATGGCAAAAAGTAAATAAATTCTAAGGAAATAACCTAAAGTGGAGACCTTCAGTCATTTTTTCAACTTTCCATCTATTAAATCTTTTGCCCTTATTTTAACTTTGAATAGTAGAAAACTTTTTCGGCCAGTAAACACAGCCCACTTCATGTTTCCTGTCTGGTAAAAAGCCTAGGCTTATAACATCATGCACAGTCCTCTCTCTCACTCTTGTAAGAGTTTTCCAGGAAGGGAGGGACGAGTCATAAGAGGGCCAATGAGAGCTGCAGCGCTGGAGGTGTGCCTCTGTGTAAATCCAGGAAGTTAAGAGGCAGCAGCTTCTGCTGCTCACAGTTAAAATGAATGCAACCAGACTTAGTGGAGGGAGATTTCTGCAGCATATTTGGCAAGTATAGAATCACAGTATATATAAATGTAGCACTACTCCATTCAGGAAGTTGTTTTTGGCATCGGCGTATTAAGTTACCCTGTAATGTTGAAAGTGCAGAGAAGGGCAACCAAACTGATAAGAGGCACGGAGGAGCTCAGCTATGAGGAAAGATTAGAATAACTAAATGTTTTCACTCTTGAGAAGAGGAGAATAAGGGGGGATATGATCAACATGTACAAATATATAAGAGGTCCATATAGTGAACTTGGTGTTGAGTTAATCACTTTAAGGTCAACACTAAGGACAAGGGGGCACTCTTTACGTCTGGAGGAAAAGAGATTTCACCTCCAAATACGGAAAGGTTTCTTCACGGTAAGAGCTGTGAAAATGTGGAACAGACTCCCTCCAGAGGTGGTTCTGACCAGCTCAGTAGATTGCTTTAAGAAGGGCCTGGATTTTTTCCTAAATGTACAGAATATAACTGAGTACTAGGATGTGTAGGTAAAATTGATCCGGGGTAAATCCGATTGCCTCTCGGGGGATCAGGAAGGAATTTTTTCCTCTCCGGTAGCAAATTGGATCATCGCTCTGCTGTTTTTTTTTTTTGCCTTCCTCTGGATCAACTGTGGGTATGGAGTTGGGTGTAAGGGATTGTACTGTGTTTTATTTTGTTTGTTTATTTTTTTTTAATGGTTTAATGGTTTTTCAACCTGACTAACTATGAAACTATGTAATGTTGTCTAGGGGTGATAGGAGTGAGTAGAAGCAGTGAGCGAATGTCCAGTCAGCAATGGAGTTTTTCAAATGCTTTATTTCCAAGGCCCAACACGGCCAATATCAACACGAAGTAGGATAGGAAAGGTTGATGAAGCAGAAGAAAAACATTTGCAGTATCAGGCCCAGGATAGTTAGGGAAAGCAAGCCTGCTTTCATCAAAAGCACAGTTCGTCGCCACTCTAGCCAGAGTGGGAGAAGCGCCTCCAGACAGACTGCTGCCACAAGCCTGGCAGCTGGAGTGTCACTTAGATTGCTGGGAGGAACAGACCTCTGCCACAGGCCTGGCTCAGGCCTCTGCCACGGGCCTAGTACTTGAGTGAGCTAAATGGATTCTTGAGTGAATCCAGTGCTTTAAGTGGGCCAAAAGAGGTGCCGGACATCCATCCACCTCGGAGCCTTATATTATAACCTGCTGGGACTTGTAGTTCTCCATCTTCTCCTGGGGCTCAGGTGCATGCAATCCACACCCATCCACCTCAGAGCCTTATTGTATGTATAAACTGCTGGGACTTGTAGTTCTCCAATCTCCATGATCCCCAGGAGAAGATGGAGAACTACAAGTCCCAGCAGTCTTACTAAAATGACAGGCTCTGAGGTGGATAGGTGGGGATCAGGCAGTGCACCCCTTTAGCTTTACACCGACCCCCCCCCCTTCTCTCTCTCCCCTGTGGTACAGGAGAGTGTTTTGCTTACCTTGCTGGAGATGGAGAAACTTGCCGCCGCCGCCGCGCTGTAAACACATGTTCCAACTTCCAGGCCAATCAGCGCAGCACAGAGGTACAGCGCCTCCCACTCCACCGCCCGCCAATCTCCTGCGCCGTTTTATTTTTTATTTTTAGCCCTTCTGCCTAGTTGGCTGGTGTTTCCCGCCACTCCCACATCAAAGGAGACAGACAGTTCCACCAGCCAACCAGGCGGAAGGGCTGAAAAAAAAACTCATCGCGCGCCGCCGTCGGGTGTACCAAGATGGCCGATAGCTCCAGAGCTAGGCCAAAGCCGCGGCCTTTCCTAAGGCGGCGGCGGCAGTGGCGGCGGCGCATTCTGTGGACGCCAGGATTTTGCCCCCCTGCAATTTTTCGCCCGGTGCAGGAGCCCCCCCGCGCTACGCCAGTGCGTTCCGGTACGGGAAACCCACGTACTGGGCGCACAGAGAGGTGCTGGTACTCTCCAGGGCCATTTTTGGAAGTGGCGGTACTGAGTACCGCCGCGTTCCGGCCCACTTAAAGCACTGAGTGAATCCTCCCAATAAGTTCAGTCAGAGTCACCGGTTGACAGTTTGAGATGCACCTGTCAATCTCCCGGTCACCAGATCCCCAATAGTTTGTTACATCCCTTTTGGATCACCTGCCTCCGGGTTCTCCTCAAGCCGATCCCCCACTGAGCTGCACCCAGCCTGGGATCCTTCTTAGTGTAGCTGGGGACCCAGTAAGTCACCAGGGCCCCTTTCAGCATTCGTATGGAACTCCGCGTAGCATGTGGCCCCGGCCTGGTAGGCCATATTGCCAGGGCCCGTTGGATGCACCCACCCTAAAGGTGGGTGCCGCACCTGGAACTCTCGAAGAACCCGAGAAAATGGCGTCTGCCACAGATATACCCTCCCCCAGCATGCCCCGCGAGGGAAAAACTCCTCCAATTGGCTGCTGAGAAAAAGTGGCTCCGTCAGAACTCCTCTAGTGCCATCTGCCGCCCAGGGGTGTAAACATCACCCCTGGAGCGCAGACTAGCCCACAGGACAGTTCTGAATGACAGCAGCCTAAATTTTGCACAATTATGAATGGGAGCAAAAATAACTCTCCCATTCCCATTAACTTTAGCGTAGCGCCCATACTGAAAGTAAGGGGGCGCTACATAAAATATTATGCAAAGTGGTTGGAGGGAAGCTTCAGAATAGCAAATATGTTTTTATTACAAATTATGTGAGCAGACCGCAGTTCCTCTTTAACCACTTAAGACCCGGACCAAAATGCAGGTAAAGGACCTTGCCCCTTTTTGCGATTCGGCACTGCGTCGTTTTAACTGACAATTGCGCGGTCGTGCGACGTGGCTCCCAAACAAAACTGGCGTCCTTTTTTCCTCACAAATAGAGCTTTCTTTTGGTGGTATTTAATCACCTCTGCGGTTTTTATTTTTTGTGCTATATACATAATTTTTTTTTTCCTCAGTTTAGGCCGATACGTATTCTTCTACCTATTTTTGGTAAAAAAAAATCGCAATAAGCGTTTATCGGTTGGTTTTCGCAAAATTTATAGCGTTTACAAAATAAGGGATAGTTTTATTGCATTTTTATAAAAAAAAATTTTTACTACTAATAGCGGCGATCAGCGATTTTTTTCGTGACTGCGACATTATGGCGGACACTTCGGACAATTTTGACAAATTTTTGGGACAATTGTCATTTTCACAGCAAAAAATGCATTGTTTACTGTGAAAATGACAGTTGCAGTTTGGGAGTAAACCACAAGGGGGCGCTGTAGGATTTGTGTGTTCCCTGTGTGTGTTTACAACTGTATGGGGGTGTGGCTGTAGGTGTGACGTCATCAATCACGTCCCCCAATAACAGGGATCCCTATAACAGGGATGACGTGATCGATGCTGCGGCCACAGTGAAGCACGGGGAAGCCGTGTTTACACACGGCTCTCCCCGTTCTTCTGCTCCGGGGACCGATCGCCGCACTCCAGCGGCGATCGGGTCCGCGAGTCCCGCGGTCCCGGAGCTTCGGACCGGGTCACGGGAGGGCGCCGCGGGCTAGTACCCAGCCGTGGGTACCCACGGCTGGGTACTAGAACCAACGTATATATACGTTGATGTGCCCAGCCGTGCCATTCTGCTGACGTAAATGTACAGTAGGCGGTCCTTAAGTGGTTAAACAACCCTTAACCGCTGACACGTGCAATAAATTAGCGCATGAGAAAATGTGGTAGTTACTGAACAATTGAAAAAATATTGCATTCGTTATTTAACGAAAAATTCTTAGTGAATTGAACTTTCACAACTGATTTACTGCATGCATTATTTTACCACATTTTATTTGCTGTTATTTAACTCTTAGGCGGTCGGACAGACCGATTTGAACAGATCTGTCTGCTGGCCGTTTTGGTTTGATCGCTGTACACACGATCAAACCAAAATCCCCCCCAGCAGACAGCGCGGTGACGTGGCGGTGACGTTGACGCCGCCACGTCACCGCACCAGGAAGTAAATTACTTCCCCGCATGCGTCGAATCCATTCGACGCATGTGCGAGAAGATATGTCTGCTGGTTAGCGTACTAACCAGCAGACATGTCGGGCGGACGAATTCCCAGCTGACAGATTTTAACCACTTCCCGCCCGGCCAATAGCCGATTTACGGCCGGGAAGTGGTTATGAAATCGTGACTAGCCGTTCTCAAACGTCTAGCACGATTTCAATGCTGCGTGCGGGCGCGCAGCGCGGCGATCGGTGATGCGGGGTGTCAGTCTGACACCCTGCACCTCCGATCTCAGTAACGAGTCTCCGGCGGAGCCTCGTTACCACGTGATCAGCCGTGTCCAATCACGGCTGATCACGATGTAAACAGGAAGAGCCGCCGACGGCTCTTCCTCACTCGCGTCTAACAGACGCGAGTACAGGAAAGCCGATCAGCGGCTCTCCTGACAGGGGGGGTTCGCGCTGATTGTTTATCAGCGCAGCCCCCCCTCAGATCGCCACACGGACCACCAGGGAGTGCCCACACTAGACCACCAGGGAACATAAAAATAAAATAAAAAAAGGACAAAAAAAAAAAAAGGACAAAAAAAAATAAAATAAAAATAAAATAAAAGGGGCAGTAAAAAAAATGATGCCAATCAGTGCCCACACATGGGCACTGATTGGCAACATTGATCCATCAGTGTCACCCCTCAGTGATCATCAGTGCCACCCCAGTGTCTGTCAGTGCCACCCCACAGTGCCAATCCATGCCCAGTGCCCACCTATCAGTGCCCACCTGTGCCACCTATCAGTGCCCACCTGTGCCACCTATGAGTGCCCACCTGTGCCACCTATGAGTGCCCACCTGTGCCACCTATGAGTGCCCACCTGTGCCGCCTATGAGTGCCCAGTGCCGCCCATGAGTGCCCATCAGTGCCGCCCATGAGTGACCATCAGTGCCCCATACCAGCGCCGCCTATCAGTGCCCATCAGTGCTACCTAATCGGTGCCCATCAGAACTACCTCATCAGTGCCCATCAGTGCCACCTCATTGGTGCCCATCAGTGCCACCATATCAGTGCCCGTAATTGAAAGAGAAAACATACTAATTTACAAAAAAATTAACAGAAAAAAATAAAAACTTTATTTTTTTTTCAAAATCTTTGCTCTATTTTTAGTTGTTGCGCAAAAAAAAAAAAATCGCAGAGGTGATCAAATACCACCAAAAGAAAGCTCTATTTGTGGGGAAAAAAGGACGCCAATTTTGTTTGGGTGCAGTGTAGCATGACCGCGCAATTGTCATTCAAATTGCGACAGTGCTGAAAGCTGAAAATTGGCATGGGCGGGAAGGTGCGTAAGTGCCTGGTATGGAAGTGGTTAAAGCATGCTTTAAAATCTGTCGGCTGGCCAAATCCGTCTGCTCGCTCGTACACACGATTGAATCGGTCTGCTGGGACGGTCTGGCAGACCGTTTCCAGCAGATAGATTTGATCGTGTGTACGCGGCCTTAGTGAATTGACCCTATAGAGTGAAGCATGTGACCAGAAATAATAGCACTGCCCGCCCTACACTAGTAGTAATGAGGTGCATCGGTGGAGGATCGGGAGGTGTACAGGACAATTAAAAAAATTGAAAAAAAAAAGACTTTTTAGACCAAAAAATGCAGGGTCGTGATATACCTGATATTTTAGAACAATTAATGTAAAACAATTACGTGGTTCTGGTGACAATCCAAAAATGTATTTTATTTTCACTCTCGATAAAAACAGTAAACAGGATAAGTAGAGAGGGTGTTCTAATCTCTCTCCACTCTATCCAAAACTAAAAAAAAATGTTTTGCCTTTATGTTTTAAGAAAAGTAAAATGTTCCTCACATTGGTACCTGCGATTCTTATAATTGTGTCCGTCAGTGGTACATCGTGATGGTTGCTGTTTGCTAAACTGGTGTGACTCCTCATCACACATACAGCTAAATCAACTTGCAACCAACACCTGCACTTTGTTTAACTACATGGTGGGTCCCAACGAAGAGGAGACATATGCTTAACATTACAGCAAACATTATAACCAGTGTAAAACACTGATAATCCAATGTTTGCTGCATGCTTTGTGGGTGAATGTAGTGGTGAACAAAATGATGCAGGAAATAGCAAATCGCAGCAGAATGTTTACAGCAAACTTTGGGCCAACAGATAACAGCACCTAGCGTTAGACACATAGAGAAAAATTCTCCAAAAGCAACCTCTGTATAACATTTGCTAAAACACATTGTATTATAACATATTATATATAAACATTTGTGAAATACTATATATGTATATATACACACACATACAGTCTCACAAAAGTGAGTACACCCCTCACATTTTTGTAAATATTTTATTATATCTTTTCATGTGACATCACTGAAGAAATTACACTTTACTACAATGTAAAGTAGTGATTGTACAACTTGCATAACAGTGTACATTTGCTGTCCCCTCAAAATAACTCAACACACAACTATTAATGTCTAAACCACTGGCAACAAAAGTGAGTACACCCCTAAGTATACATTTCCTAATTCCAATATTTTGTGTGGCCACCATTATTTTCCAGCACTGCCTTAACCCTCTTGGACATGGAGTTCACCTGAGCTTCACAGGTTGCCACTGGAGTCCTCTTCCACTTCTCCATGATGACATCACAGAGCTGGTGGATGTTAGAGACCTTGCGCTCCTCCACCTTCCATTTGAGGATGCCCCACAGATGATCAATAGGGTTTAGGTCTGGAGACATGCTTGGCCAGTCCATCACCTTCACCTTCAGCTTATATAGTGAGGCAGTGGTCATCTTGGAGGTGTGTTTGGGGTCGTTATGTTGGAATACTGCCCTGCGGCTCATTCTCCGAAGGGAGGGGATCATGCTTTGCTTCATTATGTCACAGCACATGTTGGCTTTCATAGTTCCCTCTATGAACTGTAGCTCCCCAGTGCCAGCAGCAGACCATGACACTCCGACCACCATGCTTGACTGTAGGCAAGACACTCATCTTTGTACTCCTTACCTGGTTGCTGCCACACACGCTTGACACCATCTGAACCAAATATGTTTATCTTGGTCTCATCAGACCACAGGTGGTTCCAGTAATCCATGTTCTTAGTCTGCTTGTCTTCAGCAAACTGTTTGTGGGCTTTCTTGTGCATCATCTTTAGAAGAGGCTTCCTTCTGGGACGACAGCCATGCAGACCAATTTATTGCAGTGTGTGGCGTATGGTCTGAGCACTGACAGGCTGAGCCCCCCCCCCCCCCCACCCACCCCTTCAACCTTTGCAGCAATGCTGGCAGCACTCATACATCCATTTCCTAAAGACAACCTCTGGATATGACGCTGAGCACGTGAACTCAACTTTTTTGGTCGACCATGGCAAGACCTGTTCTGAGTGAAACCGCTTTATGGTCTTGACCACCATGATGCAGCTCAGTTTCAGGGTCTTGGCAATTTTCTTATAGCCTAGGCCATCTTTATGTAGAACAACAATTCTTTTTTTCAGATCCTCAGAGAGTTCTTTGCCATGAGGTGTCATGTTGAATTTCCAGGGACTAGTAAGAGAGAGTGAGAGCGATAACACCAAATTTAACACACCTGCTCCCCATTCACACCTGAGACCTTATAACTCTAATGAGCCACATGACATTGGGGAGGGAGATGGCTAATTGGGCCCAAATTGGACATTTTCACTTAGGGGTGTACTCACTTTTGTTGCCAGCAGTTTAGACATTAAGGCCTGTGTGTTGAATTATTTTGAGGGGACAGCAAATTTACACTGTTATACAAGCTGTACACTCACTACTTTACATTGTAGCATTGTGTCGTTTCTTCAGTGTTGTCACATGAAAAAATATAATAAAATATTTACAAAAATGTGGGGGGTGTACTCACTTCTGCGAGATACAGTACCTCTGAGAAAAGAAAAGGCAGCACTAACTCCAGCACCAGGATTCAGCTCAGGTGTGCAGAGAAAACACATACAGCATGGATTCCAGCAGCCAAACACCAGCTAAGGTGAGCAGAAAAACACATTCAGCATTCCTCATCTCAGATGAACAGTAGACAGGCGGCGCACAAGAACGCAGCGGCCAAGGCTGGGGTAAAGGGTGGCTACACTCACGGAGTGAGAGAGAATGCATGAGAAGGAGCGGGACGTGCCGTGAGAGCATACACTGCCGTGTGTGGAGCGCAGTGGAGTGTGTGTCGGCTCGGAACAGTTTGGAGTTGCTGAGTTTTGGAGCAGAGATGCTAAAGAAATGTCATTGTGATTTCTTGCAATGACAATAAAATAATCTTATCTTATCCAAACACTAGGTCAGGTGCACCATATGAGGTTCTGACATCTCTAGTTAGAGAATTCCTCTGCCCCATAAGACCACCAGAAGGGGCTGAATGCATTTAGCAACCCAACATGTGGGACTGTGCTAGGGAAAGGTTGAACTCAGACGGACACGACACAGTAGGTAGGTAGAGACTTATCACACCATCACGGTCTTGCAGGAGTAGATCTTAAAGCGGAGTTTCACCCTTAAAACCACTTTCTTTCATCCCATCCAGCATACTGGCGTCAGCGCCAGTATGCTGTTTTTTTTTTTTTAATCCATGTACTTACTTTATAATAGATCATTTAATTTTGGGCCCACCGCGGTGTATGTCGCCGCTATAAGGCGTCACGCCTTCCGGAAACAGCCGACTAGCATTCGGCTGTTCTCAGCGCCAGCGCACAGACCCAGAAGCTGACTGCGCAGGCGCCATATATAGCCGTGTCACGCCCTCCGAAAAAAGCCGAAATAGGACCGGCTATTTACGGCGCCTGCGCAGTCAGCTCCTGGGTCTGTGCGCAGGCGCCGAGAACAGCCGAACGCTAGTCGGCTGTTTTCTGGAAGGCGTGACGCCTTATAGCGGCGACATACACCGCGGTGGGCCCAAAATTAAATGATCTATTATAAAGTAAGTACATGGATTAAAAAAAAAAAAAAACAGCATACTGGCGCTGACGCCAGTATGCTGGATGGGATGAAAGAAAGTGGTTTTAAGGGTGAACCTCCACTTTAAAGGATAAAAAGGAAGAATGGGAAGGTTTCTCTAGATTTCCTTTCATAGATTTAAACAGGCCTTGTGGGTGGATATAGGGGCAGGGCTATATCACATGAATGCTGCCAGGTTGGCTTCAGGAAGTTTTCTGTATAACATTAAGTCTATCAGTTGTTTTTTTTTTCTACGGATGTTGACATGTGTGACTATCCCCAATATTTACTTTTGTAATTCTAATTTATAATGTGCTGCAAATCAAGGCCAAACCCATCCTGATGTCTACAGCTGGGAAGTGGGAATTTACTGGAATTGACCAAGCAATACCATAATTTACTTCCATTTACCAAGTCACTACCAGAATGCTTACATCTCCAGAAATTTTATTCCTGAATATGTAACTGGAGAATCAGCAGAGCCAATGCATGAACATCCTGTGAAAAGAGAAAGACAGGCACAGAGCTGAATCGATAGGGGCACAGCAAGTGGCAAAACATTATTCACTTTATTGTAGGGAATGCATTAAGGTAAAAATCATTTTAGCTTTAGAATCATTTCTTTTTTTTTTTTTTTTTTTTTTTTTTTTTTTTTTTTTTCAACAGATTTATTGTTTTTAAGGATATAGTGGATATTGTTTTTTGTTTTAACTTTTTTTGAATTTAACCACTGTTCCTGCAAACAGGAATCACATGGTATAATAAGCGCCATAACTGAATGACTGGTAGAGATAAAAGAGCATAGTTGAAACTTAAGAGACACATTCATGTTGTGATACTTTTTCACTACTTTTTGCCTTTCTTGCCTTTCCCTTTACCACTAGCTCCCTTCCCCTTTCCCTTTTTCTTCTTTTTTTTCTTTGATTTCATTGCTTTGCGGACCCGATACCCTTTCCAGTGTGCCTGAATGAAGGCAGCCGCTTGGTTCCTCTTGGCCAATTCCTTTTCTTCAGCTTCCTTCTTTATTTGGGCTTGATGTCTTTCTTCCATAATCTGGACATATTCCACCTCGAAGACTGACAGCTTCTCCTTTAGTTCTGCCAATTGAGCCTTTTCCTCTTCATACACAGCTTCTATTTCTTCCAGCTCAGTTTGTTTCTCTCCCATATCTGCATCATATTTCTGTATCCAGTTTTCAATTTCTGTTTCAACTTTATACTTTTTCTTTCTGAGGCTCAGCTCAACCTCACGGTTTTCAACAATTGCACCATTAATCTGTGATCTTAGTTGCTGAAGGTCCTGCTGGAGCTTTGCACACTTCCCTTCCGAGGCGCGCCGGTCTGACTTCTGCTGTTTCTCTGCCTCTTGCAGTGTACGTCTCGCTTGGCTCTCCGAATTTTTCTCCAGCTGATGTATACTGATCTTCAACTGCCGGATAACCTCATTTTCCTTTGCAATCTCAGTGTCACGATCAAGAATAGCTGCATTAAGCTCCTCTTCTAAAGCTGACAAAGCCTCAATGTTCTTATGGTCACGGAGAGTGATCTCCTGGAGGAAGCGAATCCTCTCCTTCTGTTCAAGAGGGCTGGTCAGGAGCATCTCAAAAAGAAATCCTCTCAACTCTGAAAGGCTTTGGATGAGTTTCTGAGAGGCCTGATCTCTTACTTGCCCTTCGGATCTCACTGCTTTACTGGCAGTAGGGTTAGCCAAGAACAACCTCAAGACGTTTCTTACTGAACTTTGAACTCCTTGACGAAGTGTTGTAAAATTCATGTGAGCCGTATCCGCCATATTTGTTTTTCCCCACAATGATCCTTGCTGTCCCTTTTCTTCCATTAATTCTTTACTCGAGTGACTAAGTTGTCTCTGCATGTTAATTTGTAGTCTGTGGTGCTCCCTTAAAGCTCCCGTCAGCTCAGAGCCAAACACTATGCTATATCTCTCCAGGTTTTCAATGGCATACTGGAAAAGACTGACAAGTTCAAGCTTCTTGATTGTCTCATCAAGTGCTGCCACCACCCTCTGGGTTTCCACCGAGCTTAGTTTCTTTCGGCCAGGTTCTAGCATCTTCATACAGTCAATACTTGGGTGATTCTTCTGAGCTGGTTTCAAGACCCTCTCTCCATTGTTAAATGGGGAATGTGACTGCTGAGGTGAGGTCCGCATTGGCAGCTGGGACACGGGGAGGACCTCTGATGCCATGTTTGATGAACACTGAGGTCTTATTCAGCAAAATGTTTCAGCGATTCATCAGATTCATAAGCTTTTTCTGCTTAACAGTTTTTAATTGCAGCTGGCGATGGCAGCCAAAGAACCTCTGCTGCTGGCTCCTTCTGTTCTAGAATCATTTCAAGGCTCCAGGCACACTAGCATTTTTTTTTTAAGCTAAAAAAACACTGGAAAAAATGCTGAATAAAAACTGCTGATAATAGCTTTTTGTATCAGCATTTTAGTAGCGTTTAGAAGCATTAGTGTTTCTTTCTCGTACATCACGGGACACAGAGCGGCATATTCATTACTATATGGGTTATATGGAGTACCTTCAGGTGTGGACACTGGCAATCTCAAACAGGAAGTCCCCTCCCTATATAACCCCCTCCCCTAGAGGGAGTCCCTCAGTTTTTTCGCCAGTGTCTTAGGTGTTGGTCACGGAATAGCTTTGCTCCACATCCTTGGGATTAAGGGCGGGCTAACCGGATCTGTCCAAGGAGCCTCAGTGCCAAAGTGGACAGTACCCGGGCCCCAAACCGTGGGGTTTTGCCTATAATGCTCCTCTTTGAAGGGCTGGACCCTGGGCCCAGGACTTGGAGTTCGTAAAGACCATAAGTTCCTGTTTGCCAGGGTGCTATATAGGTCCAGGACAGTGGGTACCTTCATAGGACCCCAGGGCCTGAAGGTCTATTACGCTACCCACGGAGATGGGAGAAGATTGGATCGTTTTGCTAGACAAACATCCTGCAGCATGGAGCAGGTAAGAGGGGAGCCTGCGGGACTTGGTTCGACAGCAGGCTCTCCGGGGTAACCTAAAAGGGGGGTAGCCTAAGTATGCTCTGCATTGGCAACCTTGCTCACTATGTCTGAGAAGACAGGATGATCTCATTCCCCCATCACTAGGTTTCCCTGTCTAAGAAACAATTGAGTTTGCTAGCTACCTGCTGCTTTCTTCCTAGGGCTAAGTAAGGACCCCTATGGGGCCTTTTGGAGAGTCCTACCTGGCCGGGGGTTTGATTCTGCCGCTTGGTACTGCAGTCCTGGGTCTCCAGCAGCGCGGCTCCTCCATGTTCTTCCTGCTCCGGCATACGCGCGCGCGCACGTCTTATAGACGTTTTTCGCGCCGTTCGGAGGGGAGGGCGGGGGGGGGCGTGCCTGCAGCGTCATCAGGGGCGCGCCTTGTGCTGTTATACATCAGCAGGCTATAGTCAGTGCTCAGTCTGAGGCTGATCTGAAAGGGAGAGGACGCAGAGCGGCAGAACAGTGACTCCCGGTGGCGGAAGAGGGGTAGTACATGCTGAACTTGGTTCCAATGCTTTTCTGTTAAGCCAAAAAATCCCCCTTTTTGCAACAGGTTGGAGGCTGGCAAACTAAGTTTGGGGTCGCTGTATGTTTTAAAAAAAAAAAAAAAAAAAAGACTTATATATTTAAAAAAAAAAAAAGAAAAAAAAGGAAAACATACGGAGCCCCATCAGTTTTTGGGCATTAGTGATCTATGGTCCCCTAAACCCTAGTTTTGTACTCCTGGCCACTACAGTCTGCTGTTGTAGGCGGAGTCCCTCGATTTTGTATTATGGCTTCCAAAGGTTCGGGGTCAAAGGGTACAAAAAAGACCAAAAAACAAAGGGGTTCCCCCTCTGATTCTGATGATATGCCGATACTTTCCCCGCAGCTTATTCCCATGAAGGTCGCCTTGGATGAGCCATTAGGGGGGTCTGGTGCTGAGGCTGGCCCAGATCAGCCCAGCCCTGTGTTTATCACAGAGGAGATGCTAGCTGTTTCCCTAGGGGGGCTAGAAGAGAGACTAGCAGCGTTGATCGCTAGATCTATTCCTGGCAAGAAACGGGCTAGATCCCCATCACCAAAAGGTGTATCCTCAGATGCTGAAATTCTCTCTCTGGAGGAATTGGAATCGCAGGAGGATCAACTAGACCTGAACCAAGAGGGTTCAGGGATTGAGGGATCTACCTCTGAGGAACCATTTTCAGACTCCCAGACAGAGAGACTGTGGGTGCAGTCTTTGACGGACATGGTCCGCTCGGCATTTAATTTACCATTGCCAGAGCCTCAGGTTCCTGCGGTATCCTCTCTGGGCTCTTTGAAAGCTCCTTTAAGCAACGCAGTTTTTCCGGTCCATCCTCTCTTGGAGGAATTGATCTTTCAGGATTGGGTACGACCGGACAGGATTTTTCTGCCGCCGAAGAGATTTGCGGTCAGTTACCCTATGGAGGAAAAATTCTCGAAGAGGTGGAAGCTCCCAGTGGTGGATGCAGCCATCTCATGTGTGAATAAATCACTAACTTGCCCGGTGGAAAACATACAAATGTTTAAAGATCCGGTTGATAAACGGTTAGAGACACTTTTAAAAGCATCCTTTGCTACGGCAGGAGCAGTGGTGCAGCCAGCTGTGGCTGCGATTGGAGTTTGTCAGGCGTTAAAGGACAAGACAAAAGAAATGCTAAAAGACATGCCTACCCAACAGGCAGAAGAGTTTTCTGACATTCCCAGAGCTCTGTGTTTTGCGGTAGATGCTATAAAGGATTCCATCCAGTAGGCCTCTCGTTTATCACTATTTTTGGTGCACATGAGAAGGCTCTTATGGTTGAAGAACTGGGCGGCGGAGCCCCCATGCAAAAAGCTTCTGGCAGGGTTTCCCTTCCATGGAGGACGACTCTTCGGAGAGGATCTGGATAAATACATTCAGACTATTTCAAGTGGCAAAAGTACCCTTTTACCAGTCAAAAAGACATTCCGGGGTCCTACATTTAAAAGGCAGCTCTTGCCTGTCTCAGGGCCTTCAAATTCCAGGCAGTATCGACGGCCGCCTGCGCGATCCAACTTTAACAGTAGATCACAGGGACAGGCCCCTGGGGGTAAGAGACCATGGTATCGCAAGCCGACAAAACCAGCCCCTAAGTCTGCCTTATGAAGGGGCGCCCCCACTCTCGCGGGTGGGGGGAAGGCTTCGTTTCTTCTCAGAAGTTTGGGAAGCCAAGATCCCCGACAAATGGTTCCGGGCATCTGTAACCACAGGCTACAGACTGGAGTTTCTAAAGTTTCCTCCGCCTCATTTTCAAGAGTCAAGGCTACCAAAGGATCCAGCAAAGAAGGCCTCGATGCTGGCAGCTTTGGATCACCTGCTTTGCCAGGACGTGATAATAGAGGTGCCAGCCCAAGAGCAGGGGCTAGGTTTCTATTCCAATCTCTTTGTCATACCAAATCCCAACGGCGATGTCAGGCCAATCTTGGACCTAAAGAGTTTAAACGTTTACCTAAGGGTTCGTTCCTTCCGGATGGAATCCATCCGGTCAGCAGTCGCCACGCTCCAGAGGGACGATTTTCTGGCTTTCATAGATATAAAGGATGCTTACCTTCATGTACCAATCTTTCAGTCGCATCAAAGATTTTTACGCTTCGCAGTGGGGCAGCGACACTTCCAATTCAGGGCGCTCCCCTTCGGGCTAGCCACGGCCCCCCGGGTATTCACGAAGATCCTAGCCCCAGTTTTGGCCAATCTAAGGATCCAAGGGGTCACAGTCCTAGCATACTTGGACGACCTTTTATTCATAGATCACTCACGGCCGTGTCTGCAACAGGCAGTAAACCTCACGGTTCAGTACCTCGAAGGGTTCGGCTGGGTCCTAAACCGGGAAAAGTCAGCGTTCCAGCCCACAAAGCAGTTGGAATACCTCGGCATGGGGTTAGACACAGAACAGCAAAGGGTGTTCCTGCCCCTTGTAAAGATCGAGGCTATCAAGGGGTTGGTTCAGTTGGTTCTAAGCAAGAAAAAAACAACTATTCGCCTGTGTATGCGATTACTAGGCAAGCTAGTGGCCACGTTCGAGGCAGTACCATACGCTCAGATCCACACTCGCGTCCTACAGGCAGCCATTCTAGCAGCCTGGGGCAAGAGAGCACACGCCTTGGAGTCCCCTTTGACGCTATCATCAAGGGTCCGACAAAGCCTGGCTTGGTGGTTGAACCCTCAGAATCTTCTAAAGGGAAGGTCCTTCAGCCCCGTTGTTTGGAAGGTAGTTACCACAGACGCCAGCCTGGCAGGCTGGGGGGCGGTCTTGGAGGGGTTCTCTCGCCAGGGAACTTGGGTGGAAGCAGAGAGGCAGCTACCCATCAATGTCTTGGAGATCAGAGCTGCTCGCCTAGCCCTCCTGGCATGGACCTCCAGATTACAGGGGTCCCCGGTGAGAATCCAGTCAGACAATGCCACAGCGGTGGCATACATAAACCACCAAGGGGGAACCAGGAGTCAGGCCGCTCAGAGGGAGGTGAGCTTGATTTTTCAGTGGGCAGAGGTTCATGTACCCTGCATTTCGGCGATATTCATTCCCGGAGTGGACAACCTGCAGGCAGACTTCTTAAGTCGCCAGATTCTGTCGCCGGGGGAGTGGTCTCTGCATCCCCAGGTCTTTCAGACAATCTGCCAGAAGTGGGGAATGCCAGACGTAGATATAATGGCATCCAGGTTCAACAAGAAACTAGACAGGTTCGTGTCTCGAGCGAGGGACCCTATGGCCTGCGGAACCGATGCGTTGGTTTGCCCTTGGCATCAATTCAAACTTCTATAGGCATTCCCTCCGCTACAGTTACTTCCGCGCCTGTTGCGCAGGATCAGAGTGGAGCACAAGCCAGTCATTCTAGTAGCTCCAGCTTGGCCCCGGAGGACATGGTACTCACTAGTCCTAAGGATGGCAGTGGGAGACCCTTGGACGCTTCCTCTACGACCAGACCTACTCTCACAAGGCCCGATCCTCCACCCTACATTACAGCGTCTAAATTTGACGGCCTGGAGGCTGAATCCCTGATTCTCAGGGGTAGAGGTCTGTCTAGGCAGGTAATTCCTACCCTGATTAGGGCTAGAAAGCCGGCCTCCAGGGTGATTTATTACAGGGTGTGGAGGAACCACGTAGGCTGGTGTGAATCCAAAAGATGGAATTCCCGCAAATATACCATTGATAGGGTGTTAGGTTTTCTCCAGCTAGGAGTGGATAAAGGCCTGGCTTTAAGCACAATCAAGGGACAGATTTCAGCTCTGTCAGTGTGGTTTCAGAGGCCGCTGGCCACCCACTCGCTGGTAAAGACCTTCATACAGGGGGTCTTGCGTATTAATCCTCCTGTCAAGTCACCAATTTGTCCATGGGACTTAAATCTTGTCCTGTCCACTCTACAGAAACAACCCTTTGAGCCGTTGGCTGAGATTCCTTTAGTTTTACTGACAAGAAAGTTGGTATTCTTGGTCGCCATAGTTTCGGCCAGGAGAGTGTCAGAGTTGGCAGCCTTATCGTGTAAGGAACCATATCTCATTCTACATAAGGACAGGGCAGTTCTCCTGCCCCATCCTGCCTTTCTACCAAAGGTTATATCCAGTTTTCACTTGAACCAGGATTGGTACTTCCATCCTTCTTTCCGAAACCCACATCTAGAAAGGAGGGGTTGCTGCATACCTTGGATATTGTCCGGGCCATGAAGGCCTATCTTAAAGCTACAGAAAAGATCCGGAAAACAGATGTGTTGTTCGTTCTACCAGATGGCCCCAAGAAGGGGCAGGCAGCTGCAAAATCCACCATCTCGAGATGGATTAGACAATTAATCATTCAGGCCTACGGTTTGAAGAGGTTGCCTCCTCCTTTGTCGGTAAAGGCCCATTCTACCAGGGCCATGGGCGCCTCCTGGGCAGCACACCATCAGATCTCTATGGCTCAGATATGCAAGGCGGCAACGTGGTCATCAGTCCACACGTTTACAAGGTTTTATCAACTAGACGTGAGAAGGAATGCGGATTCAGCCTTTGGGCAGGCAGTACTACAGGCTGCGGTTTAAGATCCTCGGGATCAGGGGCACCCTTGGGTGTAAAAAAGAAAAAAAAAAAAAGAAGTTTTTTCTTGACTAAGTTGGATTTATTATTATCATTTGAGTATACCTCTAAATTAAATCTCTCTTGAGAAGATGTCTCCCTCCCCTCATTAAAGCATTGCTTTCGGACATCCCATATAGTAATGAATATGCCGCTCTGTGTCCCGGGATGTACGAGAAAGAAAAAGGGATTTTTAAATACAGCTTACCTGTAAAATCCTTTTCTTGGAGTACATCACGGGACACAGAGCTCCCACCCCTCTTTTGGGGAACATTTTTGGGAGGCATACTGCTTGCTACAAAACTGAGGGACTCCCTCTAGGGGAGGGGGTTATATAGGGAGGGGACTTCCTGTTTGAGATTGCCAGTGTCCACACCTGAAGGTACTCCATATAACCCATATAGTAATGAATATGCCGCTCTGTGTCCCGTGATGTACTCCAAGAAAAGGATTTTACAGGTAAGCTGTATTTAAAAATCCCTTTTTTATTAGCATTGTTGCAGTTCCTTTTAAAAAAAGACTAAAGAAAAGCGGGAAAAAAAAACGATATTAGTAATGTTTAGGAGAGTTTCTGCTGGAAAAATGCTCCAGGAAAAACTCTACAAAATCAATTGTTTTTCTGCTCCTAGATGCTGAAGCTAAAAAAAACGTTAATAGCCTTGACACATAGGATAACAATATTAAGTACCTAGGAGCAGAAAAATAATAACAGATTCTAGGAGCTTTATAAAAACGCTAGTGTGCATGGAGCCAAGCACTGGTTAAAGCTTGTAGGAGGAGATTCCTGACTGCTATGAGACTGCAAGACCACTGTCCCTCTGTCTGGACAGTGCTGATTGGCCCTGTGCTGATCACATGCATTCTCCCAACTAAAAAAAAAATCTCTCCAACAATACACACCAAACTGAGTATGTGCAAAGTGAATCCATAGACTCTGATATTAGGAGTCAGTGGAAGGAGGGGAATGTCAGAGAAGACAGGATCAAACACAATGTGAAGGATTACCCCTTAAGTTCCACAGTGAGTATACCAAGCATGCTTTACTGCATATACAGACTGATTTTACGGTTGTGGGTTTAGTAACACTTTGGCTTTGGGCAGTTTTAGTGCTTTTTGCATTTTGCCAATTTGCAACACAGAATGTGTTCCATAGGAAACCATGTAAAATGGACTGTAGTGCAAATCTGCAAAATGCAAAAAGCGCTAAGGCCCCATGCACACGAGACGCAAATGCAAACACATCTAAACACACGTTTTCAAAGGCAAAAAACACCCAAAGATCAATTTTTCTAAAACAGTTTGACAGGTACATATCTTTTAAATTTTTGACAGCCATGCCAATTCTTGCTTTCATCAAGAGTATCTCTATAGGGTTTACGGTGTGAAGGCACCAACACCACCCAAAACCCAATTTTTCCAGACCTGTTACTTCTGTATAAAGTCTGTCTGTGGAAGAGACACCAGAATTTATCCAAAAAATCTCTAATCTTGTTCCCAGTGCACTACATTGTGGCACTACGCCCGTTTTTTCCGTGAATTTCACGGCATTTTGCCGCGTTTTACTGCATTTGCGTTTATAAGCGTTTAGTTAAGAAACATCATAAGACCCTCCCTAAGCTCAAAAAACAATATTATTTAACCATTTCAGCCATTTTGTGAGACCAAAGTGAGTAGCAGCTGAAAGAGGAGCACTATACTTGTATTTAGCGTGTGGATTGTCCACTTGCCATGTCACCTGCCACAAGTTGTGAATCACTTGCCACGTCATCTGCCACAAGTTGTGGATTGTCCACTTGCCACGTCATCTGCCACGTCACCTGGCCATACCACCTGCCACAAGTTGTGGATTGTTCACTTGCCACATCACCTGGCCACGTCACCTGCCACATCACCTGGCCACGTCACCTGGCCACGTCACCTGCCACAAGTTGTGGATTGTCCACTGGCCACGTCACCTGACCACGTCACCTGCCACAAGTTGTGGATTGTCCACTTGCCATGTCACCTGGCCACATCACCTGCCACGTCAGCTGCCATGTCACCTGGCCACGTCACCTGCCACAAGTTGTGGATTGTCCACTGGCCAGGTCACCTGGCCACGTCAGCTGCCATGTCACCTGGCCACATCACCTGCCACAAGTTGTGGATTTTCCACTTGCCATGTCACCTGGCCACGTCACCTGCCACATCACCTGGCCACGTCACCTGCTACAAGTTGTGGATTGTCCACTGGCCACGTCACCTGCCACGTCAACTGGCCACGTCACCTGCCACAAGTTGCGAATTGTCCACTGGCCACATCACCTGGCCACGTCAGCTGCCATGTCACCTGGCCACGTCACCTGCCACAAGTTGCGAATTGTCCACTGGCCACATCACCTGGCCACGTCAGCTGCCATGTCACCTGGCCACGTCACCTGCCACAAGTTGTGGATTGTCCACAATGCAATGCAAGCAATTACAGTTGTTTAAGTTTTTTAATAGTTTTTCATCATTTGCCATCATTTTTGAGATTTCTAATGTAAAAAAATAGGTCACCTTTAAAAACGCCCACAAAACCTTTGCGTCTGAACTCATTTTTTTGCTTCTGAAAAAACGAGCCTAAACCCAACTGCTTTAAAACGCCAAAAAACGTGAATGTGTGCATGGACACATAGGATAACATTAAATGTGTTCAGGGGCAGTTGAAAAAAATGCCCAAATGCCTCTGAACTCGAGTTTACCAGCGTCTCGTGTGCATGGGGCCTTAAACTGCATAGGTGTGAATCCAGCCTAACAGGGTCAGCTGGAGCGTACTTCACCTCTTGAGGCTTCTCATATCACCAGTTGTATTTAAACTTCCAAAGTAAGCTGTAATCTGATTGCAGAAAATCAGTGCTGACATTTTTTACATTGTGGATCTGTAGAATGGTAGTAAATCGTCAGTTACAGGCACACATTCAAATCCTTTTATTGAGGATATAATGTAAAAGAGATGTTTTTTTGAGATTTAAAACCTCCCCCCTTCCTCTGGGCCAGAAGATGAGTATGTAGCTCCACGCCACTGAATAGACCAGAAATGATTTCATGCACATCTGTAATATTGAGGGCCTCCTTTTTAAAACTCCTTTTATTAATGTTATTGTAAGTTCATAGATGAAAAAAATAAAATTATGTGGCCCCTGGACATTTTAACCACTTGCTTACTGGGCACTTAAACCCCCTCCTGCCCAGTCCAATTTTCAGCTTTCAGCACTGATGCACTTTGAATGACAATTGCGCGGTCACACTGTACCCAAATAAAAATTTTATATATTTTTTTTTCCCACAAATAGAGCTTTATTTTGGTGGCATTTGCTTACATCTGCGGTTTTTATTGCTTGTTAAAAAAAAATAAAAACACCGATTTCTTTTTACATTTTTTTTCTATATTTTTTTTTTATCCATAAAGATCTTATTAAGAAAAAAAAAGGGAACAATGTCACAGCTAGATCAGCAAAATCGATACATACAAACAAGCGAGAAAAAGAGGATCTACAACACAATGTTTGCAATAGGGACATCTGTAAGGCACACGTCAGATAACAGTCACAAATTCAGTGATGAGATACTCATTCCTTACGTATTTTCACTAATGGAGACGCATCTCCAAGTGGTCGTGAAGTAACATCACAACATGTTCGAACTCAAACGCCTCTATAACCTTCCAGAAATTACAATCCACCCAGAGCCCTTGCCAGCCTAACCAGGTCCCATAACCGTCGCTAGGGTCCTCTTGTTCCAAGAAGGATGGGTGAGGGGATCGACCCAAAACCACCCCACTCTCCCAAGCCTCCCAACCTTGATAAGCAGAGAAAAAGAAAAGAAAAAGAGAAAGAAAAAAGAAATAAATTGTATTTATTTTTTACATTTTGCTATAAAATTTTGCAAACAAGTAATTTTTTTCCTTCATTGATGTACGCTGATGAGGCGGCACTGGTGGGTACCGATAGGCAGCACTGGTGGGCACCAAGAGGTGACACAGAGGTGAAACTGAAAGGCATTGATAGGTGGCACTAATAGGTAGCACTGGTGGGCACTGATGGGTGCAATAATGGGCACTGATCGGCACTGGTAGGATACACTGATAGGCAGCACTGCTAGGTGGCACTGATTGGCACTATTGGTGGGCATTGATAGGTGGCACTTGTGGGCATTGGCAGGTGGCACTGGCAGGGGGTACTGATTGTCACAGATGAGGCAGAATTGCCTCTTCTTCTTTGGAACCAATGTCCCTTGCACATAAGCCAGTGATCAACTTTTTTCTCTCCTCACGCTGTCAACAGCTGATTACTGAGCTTTTGTTTACATCACGTGATCAGCTGTCATTGGCTGACAGCTGATCACATGGTAAAGGGCCGGGATCGACCCCTTACTCGGATCTGTGATCAGCGGAGTCTCAGTGACTCGGTGATCACAGCGTGCGCCATGCGCGCCCTGCTGGGGCATGCGGGGTGCATGCAAAGGGGAGGAAGTGTATTGACAGCCTCCCGGCAATTGAGGCCCACGCTGTGGCAGTCATTTGACTATAGCGCATATCTCAAGTGGTTAAACCATAATGCACCATATAGTGGCACATCATGAAAGACATACTGTACCTTAAAACAAAGCCCTTTAGCGACATGCTTTCACCTCTTCCTTCTTTACCTGGTCTTCCGGGTTTGCGTGCTCCCAGCGTTTAAATGGCTGGCATACCCAGTGTACTGTCAATTCAGAAGCACAGTCCGCGTGTGCCAGTGATGTCACCACTGTCTCCTAAACACTACAAGTACAGTATAGGAGACATTCACTGTACCTACAGGTATGCCTTATTATGGGGCGCTGTCAGGGCTGGACTGGGACAGAAATTCGGCCCTGGACTTCATCCAGACTGGCCCACTTTGACAGGTCTCTCCCATGGCGGCCGGACAACTCCGCCTCTCTCCTTTCACTAGCCACTAGCCATTCTACTTTATTAGAGTAGAATGGCTGGTACTGGTACTCTTATAGGCAGTACCAGTGGGGAAAATCGACATTATTTCACCCGGGGCAAAGAATCAGTTCGGTGCTCCCCCTTATGGGACAAGATTAGGCAGAAGGGAGAAACTCCCAGGCCAAATCTATTGAGTCAGCTGTCTGTCCCCTCCCCTATGCTCCTCTGTCGTCCCCCCTGCTCTTCTGGTCCTCCCCCTGCTTCTTTTTTCCTTCCAGGTGAGCGCTGCGGGGAGGGAGAGACAGAGGAGCGGAGGGGGGCGGTGGTCCTCTGTCACTGAAGGCGGCCCACTGAGCCATCGGCCCACCGGGAAACTCCCTGTAGTCCCAATGGCCAGTCCATCCCTGGGTGCTGTTAAAAAACAGCCTTTACTACTACTACTTTACCGTGTGCAGCTAATAAATGACATTCATGCACCTACAACCAGACGACAACGAAACTTGAACC
Source organism: Rana kukunoris (assembly GCA_029574335.1). Classification (NCBI taxonomy): domain Eukaryota; kingdom Metazoa; phylum Chordata; class Amphibia; order Anura; family Ranidae; genus Rana; species Rana kukunoris. Next base: position 160,449,666 of record CM056052.1, on the reverse strand, counting down.
ATTCTAAACGCCACCATGCACATCCATTTATTTTTACATTAAGTTTGATGTAAAATTACAGTAGGTAGTCTGCAGTGGGTTTGTATGGGAATTATTTAATTGATCACAAGCAGGGGATATCAGTTTACTATATTACCAATAAGGGGAATGACACACAGGTGACTCCGCCGCTATCATTCCTGCCGCAGGATTGCTAGAGGCTGCCTGGTTTATCCCTCTGTATCTGAGGCAGTGTGATGCCAATCCCATCTCTAGTAATCAATATTCAGCAGTGTTAATCCCACCGACAGAATAACATCTTGCTGCTTGTGGCTACAGAGGAAGTGATTCCATAGAGACACACAGGCAGCCTTTTTATCCCAACGCTGGCAATTTGTCTCTGACAGCAGGATCTCCTATGTGTCATCAGAATAAAAGGGAGTATGATGAACAAGATCAAAAAAATGAATTCAGCATTGAATTTATATAATGCAATGATTTATAGAAAGATGAGTAATACATTATGGACCAGACCAACATTTAAAAGTCATTTTTATACATATTGATTTAAACAAGAACTTAAAGTGGATGTAAACCCATTTTTTTTTTTTTTTTTGATGTCACGATGTAGAGAATAAGATTTCCTATCATCTGTGCCCAGTTTTTCCACACAGAGTTAATCCAGCTCTGAGCAATCCACTTATTGTTCAGTGAAAATTAATAGACTTCCAGATAAAAACCTGTCTAAATAAAAATTCCTTTCTGTCCCCTTGCTTCGAGTGACAGGTTATTTACATATCTTGTGCACTAGCTTGGACACATGCACATTCCTGGATGTTTATCATAATATGGAAGGTGACGAGATATGTAAATAACCTGTCACTCGAAGCAAAGGGACGGAAAGGACTTTTTAGACAGACAGGTTTTTATCTGGAAGTCTGTTCATTTTTTGGGGGTTTACATCCACTTTAAACCAGATGAATATTTTTTTTTATTTTTACCTTATTACATTCTATGCAATATGGAAAAAAAACTTCTGCATTCAGCTTTCCCTGCAGCCCCATTGGAGGAAACCTTTGGTTTCTCTGTATCACTGCAACTACTTTTTAAAAGCTTTATAAATTATTTGAACTGAGTCACATGAAAACAGCCATTTCTGATTCCCAGTTGCTTATACAGAGTAATAACACAGTGGATTTGGAAATAAACTTCAGAGATTAGTCATTGTTGCACAATATATGGCTTAAATTTCTCTAACAATGGGATAATGTTGGAAAAAGAGTAGTGAAATTCTCATAGCGTATTATTTAAAGTGGAACTCTCCCCACAACAACGTGTTAAAAAAAAAATCGTTAGCAAGGAACATACATTTCACAATATTAATTATGCTACTAAAATTAGTTTGTGCTGTAAATTGCCTTCAGCATTATTCTTGTTTCTTCCTGCCGAAATCTGCCATTTTGCTGAAGCCCAGAGCCCCTGAGCAGCAGTAAATCTTTTGTCTGTCAGCAAATCAGCCTCTAGTGGCTCTAATTTTTGGCAAATTTCCAGAAAATAGAGAGCAACTGAGCATATGCAGAACAGGGTATTACTGGATTCAACCCCTTAATGCCGATGTAACACGAAAATGTGGCCCCACTAGACTGGGATTTTTTTTCCTTGACTCTGACCTCTCCTTCAGGTCCCATATCCAATCAATGGCTAAATCCTGCCACCTTAACCTCCGCAACATCTCCAGAATTCGACCCTTCCTGACTAATGACACCCCAAAGCAACTTATTCACTCCTTGATTATTTCCCGCCTTGACTACTGCAACTCCCCTTCATGGCTTACCCTTTAGCAGGCTATCCCCCCTTCAGTCTATTATGAATTCTGCTGCTAGACTAATAGACATCACTAATAGACATCACTAACCGATCCATGACTGCTGCTCCTCTCTGCCAATTCATTCACTGGCTTCCCCTACCCCACTGTGCAAAATTCAAAATGCTAACCACAACATACAAGGCCATCTGCAGATATTGCCCATATCATCCCTCTGCTCTTCCCTGGGCCTCCTGCTCTCTAGCTCCCTTGTTACCTCCTCCCTTCAGGACTTCTCCAGAGCATCTCCCATCCTCTGGAACTCCCTGCGCCAGTATGCCGGATCAGCCCCTACCCTGTCCACCTTTAGGAGATCCCTGAAAAGTTGAAAACTCATTTATTCAGGGAAGCCTATCCCATGCCCACCTAACTGTCCCCGAGTCATCCCTATCAAATCATTCTCTACAGCCAATACCTCTTGTACCACCACGCCCTCCCTTCTGTACCTTTTGTATTGAACTGTACTGTAATTGTGTTGTCCCCCTACATTGTAAAGCGCTGCATAAACTGTTGGCGCTATATAATTTGTGTATAATAATAATAATACTCAGGGCATTTTCCAGGACTGTAGCTGTGACATTGCATGGAAAGGGGCAATCTTCTCACCTCCAGTTTATGTTTCCCTATAGCTACCTTCATCTCCTCCTGCTGTGATTTCCTAAGTTCCTGTGTGATCATATCCTCAACTAATTGTTGCTATTTGATAGCTTCCATCCACCCCATGTATTTAGATCCATTGTGAGGAGCCAACTCTGTGGGGTTAAACGCATAGTTAGTCAAGAGGCTTTGAAAGAGATAAGATTAGAAGGCCCCTTTCACACCAGGCGGATCTGTCATAGTGGAGTCTACCAGTTCAGCAGGAGATCTCTCAGTGAATCTCCGCTGAGCTGGCGGATGACAGGTCCCTCTCTTCTCACTGAGCGGGGAGGGGCTTGTCCAGCGCCACTGTCTCCTATGGAGAGATCTGATGAAAACGGGCAGCCTGTCCGTTTTCATCAGATCTCACCCGATCCGATATGGATGGATGGCGACGTATCACCATCCGTCTGATTTTAGCGGATCAGGTCGGATGTCAGCAGACATGTCACCGCTGACATCTGACGCTCCATAGAGAAGAATGGAGTGGCCGTTCAGATCCGCCAAAAAACTGACAGGTGGACCTGAACGGCCCAACCGTGTGAAAGGGGCCTAAGAGATGTGTCACAAATTTAGAGAACGGGATACCCTGAGAATATGATCACACAGGAACTTAGGAAATTACAGCAGGAGGAGACAAGGATAGCTATAGGGAAACAAACAGGAGGTGAGAAGATTGTCCTTTTCCCTGCAATTCCACAGCCCCAATGAAGATGTGTTTAGAATTTATAAAAAAGACTGGCCCTTACTCAAATGTGCCTAACCACAAAGAAGATCTACAACAGACACCCATGAAAGCGTATCGGAGAAATAAGACACTAAAGCCCTGTACACACGTTCGGTCTGATGAAAAAATCCATGCATGCTCAGAATCAAGTCAACGCATGCTCAAGCATTGAACTTCATTTTTCTCAGCATGTCGTAGTGTTTTACGTCACTGGGTTTGGACACGATCGGATTTTTGACCGATAGTGTGTAGGCGAAACTGATGAAAGTTAGTGATGAGCGGAATACGCCATATTCGATTTCGCGATATTTCGCGAATATTTCGAAGAATATTCGCGAATATTCGTTAATATCGAATATTCGTGATATTAAAAAAAAAAAAATTGCGAATTTTCGCCAATGCGAATTTTCGCTAATGCGAAATTTCGCGATTTTTTTTTTTTTTTTATGTAAAATATCACGAATATTCGATATTTACGAATATTCGGTATATTTTATAAAAAAAAAAAAGCGAAATTTCACATATGCGGTCGCGAATATTCGTAAATATCGAATATTCGTGATATTTTATAAAAAAAAAAAAAAAAAGAATTGTCACATATGTCTGGTCACCCTAACTTAGAGACAAGGATTTTAAACCTGAAACAAAGAGAAGTATGGTGGATAAACTATGGGGGATGAACAGGGATTATGATCTATACCTATTCCTATAAAGGTTATGACTTATGAGGATTAAATTTCATGTTTTCTTTCAGGTTGAACAGAATCACACAGGATAGAAGACATGGAGTATATTTGGAGATGAGCCATGGAAATATACAGCTTGTAGCAGTGGTTCTCAACCTCTCTATTTCCAAAGTTGTGGGGACCCCTAAAGCTGCGTACACACGAACAAATGTACCTGCGAAACCGGTCCGACGGACCGTTTCAGCAGACAAATTCAATCGTGTGTACGGGCGAGCAGACAGGTTTCTCCAGCAGTTTTAAAGCATGCTTTAACCACTTAAGACCCGGATCAAAATGCAGGTAAAGGACCTTGCCCCTTTTTGCGATTCGGCACTGCGTCGTTTTAACTGACAATTGTGCGGTCGTGCGACGTGGCTCCCAAACAAAATTGGCATCCTTTTTTCCCCATAAATAGAGCTTTCTATTGGTGGTATTTGATCACCTCTGCGGTTTTTATTTTTTGCGCTATAAACAAAAGTAGAGCGACAATTTGAAAAAAAATGCAACATTTTTTAACTTTTTGCTATAATAAATATCCCCCAAAAATATATAAAAAATATATTTTTTCCTCAGTTTAGGCCGATACGTATTCTTCTATATATTTTTGGTAAAAAAAAAATCGCAATAAGCGTTTATCAGTTGGTTTTCGCAAAATTTATAGCGTTTACAAAATAAGGGATAGTTTTATTGCATTTTTATAAAAAAAATTTTTTACTACTAATAGCGGCAATCAGCGATTTTTTTCGTGACTGCGACATTATGGCGGACACTTCGGACAATTTTGACACATTTTTGGGACAATTGTCATTTTCACAGCAAAAAATGCATTTAAATTGCATTGTTTACTGTGGAAATGACAGTTGCAGTTTGGGAGTTAACCACAGGGGGCGCTGTGACTTTAAGTGTTCCCTGTGTGTTTACAACTGTAGGGGGTGTGGCTGTAGTTGTGACGTCATCGATCGCGTCCCCCTATAACAGGGATGACGCGATCGATGCTGCGGCCACAGAGAAGCACGGGGAAGCCGTGTTTACACACGGCTCTCCCCGTTCTTCAGCTCCAGGGACGGATCGCCGCACTGCAGCGGCGATCGGGTCCGCGAGTCCCGCGGTCCCCGTCCTGGAGCTTCGGACCGGGTCACGGCAGCGTGCCGCGGGCGCATGCTCGTGACCCACGGCTGGGTACTAAAACCAACGTATATATACGTTGATGTGCCCAGCCGTGCCATTCTGCCAACGTATATGTGCAGTAGGCGGTCCTTAAGTGGTTAAAACTTGTCTGCTGAAAACCCGTCCGTCCGACATGTCCGCTGGTTAGTACGCCTAACCAGCAGACAAAAATCTCCCGCATGCGCCGAATGGATTCGACGCATGCGTGGAAGTATTTTACTTCCTGGAGTGGTGACGTGGCGGCGTCAACGTCACCGCCACGTCACCGCGTTTTCATCGGATTTGTTTAGTCGTGTGTACGCGGCCTAACAGTAAAATTATTTTCGTAGTGTGGGTTGTCAGCACTCAAGGCAAGACAAGTAATTTGAGCCCCCAACCCATGGACATTTAGAGTCCCTTCCACTCATACAGTATTAAAACCCCTTATAGTACATTTTAGGATGTACCACTTTCCCTTTTTCCTCCTTTCTTTCCCTTTTATCTATCACTATCATAATTTCTTGTTTTTTCCCCCATCCCTCTCTATAGCCATCTTTCTTGTTTTTTCTCTCCCCTTTTCTTTCCTCTTCTTCCCTCCACCTCTTTTCCACTCCCTTCCATGTATTCTTTATTTTTATTCCTTCTCTTACTCCTTGGTGGGGAGTTTGGGATCAGTGGCAGTGCTTTGCTTGGGGGGGGGGGGGGTTCTTATCAGCCAACATAGGTGCTCTGGATCAAGGTCATCTGCTGATCTGAGAACTGTAGTGGGGACTTTTAATGGCAACTCTAATCACAGGTAGTGTTAGTCACTGCGTCTCCCGCTTCACTGTGTCTCCGACCTTGTGCTGTCTCGTAGCAGTGACGCCTATGCCGAAATCAGGAGATAGAGTTTCCTCTAGCCTCTCCTACTTCACATTCCTCACAGTCAGCTGACCTCTAGTCTCTGCCCCCCACCCATGCCATGAAATGAATGGGCAGCTGCGAAAAGGCTGAGTGGGTGGCCACAGGCTCCAGGGACAGCTCTGGAACAGCCCAGGATTTGGTGACCCTTGACCCTTGATAAATTCATTTGACCCCTGAGGGGGTCCCGACCCCAAGGTTGAGAACCACTGCTGTAGAGGAACAGCATTTTGTTTTGTTATGATATGATCAATTTGTCTATAGTGTAAACATGTAAAATAATTTATTTAAATTTTTATGCTAGTAAGTGAGTGAAAAACTTGTATAGCGCAACACATGCAAACTGAATCGCCTCAGGGCGCTTGGTATCCATTTCCTACTATATTTTGCCTTCAGAATAGATGGGTTTTGAGTTTTATTCTTAAGGCCTGGCGATTCACTTCCGTTTCGGATACTGGTTGGTAAAGCGTTCCACAGTCTAGGTCCTTGGACTGCAAATCTTCGTTATCCTTTGGACTTGTAGCGGGCCTTGGGTATCTGGAGTAGATTTTGGTTAGTATTTCGGAGAATGCGATTGTGGTTGTGACATTTTAATTTTTCACATAGATTTTGGGGCGCACTTCCTTGAACACATTTGTGCGTCAGGCATAGTGTCTTAAACATAATTCTATCTTTTACAGGCAACCAGTGGAGGGACCTAGGGGAGGGAGAGATTGATTCCCAGGGTTTTTTTCATGTTACAAGTCGTGCCGCTGTATTCTGGACGACTTGTAGACAAGCAATTTGGTACTTTGGGAGTCCGAGGTAAGGGGCGTTTGTATAGTCAAGTCTGGAGTTAATTATCGTTACCACTATGACTGCTATGTCTTCTTTTGGGATGAAGGGAATGAGTCTACGTAGCAGGCGCAGCAGATGGTGGGAATCCGCTGACTACTGAACTTTTTTTGTGGATCCATTGTCATGTCGGAGTCAAAAATTACTCAGAGACTTGACTTTGGTGCTAGGGGTGATGGTTTGTCCCAAAATGGGCGTGGGGTGTCCATGTTGTCGTAGCAAGTCTCTTTTGGTTGGCGTGGAGCAGAAGAAGTTCTGTTTTTGAGCCATTGAGTTTAAGGTAACTCTCCGTCATCCAATTTTCTATCAAAGTAAGGCATTTCTCTAGTCCGAGATAATGATCCTTTTTGTTGCCAATACGAAAGTTGGGTGTCATGCGCGTAGGAATGGTAGAGTAAATTCTGGTTACTGATGATTTTGAGGAGAGGGCGAAGATAATTATTGAATAGTACGGGCAACAAGGGTGGCCCTTGAGGGACTCCGCATGACATGGCATGTTTTCCAGAAGTGAAAGGACCTAGTTTCACTATCTGATCGGTTTTCGAGAAAGGAGGAGAACCAGAGTAGATCCAAGTCTGCCACTCTAGCTACTTCAGCTAGGCGAGTCAGCAACAATTTGTGGTCTACTGTATCAAAAGCTGCACTCAGGTCCAACAGTACCAGAAGACAAGATTCTCCTTCGTCTGCTGCTTCGAGAGGTGCCGTTTCTGTCCCGTGACCAGGACAGAAACCCGACTGAAGTGGATCCAGTAGTTTGTGGGTGTCTAAATGGTGTTGTAGCTGTTGCACTACTACTTCTTCCATTACCTTGGATAGAATGTTTAGGCCTGTTATGGGTCGACGATGGTTTGGGTCTTTGGGGTCAGGGGCTGTTTTTGTTTTAGAATGGGTTTAATTATGCCTTGTTTCAGGGGCTCTGCACCATGCCTTCCTTAAATAATTGGTTTATGAGGTGCGCGATAGCCGCTGCCACACAATATCGGCACGTTCTTTCAACAGTTTAGTGGGAATGATATCATTAGGCGATGTACTGTCTCGCAGGGTAATGATATTTTTGGCGGTGTCGGAATAGATGAGTAGTAGAAGTGATTTATATCTAAAATGTTAGTACTAGCTTTATATAGATTATTGTAGTAGATTTAGTTTGTGGAGGGTTAATTTAGATTGGTTATTGGGTTATGGGATACACCTGTGAGTTTACACCCTATGGTGTTGTTATAAAGTTATGATGTCTTTGTTAGATTGTTACACAAAGCCTGATGAAGAACATGGTATGCTCGTAACTGTACAGTAGCATTGCATTGTTATAAAACAATTGTCTTGAAGAGCAAGCAGTAAATCATTGCATTGGAGAACGTGTCATGTATATTGTGACAGGAAGTCAGGTAAATCTGTGGGTGTTGTCACAGACGGGAGATACATTTCTGCCTTGTTTAGACAATACACCAATTACTACCAGGTGTCGGCTACAGAGGTAGCCAGAAAGGTTTAGAGTCGGTTCACACTGGGGTGACACGACTTTCAGAGGCGACTCCGACATGACTTGAGCATGAACCACAGGGCGATCTGGGGCGATTTACAACACAACTTGAAGTCGTCTCCAGGACAGGAGACATTCCAGTGGCCAATAAAACAACAATCAGCTCTGGGAGAGGGAGGGGGAGGGAGGGGTTTGTCTGAGAAATGTATGTTATCTTGCTGGAAAGTCGCTTCAGTTAAGACAATGATCAGACTTGGAGGCGATTGAAGTCGTACAGGAACCTTTTCTATAGTCGCGGAGCGACTTGAGTAGTATGTATTAACACCGCTCCCATTCACTTACATTGTTTTTCTCTACAGCGCAACTTGGGACGACTTGAGGCGACCTGAAGTCGGATCCCAAGTCGCCCCAGTGTGAACCGACTCTTAGGCCTCGAACACACGATCAAATCTGTCTGCTGGAAACGGTCTGCTAGACCGTTTCAGCAGACAGATTCGATCGTGTGTACGGGCAAACAGACGGATTTGGCCACCCGACAGATTGGAAAGCATGCTTACCAATCTGTCGGCTGGGAACCCGTCCGCCCGACATGTCTGCTGGTTAGTACGCTAACCAGCAGACATGTCTTCTCGCACACGCGCCGAATGGTTTTGACGCATGCGCGGAAGTGTTTTACTTCCTGGTGCGGTGACGTGGCGGCGTCAACGTCACCTCCACATCACCGTGCCGTCTGGCGGCGGGGATTTTGGTTTGATCGTGTGTACACGATCAAACCAAAATGTCCCCAGCAGACAGATTTGTTCAAATCGGTCGGCCCGACCAATTTGAACAAATCTGTCTGCTCGTGTGTATGGGGCCTTAGGGCTTTGGAAAACTTCAGCTGTTCAGAATGAGGCAATTAGGGCCTCTATAAGTTATCCAAGGGATGACTACTGATTGCTGCATCCTGAGGCTTTTTGAGTTAAGGAGAGCAGTGAGCCAAAAGACATCTGAAGAGGTGAGGTGGTTGTTGATTTTTCTGTGTGATAAAAATCAAAGACTATTGTTTCTCTGCTGTATGACCAGCAGTGTCTGCCCAGCAGTAGGCTGTGCCAGACTCCATAGATAGGTTCCTGTGTGGTGAAGGTAGACGCCCCAAGTGGCCAGGGTTTATTTTATGTTTTGTTTTGTTTATGCTGTTTGGATGCTTGCACTTGTTTCCAGCAATATGGAAGAATAAACCAAACTCTTTGTTTTCAACCGTCTTCGGTTGCCTCTCTGTATAGTTCAGTGTGTAGTGAACCTATCCAGGTGGTCACACACCCCTGCTACCGAGCTAACCCCTTACAAATATATATATATATATATATATATATATATATATATATATGTTGTTATGTACCTGCCGGATGAGCCTGACATGTAGTGGGAAGGCTTTCTCGTACAACCCCGGCTCAAGGACCACCGATGTTGCAACAGTGGCCGCAAAAGCCTGGCAGTGTATGGGTGCCTGGTTCGTCTTGGGTCTTGTCAGTTCAGCTGGTGCAGCAGGAAACATGACCAGTGTAATTTGGATAGCCCAACTACCCCCCAAACCATCGATCCCCCATTTGTTAGCATTCCCTTACCCCCCTTCTAGATTAAAGAGAGACACAAAATGTTGGAGTAAAAAATGGCCACGACAGCCAATTTTTTTTTTTAACACATAAATAATTTAAATAAAATAATTAAATCACACCAACTTTTCCTTAACAATTTTAATAAACAACTTTTAATAACCCAGCTTCTTGGTCTTTGACGGTAACCCGGCTTAACCTTCCTTTATTTAACCTTACACTGCGGAACCATTAACCATAACCGGCCCCCAGCCGACCCAGCTCGGAGACAAACCTTTTTCCCACCGCAGTGCAACCATAACCGTATTCCAGCGGACACCATTCCACTGGAATAATCCCCCATAAGGGTCCCATCCCACCGATGAGCCCACCGCCATTAACATTTTGAGGAGAGGGCGAAGATAATTATTGAATAGTACGGGCAACAAGGGTGGCCCTTGAGGGACTCCGCATGACATGGCATGTTTTCCAGAAGTGAAAGGACCTAGTTTCACTATCTGATCGGTTTTCGAGAAAGGAGGAGAACCAGAGTAGATCCAAGTCTGCCACTCTAGCTACTTCAGCTAGGCGAGTCAGCAACAATTTGTGGTCTACTGTATCAAAAGCTGCACTCAGGTCCAACAGTACCAGAAGACAAGATTCTCCTTCGTCTGCTGCTTCAAGAGGTGCCGTTTCTGTCCCGTGACCAGGACAGAAACCCGACTGAAGTGGATCCAGTAGTTTGTGGGTGTCTAAATGGTGTTGTAGCTGTTGCACTACTACTTCTTCCATTACCTTGGATAGAATGTTTAGGCCTGTTATGGGTCGACGATGGTTTGGGTCTTTGGGGTCAGGGGCTGTTTTTGTTTTAGAATGGGTTTAATTATGCCTTGTTTCAGGGGCTCGGCACCATGCCTTCCTTAAATAATTGGTTTATGAGGTGCGCGATAGCCGCTGCCACACAATATCGGCACGTTCTTTCAACAGTTTAGTGGGAATGATATCATTAGGCGATGTACTGTCTCGCAGGGTAATGATATTTTTGGCGGTGTCGGAATAGATGAGTAGTAGAAGTGATTTATATCTAAAATGTTAGTACTAGCTTTATATAGATTATTGTAGTAGATTTAGTTTGTGGAGGGTTAATTTAGATTGGTTATTGGGTTATGGGATACACCTGTGAGTTTACACCCTATGGTGTTGTTATAAAGTTATGATGTCTTTGTTAGATTGTTACACAAAGCCTGATGAAGAACATGGTATGCTCGTAACTGTACAGTAGCATTGCATTGTTATAAAACAATTGTCTTGAAGAGCAAGCAGTAAATCATTGCATTGGAGAACGTGTCATGTATATTGTGACAGGAAGTCAGGTAAATCTGTGGGTGTTGTCACAGACGGGAGATACATTTCTGCCTTGTTTAGACAATACACCAATTACTACCAGGTGTCGGCTACAGAGGTAGCCAGAAAGGTTTAGAGTCGGTTCACACTGGGGTGACACGACTTTCAGAGGCGACTCCGACATGACTTGAGCATGAACCACAGGGCGATCTGGGGCGATTTACAACACAACTTGAAGTCGTCTCCAGGACAGGAGACATTCCAGTGGCCAATAAAACAACAATCAGCTCTGGGAGAGGGAGGGGGAGGGAGGGGTTTGTCTGAGAAATGTATGTTATCTTGCTGGAAAGTCGCTTCAGTTAAGACAATGATCAGACTTGGAGGCGATTGAAGTCGTACAGGAACCTTTTCTATAGTCGCGGAGCGACTTGAGTAGTATGTATTAACACCGCTCCCATTCACTTACATTGTTTTTCTCTACAGCGCAACTTGGGACGACTTGAGGCGACCTGAAGTCGGATCCCAAGTCGCCCCAGTGTGAACCGACTCTTAGGCCTCGAACACACGATCAAATCTGTCTGCTGGAAACGGTCTGCTAGACCGTTTCAGCAGACAGATTCGATCGTGTGTACGGGCAAACAGACGGATTTGGCCACCCGACAGATTGGAAAGCATGCTTACCAATCTGTCGGCTGGGAACCCGTCCGCCCGACATGTCTGCTGGTTAGTACGCTAACCAGCAGACATGTCTTCTCGCACACGCGCCGAATGGTTTTGACGCATGCGCGGAAGTGTTTTACTTCCTGGTGCGGTGACGTGGCGGCGTCAACGTCACCTCCACATCACCGTGCCGTCTGGCGGCGGGGATTTTGGTTTGATCGTGTGTACACGATCAAACCAAAATGTCCCCAGCAGACAGATTTGTTCAAATCGGTCGGCCCGACCAATTTGAACAAATCTGTCTGCTCGTGTGTATGGGGCCTTAGGGCTTTGGAAAACTTCAGCTGTTCAGAATGAGGCAATTAGGGCCTCTATAAGTTATCCAAGGGATGACTACTGATTGCTGCATCCTGAGGCTTTTTGAGTTAAGGAGAGCAGTGAGCCAAAAGACATCTGAAGAGGTGAGGTGGTTGTTGATTTTTCTGTGTGATAAAAATCAAAGACTATTGTTTCTCTGCTGTATGACCAGCAGTGTCTGCCCAGCAGTAGGCTGTGCCAGACTCCATAGATAGGTTCCTGTGTGGTGAAGGTAGACGCCCCAAGTGGCCAGGGTTTATTTTATGTTTTGTTTTGTTTATGCTGTTTGGATGCTTGCACTTGTTTCCAGCAATATGGAAGAATAAACCAAACTCTTTGTTTTCAACCGTCTTCGGTTGCCTCTCTGTATAGTTCAGTGTGTAGTGAACCTATCCAGGTGGTCACACACCCCTGCTACCGAGCTAACCCCTTACAAATATATATATATATATATATATATATATATATATATATATATATATATATATATATGTTGTTATGTACCTGCCGGATGAGCCTGACGTGTAGTGGGAAGGCTTTCTCGTACAACCCCGGCTCAAGGACCACCGATGTTGCAACAGTGGCCGCAAAAGCCTGGCAGTGTATGGGTGCCTGGTTCGTCTTGGGTCTTGTCAGTTCAGCTGGTGCAGCAGGAAACATGACCAGTGTAATTTGGATAGCCCAACTACCCCCCAAACCATCGATCCCCCATTTGTTAGCATTCCCTTACCCCCCTTCTAGATTAAAGAGAGACACAAAATGTTGGAGTAAAAAATGGCCACGACAGCCAATTTTTTTTTTTAACACATAAATAATTTAAATAAAATAATTAAATCACACCAACTTTTCCTTAACAATTTTAATAAACAACTTTTAATAACCCAGCTTCTTGGTCTTTGACGGTAACCCGGCTTAACCTTCCTTTATTTAACCTTACACTGCGGAACCATTAACCATAACCGGCCCCCAGCCGACCCAGCTCGGAGACAAACCTTTTTCCCACCGCAGTGCAACCATAACCGTATTCCAGCGGACACCATTCCACTGGAATAATCCCCCATAAGGGTCCCATCCCACCGATGAGCCCACCGCCATTAACATTTTGAGGAGAGGGCGAAGATAATTATTGAATAGTACGGGCAACAAGGGTGGCCCTTGAGGGACTCCGCATGACATGGCATGTTTTCCAGAAGTGAAAGGACCTAGTTTCACTATCTGATCGGTTTTCGAGAAAGGAGGAGAACCAGAGTAGATCCAAGTCTGCCACTCTAGCTACTTCAGCTAGGCGAGTCAGCAACAATTTGTGGTCTACTGTATCAAAAGCTGCACTCAGGTCCAACAGTACCAGAAGACAAGATTCTCCTTCGTCTGCTGCTTCAAGAGGTGCCGTTTCTGTCCCGTGACCAGGACAGAAACCCGACTGAAGTGGATCCAGTAGTTTGTGGGTGTCTAAATGGTGTTGTAGCTGTTGCACTACTACTTCTTCCATTACCTTGGATAGAATGTTTAGGCCTGTTATGGGTCGACGATGGTTTGGGTCTTTGGGGTCAGGGGCTGTTTTTGTTTTAGAATGGGTTTAATTATGCCTTGTTTCAGGGGCTCGGCACCATGCCTTCCTTAAATAATTGGTTTATGAGGTGCGCGATAGCCGCTGCCACACAATATCGGCACGTTCTTTCAACAGTTTAGTGGGAATGATATCATTAGGCGATGTACTGTCTCGCAGGGTAATGATATTTTTGGCGGTGTCGGAATAGATGAGTAGTAGAAGTGATTTATATCTAAAATGTTAGTACTAGCTTTATATAGATTATTGTAGTAGATTTAGTTTGTGGAGGGTTAATTTAGATTGGTTATTGGGTTATGGGATACACCTGTGAGTTTACACCCTATGGTGTTGTTATAAAGTTATGATGTCTTTGTTAGATTGTTACACAAAGCCTGATGAAGAACATGGTATGCTCGTAACTGTACAGTAGCATTGCATTGTTATAAAACAATTGTCTTGAAGAGCAAGCAGTAAATCATTGCATTGGAGAACATGTCATGTATATTGTGACAGGAAGTCAGGTAAATCTGTGGGTGTTGTCACAGACGGGAGATACATTTCTGCCTTGTTTAGACAATACACCAATTACTACCAGGTGTCGGCTACAGAGGTAGCCAGAAAGGTTTAGAGTCGGTTCACACTGGGGTGACACGACTTTCAGAGGCGACTCCGACATGACTTGAGCATGAACCACAGGGCGATCTGGGGCGATTTACAACACAACTTGAAGTCGTCTCCAGGACAGGAGACATTCCAGTGGCCAATAAAACAACAATCAGCTCTGGGAGAGGGAGGGGGAGGGAGGGGTTTGTCTGAGAAATGTATGTTATCTTGCTGGAAAGTCGCTTCAGTTAAGACAATGATCAGACTTGGAGGCGATTGAAGTCGTACAGGAACCTTTTCTATAGTCGCGGAGCGACTTGAGTAGTATGTATTAACACCGCTCCCATTCACTTACATTGTTTTTCTCTACAGCGCAACTTGGGACGACTTGAGGCGACCTGAAGTCGGATCCCAAGTCGCCCCAGTGTGAACCGACTCTTAGGCCTCGAACACACGATCAAATCTGTCTGCTGGAAACGGTCTGCTAGACCGTTTCAGCAGACAGATTCGATCGTGTGTACGGGCAAACAGACGGATTTGGCCACCCGACAGATTGGAAAGCATGCTTACCAATCTGTCGGCTGGGAACCCGTCCGCCCGACATGTCTGCTGGTTAGTACGCTAACCAGCAGACATGTCTTCTCGCACACGCGCCGAATGGTTTTGACGCATGCGCGGAAGTGTTTTACTTCCTGGTGCGGTGACGTGGCGGCGTCAACGTCACCTCCACATCACCGTGCCGTCTGGCGGCGGGGATTTTGGTTTGATCGTGTGTACACGATCAAACCAAAATGTCCCCAGCAGACAGATTTGTTCAAATCGGTCGGCCCGACCAATTTGAACAAATCTGTCTGCTCGTGTGTATGGGGCCTTAGGGCTTTGGAAAACTTCAGCTGTTCAGAATGAGGCAATTAGGGCCTCTATAAGTTATCCAAGGGATGACTACTGATTGCTGCATCCTGAGGCTTTTTGAGTTAAGGAGAGCAGTGAGCCAAAAGACATCTGAAGAGGTGAGGTGGTTGTTGATTTTTCTGTGTGATAAAAATCAAAGACTATTGTTTCTCTGCTGTATGACCAGCAGTGTCTGCCCAGCAGTAGGCTGTGCCAGACTCCATAGATAGGTTCCTGTGTGGTGAAGGTAGACGCCCCAAGTGGCCAGGGTTTATTTTATGTTTTGTTTTGTTTATGCTGTTTGGATGCTTGCACTTGTTTCCAGCAATATGGAAGAATAAACCAAACTCTTTGTTTTCAACCGTCTTCGGTTGCCTCTCTGTATAGTTCAGTGTGTAGTGAACCTATCCAGGTGGTCACACACCCCTGCTACCGAGCTAACCCCTTACAAATATATATATATATATATATATATATATATATATGTTGTTATGTACCTGCCGGATGAGCCTGACATGTAGTGGGAAGGCTTTCTCGTACAACCCCGGCTCAAGGACCACCGATGTTGCAACAGTGGCCGCAAAAGCCTGGCAGTGTATGGGTGCCTGGTTCGTCTTGGGTCTTGTCAGTTCAGCTGGTGCAGCAGGAAACATGACCAGTGTAATTTGGATAGCCCAACTACCCCCCAAACCATCGATTCCCCATTTGTTAGCATTCCCTTACCCCCCTTCTAGATTAAAGAGAGACACAAAATGTTGGAGTAAAAAATGGCCACGACAGCCAATTTTTTTTTTTAACACATAAATAATTTAAATAAAATAATTAAATCACACCAACTTTTTCCTTAACAATTTTAATAAACAACTTTTAATAACCCAGCTTCTTGGTCTTTGACGGTAACCCGGCTTAACCTTCCTTTATTTAACCTTACACTGCGGAACCATTAACCATAACCGGCCCCCAGCCGACCCAGCTCGGAGACAAACCTTTTTCCCACCGCAGTGCAACCATAACCGTATTCCAGCGGACACCATTCCACTGGAATAATCCCCCATAAGGGTCCCATCCCACCGATGAGCCCACCGCCATTTCCATCACATCTGTAACTGCCACCATCAAAGACCAACGAACACCGCCACAGCCCGAAAGGGTAACACCTTACCTTTACGGGCCCCTCCACAGGCCCTCTGGATCCCCTCCTGCAAATCTAGGAACCATAACTCCATACCCACGTCGGATAGGTGAATACCATCTCCGCTTAGATACAGGCCCACGTTATCCTCCAACTCCAAGTGTCTCACTACTAAACCCCCATGTCTCACCACAAACCTTCCGATCACCTTATTGACCTTAATCCGCCCCTTATTTAACCTTGTCACAGATCTCGCCATGCGCCAGGTAGTCCGAGCAATTATGTCCGACCAAACCAGCAGCATTACAGGATAGGCCGCGCAAAAGGTTAAGACATCTGCCTTAACGGCCGTGAACAAATCCCCAATAGGCCTAATTCCTAGGTCATTAACCCCTACATGGAGAACCAGTAAATCCAGAGGACGGTCCAGTCGGCATAATGTTGCACCTCAGGCAGCACCCTGCCCCACCCCATCCCCCGAACCCCCAACCATCTAATCCTAGCCTCCCTCCTAGGGATATCCAACTGTTTGCCTTCCGGCCTAGCGTCCGCCCTTCTGGCCCCCCAGTACACGTAGGAGTGCCCCAAAATCCAAACGAGGCGCTCCTGACCACCATCTGAAAAACAAACAACAACGATGAGTGACCAGTAATATGTAACAACATTCCAACAGCCCAACCACCAACTCCTGAACCCCCCACATCCTTGTGGTCCTTTATTCCAGTAACATATGTGGTCTAACATATGACCTGAATCTCCTAGATTGCCACCTCCCAATCCGCTTTGCTGCCAACTCATCCAACCCACACCGAGCCGCCTCAGTAGCCGCCCCGATGCGGAAGGAGTGCGAGGCAAATTGTTTGTCAGCGAACCCAGCAGCCCGTAAGCACTTCCGAAACACTGCCACGAACTGGAATCTGGACACGAACGAGCCATTCTTATGTATTAGCAGGGGTCCCTCCAACCCTGGGCGAATACCCAAGAAATCCCCCACTACCCTTACCGGGCAAACTACCGACCCCGGCAAAGCATATAGCACCACGTCCACCCCTTTACCTGCCTGATCTGTTTTGGACCTGCGCCCTGAACAAACTTACCTCATACCCCGAAGAGCATACCTCCGCCAGCACCCCACAGATCGACTTCAACACTGAAAAAGAAACCGGCCTCCTGTACCCTTTCACCGCTTGCTTTAATCAGAAAGATTTAGTAAAATCCTCCCTGCCTTCCAGCTTAAACAAGAACGCCAAGGCAGACAATTTTTTATCAAGGGCAGAAACCGACCCACCCCCCCCTCCATATGTCTTGCTGCAAAGTACAGCACCAACCATCCCATTTCCGCATCCCCCGTCTTGGTGTCCACTAACCGCGTGTAACTGGACCATTCCTTCCAGACCTTGGCATATGCCGCCCACGTAGGCGCACTCACCGACCGCCTGATCCTTGTTGCGGCGATTCCAAAGCAATCCCCCACATCCACCCCGGGCAAAGCACCCCTTCTCTGTCCGCATGTGGGGCCAACTCTCTGAACTTGTACCACTGAAAGCGAGACAAAGCGTCAGCCTGTTGTCCACACCCGGAATATGCACAGCATATATAAATATATTCCATTGCAGACATCTCAATCAGATGGCGCAGCAACCGAACCACCGGCAGGGAAGACGCTTTAAATTCCTGCAAGATTCTCCCCACAACTCCATCGCCACTACCACAGGGAACAATTCCAGCAGTATCAAGTTCTTTACCAACCCTGCCGTGACCCACTCCTCTGGCCACCCTTCAGCACTCCACTGCCCATTAAAGAAAGCCCCATAACCAGTAGATCCCGCCGCGTCCGTGACCAGGTCCAGATCAAAGTTACTCACCGGGCCTTCCATCCACAAGGACCGGCCATTGTAGTCCTCCAAAAACGCATGCCACACTTGCAAGTCCGCATGAAGCTCCTTTGTCAACCGTACAAAGTGCGTTGGTACCTTAACCCCCGCAGTAGCTGACAGCCATAGGCTGAAAACCCTCCCCATAGGAATGATGCGGCAGACAAAATTTAATTTGCCCAGCAGAGATTGCAACGCCCTCAACTGTACCTTATTGCGCCCCAACATACCTCGAATCTCCAGCCGAAGATTTTCCACCTTTTCTACCGCCAACCTACATTCCATGGCCACCGAGTCTAACACGATCCTCAGAAAACTCAATTCTGTCGTCGGGCCCTCCATCTCATCCGCCGCCAACGGCACACCAAACCTCTCCCCAATGTGCTGCAGCGTTGCTAACAGGGTCGCGCAAACCCTGGAAGACGGGGGGCCCACACACAGAAAATCATTCAGGTAATGGATCACTGAATTTACGCCTGCCACATCCCTGACCACCCACTCCAGAAAATAACTGAACTTCTCGAACAATGCGCATGAGATGGAGCAGCCCATGGGCAAACACTGGTCCACATAATACTTCCCCTGCCACCGGCAACCCAACAGCCAAAAACTGTCTGGGTGCACCGGCAACAAACGAAATGCGGCCTCAATGTCAGATTTTGCCATGAGGCCCCTTGCCCATACCGCCTGATCCACCGTACCGCCGCATCGAACAAAGTGTATGACACCTGTGCACGCCTCTGGGTCAATCGCATCGTTCACCGACCCCCCTTTTGGAAAGGATAAGTGGTAAATGAGGCGAAACTTATTCGGCTCTTTTTTGGGCACCACGCCCAAGGGTGAAACCACCAGCCTGGGCAAAGGCACCACGTCAAACGGTCCCCCATCCTACCCAATTACACCTCCTTGGCCAACTTGTCTGACACCACCCCCGGGTTCTCCAAAGCAGACCGCAAGTTCTTCGCCAAGGGTGGCACCTCCAGCAAAGCACACGTAATGGCAAATCCTTCCGAGAAACCGGAGGTGAGCAGCGCAGCCGCCGCCATGTCCGGGTACCTATTTAGCAAAGGAAGCATCCTTTCCCTCTTCACCGATGTCATCCCTTTTGTTCCCAGCCTCCCCCGCCCGCTTCCCTTTTTTAAAACATCGGGACAAGGGATGACTGCCACCACCCCCAGGTTCCTCCATATGTGCAGGAACCTTCGTTGAATTTCCAGCACACCCCCCACTTCCTCACGGCCGGAGGTCCCGAAGTGGATGTACCCCCCCCGGAAAAAACTGGCTCCGCGTCCGTGGCGCTGACATCATTCGCATCCACAGGCTGATGTCTTTATGATCCCACCTCAGGGAGGGGCGAACCGCCCTGTGCTGACGAAATTGCTCATCATAGCGCAACCACCCTGTCCCCCCATACACCCGATGCGCCTCATCGATTGCGTCCATATAGCAGAACAACACGGAACAATGCTCCGGGTTCTTCTCCCCTATGACGCTAGCCATGATGGCAAAGACCTGTAACCAATTCACGAAAGTGTGCAGGATCAACCAATTTCTCCAAAGGGAGCAGGGAGAAGATTTCTATGTTCTCCCCCTTTACTATCTTGTCCCTCACCTCCTGTTTTAAATGGGCCCCCAAAGGACCCTCGTAACAAACGTAAACTTCGCAGTGTCAGCTATGCGCACCACATCAGATCTGACCACCGCTGGCTTGTTCCCCCCCCTTTTCCCCAGCCGTGCTGCTATCAGGGACCGAACCTAACCCCCAGGTGAGGGGGACGTCCACCACCACCACAGGGGGTGCTGCAACCGCCGCCCCAACCCCTCCCCCCACCCATGGTGCTACCTGCGGATGCGGCTGCAACCCCCCAGAAAACCGCTGTACCAGATCCCGCAAACCCCTAAAAAATTCCCCCAGCCCCGCCGGTGTCCCTGGCGCGGCAGGCGGGACGCCCGCCACACCCGGGCCAACAGCAGGGGGGAAATAGGGGCCCACACAACCCTCAACCCAGACAGATCAACCCCAGCCCCCCCACCCCCAACAATCTACACAGAGCCACAGCAACATCCCCCTCCATAGATTAAATGTGCTTACCGTGCTGGCTGGACGCGTCTCCCACAACCCTAGCAGGCCCGTCTACCGCCGGCGACACCACCGCGGGATCATCACCGTCCGAATCTGAGGCTTCTCCTTCCGATCGTTCTTCTGAAGCCGGCGTCCCTGGCAACGTCAACCCCCCAGGCAGCGCCTAATTGCCAGACGACCTCTGGAATGGGACCCGGCTGTCATTGGGGCGGAACGCCCATCCGATCCCCCAGGGCCCCGACTAGGCCCCACCGATCTTCCCTCCTGCTGTGGGGATTCTGGCCTCCCCCCTGCCCTGGAGCCGGCGGCTGAGGAAAAGGACAGCCCGCCGGCCGTGTCACGGCTCCTCCCGCGGCGAGTCCCCCCCTCGTGGTACCCGGGCTAGAGGGGAGACCGATCGATCGCGCTGTCCACGGCGTGCAGGCGAGGTACGGGCGCCATTGTTACCCGTAGCCTTTTTTTTTGTTTTACCACTTCTATTCCTTTATACTGGATTTTGAAATTTAAAAATGCAGCAATTTAGAAATTTCATGAAAAGGTTTATCACTGGGAAACACTTTTTGAAAGATATAAAGTGCATTTTATTTACAGCTGTATAGATTAGACTAAAATGAGGGACAAATGAGGAGGAACGAGGGACAGTTGGGAGCTATGGTTTAAACGGGAGGTTAATCATAGATGCCAGAGATAAATGTTAGCTGGCAGGGAATGTGTGATTTAGGTTTGCTATAAGGACCTAGAAATAATGTACTGCTGTCCTGTTTAATTTCAACTACATACTTTGGCCCACTTGCAAGCATTCAAGCCTCATGATTCTCCGTAGGCCTGTTAAACACTTTGGAATGCATACTGTATCCATCCCAGCAACATTAGGTGACATTATTATGCATATGTATGCATCCCTGGCACAACCACACATGTCTTTAATTCTTTGATTAGCTTGTAGCTCTCAGATGCAATATAACCAATGCTTCTAGTCTGGGATTTGGCCCTGTACTTTAGGTACATGATATGTGCATGTACATTGTATTCATTTGAAGACTGATATTTCATAACCATCAATAGTACAGTGCAAATCAGCCCCCTAGTGGAACGAGTGTGGTACATACAGCCTTATGTTATTCTATGGCTACAACAAAAGCATTGCAAAGTCTTGGATGGATATACAGTATAGGAGGCATTGGTCACAATGATCTCTTAGCACATCTGTTATATCTATATCTATATCTATCTATATATACACATACATAAAAAAAAAGACTGAATCCATGTTTAGATCAACAATGCAAATGTGATTACTCCAAAAAGATCTCTGTTACTGGCAGAGAAATAATTGAATTTCTGATACTGATATCTGGATTCCATTTGTGCTGACATGCTGCTTTTGATGGGACTGACATGTAAATTGGCTAAGTAATTGGGTAAGCACCTGTGATGTTATGACGGATAGCAGAAAATACAAAACGCTAATGCTTGCTGTGAAACTTTTGATCTTTTTGTAGGGATTATTTCAGAAGTCAGATTGTTGATTTTGTATTTCATGATGTACTAGAGACATTTATGAACATTTAGTTAAGTCAGAGCTCTGAACTGATGTGACCCATTTCAAAGTTATTTTCACTGCTGTGCTATATGGCACTGGATCAGACACAGGACTGACTAAAAGACAGAGCAACATCTGTGATAACATATGCACAGTATGCTAGAAGTCAGATATATCAGCGTAGAGCAGCAGATGCAGGTCAAGACAACCTTTTTGTTCCATGCATAACATATCTAACCCTGTTTGCGAGTAAGGCATTCGGCTTTACCGCAATAAAGTTGGGCAAATTATGTTATAAAAGTTTTATCACAGTAGATGCTCTAAGTTGATGGCCTTGTGTATACTACGAATATGTGAATGCTGAACATTTCTTAATGTAGCAGAACTGATGTGTAGCCAGGGTCAGCGATTAGGCCTATAATCTAGAGACATTTTCTGTGTTGCTAATGTGGGGTTGGCCCGCTTTAGTGTTTGCTGGACTGTATGTTAGGGTGACCAGACATCCCTGGCTTCCAGGGACAGTCCCTGGATTGAGGACGCTGTCTCTGGACCAAGTCTGTCCCCGGTTTTGTCCCTGGATTGGATTTAAACAGGGGCTGGGGTCATTTCAAAGTCAGTGCAGAATAATAAAAAAAAATCTGAATTACACACTCCCGCTCCACCGCAACTACTAGCTTGGGAGACAAGGCCACATTGTAGAATAGGTGAGTTCTCCTTGATACACTTTAAAAAATATATGGCTCATTTAGTCTATCAAAAATCAGGGACAGTTGGAAGCTATTGAGGTGGAGCCACCTGGGGTGTTCTAGGGAGCCATGACCAATCCCCAACTTGGATTGCATGGGGCAATCAAATACCCAGGGTCAGTCCAGCTGGGAAGGAGTTGTCGGATGACAGAGCTGGAGTGAGAGAGTGAGGCTGTCAGGGCCTTAGAGGGAGTTTCCCAGTGTGGGGGGTGGTGACCTTGGGACTGGGCTCAGGTACAGTCGGGTCCACTTTGAAGAATATGTTAAAAGGTCCTGGACCGGAGGCACAAGAGTGCAAGGAGAGGACAGCGGGGGAGTGAACTGCTGAGAGACTCCAGAGAGGACAACTGGCCATAGCCAGGAGGGTTGGTGAGTGAGGCTCAGTCAGGAGGACTGGAGAGGCACGCCTGGGAGGACTAGGAGCTTGCAGTCAAAGATGGGTGCAGAAACAGAGGAGTGGACTGTGGAAGGGGCAGTGGAAAGAGTCAGCTGCAGCCAAGAAGGCTGGCAGGGCCTGAAGGGAACTGTCTGGGATCAGAAGCCGTAGTGAGGACAGCTATCACAAGGACTTTCTGCCACACCATAGGGTCCCTGCCTGCAAAGGAGCGGTTACTAAGGTCTGACTGAGCAAGTGTCAGGCCCAACCAACAATATGTGCTAGCTAATCCTGTTAACCAAATGATGTGCTGGAGGTGAATAGAGTAACAATCTGCAGCAAGTAATGTGCTGGAGGAGTGAGGCATGATAGACTTCAAGCAAGTAATGTCCTGGAGGAAGCTGAATAAGTATGTACAGGAAGTGTACATGGTTGTCCCAAAACCAATATCCGATTATCCGTGCTGGGCATCCCATATCTCCCATCCCCAACCAAGTTATTTCCCTCAATAAAATACAAAAAAAAAAGAAAGTTCATTGACTGCTTTATGTCTCGGAGTGTCTGAGAGTGAATGCAGGGCTGGGCAGGGTCACAGTCAAACCACATCACTTAACAGCCCCTGCGGTGGTACTGATACAGAAGCAACATTAAAACCCAGCAAGAACAATTAAAAAAAATATATATTTTGTGGAAATAATTGTACAATTCCAGTTACAGTTCCACAACCATCTATTCATAAATCATCCAGTTTATAGTCTATATAAAAAAATAGCAATGTGATAGGTTATGTAACCTTAAAATGTCCATCCGCAAATGGAAGCCTCCACAAGGGGATTAGAAGCAAAATCCAGCAGGAGCTTCAGAGTATTAGAGTATTTACTGTACTGAGCTTTTTCAAGCTGCAGTGTGCAACAGGCCAAATTGTCTTGATCTTACTAGGTATATATCATGCTGTTTTAGCAAGAAGTAACATAAGACAGTTTGTCAGACTCATCCCTTTAAGTTGAGTTACAGAAAACCAAATATTTGGTAATTTCCCTCTGAAGTCTGCTGTATTAATGGTTATATATATTGTAACGGAATGACCCGTGACAGACTGAGATTCTCCTATGTCTAGGGTCACCTTATGTCCACTAGGGCCATAGGGTGACAAAGAAATTATATCATGTATTGCAGAAGATGGGACATTAATAATAATTCATATTGCAGGACTGGAATATTACAAAGTGGTTCATGTTGACTTGAGACCAGGTTAACAAGACCGTGACTCATCCCTCTGTATAATAGGCTTTTGAAATGCTAAGTGAAGCCGGGCTTGTGAAATACCCTTCATTCTGTTGAAAAGGTGCTAATTACATCGGCTCCTGAAAGACCTTTTGATTGTGTGATTCATTGTGTTTAAAGCAATATGTTAAAGTCTCCATTCAGATGTACTGAATTAGCAATTAATTGTCAATTATGTTTAGGAAGGTATTGATGCCCAGGTGTCAGAGACAGTACGTCTGTCTAGATAATGTGGATTGAGGTCAAGGCATTGTGTAATTGTAGTTTGGAATGTGACAGATCTGTCAGTATCGGTGTTGAAATGTCTAACTACTGATTAGATAATTGGCCTCAGTGTGTGAAAAAGGGGGTGGAGATTGCATTGTCCTGTGATTACCTGTAACATCTTGTACTGTATAAAAAGCTGAGAAGAAACCAATAAAGTGTTCATTCATTTGGAAACCAGAAGATAGAGCAGTCAGTCTAATTTTCTGGGGAATTGATATGGATCCTGTATGTAGTATTGTCGGAGTGTGTCGGATAAGCTTGTCATGGTTGGATGGAAGGTCGTAAACGGTGGTGACCGTTACATATATATATATATAGCTTCAGGGCTACTGATATACTAATAGGGGGGGGGGACCACCAGTCCCCCTGTAGGGTAAGGTGACCCATTTTTTTAAATGAAATCCGGGGACATTTTCTTTCTTTACTAGTAATGGCAACAATCAGCGATTCTCTACCCGCCACCGCCCCCCTCACAGCCTCTTAAGTCTTACTCTCCGGGCCCCGGCTACTACTAGATGGGGAGTGGAGGAAGATCACTCCACCAGGGAAGGCAAGGAGAAGGCAGGTGGCTGGCCAGGATTTGGACCAAGGCAGAAGAAAATGCGGAGCTGAATGGGAATGCATCTGAAATTAAAGAAATATTCCTTCCGCTCCGACCAGCACATGATCATCAGAAAGGGGCACAGATGATGTAAAAAATACAACCCCTCTATGCTAGTAGGCACGGCGGAGCGGGGGGATGTAATTCTAATTTTTTTATTTTAATTCTGCACTAACTGTCTTTGAAATTGCCCCTGCCTTCTAATAAATCCAATCTGGGACAAAACCAGGGACAGAGTTGGTCCGGGGACAGTGTCCTCAATCAAGGGACTGCCCCCTCAACCCTGAAACTGGGGATGTCTGGTCACCCTACTGTAGGGGGCCCGGGCCAAAAGGAGGGCCCGAACAGCAGGAGGCGTTGTTCCTGTAATTCCCTGCACCGACCCCCCTCCCTGTTCTGCTTAGTTCTGATCCCACCCCCTTGTGCCCCCCTGTCACTGTGCCACACCACTTCCTTCTGTGGCACTGCCAGCTTCCCTGTCCTTTAAAAAATAAAATCAAATAAAATGTATTATAATAAATCATTTTTAAACACTGTAAAATAATATGTATTTTTTTATTTTTATTTATTATTATATTATAAATAAAAAAATAAAAAAAACAATTAGGAAAAGGCTCATTCACACAGCTTTTCTGTTAGGTTTGTGTCCGCTAATAATGATTTTAGTGTATTTTTTGTGAAAATATTGGTTTGATAATTGGGGGGCCCTGATAGATAGGGTGTATGAGGCCCCATGATTTCTATCAGCAGCCCTGTATAGCTTTATGAATAATGTAGAATTGTTTGGACTGTACAAACTCATACAAATGAATGTTGCAGTTCAGCATTCTATCAGTAGATGGTGCTGTAGTGGTAGATTTCATCCCAGTATCCTGGGCTGCAAGTGCCTACACTGCTGGGAGCTAGGTCTAAAATACTAAAATTGGTATTTGGTCTCCAAAGCAACTGTACAATTTAATACATGACTTGTCAGGCTCCCCAGTGGATCACCTGCATTCAAAAATGTTCCTTGCAAATTTACATGGATACAGAAGAACTCAAATGCAGCAGGTAAACCCCACTGTTCTGTGTTCTCACTCCCTATAGTGCCTTGCTTTGCATACATTCCTTCTGTTTTTCTTGCCATTCAATGACACTCAGAACATGACTCAAACAAGCACAACAGACCGGCCTTTCTCATCTCTTGTTATACATTAAATCTATTTTACATTGTCACAGTGAAGAAGCATATTGCCGTATTATGTTTTCCATATTGCTGACATCATATGCTAATTGCTTTGCCTAAGGTGGTACACGGGTAGAAAATTAGATTGGAGCAAAGAAAGTGTCTGGAGCTACCGTATTGTAACAAGAGAATATAAAGAGAATTAACCACTTCAGCCCTGGAAGATTTGGCTGCCCAATAACCAGGCCATTTTTTGCGATACGGCAATGCGCCGCTTTAACTGACAAATTGCGTGGTCGTGCAACGCTGTACCCAAACAGCTTTTTTCCCCTCACAAATAGAGCTTTTGGTGGTATTTGATCACATCTGCGTTTTTTATTTTTTGCGCTATATGCAAAATAACAGTGACAATTTTGAAAACACAATATAGTTTACCTTTTGCTATAATAAATATCCCAATTTTTATATATATATATATATATTCTTCTACATATTTTTGGTAAAAAAATAAATGGCAATAAGCGCATATTAATTGGTTGCACAAAGTTATTGCGTCTACAAAATAGGGGATAGATTTATGGCATTTTTATTACTAGTTTTACTAGTAATGGCAGTGATAAGCGATTTTTAATCGGGACTGAGATATTGCGGCGGACAGATCGGACACTTGTGACACATTTTTAGGACCAGTGCCAATTATACAGCGATCAGTGCTATAAAAATGCACTGTTTACTGTATAAATTGACTGGCATGGAAGGGGTTAACACTGGGGGCAATCAAGGGGTTAACTGTTTTCCCTAGGGGTGTTCTAACTGTGAAGGATGGGACCGACTAGGGAGAGGGAGAAAGAGAGCGTGAGAGAGAGAGAGAGATTGGCGTGATTGCGGGTGCCCAGTAGTCATCATGACCGCCGGGCACTCGAGCGCTCATCCTAGTGGTCAAAAGGCGAACCGACGTAAGGTAATGACGTTTCGCTCAGGAGAGCCAACCTACTGCAGTAAAACTGCAGCGGCTGGTCGAGAAGGGGTAAATTACCATAGCACTTTATTTATATAGTTAACAGATACTAAAGACAGAGCACAAAATTCTCACTAAATAGGAATTTCTGTGAGCATAAGCAAAGTTGCGGTTCTTTGAGTTTTCCAAAATCAACTGAATACCTAAAACCACCAACTGCTTGGACATAGATCAAAAGTAAAGTCCAAAGTGAGGCCAACAAAATATAGATAACATACACTCATAAGGCACTTCTCAGCCAGTATACATTTCCTATGAGCCCAGTTGCTGCAGGGGAGACAGAGTAATGGCCCATACACACGATCCGAATATCGGCCGACGGATCGTACGTCTTTTTTCGCTTAATAATCGCGAGTAAAATAAAATAGGTTTTTAAACTCACGAAAATTCTCGTACGATAGAAAAAAATGATCGGAAGTGATGTCACGTGTTGTAATGTATTTGTATTGTTTTGTCGGACGACGGCTGTACTGACTAAACGAAAATCGGACGATCGGACATCGGACGAGAAAAATTTTCGCGCTTGTCCGATCGAATTTAATCGGATGAACGGTCGTGATCGGCTGTCGAAAGTAGTGTACACACGATCCGAAAATCGTACGATCCATCATCGGACGATCGTTTTCGTCCGATATTCGGATCGTGTGTATGGGCCATTAGGCTAGCCATATACATATAGATCTTATGGATTCCTCCACCACATTTCATACAGCCACGCTGCGATTCCCGCACCCGCAGTCACACGCAGAGATATGAACCTAGGGGTAAAATACTTTTTTTCTCTTAATGGAAATAGACCTGCCTGCTCCAGACTGCCATTTGATGACATCATTGTCTACGTATTCCAAAATTTTGTTTCACCTTAGGCAACACATAATTACCCAAACTGAACTACATTGTTAATGCCAAAGTATATTTTGCATGAACCATCAAATATTTAAACAAACCAAAGCTTGGCTTTCTGGTCTAGGCATCCTCACGGACAGTACCCCCAGTTGAAAGGATAACTGTACTTTTAATGAGCCCCATCGTCCCTTCTGTGTTACTTTTGTTGTGGGCTCTGGGTCTAAATGATAACTATTGTCATAGAAGATTACATGACAGTGGTGATCATCCAGTCATGACAGTAGTGGTCATTTAGTTCAGGGAAGTATGCATCGGGGCAGGAGAGGGGAGGACAAAATGATTATTGTATGTAGCGGTACCCATAGAGGCTGCTGAAAGTTGTGGCCCACCTGTAACCCTGCCCAGCCCAGCATTCACTTCCCAATCACCTTTAGTCAGTGAACATGTTGTTTGTATTTTTAGTGAGGGATTTGAACTTGGATAGGGATGGGAATATATGGAATGCCCAGCAGAATTATAGAAGTCAGTTTGGGACAGAACTATGTTCGCTCCTTGTACACGACATTCCTTCAAACCCCTACTGCACAACACTTGCTTACAGACTATCACTCTCTCTCCTGCAAAACACTTAACTTCAGGCACAGCTAGCACATAGTTAGGCCTAACAGTGACTCTGTCAGGCCTTAGGAATTGCCATTTGTAGAAAGTCTTTAGTGCTAGCTGTCCTATGGTGGACTACTGCTTCCAGAAATCCCTCTCTGCTCACACATCGGTGGTTCCCTCCTAAAGACTTGCCTGCCAGTACTAGCTCCTCCTGTCCTCTGACGCCTCTCTGGCATGCCCCCTGTTCAGATCCTTTATGGGTTCTTTGAAAGGATACGTCCTGCGCCCAAGTCCCCAGGCCTAAGGTCACCGCCCCCCCAGAATGGGGAGTGCTCTCAAAGGCCCCGCCAGCCTAGTACTCCATTAGTTCTTTCACCAACAACTCCCCAGCTGGGGCTGACCCTAGGAATTTAAGGAGGCCTTCGCCCAGCCAATCCAGATTGGGGATTGGTCAAGGCTCCTTAGAACACCCCAGTACCACCTCTCTTCCCCCTCCTCTCTTCTAGAATCCTCTAGAAGCCAGAGGGAGGTAACCGTGAAATGTTGCCATCTGTGAGTCACCAGCCTAATCTAAGCCACTCCCCACCCTTCCAGCTAGGCCTGCTTAAATTTACCTACACTCACCAAAAATCTCACCTTTTAGCACCTACCTAAGTAGAGGGTGCTACATGTACTTTATTTAATGCAGCAGTTATCCTTTAAGTCCAGAGCCTACAACACAAGCCACATAGGAGAGAGGATATGTGTTCCAGAAAAAACAGCAACAACCTGTCTGTAAAACAAAATCCTGCACAGGGGAAAAAAAATTTAACACCACACCAGCTGCCTAACAACAAGCTTGGAGAGGATCTCCCCAGAGTTAGTAGCCCTGTAAGCATGCTCGAGCAGTGCGCGGTGACGTCCATCACGTACGACGGGACTATAAAGGGTCATTTCCATGTGGAAGACGGCCTCTTTTGCTGATATCGTGTTGCTGCGTGTTAGTAAAAGTTTGGTGAGAGACGATTCGCGCTTTTCAGTCTTCGTGCTTTAAAAAACGTTTTCTGTCGTACAGTTTGTGCTTTTGGGTTCGTATCTGTGTTACAGTGCTTGTTTTCAGATCGTATCTGTTTTGGCAGTGCGTTCTTGTTTGCACGTTACTGTTTTGCAGGTCGTTCTTCAGAGGCCTTTCTGTTCTTCAGTGCGTTTTTTTTTTAGTCCGATCTGATTTGACGACCGTTTTCTAGCCATGTTGCGGGTACGTTCTCGTCGCCGAGAGCGTGCTTTGCATCTTGTTAGGATGTGTGCTGCATCCTGGCTCCGGTCCTTGAGGAGGGCGAGAAGGACTTTGTGGGCCAAGGACTGGTTTCTTCGCAGGGACCAGTTCTCTCATATGCCTCTGCTGCGGGAGATCCAAGAAAATAACCCTGATGATTTCAGGAATTTTCTTCGGATGTCTGACCCCATATTCCAGCAACTTTTGGCTTCGGTGTCGCCTTATATCACCAGGCAGGACACCGTTATGCGGGAAGCCATCACTGCTGAGCAGCGGCTAGTTGCCACCTTGCGGTGCCTGGCAACAGGGAGAAGTCTGCAGGACTTGAAGTTCTCGACGGGCATCTCCCCCCAGGCTCTGGGCCTCATAATCCCGGAGACCTGTTGTGCCATAATCCAGGTTTTGCAGGAGGAGTATATTAAGGTAAGTGGTGTCCTTTAAATGCACAAACTCTGTTCTTATTTTTCATATTTTTGAGTAATGTACAAGCCCACCTAGCCTAGTCCCTATATCCCCCTTGATTTTTGTTCCCTATTGTTGTTCAGTATTTTTAAGTCCCTATATCCCCCTTGATTTTTGTTCCCTATTGTTGTTCAGTATTTTTAAGTCCCTATATCCCCCTTGATTTTTGTTCCCTATTGTAGTTCCCCCTCCCCCCCAATCTTTTACAATTTCCCTTTTTTTTTTTTTAAGAGAAATGTTTCAAGGTCGCAAACTCATCTTGGGGCCCCCCCTCACCCTATTTTGTTTGTGTTTTGTGACCATCAGAGGGTGTGATTAATATGCTTAGTAATTATTTATAATTTATGATTCGGTCAATAATACTTGAACTTAACGCTCTTTTTTTTTTTGGATCCAAGAATGTTTTTGGATATTCTATTAGGAATGTTTGTTTGAATTATTTATTTTGGGTTTCTCTACAGTTCCCCACCACGCCACAGGAATGGCAGACTGTGGCAGCGGAATTCTCCCAGTGATGGAATTTTCCGAATTGTGGAGGAGCTATTGACGGCAAGCACGTCCGCATCATGCCACCACCCCATTCCGGATCCCATTTTTATAACTACAAGGGGTTCCACAGTGTCGTGCTGATGGCGGTGGTTTCAGCAAATTATGAATTTCGATATCTAGACGTTGGGAAGAATGGGCGGATGTCGGACGGCGGGGTCTTTGCCAAGACCGAGTTTGCCCAACGGCTTCAGTCGGAGGAGCTGGGATTGCCACCTGCGGAGGAGAACGAAGAGGGGCTTCCTTTTGTGTTCATTGCAGATGAGGCATTTGGCTTGGGTCCCCACCTCCTGAGGCCATTTCCCCAACGTGCCCTCACCCATGAGAGGAGGGTCTTTAATTATCGGCTGGCCAGAGCCAGAAGAGTGGTTGAGAATGCGTTTGGCATCATGGCCAGCCGGCTCCGCTTGTTTTTAACGGCCATAAACATGGCTGAATATAAATGGTATACCATCATTTTATGTTGCTGTATCCTCCATAATTATCTCAGAAGACATTCTGTCAATTATATTGCATTATTGCCTGACGAGGCAGTTCATGTTCCTGATGTGGCCCGTGAGGCAGGCCATCCAGGCTTAGCCCCCCAAAACGCACGTGCTGTGTGCCAGGCCTACGTGGACTACTTTATGGGTAGGGGGGCCATTCCAATGCCAGATCTTGGCTGATTTACATAATAAAAATATTTAATGAAAGAAACAGTCTACTTATTTTTTGTACAATATTGTGAATGTTTGTGTATTTTCATTGTCTCCTAGGTTATCATAGTGTTATGTGTTTTGAATGGTCTAAATATCCATCATTGTTTGATGTTACCAGCAGTAACATATTTTTAAGGTCAGCATTCATATAAAATAACAAGCCACACAATTGTGAAAGTGACAATATTTTTATTTTTTAAAATTATTTGAACAAGAAAACAGGTACAATCCTTTGGTTTTTTCTAGTGATTCAAACAAAAACATTTTTTTTTTCTGGTGATTTAAATAACTATACAATCATATTTTTTTTTTTTTCTGGTGATTTAAATAACTATACAATCATATTTTTTTTATTTTTTTATGGTGATTTAAATAACTATACAATCATATTTTTTTTTCTGGTGATTTAAATAACTATACAATCATATATATATTTTTTTTTTGGTGAGTTAAATAACTATAAAATCATTTATTTTTATTTTTATTTTTTTTCTGGTCATTTAAATAACTATAAAATAGTGTTTGTTCCTCTCACTAACAAAACGTACATAAAAAAAAAAAATTAAAATACTTTAAACCCTCCCCAAAACATCCAGGAAATTTTTGAGCTGGAGTCCCACCCTTTTTGTATTTTCCAGGACTTGTCTGGATGCTAGCTGGATGTCCTCAATTTGTTCTGCGCAGGACCATATTTCTCGAATGAGGAAAGGTGCAGTGTCCTTATCAAGTGCTGACCCAGCACGACTTTCTCCTGAAATGTGCGAGCAAACCATGTATTAATAAAAATTAATCCTACACCTACATTACCTGTGTATCTGTGTTATCTGATACATTACCGGATGTGGTGGCAGCTTCCCCTTCATCCAGATCCCTCGGGGGTGTTGCTTGATCAGTACTTGCGTCCTGCCTTGATGCTTCCTTACGCCCTACAAAATTGAAGAAAGGGAAACCAGAAAGGTAAAAGATTAGAGGGATGAAAGATAATTCCAAATACAACTACAGAGTCCACATGTGTAGAATCCACTGCTGAGCACACTCTCATTTTTCTGCATATTGTTATTACTATTAATTATTCACATCTACTAGGTACACATCTACATTAAAAAAAAAAAAATTGATGTCACATTTAAAACATAATAAGATGTCACAACTTTAATGTTTGTGAGAACAATAACTGGTCGTAGGAGTCGTCGTAGGTTCAAACTGCAATCATACAAATACGCTCTTTTTAGAGGATACAGTGATTGCACTCCGATTTGTCCACGGGAACTAGGCATGAAGATCGTCGTTTATTAGTACAAAAAGCGACGAATGATCGACTACTCCTACGACCAATTTTAGTGTGAGCACAAACAGATACAGTACAACCTGAAAGAAGAAGCACATGGCACAAAGAACAAACACCAAAAATGAGGCCACATCAAAATTACTTACTTTTGTTTCGAATCATTCTTTTTATTCGCTGAAGCTGCTCTGGCTCTCTATTCTTCAGGTCAGACCACCTCTTTCTGACTTGTTCTTTGCTCCTGCTTTGTCCAAATTTCTGCCTGAGGCTCCTAATGACTTTATCCATTATGTCCGCCTTCAATTTATTGGGATGCAGGTAAGGGCCGTGCTTGCCATCATAGTCCTCTTGCATAAAGATGGTCACCATCTCCACCATCTCCTTGAAAGCCATGTTTGAGGCCTTGTACCTCTGCCTGGAGCTTCTTCTGGTGTGGCTCTGGCCTGCCTCCTGGCTTGAGCTTGCCATATTTTTGCCCGGGCTTGTTCCTCCAGAAATGACACCCACCAAAAAAAGTTAGAGAAAGGGGCGTGTAAAGGACGAGACCGAACGTCAGGGGCGGGGTATGCCTCGCGTCACACGTGTGCGTCGCGTCACACGTGCGCAGTGTTTAAAGGGATCCGACGTCATTGAAAGCGACGTTCACAGTCTGCGGAAGAAGGCGCAAGTCACGATCGAATAATACGACGGTATGTAACTGAATTTTTGACATTAATATTATTGAACAGTGGATGATGTTGTGTGCTAGAGAAGATATGGTGTTAAAGCTTTTAGTAGTAGGAGTGGCTTCACTGACACTAGGTTTTTAATTTCCATTTTACATGCAGACAACATGGAGGCCTTCAAGGAGCAGGAATTTTTTACGGAATTCATCCAAAGATGGAGGGAGCAGCCAGTACTCTGGCAAACAAAAAACAAACAAAATAAAAACAAAGACGCCAGGAAGCAAGCACTGGAGACCATTCTGGTATTTGTGAAGACAAGGGTCCCAAATGCAACTACTGCGACTGTGAAGACCAAAATAAATTTGATTAGGGGCACCTACAGGACCCAGCAGTCATTAGTCCAGGCCTCAATCCGATCAGGAGCTGCAGCTGAGTCCGTATATAGGCCAAACCTCTGGTATTATAATCAGCTGCAGTTCCTGGATGACCATATAGAATCCCGGCCATCCGTGTCAACTCTTCCCCCAAGGAGACAGGCCCCTCTTCCCTGCAGTCAGTCCTCCAGTCTTCCCTGCAGGCAAGAGCAGGCTACCTCGGAGGAAGAGCCCGAGTTACTGGAGGACCCAGATTGTGACCCATGGAGCCAGGTATTGCATTTTACTAACAAATCATGAACTGCAATGTAGAATAATGTTGACAAATTGATGTTACAAGTGTTGTAAATTATATATGATTGCAGCAAAAATTAGGAACATGTCACTAGGCAATAGCCGCAAAACAGAATGGGGACAAAATCCATAAATGCACAGGTTATAATGATTGTGTGTAAATTTCGGGTACACCACTAGGGGGGTAAACACAATACACCGGGAAGGGGTCGCAGATGAGAAACAGCCTTTTTGTTAATTCCCATTTTGGCCACCCCCACAAAACAAAACATCCATTTTTAGTTTGGGGAAAGGCCCCCTACTGAGCAATTTCAGCCAACATCAACCCCCCACCTCTAGGGGGCACATATCTGTAGCTGGGTAAGAGGCCACAAAAATAGGGATGTGTGCCCTGTGTGTAAACGATTTTTGCAGACAATTAGCATATGTCAGGATTTTAGAAATGGGTGTGATTAATGAGGACAACAAATTAACTAGGTCCCTTTTTTTCCTACACAGACAGAGCAAAGCCAGGAGGAGGCAGAGCCCACTGGGAGCCAGGAGGAGGCAGGCTCCACGGGGAGACAGGAGGAGGCAGGCCCCACGGGGGGACAGGAGTCACGCCGGCGAGATTGCATCTCCCAGATCCCTCCTCTACGCACTCCCGCAAAAAGGGCACGGAGACTCATGCAAACTGAGGAGGAGACCCAGGCCATGCTCCGTGAAGCAACAGCGGCCATCAGAGAGCAACCCAGTGAAGAAGAGGGCTTTGGAGCGCTCATCACGGCCAAGTTCCAAAAGCTGGAGCTGGGCCAGCGTGTGCGCTGCGAGCTCTTAATCTTTAAGGCCATAAGCATGGCCACACTGGGCAAGCTCAATGACGACATTGACATTGGGCTGATCGGCACTCCTGTCCTCTCTGCTCTTCCTGCTCCGGCTCCTGCTCCTGCTCCTTCTCCTGCTCCTCCTCTTCCTGAGCCTGCTCTGGCTCCTGCCACAACCTTGCCTCCAGGAACCCAGCCCCCGAAGACTCGGGCTGCAGGGAAGGCTGCAGGGAAGACTGCAGGGAAGAGTAAAGGTAAGAAGAAATGATGGTGCCCCTAATCGAATTTATTTTGTCTTGACAGACGTCAGTGTTGCTTTGTTGGACCCTTGTCTTTTCAAATACCAGCAGGGTCTCCTTTGCTTTCTTCCTGGCTTTTTTGTTTTTATTTTGATTACATTTTTGTTTGCCAGATGTGTGTAATTTTTTGATTTGCTTTATTGCTTTGCGACAGAAATAAATGTCTTTTTTTTTTCGGTGCAAAATTTGTACATGTGTATTTTGAACAATATATAGAGATCATTTACTGAGTAGGCAGACACATTTAAAAAAAAAAAGGAAAATGGGACAACAACCTCCTTGTTGGTAATTTATTTAAAAAAAAAAAAAAAAAATGTTGGGTCACTTCACACACTCCAAAATCAACCACAATTCACATTTTGATAAACATTTAAACATTTAAAAAAATTAATAAAAAAAAAAGGGAGATGATGTGCTTAAACAAAAAAAGAGGAAATAAAGACATAAAGAAAAAAAAAAAAAAAGGTTAACAGAAATATGCAACAACATCTGTTAACCTTTTGACTTTCTAATTTTTATTTTTTTTCTTTATTTCTTTATTTCCTCTTTTTTTGTTTAAGCACATCATCTCCCCTTTTTTTTTTTTTAAATAAAAAGTTTTTTTAAATGTCAACTATGTAACAAGATGTAACAAGATGAGCCACAACAAACTAGGAATTTAGTGTAGCATTTAAATGCATTGGTTCAAATGCAGCGCATTCTTTGCTTCATTATACTTTTAAAAAGAAACTAATGTGCTTAATCCATTCGGAACAGTAGTTTTACCTGAACAAGCGCACCCGTATGAGAAATTGCTTCTGAGCAGGCGCGGGTTGAAAACGTCGTTTTGCACATCGTTTTGCCCACACACGGTGACTTTTTATGACACAAAAAACGACGTTTTGAAAAACGACACAAAAATTTAAGCATGTTCGAATTTTTTTTTCATCGTTTTTTTGAAGACATAAAACGACGTTTTGCCCACACACGATGATTTTAAATGACGTTTTTGAAAACGTCGTTTTTTTTCATCACAAAAAATGATCGTGTGTACGCGGCATTAGTCCTGAATTCCACAAATCTGGCATTTATGGAAGAGTGGTGAGAAAAAAGCCATTGTTGAAAAAAAGCCATAATATGTCACGTTTGCAGTTTACGAGAAGCTATGTGGGGGACACAGCAAACATGTGGAAGAAGGTGCTCTGGTCAGATCAAACTAAAATTGAACTTTTCAGCATAAAAGCAAATCGCTAGGTGTAAAGGAAAACTAACACTGCACATCACCCTGAACTTCAAACTTTTTTTCATTGATACATGCAGGGGCGGACTGATAACTCATGGGGCCCCCAGGCAATAGAAGATAATGGGACCCCTGGGCTTACAGATGGCCACCACGCCAGGAGGCAGTGCAGAGGCAGGGCAGCTTAAATCTCGGGATTTTCACATCAAAAGCATGTCGGTTTTGGACATATCAGGGACAGATGTAAAAAAAAACATAGATTTTTACATACTGTCCCTGGTTTTACTGAGCCTGGCAACCCTGATGGGGCCCCCTAGTGGCATGGGGCCCTCGGGCTGTGCCCGAGTGCCTCAATGGTCAGTCCGCCCCTGGATACATGTTCCCTGGGGCAAGACCCGGGTTCTCAAATACGTTTTCCAACAATAACTTGCATATGGGGCTTTAAAATGAGCACTTTTGAATTTGAACGTTCGAGTCCCATTGGGGTTCTAAACGTTTGAAGGTTCTGGCGCGAACCGAACGCGGGGCTGTTCGGCTCATCCCTACTGTACACCGACTGCACAGTATTATATATTGTACACACTGTATTATATACTGTGTACAACACCTGCACTGTATTATATACTATACACTGCCTGCACTGTAGTATATACTGTACACATTATATACTGTGTACACCACTTACACTGTATTATATACTGTACACCACATGCACTATTATATACTATGAGAGCGTTGAACCTTATAGTGAAGAAACATATAGCAAATATTAAGAAGGTTTTCCCTATATTATAAACTGTGTACACCACAATATATATATACACATACACACACACTAAACACTCCGGCCCAGATTCACAGAGCGATTACGCCTGCGCAACAGGAGATGCGCGTGCGTAAGTCTAAATGTGCGCGTGCGTTTCGCTGCGCGGCATCCCCAGAACGAGATACGCAAAAAATCGACTTTTTTTTGTCCCGCGTAATTTCGTTAGACTGGCGCATCCGTCCGCGCAAAAGTGCGATAGACACACCATTGATTTGCTAGTCAAATATGCTAATGAGGGACTAACGGGGATCCACAAAACAACGTTGGGGCAGCGCAGGCGACGCAGTGTGCGCAACAGCAAAATGTCCTGTCTAAAATTAGAGCTGATAAAAGCTGGTCTAAAAAAAGAAAAAAAGTCTACTTGTTAGATAAAGCAACACTGTTAGTGAGCAGCTCAGCATTCACACGTGGTGCTCAACAATCTGTATGCCAACATGCCAGGGGCATCGTCGCGCATAGCTATACTACTGACTTTAGATGAACAAAGAAGGAGGAGGGCACGGAGGATGGCACGGAGGATGGCACGGGAGAGGATATACCGTACCCGCATAGACCTGTTTGGCATGAGTGATTCTGAGGTGTATCGCATCTTCAGATTCACCCCTCATGCCATCCTGGAATTAACCACAACCCTGCAGGATGACATCACCAGCCCAACACACCGCTCACATGCAGTGCAGCCACTGGTCAAGGTCCTGGCAACACTCCATTTCCTTGCCAGTGGCTCTTTTCAGCGTACAAGTGGAGTGGTGGCTGGGATGTCACAGTCCTCCATGAGCAGATGTGTGCACCAGGTTGTCCCTGCAATCCTCAGACGCATGGCCAACCAAATCATCAAACCCACCACTGAGGACCTGCGGCTGAAGGCAATGACAGATTTCTACAGAATTGCCAGATTCCCACGCACTGTGGGGGCCATTGATTGCACACATGTAGCACTCCAGCCCCCCCAGGAGACAGAGCACATGTACCGCAATCGGAAGCATTGGCATTCCATCAATGTACAGGTGATAGTCGATGCCCAAGGCCTCATATGGCACGTCCGTGCCAAACACCCAGGGTCCAGCCATGACAGCTACATATACAATCAATGCCACATCCGAATGGAATTCGATCAGAACGTGTATGGGGACACCTGGCTGGTTGGTGAGTGACATGGGTGGCAGGCATGACTATCCCCTCCCATGATGCACATCACATGCATGACTAACATCCTCCTGTCTTTTCCCTTCCAGGTGACTCTGCATATCCACTGGGACCCCATCTCATGACTCCTATCCGGAACCCCCAAACTCCAGGAGAGGAAAGATACAATCAAGCACATGCTCAAACACGAGCAGTGGTGGAGCGCACCTTTGGCATCCTAAAGTCACGTTTCCGATGCCTGGATAAGTCTGGGGGTACCCTCTTGTACTCCCCAAACTTCGTGTGCCAGATCATCAGTGCATGTTGCATGCTGCACAGCTTTGCAGAAAGAAAGGGCCTGCAGATTGACCTACGTGATGACCTGACCCCTGAACCAGACAATCCCCCCCTAACCGAGGTTAACCCGTCTTCTGAGGGAAGAGCAGCCAGGAGACAGCTCACATTGGGCATCTTTGCACGTTAAACATACACATTAATCATGGCACAATGAGAATGCATGCATGCACACCACTGTGGTCCCTAGCACACACACCCCACATCCACATCAAATTGGATTGGCACCAGTCCACCATGCAGGACTTGTGAGCAGCAACGCCACGCCAAGGCTCCAATTATGTCACTGTACATTCATACACCATTCACACGGACCTGGGGATCACTTCTCCCTGGTCCTGGGGAACCCTTCTCCACCAAAATTGAGGGTGACACCCCTTTTCCGGCAGGAATGTCATCCCCACATTCACACAGCATTCACAACCCAAAAAAAAAAAAATGACCTGCAAAATCAAAAAATTTCCAGAAAAAAAAACACAAAAAAAAAAAAAAACATTTGAAAAAAAAAAACATTTGGGGGAAAAACAAATTACTGCCCTCTGCGTGAGCCACGCCTGGGGCGCCCCCGGCCACGGCCCCGGCTTCTCAGGGGAGACTCATGGGGAAGGGGTAAAACCGGGGAAGGAGGATCAGCCCCTGATCTCTGCCCACCTGGTGGCCTGCCCTCCAAGGCCACGGCAATTCTGTCCAGGGCAGCACCAACTGTTGCCGTGTTGGCCTGGATAGCCAGGGTAAGGGCCCTCACATCCTGCCCAACGCCTGCTGATGTCGTCTGCAGGTCATTTAGGCAGGTTGTGAAAGCCCGGGAGTGGGAGTCCAGGTTCCCCAGCGTATCCTTGATGGAGGACAGGCTCTCCTCCATCCGCACCAATGTCTGGCTGACCTGTCCCAGATGGCGGGTCTGGAGGAACTGGTCCCTTCTCAGGGTGGCGGGCAGGAGATCGGCCAACCCCCTGGTGGTCTGGGATGACATCCTGCCTCCAGCTGATGCTTGTGGCCGGGGAGAAGGGGAGGCCCTTGTGAGGGAAGCCATGTTGGGGGAGGAGGGGGGGGCTCCCCCTTAGGGAGGCCTGCCTGCTGGCAGCCAGAGGGGAGGAGTCCTCAAAACCCAAACGTCCAGTGCCTGACATGGACTCCTCCTCCTCATGATTCTCCTCCTCCTCATGATTGTCCTGCTCCTCATGATTGTCCTGTTCCTGTTGAACCTCCTCCGCGGACTCCGGCCTTGTTGGGGGGGCCTCATTAGGCTGCTGTCCTGGGGTTGGTGCGGTCAGGCCAGATGGCCCTGCACCCTCCTGCACATCTGTGGATGACACAAAACATTCACAGGTTGGAGGATCCACACACTTGCCACATATTCCCTTTCACCCCCTCCCCCACACATGCTACACACCTGATATTAAAAAAGAAAACAACTTACCTGGCACCACGGGCTGGGGACTGGAGTCAAAGCCGGGCAGGCCCTCAACTTCATGCCGATGAAAGGTCAGGGCCACCGCACGCTCCTCCGCTGTCAGGCTAATACGGCATGGTGGGCCCCCTCCTGTGCCCCTGGCATGGGCATGCATTCTGGCCAACTTCTTTTTGACCAGACGCCGGAGGTCATTGATTTTTTTGTCAATCCCAGACCTGGTCCGTGTCTCCCCCTGCCCCGCAGAATTCACCTGGTCAGTGATCCTATCCAAAATCTCCCTCCTCCTGGCCGGGGTGGTATTGGCACTCTCTGGGCCGTGGAGGTAACGCCCATACTCGCTAATGGCCCGGGCAAGAATCTGTTTTTCCACAACTGTAAAATTAAGCTTTCGTTTTCTCTCAGTCATCCTTCCAAAAAAAAACAGTCCCAGTCAACAAAATTCACGCACACAAACAAGCACAACCAATCAAGCAAAAACACACACAGAGAGAAAACTACTCACCAAGAAACAGTCCCCAAAAAAAAAAATACAGCAGGAAAAGAAACAAAAAGAAATATATCAATCAAACAGTCTCTCAAACACTTATCAAAAACCACTTTCAAAAATCTAACAACAACCACTTGATCACACAGAACACTAATCTGACAACTACAAAACACACCGCAACGAACAACAAGAACAAAAGCACTTTGTTAAATGGGAAGGGACAAAGGGATGTACTTTTGCAAAGGAAGTGCGTTTGTGTGTGTCTATTTATACTGTTCGCGTAGTTCACAACGTTGCCCTAGTCCATTTCCAATTTCACTGATTGCGCCGCTCCCGAGTTGTGAGCATGCGCACATCG
The DNA here is from genome assembly GCA_029574335.1 of Rana kukunoris. Taxonomy (NCBI): domain Eukaryota; kingdom Metazoa; phylum Chordata; class Amphibia; order Anura; family Ranidae; genus Rana; species Rana kukunoris. The sequence continues at coordinate 160,408,395 of CM056052.1, read as the reverse complement.
GAGCTGACATGGTCTCGTTCAAGCGCGCATGCGCGAGCCGGCCGGCCCTTCATTTGCATGGGGTCACGGCTCATTTCAATGTAACACACCCACGTCCCTCCCAATTTGTATTACTCCTCCTTACGCCTCTGGAAAAACGTTACGTATGCGCAATTTCCTGCGCAAAAGCTACGAGAATAGGGTGATTACGCGGCAAAATTGCGCACGTCTAACGTAAAGGCGGTGCGCTACGCCGGTCCAATAATGCGCAGATGTACGTGAATCTGGGCCTCCATCTATTAACTAACCTGCCTTATCTATCTCAAGTTCTCTACAACACACTACATATGGCCACCGTGTAAGCAGATGCTCTCCATCCAATCTGACAGAGCTTAAAGGAGTTGTAAAGGAAAAAATTTTTTTTTTGCTGAAATGACTGTTTACAGGTTATAGAGACATAATAGTTAATTGATTCATTTTAAAAATAGATAAAAATCAATCATATAATGTGCCTGCAGTTTCAGTTTCGTTTTTCATCTAGTTTCATGCTTCTTTGAAGGACAGAGACAAAGAGCCAATAGAGGGCAGTGTTTGTTTTTAAAATGAAACTGATTGGTTCTGAGGGGTTTTAGACACACAGTAATCACACCTTCTTGATTAGAGACTACAGACAGAAGCTCCCAGTACTTTTCTCATTAGGAAACAGACAACCAGGAAGTGTGCAGAACAAAAAAAGAAGGATTACAGCAAAAACTAACAATGAGGACATGAAACCAGGACTGCATTAGGGTAAAGGAAGCTATTTAGCTAAAAAAAAATAATCCCTTTAGTGACCCTTTAAGCTATTTTGCAAAGAAGAAAGGGCGAGAATGTCACTCTAGATGTGGAAAGCTTTGTATTGGTCTATCACATGAAATCCCAACATATTACCGTATTTATCGGCGTATAACACACACACACAGGTGTATAACACACACCCTAACTCCGGAAAAAAACTTTCCACAGACCCCTGTGTATAACACACAGGCACAGTTTACCCTCTATTTTCAGGGTAAAAAGGTGAGTGTTATATGCCAATAAATACAGTACTTGTATGTTTTTGGTTGTAACATGATTTTCAAGGCACTGTGCTGTCCCAATCCTACTTCTTAGGAGTCATGCTTTTCCTATACCAGGGGTAAGCAACCTTTCAGAGGTGGAGAGCTGCCTGAACAAAATAAAAGAGATCAAAGATCACTGGGGTTTGGTGCCCTTTTTTTTAAAGAAATTAACTAGCAAAGCCCTAACTAAGGAAAATGTAGAACAATATACTGTAAAACAGATGTCTCTGTAAAAATGTAAACTTAGCCTATCTTAACAGTGGACAGTGCCAGTCAGTAGAGCAGTGTCAGTAGGGCAGTGGACAACGTCAGTAGGGCAGTGGATGGTGTGTGGACAATGTCAGTAGTGTAGTGGACATTGTTTGGACGTCAGTAGGGCAGAGGTTGGTGTCAGTATGGCAGTGAATGTTGTCATTCAGTAGGGCAGAGGATGGTGTAAGTAGGTCAGAGGTTTGCATCAGTAGTTTTTTTTTTATTATTATTATTATTATTATTTGTTACTATTTAGCAGCCCTGTTGAGGGGCTATGAATAAATATCAGCATATAAAAATCAGCAGCAGAATGAACAGGAAGAGCTCTGCACAGTCTCCCTGTTTATTCACAAACTGAAATATAGTAAAACACAATTACTAGACTCCAGTTACAAATGAACACAGTGAGTGATTAGTACCAATCACTCAGAGTACTCATTATTAACTAGAAGGGGCTGATAGATGACATACTGTATTTACTGGCCCCTTTCTTCACTCTCCATCCTGAAGATCCCCCCGCAGCAGCCGGTGGGAGATGAGGGAAGCTGGCAGCCCTGCAAGGGGGATGGGGGGCAGGGAAGCAGACAGGTGGTCCGGGCAGCAGAAGAGAGGCGGAACTTGGTCAGGAGGGGCGGCCGGGGCAACATTTACTAGAACATTTACTAGAACCGATCCCCTGCATTTTGTTCCAGTGACAGCTTAATGGCAGCAGGAGGGAGTGGAAAAGAAGCCTGCTTTCAGCTGCTGCAGGAAAAAATACAGTGGATTGATTCCATTAATTGCCACCTCCACTCCTGTCCCTCCAGGTTTCGGGGGTCGGCAAGGAAGGGACAAGTCCCTGTGTGATGAGGGTGAGAGGAGAGAAGACTGCAGCTGGGCACAGCACTGGTTCTATCCAGAAGCGAGGTACGTGTTTAGAAGGGGAGGGAGGCACGGCAAGTCCTAAAATGTTTTTGTTACCTTAACGCAGGGAATGCATTAAAGGTAAAAACCATTTTAGCTTTAGAAGCACTTTAAATTAATATTTTTGTTAGTAATGAATAAATGTCCATTTATACACCATATTAACCTGTTACAAATTTCAATAAAAAAATGCTGTTTGCATCAAACATATGAGACATCATACTGGTGGTGCAGTGGTACTCCACAGCTTTTAACATTTGTCAGCACATTCTTACAGCATTGGTTGCCTAGAAACTGAAAGCTGTAAATCCAGGATATGCATATTTGTGTGGCTGTAGCAGACGCAGATTTTGTTAATATGAATTTCAAAAATGGGACATTTGTTAGTCATTTTAAACAGTTGCTATGCGGCCCCCACCCCCCTCTTTCTCATGAAGAGCTAAGTTCACTTTTGTATTTGACAGACACCACGTTGCTCAGAGTGGACCTACAAGTCACATGCAATCATTGAGACAATGTTTGTGTTACGCTTGGAACCCTGTCCCCCTCCAGGAGAGCTCCCCTGCATCCACCAGCTTAGTAATGGTTTGTTTATATTTGCATTGTCCTCTGAAGAGCATCCTATGGTGGATCACATTTCAGAGGGCGCCTGACAGACAGAATGACTGCAGTGAATTCTTTCTTATTGGAAACTCTGCAACTGCTTTGTGATTTAGATATTGTGCCTATAGTAAATATTATACAGGGGAAAAAAGAATGTACTTGGCATCTTTTTTGCTTCTTTTATTAAATTATTGGCTTACATGGCCGATGTGGCCGAAAGATGTCTATTCTTGCCTTTTCTGAAGTTTCTCCAGTTGGGTCATGTGACGGAATGCCTGGCACCCAGCCTGGGTGCTTCCGACAAGATATAGCTTCCTCCAGTCTGGAACCAGGAACAAGGGGCCAGATTCTCTAAGAAATTCGCTTGCGTATCGTAAGCCATTTACACTACGCCGCCGCATCGTACTAGAGCAAGTGCCGTATTCTCTAACCATTTGCTCCGTAGTTTGCATTGGCGTAGCGAAAATGGCCCAGCGTAAGCCCGCGTAATTCAAATGGGGCGGCTTGTATTTAAATTAAGCGTGCCCCCGCGTCGAACGAACTGCGCATGCGCCGGCCGGGGAAAAAGCCCAGTGCGCATGCTCCAGCTCACGTCGGAAAGCGTTGTTGAAACCGACGTCAAAACGACGTGATCGTCACTTACGCAATGCCCTATTCGCGAACGAGTTAGTAAAACGGCGTAAGCGATGGAAAAAGCCGACGCTGACCTGACGCCATACTTAACATGGCATCCGACGGCACCCGACGGCATCCGACGGAACTTCTTAAGGTTACTCCTCATAGAAGCAGGGGTAACCTTACACGGACGAAAACGACGTACGCGACGACGGGGCGGCGTAAAAGCGATCGGGAATCGGCGTACTAGCCTCATTTGCATATGCAAATGAAAAAACAACGTAAGAATCTGGCCCTAGGTATTTTAGCTTAATATTGCACCCAAGTACTAGACGACACTTTATTGTAAACACAGAATATACTGTATAAACCACACAAAATCAAATAAGAGCTTGATGAACTTTATGCAAACAGTAAGATAATTAACATAGCTAAGGAACAGCCAACATAAACAGTAATCTAACTAAACAGTAAGCTAACTAGTCACCTAGACAAGCCTAGGCAACTCAGTGCCCACCCAGACCATTCACCACCAGCTCCCCAGTAGGAAGACCTATGACTGTCCAAATCTCTAAAGGATTAGCTGACAGATAGAAACAGTTGGTGACTCAATTAACAATGAAAATTCACACCTAGGAGGCACACAATGGGGAAATAATAGCATGGGAGAAAGAGACCTTAGTAAACAGATCAGGAGACAACAGCATGAGGTTGTTTTGAGCTGATTATGTTAACATCTGCTCTGAGTCTCACAGTCGAGGAGGGGGTGAAGCACAAACACCCCAAATCTGTATCCAGGTTCTAGGAGTCTGTGTGTTTCGGGGAGACATGGACCTGAATCGGAAGCAAGACTACTCTAAGGGTCCTCCAGGCACACAGCTCCCATGAATAGAGCCCTCTCTAAATCCAGGGCCCATAGTCAGTAGGCAAGAGGCTACCCTGCAGTCCACTCCAAAAGCCTCTGTCCTGGTTGGGTCTGTCACTGGTCACATAATTGACTCCCAGGTCCGGCTTCAGTGTAGGGGAGGGACAACAGACAATGGATGCAACATAGTAAGCCTACAGGTGTCATTATCGCCCAGGCTCTGCATTACTTTTTCCGAAATGAAGTTTTGCCCACTTTAAAGCTGAACATACCTACATCTGAGCATCACAAACTGAAAACACTATTTAATTAATTTTCAAATCCACCTCACCAACCCATCCATAGCTAGATGTTTTATTTTTTAATGAAAAACACCTCTTATTACGTCTAGCTGTGGTCATCTTGAGCAAGGACAGATGATTTATGGAGAATTTACTTCCTGAAACCTATCTGCCTTTAGCGCAGGCATGCAGGTAGAAGAGTTTGCTAGCTAATAAAGCCCCTTCTCCATTCCTCCAGATGAGGGGAAAAAAATGCCCATGAAGTCTCTTGCAATGTATGACATCATTTTGGCCTAGGCCAAAAACCAGGAAGCAGCCGAAGAAATTTTAAAATAAACTTTAACCAAGTAAATATACAGTAACATACCTTTCTATCTATTTATCAAGGCTAGTAGCATAAGGATTAGAATAGTTAAAGTTAGGGCTTTTTTTCTAAAGTTTTATGCTCCTCTTACCTCTGTTAATTAGCAGCCCGTGTGTCCTAATGTATTCGCCCCCAGGATGCGATTATACTGCCAAACGATATGTTTGATTTCAGTGTTCAGGCAGTTTTCATCTTGCTTCATGGCACGCTGGGCACGTTGAAGCCCAGCACTAATCATTTCCGGGATACGGCGGTGAATGCTGGCGTCCCAGCATGCACCGCTGTATCCCGCGCATGTCCTTTGCTGTGCTGTGTTGACGGCGAGCGGCGCCGTCAACACTTCACAGTTACCATGGCAACGGCCGGCGTCAATATGACCCACCCCGTTGACCATAAAGACACTTGCCGAGTCACATGACCGCGGTAATATCGCGGGATTTCATGAGAGATCGTCTCCTGGGAACATCACATCTAATTCCCAGGAGACTGAGCGCGTCGGGGGAAAGATAGGGACGCCCATTCATCCGCGGGGAGAGTTGATTGACAGGCCACATTGGAGAAAATATAAAGGTAAGCCTTTATAAAAATAAAAAAAATACCACCGATTTGTAATGGTCACTGGGAGACAGTAGTGCTCATAGAGAGTGAAATATTAGGGTGAACCTCCACTTTAAGTACACAATGTGGATTATTTACTAAAGCTGGAAAGCGCAAAATCAGGCTCACTTCTGCATAGAAACCAATGAGCTTCTAACCCCAGCTTGTTCAATTAAGCGTTGATAATAAAACTTGGAAGATCATTTTTTTTTGGTTATGCATAAGTGAGCCTGATTTTGCTCTTTTCAGCTTTAGTAAATAAACCCCATTGTGTACTTAAAAGTGGGGTATGCCTGTACAAGTGACTGCTCGTCTCCCAACAGCTCCCACAGATCATATCTCCTGAGTGGCTCCCACTGATTGAAGGATGGGGACAAGGGAGATGCAGGTACACGGGGTGCAGTGCAAATGCCATCACCACCACTGGACGATCTCCCGACAAGTGAGGGAGGTGGAGCCAACTACAGTATGCGGGGAGGTACAAGACCTGGCTGGGTGCTTCAGCTTTATACAGCAACAAAAATAAGACCTGTGGAAGATGGTGAAGCTTTTGAAGAGATGGTGAGAAGATGAGGGCAGTAGAGAGGGGTTGCATGCAGAGGTCAGAGCTGAAGAGGGGTAAACGTGAGATGTGGATGGGGGATGCAGAGGTAAGCAGCTGTGAAAGAAGGCTGAATTCTGCACTCTGTGTGTAGCACACCTCTGAACTCTGCAGTCTGTACATAATGCTCTCTTGGTATTTAATGACCCTGTTAAGGCCCTCCCACTGTTAGTAAGATTTTACCACACCCACTAGTTGATGACAGTTTATAGGATGTGTGTAAGAGGTGAGGTGTTTTGATTGAGTTCCTGTACCTATTTTCCAGAGAAAAAGCCCTGGTTAAAGTTGATTGAGAGAGTTTAGCTTGCTTTAAGAAAATAAAGATATTGTACATAGGAGGTTTGTGCAAAAACCGTCTCTAAACTATAATCACTATTTGTTGAATTTAGAGAACTTTGCCCCTGCTATTGTGTGTTCCATTTAAGGTATTAATAAACACTGTACCTCTGATAACCCTAACTTAATTTTTGGAAAACATTTGTAGAGTTGAACAACTAACCTTAATCAACAGCCAGCATCTGGGGAAGTATTGATTTTCTTTAAGCATTTATCTTGTGGCTGTAAAACAGGTTTAGAAAAAAAAATCAATAAAATTAATTCTAAAAACACTGGTGTCCTCTTCTGTCCCTGGGAGCAATAAAACTCAAGCAGCTGTCCAACCTAATGCATCTGCTGCTGGCCTGGTCTAAATGTTTCTTTATTATGGCAAAGGTCATTGCACACCCTGGATATATCCTGCAAGTTGTAAGCAGCATGTCTACATGTGACAAATATCAGTATAGTTGAATTCCAGGGAGATATAAATCCATCAAATTATACATTTAGGAACCGTGAGATGTATTTTACATACAACTAGAATAAATACCCATCTAACTCGGAGGGCTTCTTGAGATGAGGAAGGAAGTAAGGCCTCTTTTCACACGATCGGCCCATACGGACACGCCTGTCTGTTTTTCAGGCAGATCCAAGCGGGAAACCTATTGACTTCTACTGGCAGGCGGATGTCAGTGGAGATGTGTCCACTGACACCCACCTGCCACCCGACAAGATCTGCTCAAAACAGACATATTCGCAATCTGTCCAGCGGATCGGATGGGATCAGATGAAAACAGACAGGCTGTCCGTTTTCATCTGATCTCTCCCTAAAGGACAGCGGGGCTCTGACAGGTTCCCCCCTGCATGAGTGCTGCCGGAACTGGGGAGCTACAGTTCATTGAGGGAACCATGAATGCCAACATGTACTGTGACATACTGAAGCACAGCATGATCCCCTCCTTTCAAAGACTGGGCCACAGGGCAGTATTCCAACATGATAATGACTCCAAATACTGCTCCAAGATGACCACTGTCTTGCTAAAGAAGCCGAGGGTAAAGGTGATGGACTGGCCAGGCATGTCTTCAGACCTAAACCCTATTGAGCATCTGTGGGACATCCTCAAAATGGAAGGTGGAGGAGCACAAGGTCTCTAACATCCACCAGCTTCATAATGTAATCATGGAGGAGTGGAAGAGGACTTTAGTGGCAACCTGTAAAGCTCTGGTGAACTCCATGCCCAAGAGGTTGAAAAAGAGTGCTGAAAAATAATGGTGGCCACACAAAATATTGACACTTTGGACCCAATTTGGACATTCACTTAGGGGTGTACTCACTTTTGTTGCTAGCAGTTTAGACATTAATGGCTGTGTGTTGAGTTATTTTGAGGGGACAGCAAATTTATACTTTTATACAAGTTGTACACTCACTACTTTAAATTGTAGCAAAGTGTAATTTCTTCAGTGTGGCCACATGAAAAAATATTAAAATAATTTTCAAAAATGTCAGGAGTGTACTTTTGTGAGATACTGTATAGGGATGAGCTTTATGTTTGGGTCGAACATGAGTTTGACTCAAACATTGGTTGCTTGCCCGTTTGCCGAATAGTGAACAATTTGGGTTGTTTGCGGCAAATTCGAAAAGCCCCCGAACACCCTTTAAAAGTCAATAGGAGAAATCAAAAGTGCTACTTTTAAAGGTTAATATGCAAGTTATTGTCAAAAAGTGTTTTTTTGGGGCAGGACCCAGGTCCCCAAAGTTTAAATATTCCTTAAAATTTCGTACCTGGGAGTGTCTATAGCAGGGATCCTCAAACTACGGCCCTCCAGCTGTTGCAGAACTACACATACCATGAGGCATTATAACACACTGACATTCACAGACATGACTAGGCATGATGGGAATTGTAGTTCCTAAACAACTGGAGGGCCGTAGTTTGAAGACCCATGGTCTATAGTATGCCTGTAAAGTAGCGCATGTTTCCTGTGTTTATAACAGTCCCTGCACAAAATGACATTTTGGAAAAAAGTCATTTAAAACTACTCGCAGCTATAATGAATTGTCGGGTCCCAGCAATACAGATAAAAGTCATTGAAAAAACGGTAAGGGTCCCCCCCAGTCCATTACCAGGCCCTTTGGGTCTGATATGAATATGAAGGGAAACCACAAACCAAAAAAAGAAAAAGCGTGGGGGTCCCCCCCAAATTCCATAGCAGGCCCTTCAGGTCTGGAATGGATTTTAAGGGGAACCCCCGCACCGAAATAAAAAAAATGGTGTGGGGGTTCCCCTCAAAATCCATACCAGACCCTTATCCGAGCACGCAACCTGGCAGGCCGCAGGAAAAGAGGGGGGGCGAAAGAGCGCCTCCCCTCCTGAACTGTACCAGGACACATGCCCTCAACATGGGAATATCGGAATCTGGAAGCCCGCTTTAACAAAGGGGACCCTCAGATCCCGGCCTCCTTATGTGAATTGGTAACGAGGTACATTCCAGATTCCGATAAGTCCCCCCCGCTCGCAGACCCCCACAACCACTGGGCAAGGGTTGTGGGGATGAGGCCCATGTCTCCATCAACATGGGGACATCTTCCCCATGTTAAGGGCATGTGGTCTGGTATGGTTCAGGAGGGGGACGCTCTCTCGCCCCCCCTCTTTTCCTGCGGCCTGCCAGGTTGCGTGCTCGGATAAGTATCTGGTATGGATTTTTGGGGGGAACCCCATGCCATTTTTTGGGGCGTGGGGTTCCCCTTAAAATCCATCCATGCCTGATATGGAATTTGGGGGGACCCCCCATGCATTTTTTTTATTCTGGTTCGGAGGTTCCCCTTAATATTCATACCAGACCCAAAGGGCCTGGTAATAGACTAGGCGGAACCCATGCCGTTTTTTTTTCCCTTTATAAATGTAATTTTGTGCAGGGACTGTTATGCCGCGTACACATGGTCGTTTTTTGCGATGAAAAAAAAACGTTTTTTAAAACGTCATTTAAATTGATCGTGTGTGGGCAAAACGTCGTTTTTTGTCTTCAAAAAAACGACCAAAAAAAAATTCCAACATGTTTGAATTTTTTGTGTCGTTTTTCAAAACGTCGTTTTTTGTTTCACAAAAAGTCACCGTGTGTAGCAAAAACGTCGTTCAAAACGACGTTTTTCAACCCGCGCATGCCCAGAAGCTAGTTATGAAGCAAGCTTCAATGGAAAAGAGTGGTGAACGTAACCTCGCTTTTTGTGAAAAAACGATGGTGTGTATGCAAAATTGTCTTTGAAAAGTGACGTTTCAAAAACGTCGTTTTTACTTCACAGAAAACGTCGTTTTTTGCGATGAAAAAAAAATGACGGTTTTCAAAACGTAATTTAAATTGATCGTGTGTGGGCAAAAGGTCGTTTTTTGTCTTCAAAAAAACGACCAAAAAAAAATTCCAACATGCTTGAATTTTTTGTGTAGTTTTTCAAAACGTCGTTTTTTGTTTCACAAAAAGTCACCGTGTGTAGCAAAAACGTTGTTTAAAACGACGTTTTTCAACCCGCGCATGCCCAGAAGCTAGTTATGAAGCGAGCTTCAATGGAAGAGTGGCGAACGTAACCTCGCTTTTTGTGAGAAAAACGATGGTGTGTATGCAACATCGTCTTTGAAAAGTGACGTTTCAAAAACGTTGTTTTTTACTTCACAGAAAACATTGTTTTTTTTCATCACAAAAAATGATCGTGTGTACGCGGCATTACAGTGCGGAAAATAAGTATTTGTACTTGTTTTCCGCACTGTATAAACACGGGAAACATACACTACTTTACAGGCATACTATAGACACCCCCCAGGTATGAAATTTAAAGGAATATTTTGCTTTTATTGTTTCACTTAAAGCATTATTAAAATCACTGCTCCCAAAAAAACTGTTGTTTTAAAACTTTTTTTGCATTGATACATGTCCCCTAGGACAGGACCCAGGTCCCCAAACACTTTTTATGACAATAGCTTGCATATTAACCTTTAAAATTAGCACTTTTGATTTTTTCATGTTTGTGTCCCATAGACTTTAACAGGGTTCGAACACATCTTTTGCCTGGGGGTGTTCGGCTCATCCCTAATACTGTATATTATTCAAAATATTACCTAATAATGCATCTTTGATGATTTAGATTCAGCTGATAACCTGGAAAGACACATTGGAGAATTTCATCAATGTCTAATGTTTTATTTTTGAAACCTGTAGCAGATGGTTGTTGAATGATTCATTACAATTTCTAATGTGCATAACAAAAATACTTTCCATTTTCTTCTTTCAAAAAAAATAAAAGGACTTGAGCTATCTGACCTTCCTGAGCAGAGAGAGCTCTTTATGCCCCCTGTAGTACATTTCAACGCTCCTGACATTTCAGAAACAAAGAAAATATCTCTTCAATGACCGAAGAACAAAAATATGATGCATATTGCATTGTCAATACCTGAAGTTCGTTAAAACAAGACAACCGTACTACTGACTATTAAAAAAAGTATTTTTTATGATGAGAATTCCATTGCTCTCTCTCCACCCCTCCCTATCAAGCTCTTTTCAATCTCTCTAAAGGCAAAAAATACCAAAATTGATTTTTGTGTTTTCAGTTTATGGCTATGGTTTAAATCATTCACCAGCTTTTTAGAGTTATTGGGTGCTTCATCATTAGGATCTCCCTGTGGAATCTCCTGTCCATGTAATGACAAGGTCAGTAGAAAGCCAAGGACATTCATTTTTTATTTTTTCCACATTTATCCTACAGTTTCCCACTGCTTCCCAAAGTCATGCAATGGGAGTCTTGGCTGTGACAGGTTAATAGCTGCCCTTGTTCACTCAGTAGTGTAAAAAAATGGTAATGACAGAAACCCATAGCAAGGATACTTCAGCTGTTCTTAAAAGTCTTTGGTGATCTGGCCTACCTCTAATGGCCCAAAATGTAAATATCCCTCAAATTATTATTTTTCCATTGCACTCATATACTGTAAGTAATTGTCATTGTACTATCATAGTTATTCATGAAACAGATCCTACCAATCTGAGGATTCATTTATTTTATAAGGAGGTGAGAGAGAGCAAACTGACAAAACAACTGTCAAAATGGGTTTAAAAAACTAAGAAAATCAATGTTTAAATAAAATAAACACAATATGGAAACATTGACAATGCCCATAGTAAGTAATTTGGCTGGTTTACACTTACAAAAGTCAACACAGCATGACAAATGATCAGCCCCTAAAATTTACAGACAGTTGTAAAAAAAAATCACTGATCTGATATCTGTAAATTTCCTGACAGTTGGGGACGCTGCTGCCCTAACTCTTGTGACCCCTTCAAAAGACCCGCTACCACCTCAGACTGAAGGAGCTACAGAAGCTTTAAATACAGGCTGCCATCCTCCAAGCCATTGAAGCTTGCAAATCCTTCTTGATGGAGCGAATTGGTCAGCTGGCAGTGGTGTGTAATCTCATCTGCCATGATTTGAACAGGTTCAGAGGAAGGCTCTCTGAAGCAGAGGCACAGATGTTGGCTATTGAGGATGTGACTGCACATAGAGCTAACGTTGAGAAGATTCAATGCCACATTCAGTGTTTAACAGGCAGACAATGCTGAGAATCATCTTCAATGTACCAGAGGGTACAGTTGGACAGCACCCAGAGTAGTTTGCTAGTTGCTGTCTAATTTTCAACTTGATAACGTCTCACCTGCATACATAATTGAAGGAGCCGACCATGTCCTGATGAGAGCAAGACTGCTTAGTGCTTCAGGCCTCTTTTGGTTTCTTAACTATAGGCATCAGAATCTCATCAACGATCATGCAAGAAGCCACAACTTCATTATAAAAATTCTACCATCCTGGTTGTGGTACTTACCCATGCAGAAGCTGCTGATGATGGGTTTCTGTTCTGCCAACATGTTTGTTAGTCCAATCACATGCATACCACTCAGGCAAATCACTGCAATGATAGACAGCTGTGGGTGCTCACCTCGGCTCACCACTGTGGATGCAATATAGGAATACAGTAAATGGTGGCACACCACAGATGTAGTCAAGTTCTTTGAAAATATTTATTTGCATCCAGCCAGACAATACACAGGGTACAAATATGTTGACACAAGTAAATTGATACTCAACATGTCACACTTCTCCATAGGCAATGTTTAAAAAATTCTACAGGTTGCATGTTTTGAGTTACAGAGGGAGTCTAGGGCTAGAATTATTGCTCTCACTCTAAAGTTGCTGTTTACGTATGCGTTTGCTTCTGCGTGCAAGCTCATCGGGACAGAGAGCTTTAAAAAAAATTGGGTCACTTTTTTTTTGTAATAGAAAAAAGCATGAAAGGGCCTCTTAAATGGGAGATCTGGGGTCAAAAAGACCTCAGATCTCATATTTTTTTTTTTTTTAAATCTTTTTTATTTTATTTGGAAAAACACACAGACAATACAAACGTACAATAGCACAGCCAACATCTGGCTTACAACATGGCTGGGACCCGCGCAAGGGGTCGCAAGGTAGCAGTACAAACCAAGATATGTTACAACATTTGCGTCATCAATGAGGTGGTCTGGCTCAAGCTCCAGGGGTAGGATGATAATGAACTAGCTCATCTAAGTTGTTGTGCTAACAGGGGATGGTTCAGCAAGACCTCAAGCTATGTTATCAGAGATCAAAGAGGCCTCCTAATCTGCTACTGCAGTGGAGGGCTCCGCCAACCACTTAGACCAGACCCTGAATATAGGTATCTTTGTATAAGGGTATCACATTATTGACAAGCGTTTTCCATAGGCCCATTGAGGGAGGGGCCCCCCGCTTCCAGCACAGGACGATGGACTTCCTGGCATAGAACAGCAAGAGACCCAGCAGGGTTCTCTCAGCCACCCTGGGCACCAGGTCCTCCACCAGCCCCAACAGCCATATTTATGGGGATGGGACAATAGAGGTACTTAACAGTTCATTCACCTCCAAAAGGATTTGTGACCAAAAAACTGTAATTACTGGACAGGACCAGAAAATATGAATGTAGTCCCCCTGAGCATTGTCACAACGCCAGCACTCCGGGGAGAGGGAATACCTCATCCGGTGTACCCGGCGGGAGTATGATACGCTCTATGGACAATCTTGTATTGAATGAGGCGGTCTCTCAGGGAGACCAGTATTTTAAATGGGAAGTCCCATACATTCACCCAGTCCTCAGAACCTAGCTCCGGAACATCCCGGTCCCATTGCTGACGGAGCCTGGACAACTCAGGAGAAGAGACTCGGAGGAGATGTGCGTATAACACGGAGGTGGGTTTGCTTGCCCAATCGAAGTGCAAAATCCGCTCCAAGTCGGACAGCACCAGCTGTCACTCACCAGGTGGAAAGTGGGCCCTGAAAGCATGGGACAACTGAAAATATCTGAATCTATGCAAGGGCAGGGTGTGTGTAGACATTAAATGATCAAAGGAAAAAATCGAGAGGTCTGAGGTGATGTTAGAGAGAATTTTGATATGACACTTGGTCCACACCACCGGATCTGGGATGCTTAGAAATTGATGTAATGTAGAATTGTTCCAGAGGGATTTGTTCGGGGATACTGCCGTTGAAGGATATTTTTCTCAGATCTCATATTTACACTAAAATCTTCTTACTGAAAGTGATGAAGAAGGCAATGACAATGATGAAGAAATGTGACATGATTATATGGAATCTAGCATTAAGGGGGATTGGTAATTTTCCAGGGAATTGGTAACTATTGGAAAACTTGCATTTACACCCATCATCCAGTACAGGTAATATCACCATATATTTTGACAGCATTAGTGACTGTATGTTTATGTCCTATACAGAGCAAAGGACAAGTGTGTGCAAACATACTCATCTCAGAAGATCACTGACACACAGGTTAATAGTTGTGCTTTGCAAGGCAAATATCTTTTGAGGTTAATATATTATTTGCTATGTAAAACTGAGGAAGACCTTGGTATTGCTCACATTAAAAAGCATGCAAATAATACTTTTAGGTATTAGGTTTGAATTCACTGTTACCATGGGCTCGCAACAGATCCAGTGGGTTTGAAACTCATGATGAAGATGAATTATTACGAACATTTTCTAGGCTGAATTCATTGTAACCAAAATGCATTGCCTAGTTTATGAAATGAGGTCATAATGCTTAGAAGGGCCAATAAGGAGGCTTGGGGATAAGCCAGCTCCTCACTATAAAATGGCGAGGTCACAGCAGCCATTTGCCTGTGTGCTAGGGTTAGATGGAGAGAGGGATCTGCTAGGGAGAGATGACAGTCTGTGTAGGGAAATAAAAAATCACACTTGCATACAAGGCACTTCCATTAACCACATGTAGTCGTCATGAGGAGACGGCCACGGGTGACGTCAAACCCTCTCGCACACACATCGTCCCAAGGAGCAGGACTTCATTAGCGTATAGGGAAGCATGTCATACACCCATCTTAAATAGCAAAGAATTAACTCATAAGTAATTTGCATCCTGACCACAGGAGGGAGACTAATGAGCTGAAACAGCTCAGCTGATAAATATGTAAAAAGGCTGTCCCCTTACAGTGAATATCAGCCACAGGAAGTCAATCGTGACCCCCCAAAAATGTTAATAAAAAAACAAATATGGTAACGAATAACTCATAATTTAAAAACATAATTAAAATACTTTAAAACATCAACCACGGCCATCTCTAACAAATGTTGAAAAAATGAATACCTCCGAATGGGTGGGATTTTTAAAGGCAACAAAAATATAAGTGACAACTGAGGTCATAAAAAGTTATATTTATTACAATACATTAACAATATGAAATATCAAATATCAAAACAGAATAAAAACATTGTTAGAAAAGTACTGTGAGTCACCACATGCCCCAGGGCTAGGCTAAGAGCATCCTGGACAGTTTTCCAACGCGTTTCAAATGTTTCAAATATACATCCTTCCTCAGGGAAAATTGTACAGTATCACTTTTCCTCTCTTAGTTAGAGAACACCCCCAAAAACCTGAGATGGTGGACACCCCACCCTAGGCCGCGGCTGTCACGGAGGGCACATCGGATATAAAATGGGCCACTGACTCCACAGACTCCAAAGAGATGGCACATGCAGCACTGTGTAAACTGTAGAGGAGGAGCTGGAGCGGCCCCAGCCTGCCTATACTGTGCTAGTGTTAGTATAGTAGCCGCGCCTCTAGCAGCTAACATAATACAATTTTTCTCCTTCACAGGTGGGCACTGACAGGCAGCACTATATATATATCTATATATCTATAGATAGATATATAGATAGATCTATATATATATATATATAGATCTATCTATATATCTAGATCTAGATATATATATATATATATATATATATATATATTGCAATTGATTATATATATCAAAAAATAATCAAATATATGTGATAGTCGGAGACACCGCTGCTGACCTATGACAATGATGAAGAAATGTGACATGATTATATGGAAGCTAGCATTAAGGGGAATTGGTAATTTTCCAGGGAATTGGTAACTATTGGAAAACTTGCATTTACACCCATCATCCAGTACAGGTAATATCACCACATATTTTGACAGCATTAGTGACTGTATGTTTATGTCCTATACAGGGCTCTGGGGAGGACAACTGAGATGTATGGAGGCACTCCGCTGGGGACACCTGAGATGTAAGGTAGCATGCCGGTGGTGACACCTGAAATGTAAGGAAGCACTCCGCTGGGGACACCTGAGATGTAAGGAGGCACTCCGCTGGGGACATCTGAAATGTAAGGAAGCACTCCACTGGGGACACCTGAGATGTAAGGAAGCACTCCACTGGGGACACCTGAGATGTAAGGAGGCACTCCGCTGGCGACACCTGAGATGTAAGGAGGCACTCCGCTGGCGACACCCGAGATGTAAGGAGGAACTCCGCTGGGGTCACCTGAGATGTAAGGAGGAACTCCGCTGGGGACACCTGAGATGCAAGGAGGAACTCCGCTGGGGACACCTGAGATGCAAGGAGGAACTCCACTGGGGACACCTGAGATGCAAGGAGGAACTCCGCTGGGGACATCTGAGATGCAAGGAGGAACTCCGCTGGGGACATCTGAGATGCAAGGAGGAACTCCGCTGGGGACACCTGAGATGTAGGGAAGCACTCCGCTGGGGACACCTGAGATGTAAGGAGGAACTCCGCTGGGGACACCTGAGATGCAAGGAGGAACACCGCTGGGGACACCTGAGATGCAAAGAGGAACTCCGCTAGGGACACCTGAGATGTAAGGAAGCACTCCACTGGATGGGGACAGTGACTTCAGAGCTCCCACTAATTCTACATTATGGTGAGTTGAATGATTTAATTTTATAATACAATGTAATAATATAAATAATGCTTCAATCACCCTGACACCATAACAACCATGGTGCCGTAATGATTGAGGCGCTAACACCAGGTGTTTGAAGGATCTTTATCTGCGGATTGTTAAACTCTGGAATAAACATTTCTATTGCGGTGTAGGATCTGGGCCTGTTGTCCCTCCATCCCTCTTTTTTTACTTCCTCTCTCTCTCTTTCTTCCTTTGTTTCTCCCTCCATCCCTCGTTCATCTCAGACTCTAACTACACCCCTTTGAGTCATGCCCCTTTAAGCCACACCCAATATTACGCTTAAACCACGCCCATTATTCACAGGTCAGATAGAAGGCCCCTTAGCAGAATTTTGCTTAGGGCACCAGGGAGGTCAGGATCGGCACTGGTGGTCAGTGTAGAAGTGTCACCTTAAATTGGTGGTCAGTAAAAATATCCTTGACAATGGTTGTCAGTGGAAATTCCCCCTTACGTGGAGGTTATTGTATATTCTCCCTTACACTGGTGGTTGGTGTAAATGCTCCTATTACATTGTTGTCAGTGTAAAAATCCCTCCTTATATTGGTGGGTGGCATAAAATCCCCCATTACATGATGACCAGTGAAAATTCCCCCAGACATTGGAGGTAAGTGTAAATTCCCCATTACATTGGTGGTCAGTGTAGAATCCACCACTTTTTTTTTGCCAAAGATTTCCATCTTTGCTCTACATGATTCAGAATTTGCCACAGTGTATTGCCACCTAACTAATCCCATTCCCCACCACTGTCACTGATCCCATCAAGCCCCCAGGATTGCCACTTGTCCCCCCTCCCTTGCCAGCATTGCCACTGATCCCAGGAGGAGATGATGTGCTGTAACCTTTAGCAACCAATCAGTGAGCAGTAATGATGTGCACTAACCTCTTGGATGTCCAGTAAGCACTGGCAACCAATCACAATCTCTGTCTGATCTGATTCAGTAAACTGCTATTTTTTGTATGTCTCAGAGCAAGTGGACAACAAATTTGCATGGAGGGGGCGCAATAAACGGTTTGTCCAGGGTCCAATCAATGTTAAAGTCAGCCCTGAATACAACTACTTTAAATGTCCATTATAAAATTGCCCAGCTCCTCATGCCCTTTTTTTTTACAAAAGCTTGCCATTTAAACCTTTAAAAAGGGCAGAACTTAGTATCAAGATTGCCCCCTGCCCCTTTCCCCATATACTTCAATGATATTCAGGTTCTGTCAATTTCATATAGGACTCACTCCACCCCTTCCTAATCCTATTAGATTGGCTTCTCCTCTGTACACTGAACACATGGGATCCTAGCTCAACACCTTCACCATTTAGAGAATACCTTGTACTAGGTACAATGCAAGGCGTTCTCTGATTGGACAAGGTGTAGAATAGGGTGAATGCTGTTAATATCTAGCCTCATCCAAACAGTGAATACCTTCTATTCATTGACAAAGAACAAGGTGTTCTCCTAATAGCAGTAAAGCAGAGTTTGTGACCTCTGTGGTCAGTATGCAAAGAGAAAGGTGCTTGAGTAGGAACTAGAAGACTATGGCTATCACTATATGTAGCAATGGCTACTACAGTGGTTTGCAGCATCCCCAGTTTCCCTCTAGAGATAATATCTATCTATCTATCTATCTATCAGTGGCGGTTCATCCATAGAGGGTGCTGGAGCGCCACTGAGTCTAATAACATAGATTCATGCATTGCACGAATCTATGTTATTATCGCCGCTGACGCTGTTATTCAGATGGTCGGCGCTCATGTCCGGCCATCTCAATAACGCCAGCTGGTTGGCTGTACGGAAATGTCTATCAGAGCCAACAGCTCTGATAGGCTTTCCCAGTACAGCCTTCGGGTCCTGGAAGCTTATTCTCGGAGCGCACAGACTGTACCCCCCTTGGATAAGATGACAGGCGTCTCAGCCAATCAGGTTGGCCGGTTCTGGCTACCGGTAACCTGATTGGCTGAGACGCCTGTCAGTCATCAAGGGCGGGAGAAGACATCGTGGGGCGTGGATGCCTGACTCCAGTAAAGGTATGTGCTGGGCAGGGGGGGGGGGGAGAGAGCAATTTACAGGGCACAGTGGGGACAATTGGCACACCGGCGACCATGGGCACAGTGGTGACAATGGATGGCACAGTGGCTGGTTTAATGGCTTGGAACAGTGGTGACAATGGATGGCACAGTGGCTGGTTTAATGGCATGGAACAGTGGTGACAATGGATGGCACAGTGGCTGATTTAATGGCTTGGAACAGTGGTGACAATGGATGGCACATTGGCTGGTTTAATGGCATGGCACAGTGGTGACAATTGATGGCACAGTGGCTGCGTTTGGGCACAGTGAGACTGCAATTTTTTTTTCTTTGCTCCCCCCCAAAAATGTTGAGCACCAGCCGCCACTGCTATCTATCTATCTATCTATCTATCTATCTATCTATCTATCTATCTATCTATCTATCTATCTATCTATCTATCTATCTATCTATCTATCTATCTATCTAGTCAAAGCCTAATTCTTCAGGTCGGTGAAATACACTACTTAATTATTGAGATGAGCACCAATTATTCATGGCCACTGGTGAATAATTAAACCATTTCCCTTCACTATCAGGTGTTCTGCCTTTCTGCTAAAACCCTCTCATATGCATTCTCTTGAGATACATTTAACATGGTAACCATGTGTGTTAATTGATGTGTGTATTTAATCTCCAGTTCCATTTCTTAAGGGAAGGTGAAATATAGAATATCCACTGTCCACATACAAACATCAATTACAATAATGAATCATTCACAGATTAGTATTTTTAGGGGCCCATAAAGTAAGTAATACTTTTAATGTCTTAACAGTGGTGGACATTATAAACTTTAATGTTATGCTGAATGTGGATTGCAAACACAAAAGAAACAAATAGCACTGCTCTAAATTTTAGTCCTCACTGTCTCACTCATATGAACAATCAGTATACATAAGTATGGTTCCAATGACAGGAATAAACCAGTTGACATACTATCACATTAAGGCAGACTTAACTTAAAGCGAAGCTCTGTCAGCGGTGCAATGTCGCTACTGATAGGGCTTCCATCTTCACCTGGTCTTCCTTTTGAGTTTACAGGCTCTGGCTGTTTTGAATGTACAAACCGCCGTGACATCACCCCCGTGCATGTGCACTGGAGTCATGGTCCAGGGCACAGAGCTCTGAACGGACGGCACCATCCATTCAGAGCTCAGTGTACATGCGCCAGTGATGTCACCAGCTGCAACTAATGTAAATATTTCCTAAACGGTGCACGTTTAGGTGGTATTTACTGTACCTACAGGCAGGGGCATTGATAGGTCTACAAAAGATCTGGAAATAGAGCACATAGCAGCAATATAAATAAAGTCATACGCTTGGGCGGGCATACACATGTATATAATATACATGTGTGTGTGTGTATGTACGTATATACAGTATATATATATATATATATGTATCTAAAATATTGTTACATATCTGAATGTGGATCCCCCTTACATTAGACTCCCCAGAGATCCGCTTTCTTACATCAGGGTCCCCAGAGAGCCCCTATCTTACATCAGGATCCCCAGAGAGCCTCCCCATACATTAGGGTCTACAGAGAGTCCCTTCCTTACATTAGGGTCCCCATAGAGCCTCCCCTTACATTAGGCTCCCCAGAGAGCCTCCCCTTACATTAGGCTCCCCAGAGAGAATCCCTATACATCGGGATCCCCAGAGAGAATCCCTATACATCAGGGTCCATAGAGAGCCTCCCCATACATCAGGGTCTACAGAGAGTCCCTTCCTTACAGGGTCCCCATAGAGCCTCACCTTACATTAGGCTCCCCATAGAGCCTCCCCTTACATTAGGCTCCCCAGAGAGCCTCCCCTTACATTAGGCTCCCCAGAGAGTCTCCCCTTACATCAGGCTCCCCAGAGAGCTTCCCCATACACCAAAGTCCCTAGAGAGCAATCCCCATACACCAGGGTCCCCAGAGAGCCCCTCCCTTACATCAGGATCCCCAGAAAGACTCCCCATACATCAGGGTCCCCAGAGAGTCTCCCATACATCAGGGTCCCTAGAGAGCCCCTCCCTTACATCAGGGTCCCCAGAGAGCCTCCCCATACATCAGGGTCACCAGAGAGCCTTCCCATCCATTCTGGTTCCCAGAGAACCTCCCCATACATCAGGGTCCACAATGAGCCACTCCCTTACATCAGGGTCCCCTTAGAGCCCCCCATACATTAGGGTGAGAGAGAGGGGGTGGATGAAAGGGGGTGAAAGAGAGACCCCCTAGCCCTGCCTGCAGTCCCTACTGTCCCAGCCCTTGTCTGTGTGGATAGGCGTGTGTGATGCACCTACCTTCCACCCATCCTCAGTCAGCCTGTTTTCTTCCTGTCCCATGACAGTCATAGTGAGCTAGGAGAGGAGCTTGGAGAAGTAGTGCAGGCTCTGGGAGACGTCAGGGATGGTGCTCAGTGTGGCGGTTAGGCCTTGTCTTCTCTCTCTCACTCTCTTCTGGGCTCTTCACGAATGCCCAAATAGCCACCCCCTAGTGACGCCACTGCCTACAGGCTTATAATAGGCTTACCTGTAGTTAAAAATCACTCAGGTGGCTACCGTTTTAATAGCCACAAATTATAAATCCAGTTTGTGTTCATTAAATGCCTTTGCAGACCCAGATATTTATTTGTAAATGTAGCAGTGACATCATTACTGTGCTGTACATAGACTCTGTAGAATATAGAGCTGTGGGAGGAACCCAACAGACCCACCTACTACATGCTGCCCATCTTGATTACAAAAACCTCCTGTACAGATGCAACGTTTTACAATGGATTACTGCACAGATCTGGATGAAATACACAAATTACACTTGAGATTCAAGTATGAATAGATATTGCTCCCCTACTTAGAGAATATTTTCTTATTGCAGAGTTCAGTTTTAAGCCGCTTCACCTCTCACTTGCTGAAAGGCAACATAAACATTAAGCCTAGGTTCATGCTAACTGCGGGAATGAAATCACGTCAGCTGAACTTGCACGATTTTATTTCCGCATGTCAGTCCCGACTTCGGGGACGATTTCAGAGACATCTGTGCAAGCAGAGACATCTGAGCACAGATGTCAATGGAAATCGAACCCCGAAATCACCAAAAGAAACTACTTTTGGGAATCATTGCTGCTCCGCAAATGCAGCGTAGCACCAATTCGGACAGAGGCCATTGTCGGCAGTTGCCACCCATTTGGCATGTGACTTGACATTGCATCAATGTGAACCAGGGCTAAAGGCCACATACCTATCCTACAGTTTCTGTAGAGAGTGATGGCATCATTATACTGCCAAGGGAAATGGTGATTACTCCAAGACGCAGATGCTGCCTCACAGTGTTGGGAGTTCAGCAAGAAGTTCTCTAGGAGGGAGAAGGAGGATGACATCACCCTCACCTAAGTGCCGCAGTTGTTAGCCTGGCGAAAGGTAGTTATACTATTTAACTTTTCCACCTTACAGTTTTTTCTATGTTTATGCTACTTTTCGGCAAGGGGGAAAGGTGGCGATCAGGTCCGCCTGTCAGTTTTTCATGATCGGATCCTCCAGTCTCCTCTATGGAGTAGCAGGTTTCAATGGACATGATGGGAATTCGTTCCCCATCTGTCTGGCGGATCGGATGGCAGTTAGGTAAAAACAGACAGGCGGTCAATTTACATCTGACCACCCATAAAGCAAAGCAGGCTGTGTCTACTCTGCATAAGTGAAGCAGACGTGGACCAGCCATCCGCCTACGCAGGAGGCATTAGTGGACAGATTCCCCATTGTGGAGGCAGACTCCAACGGAGCCCACCCAATGCGTAAGGGGCCTTAAAATGCAGGCCTTACATTCAAGCTGCAAGGTCTGTTTTAATCCATTAATGACTCCTAGACACATAACAGGGTTTTGTCATTTTCATATATTGCAAGACCTGTTCTTATTTGGAGAACCAACACAGCTTGGATGGTATATACATTCTGTCTATGACAGGGTCTTTAGAGGCAGTTTTTCACACTATTTATCATTTTTGTTTAACAAATAGACATTTAATACCAACAAAGGGTTCCTAGAGGAGTGAGAGTTAACTGAAGATATTAGATGTATGCGCGCACATACAAGCCACGGTGCACATGTGCACACATAGGCGTGCCCACAGCCTATTTAAACCAGAGTTCTGCCTAGGATCATTGCTGGATTGTCTTCCGATTTACCTTGGGACGTGTGTTCCTGAAAGCTTGCTTCATCCTGTTACTGACTCGACTCCATCTGAATCTCCAGTGAATTCCCCTTGCCTGCTTATGCCTGCTATGGATTCACGTTACTGACCTCGGCCGGGACTTTTGTACCTCCCTGCCAGCATGTTGCCAACCCCTGCCTATCCCTGACCTGGACTATGATCTTGATTCTGCACCTATCTGCCTGGCTTCTACTGAACTCAGCTTATGACTTGATTCCTCGCTTCTGTTCATCCAACCTCAGCATCTCCAGTTCCAGGTTTGCTGCACCTTCCTGGCACTTCCAACCTTCCGCTGCCCTAGCAGTCCCCATCTTCACCACCAGGGGTGTTTGAATTGGAATTATACAAGAGGCCATCCTCATCATTTCAAGCTCCATTTCGAGCTGGCTGATGAAGGGGTCCTGCACGAATGAAAAACATTGTACTTTGTCCATTGTAATGTAATCATTCTACAATAAAACTTTCAGAAGGTACTTGTTGATCTGTAGTGTGCTGGCAAAGATGTACATTGACCATTTACAGGTACTTGACCCCATAGCAGACATTGCTTGCTTTGGAGCTGTAATTTTTTCTAACTGAAAGTCCTACCAAACCCTCTGATAAGCAATGTGATGTTAATCTAGTTGACTTGTATACAGTATTTATAAAGAAAAGCCTTTACGTTATAGAAGCCAACTGTGTTTTGGAAAGCTCCATCTGAAAATAGTTATGCAACTTATTATGCTTTTTTTATTTCCTTATTTCCCTAAAGTTAGTTATTTTGCAATTACAAAATAACGTGAACTACAATAACAATAGTATGATGATGATAATTCCGCGCCACGGATTGGGTGTATGGGCTGCTTCCGCCTAAGTTGCCCCCCAGAAAGAGGAGTGGATTAGTAAGTGAAAAGGTGTGATTAGGGTGATGGCGCTGCCTAGATGTAGGAGCAACAAATTTCTAAATGCTAAGGGCTTCTAATTAATGTGCCAAGCCTAGGTAATTAAATTGGTGATTAAAGTCCAGTGTTCACTTAAATACCACACGTGTTGGACTCCCCAATATGGTGGGCTCAAAGAATGAAGAACCTCCAAGTGTATTGTTGATGCCCTTATTAATGTGCAAATACCAAAAACAAAAAACAAAAAATGTATTAAGCTGTGTGAACAGTGTGAATCTGGGGCAACCAGAATCTCAAAGCATCTTAACTACCTTGTGAACCGTGGTAGTTGGTAAGAGGTAAATATTTAGTACCAGTGAAATATCAAAAACCAAAGTAAAGAGAAAATGTGAGAAAAAACTCTACTATGAATAAGTAGGGTGCAAGTCTGAGGCCCTGTACACACAATTAGACCGGTCTGATGAAACTGGTCTGCAGACCAGTTTCATCGGACCAGTTCGATGGTGTGTACGGCCAATCAGACCGTTGTCCGTCGGACCAAAGTTTTAAAACATGCTTTAAAACCTGTCTGATGGACACCTGTCCGTCGGACAGATTCGATGGTTAGTATACAAAAGCATCGGACCAAAAACCTGTGCATGCTCAGAATCAAGTCGACGCATGCTTGGAAGCATTAATCTTCGTTTTTTCAGCACGTCAATGTGTTCGACGTCACCGCATTCTGGTCTGATCGTATTTTGGTCCGATGGTGTGTACGCACATCAGACCATCAGACAAGTTCAGAGTTGTCTGATGAAAACGGTCCGTCAGACCGGTCTTATTGTGTGTACAAGGCCTAAGAGTGCATGCTGCCCTGAGAACAGGTTACCAGAAAGGGTGTTGGTGTCTGAATGTACCAAGGTGTGGTAACTGTATTGAGACCGTTAGGAGGTAGGTGTGCTATAATATACACCAGCAGCCACTATACTGCCAGTAGAGGTTAGGAAGAAATGGTATATATATATAAATGAAATGTCCAACAACAAATGAGTCCAATTAATCATGCATCAAAGCTATATAGCTAAGTGCCCCTGTGTCTGTATTATATAAAAAAGTTGCCAATCTGTACCTTATATCGGAGCATCTCTCTGCGCTCACGTGACTTCTGACGTGACTTCTCAGCTCTCTTCTCCTTGGCTGACATTTAGAAGGGAAATTGAAGGAAAAGGTAAGTTAACCAACAATGCACTAGCTTAAAGGAAGCTATTTAGAAAATATTTAGAAAATAGAAAACAAACCTTTACAACCCCTTTAGGTCATATGAAATACTGTCCACCCACACAGTTGGTAAAATTATACAACCACCAGTCTCCTTAAAGTAGATGTAAACCCTCACATATACCCAGTGAAATTAACAGCCTCAGATAATACACAAAGATAAAACAAATCCTCCTACATAAGTTTTACTTGTTTAACTGCAGACTTCTCTTCTCTACAACGCTTCAAAAGTGTTAAAATTTTTCTTCATCTGTGAGGAGCACAGAGGAGGGGGGTGGAGAGGCTGCAGTTACAGTTATGTGAGAGCTGATTGGAGGAAAGGAACAACCCCTCCACACAGCAGAAGAACTGTGTTCTGAATAGACAAGCTATCTGCTAAGTTCTCTCCCCCTCCCGACACAGATTTGATCTCATGTTTCAGGAAAATGTCTGACGTGATTCATGCTGATAACAGAGGAACAAAGCACCAGAGAGAAATTACACTTAGGGTTCTTTCACATGAAGTGGAGCGTTTTTGGGCTCTGCTTGGCTCAGCTGGAATCGTTGAGCTGCAGGGCCGGACTGGCCTACCGGAATATCGGGAGATTTCCCAGTAGGCTGCCTGTCCTGCCCCCCTAGACCGGCTCATGTGATAGTAGATAGAATCAGCGTTCAGCCTATCACACAAGTTTCTTGCATACAGTTATGCCGCATACACGCAACCGTTTTTCGGGTTGTAAAAAATGAAGTTTTTAAGGGTCTAGAAAAAACGAACGTTTTTTTCAACCCGATCATTAAAACGGCTTTGAAAAGCTCTAGAAAAGTGCGGTGACGTACAACACGTACTGGGGGGGGGGGGGGACAGGGGTGGAGAGCACTGGGGGGGGGGCAGGGGTGGAGAGCACTGGGGGAATGGTCATTGGTCTAAGTTTATGAGTTAATAAAAATTAATGATAAAATTAAATTAAACCCCAGTAAAGGGTCATAACCAAATCTTTTCTACATTGTGCATTTTGGATTAGTGTGAGGAGCATGTGTAATAGTTGCAATGAAGAGAGCAGGGAATCAAGGAAAAAAAAACGATATCTAGTTGGAGTAGCAACTGTTATCACCACACATGAGCTTGAGCATCCTCCAAACTTACCGCTATCCAAACATCAAAGGCTCAGATTTTTTCCCCGATTCAGTCTTTTTTTAGCCCTTTTTTTCTTTATTTAACCTGCTCATCCTGCCAGTAACACACCTTCTGGCTTAGGCCCTTTCAGACTTGTGCAACCTGTCCTGCGACTTGGGACTGCAAAGTCGCATGTCAAGTCGTACACCAATGAGTACCATTAATATCTGTGCGACTTCAAGTCCCTGTAGAACTTTGGTCTGACTTTGCAAGTTACACAGGCATTCCCTGAAATTGCGCCATAATCGGGGCAAAAATCACATGACTTTGAAGTCGCAGTAGTGTGAAAGTGGCCTAACACTTTAAAGGTGGCTACAGCAAACAGTTTCTTTTCCTTTTGGGATAAAGGTTTTATACAAAAAAAAAAAAAACCTGACCTTTGTAAGCATTCTGTCAGTGTTGAATGCTTTGCCTCAACCCTCTAACTGCTATTTTGTCTGGATAGCTTGGTTGGTTAACAAATTTAATACAGGGCACGTTTAACCCCTTCCTGCCCAGGCCAATTTTCAGCTTTCAGCGATGTCGCACTTTGAATGACAATTGCGTGGTCAGGCAACACTGTACTTAAATGACATTTTTATAATTTTCACACGGATAGAGCTTTCTTTATTGGTGGTATTTAATCACCCCTGGGTTTTTATTTTTTTGCTTAAAAAAAAAACAATCACTATACACCTGGAGATGTATTATAGCAAAAGGTTTCAAAAATAAAAAAAAATTCAAAATTGTAGCTCTAAAGTACAAAAAGTTAAAACTGCAGCAGTGATCATATACCACCAAAATAAATCTTTATTTGTGGGAAAAAAGGACACCAATTTTGTACAGCGTTGCACAACCGCTCAATTTTCAGTTAAAACAATGCAGTGCCGTTTCGCAAAAAAAGGGCCTGGTCATCCAGGGGGCAAATCCTTCAGGTCCTTAAGTGGTTAAACTGACCTCATCTACAGACCGAAGTTCAGCCCATGTCTTCTCTATCTCTCTGGCTGAGGAATGTCTTTTATTACAGCTATGGCTCTGCACTGTTTACGGGGAAATGCCAGTTAAGATCAAGCGTGGGGTTGAATTGAGATTTTTTTTTTATGATTATTCATGCAACTCTAGTATGCCTGTGTATGTGAGGGTGGGGAGGCTCAAAATCTTCTTTGTTTTTTTACTTTTCAGTTATTGTTTACATATGATTTTTTTTGTTTACAAACTTTTATTGTAATAATAATGAATGGTTGCATAAATATAATGACAATGTAATCAATAATAGAAAGTCAGTAGAATT
The DNA here is from genome assembly GCA_029574335.1 of Rana kukunoris. NCBI lineage: Eukaryota > Metazoa > Chordata > Amphibia > Anura > Ranidae > Rana > Rana kukunoris. The sequence continues at coordinate 160,380,748 of CM056052.1, read as the reverse complement.
GTACATAGTATATCATTCAGTCAAAGTAATTATTGTTATACTATAGTAAAGATAATAATAAACAGGTAGCAGTATTTAAATGTATTGTAATTTAGTAATATCTCATTTGGTATGGGTAGTGATGGTTAAGAAAAGGGGAAGGGAGAGGAGAAGAATATTGAGTATTATGGTATGTTCCAATTCGCCCATTTAGAGTTATAAATATGGAGGTTGTCATTTAAGGTATGATATATTTTCTCAGAAATTTTATAAACCTCCATTCTCTCCAATACTTGTGACCAAAGGATAGTATTCGATTTTCAACTAAGGGCTATCATCCATTGGATCGAGCTGCATAGGGAATGGAATAATCTCATGTGTGAAGTTGGTATATCTGGAATTGTTGCATACAAAAGACAGATTTGTGGGGTAAGAGAGATTTTATGTTATGATGTTGCCGCACTCCATATTTGGTCTAGAAAAGGGCAGCTCCAAAATGTATGTAATAATGTGTCTTGTTCTGAGCAACCTCTAAAACAATTGGGAGATATTGAGGGCTAAAATGAGTGTAATTTGGGTACCACCTAGAAAAGAGTTTTACTGGAGTATCTCTAAATGAGATTGCTCTATTACATTTTCGGAGGTTTTCAGACATGGAGCGCCATGTGTCTGTTGAAAAGGAACAACCAAGATCTTTCTCCCAACGGAGCATCGGGTTAGATTTCTCCTGTAAATTAAGGTTGCTAAGGTAGTGATATAGTCTGGAAATCATTCCCTTGTCTCTGGATGATGTTAAACAAATTCTTTCAAATAAAGTATTAGTAGAGTGTGAGGAAAGTGAAAAATGTTGTGAGTAGAAGGATTTAATTAGTTGGTAGTTCATGTTTTCTGTGGGGGGGAGGTTATATTCTTCCTGTATAGTATTAAAGGATTTAAAAACCCATTTGGATTGTAGAGAATTTAGTGTGGTGAGATTATTGTCTATCCATAATGTGAACAGGGGTCTGTTGGTAAAGGCCAAGTGGAATCTGGGGTCACCCAAAAAGGAAGTGATAGGAGATATGATGGAGGATAGGATTTACATATGATTTTATTGACAATAGTTTCCTATGTGATAGCAGATAAGTTACAGGTCCTTTTTTTTGGGGGGGGGGCACTTCCTGACGCTGTCATTGTCAGCTGTTAAATGTAATTGTCAGTTATTTTTCTATACTTTATAGCGCAGGGAAGGAGCTGTCTTTTGGGCACACCCTAAATTAAATGTAGCGCCCCTGTACTTCATAGTACGGACGCTGTTTAAATTTAGAGGGGGATGAGAGAGTTACTCAGCTCTCATCCACATGATTTATGTTGATTTAGTCTCTGTGCTGTGCTGTCTTTTTATTCTGTGTTCCGAAGATGCAATTCCATCTCGGAACGACAGGTGGCAGCAGTGGAGACCAGAGGGAGCGCCTTCTTGCCAGCAGCCAATCAGAGGAGGTTTTCCCTCGCGGGGCATGCCGGGGAAGGGTACTTCAATAGGGCGCCATTTTGGCGTGGGGAATTCGAGGTTGGATCCGGGTGCGGCACCCACCTTTAGGGTGTGCGCACATCACAGGCCCCAGAGATATGGCCTACCAGGCCGGGGCGCACGTGCTACGCGGAGTTCCTGACTCTGGGCCCTCATGGCCCGGAGCAACTTAAGCTGCAGAGGGGCCCCAGTGACTTACTAGGTCACCACTTCTATGAGAAGATCCCAAGCGAGTTGTGCTGTTCGGTGGGGAGTCAGTCTGAGGAGAGCCCGGAGGCAGGCGATCCAATAGGGCCTAGACAAGCCATCTGAGATCAAGGTGACCGGACACTGGGAGTTTGTTTTATGGCAACCTGTCAGTCAGTAACCTAAAATCAAGGACTACCTGAAGATAATTCAGGCAATTACTTTACTGAGAAGGAATCGCTACATCAAGTCGCATTCCTGAGCTGGGGCCTGTAGCAGAGGTACCACTCCTATTTCCACCGAGCCAAGTCTGTGACAGAGGCTTGGTTTCCTTCTCAAAGTTCCGAGTGAAACTCCGGCTGCCAGTTCTGTGAGAGAGACTGTCCGGGTACACTACACCCACTCTGACTGGAGTGGCGACGAAGAAAGGTATCATTGAAGCAGGACTGCTTCTGTACATAGTTAAGGCCTGAATCTGAAACTTCTTCTTTCACCACCTTCCTCTATTTACCTGAAGTTACCTGTTGCCGTGTTGGGCGCAAGAATAAAAGCACAGAAAACGACACCTTGCTGTTTGGACATTCTAGCATTACTCACACCATCTACTTTCATCATACCCCTAGACATGCTACAAAGGTGACACGCCAATCCCAAATCTAACCAGCGGCTCCTGCGGGGGTAGCGCTACATAAACATTGGTGATGACCCCACCCCTTTGTTTATTTTAGTAGCGTGCCAGAATGTAGTGGTGTCGCTGGGGGTTGGTAGGGGCTGTCTGCACGTGGGTGACACCATCCCGAGGGTGACGCAGCCGTGCCTAGAATGTGTTAAACATAAGGATCTCCAACACCTTTCACACAGTCATTAACAGCGAGCATTTTCTGGGATGTGACTTAAAAAGTATTGGTGCCAGGCAACAGGCATTTTTTTTTTAGAAGGAAAAAAGCAATACAAGTCCCCATCCTTTTCTCATGACAAGGTCACTTTAAAGCAAAGATAAAATAAAAAACACACACACACTCAAGCGCTCAACCGCTGCCAACCCAATGTTCAAAGGTTAATGCTGGATTTCAGATCACTAGAACGCTGATATTGTACTGATCTGTAACCACCATAATATAATAAACCTACAATAACTTACAGTTCCTAGTCAGCAGAATTTATATAAGATAAGCAGTTTCTTATTTCTAGTATTGTAATGTATCCTGATTGCAAAGGTTACCAGACACAAGTGGAGGGAGGGGTTAATCATACATGACCCTAGATTAAGCTCTCTAGAATTATAAATAGCCGACCGGACACCCTGGATTGAGACCAGAATGTACTGAATTCTTCAGCGATGTTCTAACCACTAGTGCATACGGTATCTGTGACTTGTCAAGTGATATATTTGGTCTTGGAAACTTTCCGTCCCAAATTTATGCTCGAAGTTTCACCTCACTTATTGACAACTTTGTAAATGGAGGTTGGCCAAAGGGAAAAATCAATGAGGTCCTAGTTCTACTTTAATTTTCCAAAGCTAATTAGTGAACTGCAGGAGCAAGAATATAAAAATAGCCCCATCGCTTCAGAACCTACATTGCTTTTCTGTATCTACAAGTCAGCTGGTGAATCTGAAACCATCTACACTTCATCTGCACTGAGATTATTTGTGAAGACACTATTTTACAGAAAATGTTCCATATGTTATTGTCTCCTTGCATTGCCATCAGAAAGTTATTAACTGAAATCCATTATGAAAATGCCCTCTCTCTGGTGGCTTGGAACTCACATGTGGCCTTTTTTTTAGCTTGTTTTGATGTTGTTGTGTCTTAGCAGATGTTTAGCTTGGAAGTACTGTGTCCCTTAGAAACACATTATGCCACACCAAAAGCAAGCATTGCATTATTAATACCTAAAAAAATCCAAAGCTGTTTTTGATCTTTGGTAAGGTCGGGGGAGGGCTGGCAGGATGGAAATCTCCCCCCGGGCTGGTGACACTATGCACAGCCACCGGCCGCCACTACCAAATGCTGTTTTTGCAGAGCAGGAATATGCCTGCTGGAGCTCTGTTAACACAGGTGACAGCCGCTGCTCACCTTCCACTGTACAACCGTGCCTGTGTCAGCTCCGAGGTAAATGGCTGCAGAGCTGAGCTATGTCTCGTCTCACACATAGCTCAGCCTTAGCGCACACCAGCGCCAACATCCCCTTCTCTCTCTGCACATACACGAGGAGAGATAGAGCTCATCTGCTCCTCCTCCTTCTGAGTCTGCCCTGTCCACACTCCCCGGGCATGTGTGGGCACTGGACAGGAAGTTTGAACCCAAAAAAGCATCAGACAGCCTGCCTGCGCCTCAGTCTCCATCCTGGTAAGCTCACCATCTCTAGTCTCTCCTGCCTCCCAGTGTATAAAAAGGGGTGCTCTGTGAACTTTGTTAAAGAGGAGGGGGCAGGCTTTGGTGAGCAGAGACCCTCTTTACACAATAGTCCACAGCATGCACCTTTAAATTAAGTTTCCCAGAACACCCCTTACATCAGATCTGATCTGATCAGATCTGATGTAAGGGGGGCCTCTGTGCGGACTCTTGCGATCATAAAAAATCTTAGACTGTTTTCCTCGATCCATCACTTTTCCACACTCTATGGGCCACTTGACTGGACTTTCCCCCCAGGCTTAAGGCTGCCAGCTCTCCCCTGGGTAAGGTACATGTAAGGAACAATATCTAATCATAGTGACTTTACAGCTGAATTTCAGGAACCATAAAAATATGTATTGGCAATTTTTATGTTTTACTTTTAGATTAAGTAGGGAAGGGTTAAAACCCTGTAGCCGGCCAGCTAAGACCTGTCCTGACTTACATGCATATACAGCTAGAACTGCTAATAACCTTAATACACGTAGCACTACCCCCGAAGGAGCTTCTGGTCACTTTTGTTATCTGGTTTAGATTTGGGCCTGCACTCTGCCTGTCAACCCCTGTAGTTTGGCTCGATCCCCCCCTTGGCACAAATGGACAATAATGTGATTATGGGCCCCGAATGGCTATAGGATGATACCACACAGCAATGAATGTAATCAAATATTGTTAACTCTGTGTTGTTAACCTGCCACACAGCTGCTACAGACAGAGTTCCACACGAGATATGGCTTAACCAGTGGTTATGCAAAGAACATTAAAAACATACAGCTCTTGGTGAGAATCAATGGAATACAGCTGGCTCAAAAAATCCCTGTAATCAGATCCAAATAACTTGACCTGAATGAGAGTATGGTGGAGGAATCTCTCAATGCAATAACGCCAGCACTGGGACACCTCTCCACCAGGTCTCACATAAAAAACAGCAAAAAGCACAATGTGAAATAAACGGTCATATCAGACACATAGACTCCCAACTGTATGGCTCCCCTTAGTGGACAGTTCAACTAATGCGTGTTCTATAATAACCCCCTGTGGAAATAGGAAACAGGTAGCTGTTCCTTTAAGAGTCGGTTAATCTTCGGCTAGCTCCGTTGGTGCACTTATATATTTGTATTCCAATAAACACGGTGGAAGAAAGCAAACACTTTGGCCGCGTACACACGACCAAATCTGTCTGCTGGAAACGGTCTGCCAGACCGTCCCAGCAGACAGATTCGATCGTGTGTACGAGCGAGCAGACGGATTTGGACAGCCGACAGATTTGAAAGCATGCTTTCAAATCTGTCGGCTGGGAACCCGTCCGCCCGACATGTCTGCTGGTTAGTACGCTAACCAGCAGACATGTCTTCTTGCACATGCGTCGAATGGATTCGACGCATGCGCGGAAGTGATTTACTTTCTGGTGCGGTGACGTGGCGGCGTCAACGTCACCGCCACGTCACCGCGCCGTCTGCCGCAGGGGATTTTGGTTTGATCGTGTGTACACGATCAAACCAATACGTCCCCAGCAAAAAGATTTGTTCAAATCCGTCTGCCCGACCGATTTGAACAAATCTGTCTGCTCGTGTGTATGGGGCCTTTATGTTCAACGGGCAGAGGTAAACTGAATGCTAGTTCCCTGAGAAAGCATTTTGCTCTCAGAAGGCCGTGTGTTCCTACTTGCGGCGCTACAGACGCCAACAAGTACAAATTAATTCTATGGAAGTCACACTCCTACGAGTCAGTTAAAGCTGGGGTTCACCCTAAAACTATTTTCTAGGATTACAATGAGCTCAGTCTTTACATTGAAACTATGCCTAATTTTTTATTTTTTTTTGCTGTACATACTACCGTACAGTTGTTTTCACCCGCTGCTTCCGGGTTGCGAATCCCACGGCACTGGGCGTCCCTAACAAGCTGGTGATTGACGTGATGACAAAAAACCCTCTGTCGCATAAGGAGCATCACGAATGCCAAAAGAAGTCGAACGGTGAGTCGGCGCTATACTGCGCCTGCGCACAGCCGTTCGGCTGCTTTCGGCAATCGTGACGCTCCTTATTTTTTAGTCCGCAGCCCCAAGGTAAGACCGGTTCCAGCAACCATCCCCAGCGTCTGTTTTACATGGTGCGGAAATACCTAGGGGCAAGATCAGACTTGGACACCTTTCCCACCGAAAATCCTCTGGCTTACTGGGTCTTGAGGATGGATCACTGGCCAGAGCTTGCACAGTACGCAATTGAGCTACTGGCCTGTCTTGCATCCAGCGTTCTTTCAGAACGTACATTCCGTGCTGCTGGAGGCTGGAGGCCCTGGGGCAAGACCCGGGTTCTCAAACCCGTTTTACGACAATAACTTGCATATTAGCCTTTAAAATTAGCACTTTTGAATTCGAACGCTCGAGTCCCATAGACTTCAATGGGGTTCTAAAAGTTTGCACAAACATTCGGTCTGTTCGAAGGTTCTGGTGCGAACCGAACGGGGGGGGGGGGGGGTTCGGCTCATCCCTAATGACGTGTTAAGTATCTATTTACTCGGCATAACATCATCTTTCACATTATAATTTAAAAAAAAACTGTGGGCCAGATTCACAGAGCCATTACTCCGATCTATCTCCTGATAGACCGGAGTAATTTCAAATTACCCACGTCGTATCATTAGTTTGAATCCTGAAACCATGATACGACGGCTTCGGGCTTCGATCCGACAGGCTTACGTCTTCGTACACCGTCGGATCTACGCTGCAATCTTTTTCCGCCCGCTGGGTAGAGTTTGCGTTGTTTTCCGCGTCGGGTATGCAAATTAGATTTTTCCGGCGATCCACGAAGTTACAATCGTCCGTCGCATTCTCTTACAGCATCTGTAGTCATCTTTTTGCTGCGTAAAGTTAGGGAAGCAAAAATCTGGTCTATAGTTAGACAGCCCATGTTAAGTATGGCCGTCGTTACCGCGTCGAATTTCAAATTATTATTTTTTTGCGTAAGTCGTCCAGGAATAGGAATGTACGTAAACGACACTACTAAAAAAAAAACGTAACGTAACGCCGTAATTTCGTGCAATGCACGGCGGGGAATTTCTGAACGGAGCATGTGCAGTTCGATCGCCGCGGGGACGCGCCTAATTTAAATGCTTCACGCCCCCTAATTGCGTATTTCGATTCCGCCGCGAGAAATACACTACGCCGCTGTACCTTACGTGCCGAAATCTACCTGAATTAGTCTTAGAGCCAGGTAAAATACGGCGGCGTAGTGTAACTCTGATACTCTGCTCCAGGGCAATTGTACCTGAATCTGGCCCTGTGAGTTTTTTTTTGTTTAATTCATAAGTGTTTTTTGTTCCCAAAAAATGCGTTTGAAAGATAGCTGCGCAAATATAGCGCGACATAAAATATTGCAATGGCCGCCATTTTAGTCTGTAGGGTCTGTGCTGAAAAAAAATATATAATGTATGGGGGTTCTAAGTAATTTTCTTACAAAAAAATACAGATTTTTACTTGTAAACAACAACATGTCAGAAAAAGCCCTGATCACTTTTTTTAAGTGATCACATTCCCTTTGTGCACAGCTGCATAAGAGCTTGGGAAGGAGAAACAGCAGCACACTCACACTGATCTTCCCAGTGAAAGGCTGTGCAGAAAGGAGGGTGTCGGGTCAGGACAAGTCACATCATTGAAGGAGAGCAACAGAACTAGAGAACTGACCACAGTGTGTTCTCCTGCTTAGTTTTTACTAGAAAAGGAGAAGGACTGGCAGCAACACCAGAGATTTCACACAAAGGAAGCAATACAAAGAGAACAGGATATTTTTTCATACAAGTACATGGCACAGCAGGCACATATCAGAAATATGAAATGTAGGGTTTACATACTCTTTAAAAAGAGGAGGTAAAGTCGTACTGTTTAATTGTACATACAGGTAAGCCTATAATAAGGCTTTCCTGTAGGTACTGAAATTATCTCCTACACTTGCACCGTTTAGGAGATATTTACTATATACTCTGCCATCATCTGTGAATGCGCACTGAAGGAACGGCGATCGTGCTATTTCTTCAGGGCCCTGTGCCGTTACCGGCGGCACCCACGCGCATGTGTGAAAGTGACTTCACCGCAGCTTCGGCCAATTACCTGCGAACCCAGAATAAACTCTGGGGAAAAGGGGTGTGTGGGAGTCAGCCGTCTCGGCGGTGTGCGGGCACAGCTGCAACAGGTTTGTTCTAAGGTAAGCATTTCATTGTGAGCTAGTTTGCAATTTATACTAGCTCATTATGCCTTTGTCTTACAGGGTTTTTTAGGGTTTACAACCTCTAACCTAGAATAGCCTGCACCACCCAGGTGCAACCACATGCATTACACTGTGGTATGTGTACACTTCTGAGTGGCTGTATATTCTCTTTTAGGTGGACAGCAAAGGAAGTGGTAATACCGCAGCTCATCCATGTGCTTCGGTACTCTGATGCACCACTCATTAGTATGAGTTGGGATATTTGTGTTATTTATCATATGCATTATATTTTATCATGCTATTTTTTTCATTTTAGTTCTATCTCTAGGAAGTAACTCACAGTGCCGGGACAAGGTCATCAAGTGCCCAGGGCAAAGATGCCAAACTGCCCCCCCTTTCCCTTAGGCCACGTACACACGATCAGGCATGTCTAATGAGACTTGTCCGACGGACCGTTTTCATCAGACAACTCTGAACTTGTCTGATGGTCTGATGTGCGTACACACCTTCGGACCAAAATCCGATCAGACCAGAACGCGGTGACGTAGAACACAACGACGTGATGAAAAAATGAAGTTCAATGCTTCCAAGCATGCGTCGACATGATTCTGACCATGCGCGGGTTTTTGGTCCGATGCTTTTCTGTACTAACCATCGAACCTGTCCGACGGACAGGTTTCCATCGGACAGGTTTTAAAGCATGTTTTAAAACTTTTGTCCGACGGACAACAGTCCGATAGGCCGTACACACGATCGAACATGTCCGATGAAACTGGTCTGCAGACCAGTTTCATCAGACATGTTCGATCGTGTGTACGCGGCCTCAGGGTCAGGGTGCCCCCTTCTCTCCAATAAACCATAGCGCCTGGGGCAGCTTTCCCTCCTGCCCACCCCTTGTCCCGGCCCTGGTAACTCATACTGAAAGGGTTAACTATCTCACTCACAGTCCTTATCATATAATGTTCTACTTATGGATTGTATTGGTTCCTTACCTGGAAAATGAGCAAAGCCAAATATCTGTCATGCAGATAAATGTTTTGGAAAAACCCTTTCAGCAGCTAATGGTATTGATTTTTACTTAGCTGACTCAATTTCTTACTGGAAAATACATCTGAGTTTAAATGTGTGACTACTGAAGACTATCAAGGTCAGTAACATTACAGAGACTGTACACGAATGCTTTGAACCTTGTAAATAGGTATGTAGTGTACATGCTATAGTCGTGCCATGCAGTTATCCATTGGCATACCTTACTCAATACCTTGTTTAACCTGTAAACCATGCCATATTAGTTTGAATGAGGTACATGATGAGATACTGTATATCAGGACTAAATTATGTCATGCCTTTTGTTCGGGACCATAAGAAAAAGTACATATTTTCCAATGTCCCCTTATATTAATTGAATACGTTTTGAAAATTAAATGACCAAATTCAATATACCTTTGCCATAAAGTAAATGCATTGCATGTTAACCACATGGAAGTACTAATGGCCTCAAAGTGGTTGCAAACCTCTGACATGAAGTATAAACAAAGCACGACCTTACATAGTGTGTACTTGTTTCTATCAAAATCACCAAGTGTCTTTTGTCTCTGCTGCCTCATTCCTCTGCTATCAGCAAGGCTAATTCTGGACCATTTTTCCTGACTCTCAAACATAAAAAATCTTCTAGATTGTAAGCTCTTACGAGCAGGGCCCTCTGATCCCTCCTGTATTGATTTGTATTGTGAATGTACTGTCTTCCCTAAAGTAAAGCGCTGCGTAAACTGTTGGCGCTATATAAATCCTGTATAATAATAATAATAATAAAAAAAGGTGAGGGAGGAGTTGAATTGTCCCTGTGTGATGTGTGGAGGGGGAGGGGGTTTGTCCCTTCCCTCCAATTAGCTCTCAGAGCTCTCCTCACTTAGCGGTACAATGTGTAACTTTAAGTCTGTGCCCCTGCTTTGTGCTTCAGTGAAAAATTATTTTCAGCTCTGAGTTTTACGAGGATGTACAGGACCAATGGCTGCAGATAAACGGGTACAACTTATGTTGGAAGCAACATGTTTTTAATAACAGATATGACTACTAAAGTCATCTGGATACGGTTGGGAGTAGCCTGGAATGCTAGCAGAGCAAGACCACCCAGCAGGGTGTGCATAGGAGAAGGGTGCATATCAAGTCTTCATCTGAGAGAGGATTCACGCATACCCTCTGGTGGTGGGGTATTAGAATAAGAGAGCATGAGCTCAGACCTCCTGGTAATGTAAAGATTACAGTGCCTAATTGCCTCGCTTTCAAGAAGAACATCAAAAGGACCAGGTCAAAGATCAGCTGTTCCTTTGTACCTAGAACAAACAAAGATATGGGGTGCTGGCAGGAAGTTCTCCTATAATGCACTGCGAGATCGCAGTGAATTAATGGCTGCTAATTGGCCAAAGTATGCACCTGACATGCATGCTTTGGCCAATCATGGCTCACGGCCTAAGTTCACACCCCATGCTATATAAAGCTGCAGATTACATGGCGGCCATATATAGTAAATGAATAGAGATTAGGCAGATAGTTAGTGTATAGTGTAGTCAGTGTAGTATATATAATACAGTTCAGAGTATATAGTGCAGTCTGTGTAGTATATATAATAAAGTTCAGAGTATATAGTGCAGTCTGTGTAGTATATATAATAAAGTTCAGAGTATATAGTGCAGTCTGTGTAGTATATATAATAAAGTTCAGAGTATATAGTTCAGTCCGTGTAGTATATACTGTATAATACAGTGCAACACAGAGTATATAATACAGTGTATTAAAGTGGTTAAGGGGAAACCTATGATAGAATTAAGAAAAAAACAGCATAGGGTCCCCCCCAAAATCCATGCCAGACCCTTATCCGAGCATGCAGCCTGGCAGGCCAGAAAAGGGAGGGGACCCCCATCCTGAACCATATCCGACGCGCTTGCCCTCAACATGGGGAAGGTGTTTTGGACTTTAAACTTCGTAAATCACCCCTCCATGTTTGTAGAACATTTTGAAATCACAAGTACAGCTTAACGTCTCTGTGCTTACCCCCCAAATCCCACCCAGGTTTGCCCAACCAGTGCATGAGCGAATCAAAAAAAATGAGTGGTTTCCAAAATAAAAACTTAATATTGCGATCCAACCATTTATAAAGAATATTTTCATTAAAACCCAAGTCATAAAACAATACCACCTCCGCACAATCACAGCCTGCATAATAAAGATAACCAGGTACATTAAGTACTTAATGTTAGCCATTAATAACAGATAAAAGAAAATTGGTGTTTTCATCGCCATAGTATCTTTATACCCCCTATGGACCAGAGGTAAATTTACATTTCCACCCCCAGCTATATAGCTGTGATGGGAGAAGGAAAAAGGCAGCATACAGCATGAAAAAAAACATCCTTTTTAAAACCATCTATAAATGACAGCTATTGAACTCAGAGCATAGTAATAAAAATGCCTATAATTTGAAAACTAAAATATATACAGTTACTTATCGATTATACAGTGCAGATGTACACATCAAAACCCAATAATATTTGGTGGTGAAAATAAATAGGAAAAGATAATGTTGTGAAAATGTTTCAAATAATATTCATTCTACAAAAAATATTTTTACCATTTTACTGTTTAACAAAAATATATCCCAATATTTTTAAAAACAAATTAATAAGTGAAGGCCACAGTTGTGTTTAACAAATGGTACGAAAATAAATATGTACCTTAAAAAGCTATAGTTGTACATGCACAATCTTCAAAATGTGGTCTGGTCATAAAAGATTTGTTTAGGCTCCATGCAACTATCGTTGGGTGCAACTTGGATACGACTTTTGCTTTGACCAGTGACAATAGGCAACTGTTGCATTGTATAACATTCAGCTACCACTTTCATGCAACTTCCAAGGGTTAACATTGAAGACTATGTCCAGGGCCGTCTTTAAGGCAGGGCAAAAGGGGAAGCTGCCCTGTCATTGTTATGGGGCCCAAAGCAGCTGCCTCATACTTGCCAACTATCCCAGTTTAAATTCCCTTGTCCCTTGAAGTTTTAGTCCTGTGCTGTGTCCTGATATCTCAGTGTGAAGTGCTGCCACTAATGCTGCCTAGCTCTGCCCTATTGTTGTGTACAGATGACTCACCTGTAGACTCTATGTTTACATGTAAATAACCATCATTTATATGTAAATAACCATCATTCATATTAGAGCTGCACAATTAATCGTCAAGAATCGTTATTGCGATCTTTTTCCCGTTGCAATTCTTGATACCGGGTTTCACGATCTTTGACATGAAAATAATTTTCTCTCTGCACTTTGGTATCAAAGAATTTCCTGTCTGCTCTCAGCCAAAAGTCAGTCTGGGCAATCTGCCAGGTCTGGGCAGTCTACCAAGTTTTGAAAACATTCTTTATCAGTGGAAAGTTAAGTCTAAACATTGTATCTCTTCAAAGGAATAAACTTCTTCTGTATGTAAATTAGGAATTTTTAACCACTTAAACACCAAACCTTTTTCTGACAGCTCTTTTCAAGTTAAAATCATTATTTTTTTTTTGCTAGAAAATTACTTAGAACCCCCAAAGATTATATAACTTTTTAGTAAAGACCCTAGAGAATAAAATGGCGGTTGTTGCAATATTTTATGTTGCACTGTATTTGCTCAGCAGTCTTTTTAAATGCATTTTTTTTTTTTGTTGAAAAAATTACTTTAATGAATAATAAAAAAAAAATAGCCAGTAAAGTTAGCCCATATTTTTTTTTTGTATAAATGTAAAAGATTTTACGCTGTGAGAATCGTGAGAGAATCGTGATCTTCATTCTAAGCAAATAAATCGTGATTCTCACTTTGGCCAGAATCGTGCAGCTCTAATTCATATGTAAATAACGTGATCATTCATATGTAAATAGCCAAGGCAGACAGCATTTATATGTAAATAAAGGCAGCATTCATATGTATATCATGCCCCTCTGCAGTAAAAAGATGATGTGCTGTAACCTCTAGCAACCAATCAGTGAGCAGTATTACTGTACAGTAATCTCTAGCAACCAATCAACAAGAAGAAATCATGTGCTGTAATCACTAGCAACTAATCAGTGAGCCGTAATGTGTTCTGTAACCTCTAGCAACCAGTCAGTAAGTGGTAATGATATGCTGTAACCTCTGGCAACCTATCGCAATCACTGCCTGATCTGATACAGTAAACTGATTTTAAGTCTAGCTGATATTTATTGAATGTCTCAGAGCAGGTGGAGAGCAAAATTGCATGGGAGGGGCCCCAAGAAATTTTTTGCCCAGGGTCCAATCAACATTAAAGATGGTCCTGTCGATGGCCCTCAAGTTGCATGCAAGTCAGACCGAAGTAGTGCATGAACTATTTTGCATATATGACTGGTTATCATTGGAAAACATGGGGAACGACGTGTCATGCAACTTTGATGTCCAAAGTTGCATGACAAGTCGCACAAATGTGAATGGAGCCTTATCCTGAGATTTGAAAGGGTTAACAAAAAATGGTGATAGTGCTATCTTTGCAGGGAATGGCAAAAACTAGCACAACACACTCTGCATGTTGCTTTATTGAGTTGACATACAATATTATACATGCTAAGAAATACAGCATAACGAAGAGATGTTTCTGTCAAATCGATTTTCACGGACGGTATTTCACAGAAACAACATGTAGTCCTTAACAGCGCATCATTTTATGCATGCTGTTTATCTCTTCTTTCTCTTTGTATGATACTTTTATATTTTTTGTATGTAGTCCTGACAACAGTAAATACTGTATGCAGACAGCGCTTACAAATAAAATCACCATACACTCCTCTCAAACTAAACTGAGGCGACTCTTACTACAATTTATACCAGTAATTCATGTAGTCATCATTTGCAGTTGCCTTTTTTTATCACAAAGGGTGTACATGGAAATGTAAAAGGATTCCCAGAGTGACACTCTTTCTGCCATTTTGAAGAAATGAAACAGGCTAGGGGTTTCCACTCAACCCACAAAAATATGATACTGCCCAGATTTTATTAGGCTACTTATATAAAAAAAGGTATAAAGTACTCTTTGGGGAACACAACATTTTTATAGCTGGTTTTAGCACTTAACCTGTTTTGACACCCAGAAATAAACTGCAGTTATTCTGAGTTGATTCCTTTATTCCTTATGCCGCGTACACACGACCGTTTTCCATGACGAGAGAAAATTTAATTTGTTAACCACTTCCATACCAGGCACTTACGCACCCTCCTGTCCAGGTCAATTTTCAGCTTTCAGCACTGTCGTATTTTGAATGACAATTGCGCGGTCATGCTACACTGTACCCAAACTATTTTTTTATCATTTTGTTCCCACAAATAGACCTTTCTTTTGGCGGTATTTGATCACCTCTGCGATTTTTATTTTTTTGCACAACAACTAAAAAAAGACCGAATATTTTCTAAAAAAATTATGGCCCAGATTCAGGTACATCGGCGCATTATTGGACCGGCGTAGCGCACCGCCTTTACGTTAGACTTGCGCAATTTTGCCGCGTAATCCCCCTATTCTCGTAGCTTTTGCGCAGGAAATTGCACATGCGTAACGTTTTTCCCGAGGCGTAAGGAGGAGTAATACAAATTGGGAAGGACGTGGGCGTGTTACATTGAAATGAGCCGTGACCCCATGCAAATGAAGGGCCGGCCGGCTCGCACATGCGCGCTTGAAGGAGACCATGGTCAGCTCCGCTGTGCGCATGCTCACAACTCGGGAGCGGCGCAATCAGTGAAATTGGAAATGGACTAGGGCAACGTTATGAACTACGCAAACAGCGTAAATAGACACACACAAACGCACTTGATTTGCAAAAGTACATCCCTTTGTCCCTTCCAATTTAACCTAGTGCTTTTGTTCTGTTGTTCGTTGCGGTGTGTTTTGTAGTTGTCAGATTAGTTTTCTGTGTGATCAAGTGTTTGTTAGTAGATCTTTGAAAGTGTTTTTTGATAAGTGTTTGAGAGACTGTTTGTTTGATTGATCTATTTCTGTTCGTTTGTTTTCCTGCTGTATTTTTGTTTTGTTTTTTTGTGACTGTTTCTTGCTGAGTAGTTTTCTCTTTGTGTGTGTTCTTGCTTGATTGGTTGTGCTTGTTTGTGTGAGTGAATTTTGTTGACTGGGAGTGATTTTTTTGGGAAGTATGACAGAGAGAAAGAGAAAGCTCAATTTTACAGTTGGGGAAAAACAAATTATTGCCCGGGCCATTAGCGAGTATGGGCGTTTCCTCCACGGCCCAGACAGTGCCAACACCACCCCGGCCAGGAGGAGGGAGATTTTGGATAAGATCACTGAGCAGGTCAATTCAGCGGGGCAGGGGGAGACACGGACCCGGTCTGGGATTGACAAAAAAATCAATGACCTCCGGCGTCTGGTCAAACAGAAGCTGGCCAGAATGCATGCCCATGCCAGGGGCACAGGAGGGGGCCCACCATGCCGTATTAGGCTGACAGCGGAGGAGCGTGCGGTGGCCCTGACCTTTCATCGGCATGAAGTTGAGGGCCTGCCTGGCTTTGACTTAAGTCCGGAGCCCGTGGTGCCAGGTAAGTTTTTTTTTTTAATATCAGGTGTGTAGCATGTGTGGGGGAGGGGGTGAAAGGGAATATGTGGCAAGTGTGTGGATCCTCCAACCTGTGAATGTTTTGTGTCATCCACAGATGTGCAGGAGGGTGCAGGGCCATCTGGCCTGACCGCACCAACCCCAGGACAGCAGCCTAATGAGGCCCCCCCAACAAGGCCGGAGTCCGCCGAGGAGGTTCAAGAGGAGGAGGAGAATCATGAGGAGGAGAATCATGAGGAGGAGGAGTCCATGTCAGGCACTGGACGTTTGGTTTTTGAGGACTCCTCCCCTCTGGCTGGCAGCAGGCAGCCCTCCCTAAGGGGGAGCCCTCCTCCCCCAACATGGCTCCCCTCACAAGGGCCTCCCCTTCTCCCCGGCCACAAGCATCAGCTGGAGGCAGGATTTCATCCCAGAACACCAGGGGGGTGGCCGATCTCCTGCCCGCCACTCTGAGAAGGGACCAGTTCCTCCAGACCCGCCATCTGTGACAGGTCAGCCAGACATTGGTGCGGATGGAGGAGAGCCTGTCCTCCATCAATGATACGCTGGGGAACCTGGACTCCCACTCCCGGGCTTTCACAACCTGCCTAAACGAACTGCAGACGACATCAGCAGGCGTTGGGCAGGATGTGAGGGCCCTTACCCAGGCTATCCAGGCCAACATGGCAACACTTGGTGCTGCCCTGGACAGAATAGCCGTGGCCTTGGAGGGCAGGCCGCCAGGTGGGCAGAGATCAGGGGCTGCTCCTCCTTCCCCGGTTTTACCCCTCCCCCATGAGTCTCCCCTGAGAAGCCAGGGCCGGGGGCGCCCCAGGCGTGGCTCACGCAAGGGGCAATAATTTGTTTTTTCCCATTTTTTTTTTTTTTTTGCTGGAAAATTTTTGCTTTTGCAGGTAATTTTATTTTTTTGGGTTGTGAATGCTGTTTGAATGTGGGGGTGACATTCCTGCCGGAAAAGGGGTGTCACCCTCAATTTTGGTGGAGTAGGGTTCCCCAGGACCAGGGAGAAGTGATCCCCAGGTCCGTGTGAATGGTGTATGAATGTACAGTGACATAATTGGAGCCTTGGCGTGGCGTTGCTGCTCACAAGTCCAGCATGGTGGACTGGTGCCAATCCAATTTGATGTGGATGTGATGTGTCTGTGCTAGGGACCACAGTGGTGTGCATGCATGCATTCTCATTGTGCCATGATTAATGTGTGTGTTTAACGTGCAAAGATGCCCAATGTGAGTTGTCTCCTGGTTGCTCTTCCCTCAGAAGACGGGGTAGCCTCGGTTAGGGGGGGATTGTCTGGTTCAGGGGTCAGGTCATCACGTAGGGCAATCTGCAGGCCCTTTCTTACTGCGAAGTTGTGCAGCATGCAACATGCACCGATGATCTGGCACACAAAGTTTGGGGAATACAAGAGGGTACCCCCAGACTTATCCAGGCATCGGAAACGTGACTTTAGTAGGCCAAAGGTGCGCTCCACCACTGCTCGTGTTTGGGCATGTTCTTGATTGTATCTTTCCTCTCCTGGAGTTTGGGGGTTCCGGATAGGAGTCATGAGATGCGGTCCCAGTGGATATGCAGAGTCACCTGTAAGGGAAAAGACAGGAGGATGTTAGTCATGCATGTGGCCCTTGTGATGTGTGCATCATGGAAGGGGATAGTCATGCCTGACTCCCATGTCACTCACCAACCAGCCAGGTGTCCCCATACACGTTCTGATTGAATTCCATTCGGATGTGGCATTGATTGTATATGAAGCTGTCATGGCTGGACCCTGGGTGTTTGGCACAGACGTGCCATATGAGGCCGTGGGCATCGACTATCACCTGTACATTGATGGAATGCCAATGCTTCCGATTGCGGTACATGTGCTCTGTCTCCTGGGGGGGCTGGAGTGCCACATGTGTGTAATCAATAGCCCCCACAGTGCGTGGGAATCTGGCAATTCTGTAGAAATCTGTCATTGCCTTCAGTCGCAGCTCCTCAGTGGTGGGTTTGATGATTTGGTTGGCCATGTGTCTGAGGATTGCAGGGACAACCTGGTGCACACATCTGCTCATGGAGGATTGTGACATCCCAGCCACCACTCCACTTGTTCTTTGAAAAGAGCCACTGGCAAGGACATGGAGTGTTGCCATGACCTTGACCAGTGGCTGCACTGCATGTGAGCGGTGTGTTCGGCTGGTGATGTCCTCCTGCAGGGTTGTGGTTAATTCCAGGATGACATGAGGGGTGAATCTGAAGATGCGATACACCTCAGAATCACTCATGCCAAACAGGTCTATGCGGGTGCGGTATATCCTCTCCCGTGCCATCCTCCGTGCCATCCTCCGTGCCCTCATCCTTCTTTGTTCATCTAAAGTCAGTAGTATAGCTATGCGCGATGATGCCCCTGGCATGTTGGCATACAGATTGTTGTGCAACACGTGTGACTGCTGAGCTCCTCACTAACAGTGTTCCTTTATCTAACAAGTAGACTTTTTTTCTCTTTTTAGACCAGCTTTTATATGGTCTAATTTTAGACAGAACATTTTGCTATTGCGCACACTGCGTCGCCTGCGCTGCCCCAACGTTCTTTTGTGGATCCCCGTAAGTCCCTCATTAGCATATTTGACTAACAAATCAATGGTCTGTCTAGCGCACTTTTGCGCGGATGGATGCGCCAGTCTAACGAAATTACGCGGGACAAAAAAAAGTAGATTTTTTGCGTATCTCCTTCTGGGGATGCCGTGCATCGAAACGCGCGCGCACATTTCGACTTACGCACGCGCATCTCCTGTTGCGCAGGCGTAATCGCTCTGTGAATCTGGGCCAATTTTTTTCTGTACATTTTTTTTTGAAAATAAGTACGTTTTCTTCTTCAATTACGGGCACTGATATGGCAGCACTGATGGGCACCGATGAAGTGGCACTGATGGGTACCGATGAGGTAACACTGATGGGCAACGATGAGGCGGCACTGATAGGTGGCACTGGGCACTCATAGATGGCACTGATGGGCATTTATGGGTGGCACAGATGGGCACTGGTAGGTGGGCACTGGGCATGGATGGGCACTGAGAGGTGGAACTAAAGGACACTGAGAGGTGGCACTGATGGACACTGGTGCTGGTATGCGGCACTGATAGGCACTCATAGGCGGCACTGATGGGCACTCATGGGCGGCACTCATGGGTATTTATGGGTGGCACAGATGGGCACTGATAGGTGGGCACTGGGCATGGATGGGCACTGAGAGGTGGCACTGATGGACACTGAGGGTGGCACTGATGGCATTGCTGGGCATCACTTGTTTATTTACCAATTTGTGCCCATGTTGCCAGTTAGCGCCCATTTGTGGGCACTGATTGGCATCTATTGTGCTCATTTTTTTATTGTTTTTTTTATGATTGCCCCCTTCCCTGGTG
Source organism: Rana kukunoris (assembly GCA_029574335.1). Classification (NCBI taxonomy): domain Eukaryota; kingdom Metazoa; phylum Chordata; class Amphibia; order Anura; family Ranidae; genus Rana; species Rana kukunoris. The sequence continues at coordinate 160,361,481 of CM056052.1, read as the reverse complement.
GTCCAGTGTGGGCATCCGAGGAGGGGCTGCGCTGATAAACAATCAGCACGAATCCCCCGTCAGGAGAGCCGCCGATCGGCTCTCCTCTACTCATCAGACGTGATTAGACATGGCTGATCACGTGGTAAAGAGCCTCCGCCGGATCAGACTGACACCCCGCATCACCGATCGCTGCGCTGCGCGCCTCCACGGGCGCGCGCCGGCATGTTATCCTGCTGAACGTCAATAGACGTCCACTCAGGATAACACAACCACTTCCCGGATGTCAATATACTATTGACCGGGCGGGAAGTGGTTAAATTGGTCGTGAAAACGGTTGTGTGTAGACTCCAGAGCATTTTTCTCGATGAGAAAAATGGCCGTCAAAAATTTAGAACCTGCTCTATTTTTTCTCGTTGTTTTTCATGTCGTGAAAAACGGTCTGGGGGAACGCTTTAATGAGGGGGAAAAAAATGCGCATGCTCAGAAGCAAGTTATGAGAAGTGAAATTAGCATAAGCAGCCCAAAGGGTGGCACCATTCGAACGGAACTTCCCCTTTATAGTGCCGCCATACGTGTTGTACGTCACCGTGCTTAGCTTGAGCATTTTCTTTTTTGTGTGTACGCAAGGCGGGCTTGAGAGGAATCACGTTGAGAAACACTTTGTTTTTTTCCATGATATGAATAATTGAATAAGACATTTACTTATCAGTGTGCTTTTAAAACCTGTGCCTCTACTCACCTGTCTGCTGACCTGCTCTGTGTGGACTGCCTATTTGATCGCCTTCCATCTGTGGCACCTGCTGATTATCTCCGCCTGACGCTGTGAGAGTGCGACAAGCGGGGATGGAGCCTAGCGATCACCTGACCATCCAGGAAGTATTTACATGGCGGCGGCACCCTGCCTGGCCAGATAAGACATTTACTTTTCAGTGTGCTTTTAAAACCTGTGCCTCTACTCACCTGTCTGCTGACCTGCTCTGTGTGGACTGCCTATTTGATCGCCTTCCATCTGTGGCATCTGCTGATCATCTCCGCCTGACGCTGTGAGAGTGTGACGAGCGGGGGTGGAGCCTAGCGATCACCTGACCATCCAGGAAGTATTTACATGGCGGCGGCACCCTGCCTGGCCAGATAAGACATTTACTTTTCAGTGTGCTTTTAAAACCTAAGGGCGCGACAAAGGGTGCGGCGTCTGCGGGTGTCCGCGACCGGCGAGGGCGCAAAACGCTGCCGGACTGATTTTTCAAAGCAGAAGGAAACTGGGAACACAGCTCGTTATCTGTGACAGGCGAGGGTGCACACCAAGTGGATGGTTCCCAAAACTGGAAAAGAATCTAGGACATTACAGACAGTATTAAAATTGTAAGTGACACTCCGATACATTTATCTTGGCTCTTTAAAGTATATCTGGTGTTGTTACATAGCATTCTTCTGGCACCTAGGATACAAATATCAGAAATGGACTTGTTACAGTTTTACAACAATGGCTCAGTGGAGCCAGATGGATTAAAAGCTGCGTTTCTGAATTGCATTAACAAGGGACACCAACATACCGATGGGGCCCATGGGGCGTACGGAAGGAAGCACCTTTGGAGGGGAGTGCTCAGCGTGGCCTTGATAAAGCCCCCTATAAATATTTGGCAGGGAGACCGGTGGGCAATAGTAAGTGGGCCTTAATGAATGTTCGCTCCTTAGTGGCCCATGCAAACAATATTTTTGATGTAATTAATGAACATGATTGTGATTTCTTATGAATAACCGAAACATGGCTGACGGATGCAAGTATCCCCGCTTTATCTACAGCAGTACCGTCGGGGTACAAGATATTTACTCAAAATAGGGTTAATGGGCGGGGAGGTGGGACTGCTATTATCTTTAAGGATGTTTTTACTATTAAAAAAAGGAATGAGACTCAGGGAATGGGTTGTGAAATTCTGTCCCTGCAATTAGAATGTGCAGCTAATATTTTTTATGATATACATATTATATACATTTCCCCTGCCAAAAAAACTTTGGCACTAGAGTTTTTCTGGACCTGGGCGGATAATGCCCTTTGTAAGTCTGCCCCTACACTTCTGTTGGGTGATTTTAATGTGTGGTTAGACAAACAAGATTCAGCTGAAGCTTGTCTTTTCCGTCAATAGGAGATGAGCTGGACCTATCCATCCTGAAGACGGAACCTACTCATATGTTGGGACATACTCTGGATCTAATACTTTCCAGGGATATAGCTATATCCCTGCGGAATGTGGCTCCCTACCCTTGGTCTGATCATGCAATTTTATTGTTTGATATAGATCTTCCAGGTGGGGGCGATAATGAAGGAGCTCAGCATAAAGATGCTACCTTCCGAAGTTTTAAAGACTTCCCCCAAGAGCTATTTAATCAACACTTAGCAACAGAGTTAGCCCATAACTTAGAAGTTAAAACAAAAACAGATGAGTTTTTGCAGATGCTGCATTATGATATAATAGCAGCCCTGGATAAAGTAGCTCCAGTACAGTCCCGAAAAGCAAAAAAAGGTAGAAAACTGGGCTCAGCAGACTGGTTCTCTCCTGATCTGGCTGACTTAAGGAAAAAAGGACGAGCCCTGGAAAGAACGTGGCGGAAAAACCAGTCCAAACCTAACCTCCTAAAATGGAGAATCTTTATGCACGGTTATAAAGCGGCAATTGTACGTGCAAAAAGATCTTATATATCATCCAGGATTGAGGCTGCAGGCAACAACTCTCAGGAGTTGTTTAGGATAGTGAGAAATTCTGTCAGTCCACAGGCAGCCCAGCTGGAGGTGAAGGCTTCTAAAGAGAAAGCCCAAGAGTTTGCAGACTTTTTCATGAATAAAATAATTAAAATATATAAGGGCCTTGAAGGCCAGGTGAGTGCCGAACTGGAGGTGACAACGTCACCCTTGTCGGCGGTAAGGATACCTGAAACTCTGGTTTCAGAATTTGATTTTAGGACAGTTTCAGCCATAGAAGTCTTGGATTTAATTGCTAAATCTAAGGCTTCAGCACCTCCCTCTGACCCGTGTCCGGGCCAGGTATTTAAAGAAGCCCGTGTTATTTTAGCCCCAGTTTTAACTGATCTTATCAGAATCTCGACCAATGAGCCAGAGGCGGAGGCCAAGTTGGTTGCAGGTTTAGAGATCATAAAAAACTGGATGGCAGCTAATTACCTGCAGCTAAACCAGGCCAAAACCGAGGTTCTAAGATCAGGGAATATTCCTGAGGGACACTGGGTGTTACCGTGGCCCGATGAGGCAGGGGTGTGCCCCCGGCCGGCTGACACGGTGGGGACACTAGGGGTCCTGATTGACAGCAACTTGACCTTAATCCCCTATGTCGGTCAGGTTGTCAAGACCTGCCATTTTAAAATGCGGCTTCTTTACCGCATTTTGCCTTTTCTATCGGATCTGGAAAGGATTTTGGTGGTGCGCGCTCTGGTCCTTCCGCATCTGGACTATTGTAATGGTCTCCTGGCTGGACTGCCTCAAGTCCAGATTAGGAGACTTCAAAAGGTCCAGAATCAGGCGGTAAGGCTTGCATTAAACCTCAGAGGCCACTGCCCCACCTCGAGACATCAGGCTGCCCTGCATTGGCTGCCAGTTGGTCAGAGGGTGCGTTTTAAAAATGTAACACTTGTTTTTATAGCGTTTCACGGGCTAGGACCCGCCTATCTCTGTGCGAAATTGAATAGACATGTTACTGGCCGCTCCCTTAGATGGAGCTGCCAATTCCGCCTTGAACAGCCAAAGAGTCGGCTGAAAAAATGGGGGGGCCGGGCTTTTTCTATGATCGGCCCGAGAGAATGGAATTTACTTCCTCTAAGTCTTAGACAGACTCCGGACCTACCCACATTTAGGAGGGATCTTAAAACCTGCCTGTGGGCAGAGGCAGAATGATAGGAGGATTGAGGTTAGGGTCATTTTGGAGGAAAGTACTGCTGGATCTGTTTTATGGGGAATTGTGTGTTGTCCCTCCTTTGGTCTTATGTGATTTTTATGGTTTTATATTGTATTGTATTGGTTTTATGGTGCTATATTGTTGTTTTATTAGGTGATTTTATTCGTGGTACATATTGTATATTGTTACTATGTTAATTTATGCCTGTAACACCCGGTCTCGTTGTGAATTGTTAAGGTCTGGAAGCGTTTCGATACCTTCGGGTGATTCTACGCTATACAAGCAATGAACAATAAACAATAATGGTCGTGTATGCGCGGCATAAGAAGTACACAACTGAAACAATAAATACAAATTCACCTTGTGTTGTAACTTAATAAAGTGAAAGCTACGACCTCCATTACATTATAATCACATTATAATGAAGCTCTGGGTTATTGAAGGGCAGGTAAAAGCGAATCAGTAATTTTATTTGGTACACAGTGCATCAATGCAAGAATTTTATTAAAACCTTCTTAGTAAGCAAAATCCAGTGAAATATGTTGGCTTCACATTTGCTATTCACACTTTGGGGCTTAGTAAAAGATCACAACACTAAGCACCTGTTCACCAAAAATCTCAGCCAAGAATTTGTACATTTTTTGACTGCGTTTTCTACTCATGTACTCATTGGAATATAAGCATGTGTTAAAAAAGATGTCTGGGTCAGAAGATTTTTAATTTTTTTTATCTGGGTGCTAAAATGTATATAAGGGACACTAAATATAATTGAATCTACCATGTTGATGTACTTTCAACATAAAAAATGGATGAACAACATTTTAATAATTCAACCGAAGCAGCTTGTTCACAGCAATTAAAACATAACACCAATAAGAAATCCAAGCTCGATTTACTCTAACATCACATAATATTGTTTTTGTGTTGAGAATTAGACCTTGTGTTCACATTCCCAAAGACAGCAGTTGTTACATGCCACACTGTATAGCATCGTACACACGATCGGATTTTGCGACAACAAATATGTGATAGCAGGGTTTTGTCAGATAATCCGTTTGTACGCTCCATCGCACAATTGTCAGCATTTTTGACAACAAATGTTTTATAGCAGGGGTTCCAACCAGTGGCCCTCTGATGTGGCACACAACCTCCTGCCCTGGTATGGCTGGTTGCCAAGCCCAGATTGCAGGTTGCCGACCTGCCATCTCAGAGCATCAGTGTTGTGAATGAAGCCGGCAGTAGAGGAAGCAAGTGGCTTTTCAGAAAGTGCACCACGACTGCAGGATATAATAAACATCTATGGCAAAGTGCAGCTAACTGGCGGGAAGACCACCGGAACACTGCGCCGCACCCACAGTGTGGGCAGACATTCAGTGTAAAAGCAGCCTTTGGCCCCTTTCACATGAACAGTCCGACCCAATCGGACCCTCCATTCACCTCTATGTAGCGGCAGCTGTAAACAGACTTTTGCATGTTTACACCCGCCTACCTCCAATTCTGTCTGCTAAAAAAAACAGAAGTGGATCCGTCCCCTTCCATCTGATTGGATCAGAGGGCCCATAGAGTAGATTGGACTGTGCCTGTGTCTGCTTTGCATATGCAGACTGGACACAGACCTGTCATCTGTTCATTATGGCCCCGTGACTGGTTACAAAGTCACTTAAGTGGCCCAAAAGGCATGCTCTCAAATTTTCCAAAAACTAATGTGTCTTGATGGACTACCTGATCATGTGTACACAAGTCCGTCGGAAAAAAATCCAAAGTACAAACAGACATGCTCCAAACCAATGCTAACCATAGCACAACATTAGCAGAAGTTGCCCAAATGGTGGCGCTAAAGAATTGAAAAACCACAATGTTTCGTGTATGTTGGCTGAAAAAGTTCTGCCGTCTGTATGCATACCAAGTTCATGGCCAACGCCCTTCGCACAAAATTCCACGGATTTATCCGATGGAAATCCGATCGTGTGTACGAGGCTTTACTCTTCATATAGTTGGGTGCTCAGGTACTCCCAAGGTTGGTGAGATTATGATAGACACCCACTGAAGGCAGCCGCTCCATTTACCAAGAGCAATCTCAGCAGTGGCATAATTTCTACTAATTAATTAATCTTTACACGTCTCCAGAGACCAACTAGGTATGCTACCAACATACATAAGACAGAATCCTAGGGGAAACGGGGGGGACGGGTTATTTACTAAAGGCAAATCCACTTTTCACTACAAGTGCACTTGAGAGTGCAGTCGCTGTAGATCTGAGGGAGACATGCAAGGAAAATAAACAGCATCTTTGCTTGTACATGATTTGATGATAAAATCAGCAGAGTTACCCCTTAGATCTAAAGTGACTGCACTTCCAAGTGCAAAGTGGAGTTGCCTTTAGTAAATCAACCACTATTTAGACAGTTTAAAAAAAAAAAAATTCCAGTGCTTCCCTCACACTACAGTAGTGATCAGTAAAACTTTGCAATATATAGCAAGCAGTTCAAAATTAACACTGATAGTTGGCTACCCTTGATCTGGAAAAAAAGCTTGTATATTGATGGCCCGGAGCATCTGAACAGCGACGGGGACCCAGTTAGTCACTGGGTTCCCACCATTGAGGATCTCAAGCTGTATTGCTGTTCGGCGAGGAGCGCCATTGAAAGGCTGGCGATCCAAAAGGGCCTGGACAAACCACCGGGAATTGAGGTAGCCGGACACAGAGATTGGTCACCTGTCAGTCAGTACCTGACCGACAAGTTTAAGGAGATCCAGGCATAATTCATCTAAGCAGGATTACCTCCGTAATTATAATCCAGAAGAGACCTGTGGCAGAGGTGTCTTTCTGAGGCTCACCAAGGAGGGTCTGTGGCAGAGACTTTATCCTACAATTGTTGGAGTGATACTCCGGCTGCCAGGTCAGTGAGAGAGGCCTGTCTGGGTACACTAAACCCACTCATGCAGGAGTGGCGCATAGAAGTTTGACGCTTAGGAGCAAGACTGTTTCCCTATCATCACGCCTGAATCTGCTTTTCTCTCCTCTTCTTCAACTTTACTTTCCTCACCACAAGTTTATTGTTTTTACCCGGCTGGGTAATAAAGAGCACAGCAAAGAGCACCTGTTGCGGACATTCCTTTACTTCTACCAAATGCAATATGCATCATTCACCCCTAGGAATTCTGGGGAGCCATGAGGTAAATGTACCACCCAAAACAACCAGCAGCTCCTCCGGGGGTAGTGCTACACTAGATACTTAGGGCCAGGTTCACATACACTTAATATTGCGCTGCGTAATCGAAATACTCTACGCTGCCGTGTTTTACCAGGCTCTACACCGAATCCTGGTAGATTTTTGCCCGTACGCTACGGCGGCGTAGTCTATTTCTTGCGCGTAATCGAAATACGCGATTAAGGGGCGTGAAGCATTTAAATTAAGCGCGTCCCCGCGGCGATCGAACTGCGCATGCTCCGTTCAGAAATTTCCCGCCGTGCATTGCGCGAAATCACGTCGTTACGTCATTCGTTGTTTGAGTAGCGTCGTTTACGAACATTCCTATTCCCAGACGACTTACGTAAAAAATAATAAAAGACGTCGGAAAACGTAGAAATTAGACGCGGGAACGACGGCCATACTTAACATGGGCTGTCTAATATTAGAGCAGCAAAAAGCTGGTATAGTGTTACGCAAATAAAAGATGACTAAAGGTGCCGTAAGAGATTGCGATTGAAGATCATAATTTCGGGGATCGCCGGCAAAAGCTCATTTGCATACCCCGACGCGGAAAATGACGGAAAGTCCACCCAGTGGCCGCAATTTTATTGCAGCGTAGATCCGAAGGCGTATGAACACGTAATCCAGTCAAATTGAAGCCCGCAGCCGTCTATTCATGGTTTGAGGTTTTCCACTAGCTAAAAAACGTGCGTAATTTGAAATTACTCCAGTCTAACACCAGTTAGACAGGCGTAATGGCTCTCTGAATCTGGCCCCTATTTTCTAGCTTCCTTTACCCAGTTATTTCTGCAAGAATGCAATAAGTCTGGAGTTTGCAGAGATACTAATTTGCATGTTATTGGGCTTTGCTATGATCATACAGTAGAAATAAGCTTCTGCTGGGAAATTAGGCTCACATCTACCCTAGTAACATCTACCCTGCAAAATTCCACAAAACAACAGCCTTGGCTGGCTGTAAAAGCACAACAGAAAAACAGAGAACCCACACTAGTCACATTACAGCCTTTATTTGAATAAATGAGCAAACATTGACTCTATTGAATGCCTTAGGGTTTTTCATAGAAAGCCACTGAGGTTTTCCTATTGATTTCTCATAAATCAACTGAAGAGGCTAGAAGAGCAGCCAACCATGACACCAGGGGGGTAAGTGATTGATTGTGTGTGTGTATGTGTGAATATATCTATGTGTAGAGAGTATATGTGTTTGTGTGTAACTATGAAACTATATGCAATCCTGTATGATCAACCGCTTATTTGCCAGGGCAAAATTCTTTAGCCCTGGTCACGTGATTTCGATTCCCCAACCATTCGTCTCCTCTATACAGCTGACGGTGGAACCCGGACATACGCTGACACGGAGGTGGAGGTCCTCTGTTTGCACAGACGAGCTTGCAGGTTGGGCACTTTTTAATGTAAGTGGCCACTTGGCCCATGTTTGTTTTTTTACTTTTTTAATAAAACCGGTTGCACGATGAGTTTGCCTTTCTGTTTTTATATCCCATCTGTGAAATCCTTGGAGGAAGAAGTGTCTATTTGAGCAGCTGGGGATGCATCATATGCCTGCAGGCATTAATCTGCACATGCGAGATTGACCTTCTTTTTCATTAAAGAGGTCCAATCGCTCTGGTAAGCGCATTACCATTCAATCACACGTTTGGGTGTTTATCGCTTAATTGGTGAAGGATCACTTATGAGCACAACTTATATGAGAAGAGTTTCTTTGAATATCCTGATTTTCTACAGTTTGTGTGGATACACTTACCCTTTCCTTTGGGTATTCTCGGACTCTAATATCACTTTTTGCTTTGGAACATTTAAAAATATATTCTAATGCATAGATCCACATTTTTTTGACTACAAGTTTATAAATTGATGTTTTTTACTTAATAATTTAATACATTTTGTACACTGCTCAACTATTTGTGTATTTGTATTGAATTCACCTGCTGGAGAAAATATTTTTATAAAATCCATCAACTTTGACCCACCATGGTCACTAATCAGGGACCACCACTTTAGTATGCACAATAGCGCCCCCTACCACTTCTAAAATTCTCCAATTGCCTCTATCTAAAGGAGATTCCCATCATGCAACATTGGTACATGTCGGGGATGTTTCAGAGAAGTGACAGAAAGAGGGCCAATGGTTGCATGATTGCTTCCCTTGATGGCAGCATAGCATTGCCACTACCAATCTTAGTTGAGTGCAACCAGATTCCTTCCCACTTCTGAATCTTCCCTTCACCATCTTCATTTGAGAAGTAACTATCTACCAGCTCTTGCCAAAAATACAGAAATCCTTCTTCTGTTAGACATTTTAATTGCCCTTTAAGCAAACAGCAAATCAATATCCCTCATGTTACTCCATATGCATGGTGCCTTGATCTTGGTTGGGTCACCATTGAAAATGTTTGTGTAAAAAAATAAAATAAGTAAACTACCAACATTTCTTCTTGCAAGACCTGCATGTTTCCTAGTGATCCAAATACTTGTTTCAAACCATACCCTTTGACAAAATCAGAGACTGCCAATTCATTACCTAAAACAACCTGAGCACCTTTAAACATTGGAAGGATGGCTTTGATGTCACAGTATTTAGCTCAACTAGTGACGACAATAAAATTGCACTTGCTGTTGAAGATAAAGGGTTTCTCAAGACCATGGATAAGGAATTCACTTAATTCCAGGAAAACAACTGGGTAGCCCTTTGACCTTTTATACACCTAGGAAGGAACTACTGAACAATTTTCAACAACATTTTTTTCAGATTTTCTTCATTAAAGTGCTTAAAAAAGAAACCAGAGCTGACAAACACTTTTTAATCTTCCTGCAAAAAGTGTTGGGTAAAAACCATGTTGAACCTGCTCCAACCCAAAAGGAGGGAAAAGAATGCTGGTACCTTTCTCTGAAGTATACCACCCTTGAAAATCTAGCCAAATAAGAAGAGTATTTGACTGTAGTGCTCAGTCTGAAGGAGTCAGTTTGAATGCTCTTCTCCCTACTTGGATAACTTGAATAACAGAATTATGGGGATGTTAACCCAGTTCTGACAAGAGTACTGATAGCTGACATCCAGCAACTTTTTGACTACTTCTTCATTCATGATCACCCAGAAATTAATATTGATTCCTACAGCATGGTAACAATGACATGAAGAATGATTTCTTTGACTTCTATAAAGAAGTGAATTTGTACTAGGTAGATACATACACAAACAACAAACTAAATGATTCTTTGTATATGTCAGGACCAGTGTGGAACATATCAGAAAGTTCTCCACACCAGAACAATGGCACAAAATGTCTACTAATCCAAACTCAGAGGACCAACCTCATTCTTCAACTACCCCTAAAAGGTCATGTTTTGGGAATTTCTGATAGATAAAATAGCTTTCATAAATACCAACAAACAAATAAAACCTGAAGATGCTACTCTCTACACTACTGTACACCAAAAGAAGACGCTGAGATCTTGCTGCTTTGAGCGATTCAAGATGATCATCAATGTATCCAAGAAGCTACTGAGTTTGGGTCTCAGACTATTGGAACCTCAAATTGGTCATTTCAGGACACGCATGGTCCATCAGAATTCCTCCTCATCTCGGATTCATTTCCACAGATTTTGCCTCACTCTGAGGTAAAAAAAGCATATACTCTTGTTTTACGTAAAGTAACTGGTGTCACAAAATGCTACTGCGTCAATCTAGACTGCAAGAGATTTCAGTGCATGTACTCGCCCCTCTTTATGGTCATAAATTGGTTATTTTTTTTATTTTTTTGATGTGCTTGGGGTTTAGCTTTAAAGCGATCCTGTTTGGGAAAAAAATGCTTAAATCTTTATTACCTGTAAAAGATTAGTGTTAATGCATGTCTTTCTCAATGTCTACAGTGCCCACAGTGCCATGGCGAGCACAGCTGGAAGATCACCCCAACTCTTCCTTCCCATTCACAGTAGTGAAGATGAAGGTGGCAGCACCCGTTAGCTGATTGAAAAATCGGTTTGTGTGAAGACACCACTGGATTCCTAGACAGGTAAATGTCCTAATATTTAAAGTCAGCAGCTACAGTATCTATAGCTGCTGACTTTTAAAAAAAAAAATCTGCAGGAGACTGGAGCTCCTCTTTAAGGTCACTCCCTGGATATGTATACCTTCTCCCAACATGCACTAGTGGAAAGGAAGCTCTAACTGGTTGGCCAGGGAGAAATAAATATTCATAACTTTTTAATGCAGCTCTCATGCTATCATCAGAGGCAGCAGTGCCATCTACTGGCAACAGAAGGACTCGTACAGTAACCAGAGCTCAGGCGAAACCCAAAGAAGCTGAACAATCAATTCAGCTAAGCTGACTGCAGCTTCACGCCACTAAATTTAGATAAACTTAGGGCAAGGTGGCTACAGCTATATCCTACATTGATGTGAAGTCAAAAAGGTGGTAATCAGGGAATTGACATTTCCCCGAAGTGTCGGTTTCCCAGAGGTCTTCAGAGGGTGAGAATTAACAAAGCAGTGAACAAAGTAGTGCTCTGCAGTGTGGGCACTGGGAAAGGTGAGTATTTGCACTGTTCATTTACAGGTCCTAAAGCTTTCAAGCATTATTTTTTTCCACAGGGTCTTTTGAAAACAATATGAAATTGCATACTAAATAGCAAATTATCTATACTCAATGTTTACAGTATGTAAATTCCCTATATTGTGTAAGGGCACACAAACAAATACATGGCAAAACACATAGGACAATAGAAAAGTCAGATATTTTTCCCTCACACTTTTTATTATGCTCCTTCTTTAACCACTTCCTTACTGGGCATGTAAACCCCCTTCCTGACCAGGTGAAATTTCAGCTTGCGGCACTGCGTCGCTTTAACTGACAATTGCGCGGTCGTGCGATATGGCTCCCAAACAAAATTGGCGTCCTTTTTTCCCCACAAATAGAGCTTTCTTTTGGTGGTATTTGGTCACCTCTGCGGTTTTTATTTTTTGCGCTATAAACAAAAAACGACGACAATTTTGAAAAAAAATACAATATTTTTTACTTGTTGCTATAAAAAAATAGCCCAATTTAAAAAAAAAAAATTCAGTTTAGGGCGATACGTATTCTTCTACATATTTTTGGTAAAAAAAAAAAAAAAAAAATCGCAATAAGCGACTGGTTTGCGCAAAAGTTATAGCGCCTACAAAATAAGGGACAGAATTATTATTTTTTATTATTTATTTTTTTACTAGTAATGGCGGCGATCTGCGATTTTTATTGCGACTGCGACATCATGGCGGACACATCGGACACTTTTGACACATTTTTGGCACCATTCACATTTATACTGCAATCAGTGCTATAAATATGCACTAATTACTGTATAAATGTGACTGGCAGGGAAGGGGTTAACACTAGGGGGTGAGGAAGGGGTTAATGTGTATCCTGCATTGTGTTATTACTGTGGGGGGAGGGGGGGTGACTGGGGGGGTGACCGATCTGTGTCCCTATGTACTAGGAACACAGATCGGTCTGCTCCCTCCCTGACAGGACGCTGTCATTGTGAGAGCCGGCAATGAGAAATGATCTCATATGTTTACATATGAGATCATCTCTCATTGGCCTATCAGATCGCATCGCAAACGGCCACTCTGATTGGCCGTCCGCGGCGATCTGTGATTGGCTGTGTCCAAGGGACACGGCCAGTACACAAGTTCCCCGCTGCGCGCTCTGGAGCGCGCGCTGGGAACACAGAAAGAGGCTGCCGTGAAAACACGGCAGCCCAGAGAATTAGAGCCACCCTGCGGCCGCATATAGTCGTACGGCCGTAGGGAAGTGGTTAAGTAGTCATACACTGTTTAAATTACCAACAAACACACAAATTAATTATGATCAGCAGAACTCCATTTAGTCAAGAATTCTCTGGGTGACACTTTTCTGCCGTTTGGAAAAAAAATTAAATGGCCTTGGTGTTTCCGTTCAACAAGCAAAAACATCATGCTGTGCCAATTTAATTAAGCTGCCATTATATATAAGGTATGCAGTGCTCTTTGGGGAGCACACAGTTTTCCTGATTGGTTTTACTACTTACCCTGTTTCAGATAAAAACAACATTAAAAAACTGCAATTATTCTAAGTCAATTTTTTTCTCTAGAAACAAAAAGGGTAATCAGCTGTCAGCTCTTGTTTTAGAATTTCAGCATTTCTAATGAAAATAATACTTACTAGACAATGTGCTTTACAGTAGCTTCTTATGGAAGTGATGGCTGATTACCAGATCGGGCATCCCTGAAGATAAAAATGTCACGCTGTCAAAGAAATCTAACACATAATCCAGCTTACTAAGCATCTGTACAAGCAATTTATGCAATACTCAGAGATGTAAAGAATGACACATTAAGATGTGTTAGTTGCAGTTTATTAGATTTTAACCTATAGTAAGTTAAAAGCGAATATCCTTGACAGGTAACTAAAGTCAAACTGTTTCATTCTTGTTACAGGGTGTAAATACAGTGCCTTGCGAAAGTATTCGGCCCCCTTGAACTTTGCGACCTTTTGCCACATTTCAGGCTTCAAACATAAAGATATAAAACTGTAATTTTTTGTGAAGAATCAACAACAAGTGGGACACAATCATGAAGTGGAATGAAATTTATTGGATATTTCAAACTTTTTTTAACAAATAAAAAACTGAAAAATTGGGCGTGCAAACTAGTTGTTGATTCTTCACAAAAAATTGCAGTTCTATATCTTTATGTTTGAAGCCTGAAATCTGGCAAAAGGTCGCAAAGCTCAAGGGGGACGAATACTTTCGCAAGGCACTGTATATTTTGCTCTGGTTTAATTTTTTTTAGTTAAATAAATTGTCTCACAAAAAAAGGTTATGCCTAGAATTATACTGAGGAATATATTATTTTAAAGTCTGCCTACCTGCCTGCCTCCCATTGGCCTGATTTGTCAACATTGGAGCAAAGAAAACTGAAAAAAAAAATGGATCTGGTCCATATGTTTCAAAAGAAACCAAAATCTATATACCCATGGAACTTTTTGAAGGTACTACAACACAGTAAATAAAAAGTTGTATTTTCATTAGGTACTGATTTTCATTTCCACTCAAGTGACCACATATTCAAATGGCCTCTTTGTATGTATATCAATCATGAAACTTGCAAAAGACAGATGGGTTAATTGCATCACAAATCTCGACACGTTTCGTGAACCATGATTCACTTCTTCAGGAGTAGATGCTATCGGCAGGGTGTCTATGTAATAAATACAGCAAAATAAGATATACAGAATCTAAAAGTGATAAACACACCCTTGAACTTCACAGGGGTGTAGAGCTTGGCAAAAAAATGTTTTATTTTGTTGAACAAAGTTTTTGTTTTGGCGGCTCCAATCACCTCCAGGTGCAAAGCGTAGTGATGGGCAGGTGTTGTGCCCCATCCTAGGCCAATTATAGGCCAATTTAAACCTTGGGGTAAGGAGTGCCAGATTTTTCCCTGAAGATGGTGTCTCAATGTAGTGAAAGAAAAAGGGGAAGGAACCCAATAAATTCTGAGAGGGGAATAGGGCTTCATAAACAATAAAACATTAAAATTACAACGTTGCCAATATGCACAGACACACCTGGGTCCAGTCACACTCTACCTATGGCTATGAAGGGTCATAACTGTGTCAAAAAACACAGTATAAATAGCAGCACGAAAGGCTTGGGATCAGGTTAGAGCAGTTGACAGGGAACTAAGGTGGTATCAGCTTCAGATTAACTATACGCTCACACTCTAGACTTCTGTCCGCTCTATGTACCATGATCTACCAAGCATACATGTAAGTGCAGTATATGGGTTATGGACACATCAACGTCCACCTCTGAAAATTCACTAAATGTGGATAGGAGATGAAACAGTCTCTTCGTGGTGGATATGGAAGTCTATAGTGAGCAGTGTAGACCAATGTGGGGCTGTAGAATCTAAGATCCTTCAGAGATAAGCCATTGTTAGCTTTTTGTGAGGGGATTAAAAATATTCCTTTCTTATAACAGCTCACAGTCACGGGAGATGTGTGGTGTTACTCACAGTTGGTGGGTCGAGGTCACAACAGTGGATGGAGAGGTAAGACCCGTGATGACCGGTAATGGTGTTACCGGCTGCATATGTGTTTCACTACGTTTATGTGTGTTTGGGGTGTTAGAAAATGGTGCCACCTGTCTGGTGAGTCGGTACCCCCTTTTGTACTGGGTTGCACACTCACCCAGTACATAGGTCCTATGAGACCATCTGGATTCCCCTTTTCCCTCAATTGCTGGTGTCCTGATGTACCTGTGCCACGTTTTATCGTGCACTGGTACATCAGTGACATGTTCATTGTGTGGCATGGCGACAGAGTTTTTAAATATGAATTATACCACCAATTGGAAAAATGCCCACACTGGCGGCAATTGATGGCACAGTGGCTGCGTGTGTTGCACAGTGGCTGTGTTTGATGGGCACAGGAGCTGTGTTTGATTGGCACAGTGGCTGCGTTTGATGGGCACAGTGGCTGCATTTTATGGGCACAGTGGCTGCGTTTGATGGGCACAGTGGCTGCGTTTGATGGGCACAGTGGCTGCGTGTGATGGGCACAGTGGCTGCGTGTGATGGGCACAGTGACGACAATTGATGGCACAGAGGCTGCATGTGATGGCATAGTGAGGCTGCAATTTATATATATATATATTTTTTTGCTAGTCAGAGAAGGCTCATTTAAAATAACATAAAAACATTGGCCCAGATTCACAGAGCGATTACGCCTGCGCAACTGGTGTTGCGCGTGCGTAAGTCTAAATGTGCGCGTGCGTTTAGATGCGCGCGATTCAGAAAACGAATTACGCCAGAAATCTACTTTTTTTTGTTCGGCGTAATTTCGTTAGACAGACGCATCCGTCCGCGCAAAAATGCGCTAGACACACCATTGATTTGCTAGTCAAATATGCTAATGAGGGAGTTGCGGGGATCCACAAAAAAAACGCAGTTGCTGCGCAGGCTACGCGATGTGCGCAACAGCAAAATGTCCTGTCTAAAGTTAGAGGCCCAGATTCACGTACATCGGCGCATTATTGGACCGGCGTAGCGCACTGCCTTTACGTTAGACTTGCGCCATCTAGCCACGTAATCCCCCGATTCACGTAGCTTTTACGCAGGAAATTGCGCAAGCGTAAGGTTTTTTCCAGAGGCGTAAGGAGGAGTAATACAAATTGGGAGGGACGTGGGCGTGTTACATTGAAATGAGCCGTGACCCCATGCAAATGAAGGGCCGGCCGGCTCGCGCATGCGCGCGTGAAGGAGACCATGTCAGCTCTGCTGTGCGCATGCTCACAACTCGGAAGCGGCGCAATCAGTGAAATTGGAAATGGACTAGGGCAACGTTGTGAACTACGCAGACAGCATAAATAGACACACACAAACGCACTTGCATTGCAAAAGTACATCCCTTTGTGTCCCTTCCCATTGAACCTAGTGCTTTTGTTCCTGTTGTTCGTTGCAGTGTGTCTTGTAGTTGTCAGATTAGTGTTCTGTGTGATCAAGTGCTTGTTGGTATATTTGTGAAAGTGTTTTTGATAAGTGTTTGAGAGACTGTTTGTTTGATTGATATATTTTTGTTCGTTTGTTTTCTTGCTTTATTTTTTATTTTTATTTTTTTGGTGACTGTTTCTTGCTGAGTGCTAGTGTGATTTTTGGGTGTTCGTTTTCTCTTTGTGTGTGTTCTTGCCTGATTGGTTGTGCTTGTATTTGTGACTGATTTTTGGAGACTGGTAGTGAGTTTGTTTGGAAGTATGACTGAGAGAAAAAGAAAGCTTAATTTTACTGTGGGGGAAAAAAGAATTCTTGCCCGGGCCATTAGCCAGTATGGGCGTTTTCTCCACGGCCCGCAGAGTGCCACCACCACCCCGGCCAGGAGGAGGGAGATATTGGATAGGATCACGGAGCAGGTGAATTCATCGGGGGAGGGGGAGACACGGACCCGGTCTGGGATCGAAAAAAAAATAAATGATCTCCGGCGTCTGGTGAAAAAAAAACTGGCCGCAATGCATGCCCATGCCAGGGGCACAGGAGGGGGCCCACCATGCCGTATTAGGCTTACAGCGACGGAGCATGTGGTGGCCCTGACCTTTCACCGGCATGAAGTGGAGGGCCTGCCAGGCTTTGACACAAGTCCGGTCCCCGCGGTGCCAGGTAAGGTTTTTTGTTCTATCAGGTGTGTAGCATGTGTGGGGGAGGGGGTGAAAGGGAATATGTGCCAAGTGTGTGGATCCTCCAACCTGTGAATGGTTTGTGTCATCCACAGATGTGCAGGAGGGTGCAGGGCCATCTGGCCTGACCGCTCCAACACCAGGACAGCAGCCTAATGAGGCCCCCCCAACAAGGCCACAGTCCGCGGAGGAGGTTCGAGAGGAGGAGGACGATCATGAGGAGAAGGACGATCATGAGGATGAGGACGATCATGAGGAGGAGGAGTCAGGCACTGGACGAGTGGTTTGTGCGGACTCTTCCCCTCTGGCTGGCATAAGCCTGCCCTCCCTAAGGGGGAGCCCCCCCCCCTCCTCCCCCAACATGGCTCCCCTCACAAGGGCCTCCCCTTCTCCCCGCCCACAACCATCAGCTGGAGACAGGATGTCATCCCAGAGCACCAGGGGGGCGCCCAATCTCCTGCCCGCCAGTCTGCGAAGGGACCAGGCCCTCCAGACCCGCCATCTGGGACAGCTCTGCCAGACTTTTGGGCGGGTGGAGGAGAGCCTGTCCTCCATGAAGGATACGCTGGGTAACCTGGACTCCCACTCCCGGGCTTTCACAACCTGCCTAAATGAACTGCAGACTACAGCAGCAGGCGTTGGGCGGGATGTGAGGGCCCTTACCCAGGCTATCCAGGCCAACACGGCAACACTTGGTGCTTCCCTGGACAGAATTGCCGTGGCCTTGGAGGGCAGGCCGCCAGGTGGGCAGATATCAGGGGCTGCTCCTCCTTCCCCGGCTTTGCCCCTCCCCCATGAGTCTCCCCTGAGGGGCCGGGGCCGTGGCCGGGGGCGCCCCAGGCGTGGCTCACGCAGAGGGCAATCATTTTTTTTCCCCCTTTTTTTTTTTGCTGACATTTTTTGCATTTTTGTTTATTTTTTTGCTGACATTTTTTGCAATTTTTTTTTTTTTTTGCTGACATTTTTATTAAATTTTGGGTTGTGCATGCTGTTTGAATGTGGGGGTGACATTCCTGCTGGAAAAGGGGTGTCATCCTCAATTTTGGTGGAGAAGGGTTCCCCAGGACCAGGGAGAAGTGATCCTCAGGTCCGTGTGATTGGTGTATGAATGTTCAGTGACATAATTGGAGCCTTGACGTGGCGTTACTGCTCACCAGTCCTGCATGGTGGACTGGTGCCAATCCAATTTGATGAGGATGTGGGGTGTGTGTGCTAGGGACCACAGTGGTTTGCATGCATGCATTCTCATTGTGCCATGATTAATGTGTGTGTTTAACGTGCAAAGATGCCCAATATGAGCTGCCTCCTGACTGCTCTTCCCTCAGAAGACGGGGTATCCTCGGTTAGGGGTTGATTGTCTGGTTGGGGGGTCAGGTCATCACGTAGCTCAACCTGCAGGCCCTTCCTCACTGCGAGATTGTGCAGCATGCAACATGCAACGATGATATGGCACACGAAGTTTGGGGAATACAACAGTGTACCCCCAGACTTATCCAGGCATCGGAAACGTGACTTCAGGAGGCCAAAGGTGCGCTCCACCACTGCACGGGTTTTGATGTGTGCTTGATTGTATCTTTCCTCCCCTGGGGTTTGGGGGTTCCGGATAGGAGTCATGAGATGGGGTCCCAGTGCATATGCAGAGTCACCTGGAAGGGAAAAGACAGGAGAATGTTAGTCATGCATGTGCCACTTGTGAGGTGTGCATCACGGGAGGGGATAGTCATGCCTGACTCCCATGTCACTTACCAACCAGCCAGGTGTTCCCATACACGTTCTGATCGAATTCCATTCGGATGTGGCATTGATTGTAGATGTAGCTGTCATGGGTGGACCCTGGGTGTTTGGCACGGACGTGCCATATGAGGCCTTGGGCATCAACTATCACCTGTACGTTGATGGAGTGCCAATTCTTCCGATTGCGGTACATGTGCTCTGTGTCATGGGGGGGCTGGAGTGCCACATGTGTGCAATCAATGGCCCCGATGGTGCGTGGGAATCTGGCAATTCTGTAGAAATCTGTCATTGCCTTCAGCCGCAGGTCCTCAGTGGTGGGTTTGATGATTTGGTTGGCCAAGCGTGTGAGGATTGCAGGGACAACCTGGTGCACACATCTGCTCACGGAGGATTGTGACATCCCAGCCACCACTCCACTTGTACGCTGAAAAGAGCCACTGGCAAGGACATGGAGTGTTGCCAGGACCTTCACCAGTGGCTGCACTGGATGTGAGCGTTGTGTTGGGCTGGTGATGTCCTCCTGCAGGGTTGTGGTTAATTCCAGGATGGCATGAGGGGGGAATCTGAAGATGCGATACACCTCACAATCACTCATGCCAAACAGGTCTATGCGTGTGCGGTATACCCTCTCCTGTGCCATCCTCTGTGCCATCCTCTGTGCCCTCCTCCTTCTTTGGTCATCTAAATTCACTAGTGCAGCTATGAGCGACGATGCCCCTGGCATGTTGGCAGTCAAATTGTAGTGCAACACGTGTGTGTGGTCTGCAAAAATTGTCAGCAAAAAAAAAAATGCGTGAGCCACGCCTGGGGCGCCCCCGGCCACGGCCCCGGCCCCTCAGGGGAGACTCATGGGGGAGGGGCAAAGCCGGGGAAGGAGGAGCAGCCCCTGATATCTGCCCACCTGGCGGCCTGCCCTCCAAGGCCACGGCAATTCTGTCCAGGGAAGCACCAAGTGTTGCCGTGTTGGCCTGGATAGCCTGGGTAAGGGCCCTCACATCCTGCCCAACGCCTGCTGCTGTAGTCTGCAGTTCATTTAGGCAGGTTGTGAAAGCCCGGGAGTGGGAGTCCAGGTTACCCAGCGTATCCTTCATGGAGGACAGGCTCTCCTCCACCCGCCCAAAAGTCTGGCAGAGCTGTCCCAGATGGCGGGTCTGGAGGGCCTGGTCCCTTCGCAGACTGGCGGGCAGGAGATTGGGCGCCCCCCTGGTGCTCTGGGATGACATCCTGCCTCCAGCTGATGGTTGTGGGCGGGGAGAAGGGGAGGCCCTTGTGAGGGGAGCCATGTTGGGGGAGGAGGGGGGGGGCTCCCCCTTAGGGAGGGCAGGCTTCTGCCAGCCAGAGGGGAAGAGTCCGCACAAACCACTCGTCCAGTGCCTGACTCCTCCTCCTCATGATCGTCCTCCTCCTCATGATCGTCCTCCTCCTCATGATCGTCCTCCTCCTCTCGAACGTCCTCCGCGTACTGTGGCCTTGTTGGGGGGGCCTCATTAGGCTGCTGTCCTGGTGTTGGAGCGGTCAGGCCAGATGGCCCTGCACCCTCCTGCACATCTGTGGATGACACAAACCATTCACAGGTTGGAGGATCCACACACTTGGCACATATTCCCTTTCACCCCCTCCCCCACACATGCTACACACCTGATAGAACAAAAAACCTTACCTGGCACCGCGGGGACCGGACTTGTGTCAAAGCCTGGCAGGCCCTCCACTTCATGCCGGTGAAAGGTCAGGGCCACCACATGCTCCGTCGCTGTAAGCCTAATACGGCATGGTGGGCCCCCTCCTGTGCCCCTGGCATGGGCATGCATTGCGGCCAGTTTTTTTTTCACCAGACGCCGGAGATCATTTATTTTTTTTTCGATCCCAGACCGGGTCCGTGTCTCCCCCTCCCCCGATGAATTCACCTGCTCCGTGATCCTATCCAATATCTCCCTCCTCCTGGCCGGGGTGGTGGTGGCACTCTGCGGGCCGTGGAGAAAACGCCCATACTGGCTAATGGCCCGGGCAAGAATTCTTTTTTCCCCCACAGTAAAATTAAGCTTTCTTTTTCTCTCAGTCATACTTCCAAACAAACTCACTACCAGTCTCCAAAAATCAGTCACAAATACAAGCACAACCAATCAGGCAAGAACACACACAAAGAGAAAACGAACACCCAAAAATCACACTAGCACTCAGCAAGAAACAGTCACCAAAAAAAATAAAATAAAAAATAAAGCAAGAAAACAAACGAACAAAAATATATCAATCAAACAAACAGTCTCTCAAACACTTATCAAAAACACTTTCACAAATATACCAACAAGCACTTGATCACACAGAACACTAATCTGACAACTACAAGACACACTGCAACGAACAACAGGAACAAAAGCACTAGGTTCAATGGGAAGGGACACAAAGGGATGTACTTTTGCAATGCAAGTGCGTTTGTGTGTGTCTATTTATGCTATCTGCGTAGTTCACAACGTTGCCTTAGTCCATTTCCAATTTCACTGATTGCGCCGCTCCCGAGTTGTGAGCATGCGCACAGCGGAGCTGACATGGTCTCCTTCACGCGCGCATGCGCGAGCCGGCCGGCCCTTCATTTGCATGGGGTCACGGCTCATTTCAATGTAACACGCCCACGTCCCTCCCAATTTGTATTACTCCTCCTTACGCCTCTGGAAAAAACCTTACGCTTGCGCTATTTCCTGCGCAAAAGCTACGTGAATCGGGGGATTACGCGGCTAGATGGCGCAAGTCTAACGTAAAGGCGGTGCGCTACGCCGGTCCAATAATGCGCCGATGTACGCGAATCTGGGCCATTGGGCCAGATTCACAAAGCACTTACTCCGGAGTATCACGAGTTAGGCACGTGTAAGTCTAAAAATGCACACGCTTATCTATGCACCGCATCCCCAAAATGATATACGCCTGAAATCCACATTTTTTAGACCAACGTAATTTGGATAGACCGGCGCAGCGTGCGTGCAAAACTGCACTAGACACACCATTGATTTCCTATGCAAATATGCAAATGAGGGAGATACGCCGATCCACAAAAGTAAGTTTATGCAGTGCAGTCTACTCGATGTGCTTATCAGCTGCACGGTCGGTCTAAAATTAGAGCTTATAAAAGCAGGCTTAACATTAGACAATCCGTCTACATGTCAGCAAAAGCAACACCATTAGGGCCGAGCTGAGCAGCCACACTTGCAGGACAACAATCTGAAGGGTAGGAATCCCTACTAGTGTGGTTGATTACACTAGTAACCACACTAGTAGGGATTCCTACCTATTAGACTCTAGAGACACATTTTTTTCTTTGTTTTATATGGTTTAGGGTGCATCGGTCACAACTGGCATCCTTATAGCAGCATAGGATCATTTTACTCTAGCAATCTTTGGGCCTGCTGGCCTGCACAGGCTCCTGACCTAATTAATCCACCTTTACTCAATTTCACTGAAATTAGTGGAAGCTGAGGAACCAACATCTACCCTCCTATTAACACAGGGTATCTCTCCAATTGCACCCTAATTCCAGCCAAAAGGGGGGCCTATTACCATTGGGCTTACCCCACGGATATACCTGACAAAGGTATTAATTTAGCAGCGCCATTTCCCTTTCTACTATTCATATTTATATTAGGTCCCCACATAGGGATCCTACTGGGAGGCAGCAGCTACTTTATTCACCATAGCGCGGACTCCCCTGTTCTTACACGGGAGAGGATCTGCCGACCGCCACTGGGCAAGGTACTGGCAACACTCCATTTCCTTGCCAGTGGCTCTTTTCACCCTAATGGGTAAATATAAAATTTATACATTTTTTTCTGTTTAGTATATATTTTATAATAATTAATATAATAAATATATTTTTTTATTTTTTTTAACTAATATAAATTTACTAATTTTAATATTATTATAATTATCTTATTTAATATATATATATATATATATATATATATATATATATACCGACACGACACAAACCTCCAAACAGCAACAAACCTCCAAACAGCAACAACGGAATAAAAGCACCTTGCTTCAGGAAGGGAAAAAAATTGGATGTACTTTTGCAATGGAAGGGCATTTCTCTCGGTCTATTTAAGCACTGTGCATAGCTCACTAAGTCTGACGGGCCTAGTTCCTATCTAACTGATTGCGCCGTGCCGAGTTCTGAGCATGCTCAGAGAGGTGCTGACCATAGTCTGATTCATGTGCACATGCCCAGTCTGGCCGGCCCTTCATTTGCATGGGGTCACGGCTCATTTCAATGGAACACGCCCACGTCCTTCCCACTTTGAATTACACTGCCTTACGCCTCGGAATTTACATTGCACCGGTGCAAATTTGGCCGAAAATACTACGAGGATACGGTACTTGCGCCTTGAAATTAAGCCGGTCTAACTTAAAGGAGTTGCACTACGCCGGTCCAAAAATGCGCCGATGTACGTGAATCTGGCCCATTTTTTTTATCTGCCATTTTATATTATTAAAGTGCTGGTCACCTCACCTCAGTCAGCCTCCCCCCCCCCAATCCAGCCATTTAATTATATGCTCTTAACAGGTTTTACTTACTTTTAAACAAGTTCAGTTGTCTTTTTTAGCACACTGTCTGCTAGGTTCAAATTCCACTAGACTAGAGTCAGGCAGGCTCCTCCTAGACTAGTCCTTGCCTCTCTAGCTCGTCACAGGCAGCGCCGACACACAGCTCTCTACGCAGCGCTCCGAGTCCCCCCCCTTCCGGCCGTGAGTGGAGTGACGTCACACCGTTGGAAGGGACCAAGAGACTCCTTCATAGGGGAAGTAAACAGGCTGCAGCACATAATTTTTAGTTTGTACATAATATTTACTGTGTTGTAGTACCTCCAAAAGATAGATTATGGTTTCTTTTGAAGTTATACGTATGGAGATGTAAGAGTCCATATACCAGTTCCAATTTGTTTTACTTTTGGGTACATATGTTTAAACATCTAATTGGTTGGCATAGGCACTAGCACCAAATTTAATTATTTTTTTTAACAAATGAACAAAATGAGATGCATGTTTTTATGTCCTGTCACATTAAAGAAGATGTAAATTATAGAAATCTGTGCCCCCCAAAAAAAAGGCAGACAAAGGACTAGTCACCAGGATTTCGCATAGCTCCCAACAGCTTGGTAGTTAAGTCACACTACCAAATATCACACCAAACCTTCTGAGACTAGCAGTCAGAAGCACAGTGCTTCAGAACCTCTGCAGATATTCAGCTATGCAGCACTGCTGTTTTTCTAAGGGAATTTAAGTCAAAAGGTAACTCTTTAATAGTACTGCTTAGGCATAAATTAACATTTCTAAATGTTAGAGATAGCAAATCTTCACTTTGTGAAGTCAGGTATACTTTTAAAACATCTGCAATGCAGAATTCAAAGATACCCAGAGACATATGAAAGCATTCTTGTTCCATAAACAGTAACAATTGTCTTCAATGTTGGAAGGCAATGCAACTTACGCAGCTGGAAATCTCATGTAACAGTGTTCAAGCCTGGTGAATGGGGGTGTATAGAAAGTGTTCACATACTTTTCCACATCTAAAAATACCAGGTATTTTTATTTTTATTTATTTTTTATGGCCACAATAAGGGAATATATTGTCAGGGGTGGGATTTAAAGAGACTGTTTAAGGGTATGCTGTTCCATTTTTTAAATCTGTTGGTGAGGACCTATGGTACCAATTAGGAGGGAACGAAAAATGTTAACTCATTAAAATCTAATGTTTAACTTTAACTTGGAAATGCAATTCCCAACTTTGTATTCAATCACTTTAAATCTGCAGCTTTCATTAAAATAATACCTGATGATCCTGCCATGAAGATCCTTGTTCAGAAACTTTCAGACAACTGCTCTTCTGTTACATGCTTGTGTGGTGGAGACTAGACATTGCAAAATAAATTATCCACTGTTGTCACTGTCAGAAATCCAGTCCATAGCAACAATATGCAGCCAATACTGGAGTAAAAAAAAGGACGAATAAAGTGAAAACAGTATTTTTCTTTAAATGGCAGTTTTTATTAACAGTATATTTATGTCGCTTAACCATGGGCGTCTGGTGACATTTTTTTAGAGGGGGCGCTTCGGCAGCGGTGATACACAGTTGCATTTAACCCTTTCTTAAAACGCTAACGAGGGTTAAAAGCACCCCGCTAGTGGCCAAATAACGCAGCTAAAATGATGGTAAAGCGTTGCTTTTTAGTGGCGCTTTACCGATAACACAGCCAGCTGGCAGTGTGAAATAGCTTGAGATAATTCAGCTTCACTCCATGCCCATATAAATATAGTCTAGAGAATGTACAGACCCCCCTTCAGCACAGACTCCTCCATTCAGCATAGACCCCTCCATTCGGCACAGATGGACCCCCCTTCAGCACAGACCCCCCCCATTCCGCAGAGACAGACCCCCCTCCCCCATCTCATTCAGTACCTCAGATCAGCGCGGCACAGGCACAGCAGGTTCCCTCCCCCTGTGTACACATAAACACCGGAGGGGGAGGCGGCTTCACTCTGCTTGCTGTGCCTGTGTGACATCTGGCTGAGACCGCTTAGACAGCCCGCAGCTACTAGACTCTTCAACACCTTCTCGATTTTGCAGGGGGGGGTCAATTGCCCCTCCTTGCCCTATGGAGCGAATGCCCATGCGCTTAACCAAACTAAATTTTCTCCATTTAGAGTGTAGCTGTATATCTCAAGTAGCATCTAATTGTTTAGCAAACCCATCATTGTATACAGTAGTGGCTGGTGGTATATTTTGTGGGGGGGGGCACAAACAATTTACCAGCCGCCGCCCCGCCCCACTCCATCCTGGTCGGTCGGGTCACCCACCCCAACATTTACCCCATCTAGGTCACGGGCAGCGCTTTCTTTGGGCGATGGCTTCACCCTGTTTCTCCTCCTGGGCTCCACGGCGGCTTCCCCTGCGTCTCCTCCCTCCTCTTCTCTTTTTTATTTGTTTAATGGCAGTTATCACTAAATCTAATAACAGAAAGATGTAAATAATTGTACTATAATTATAAAATTTAAGAACCAATTAATTATTTTGAAACAAGGTCAATATGTTAAAATAATAATCATTACACTTTACTCAAGTACTAAATTTGGGTTTGTAATGGCTGAATGTTATGTAAGATTTCCTATAGTTATTCTAAGGAAACTGCCTTTCCTCTGACTTGTATGTTATGAGTCATGGTGAAACAA
The DNA here is from genome assembly GCA_029574335.1 of Rana kukunoris. Lineage (NCBI taxonomy): Eukaryota > Metazoa > Chordata > Amphibia > Anura > Ranidae > Rana > Rana kukunoris. Next base: position 160,335,230 of record CM056052.1, on the reverse strand, counting down.
AGAGCTGGAACAAAGAGAAAGGCTTTTACTGTAAGCTATTAGAGGATGAAGCTAAAAAGCATACAAGACTTCAAAGGCCCAAGTCAGATGAAATGCCGTAGATCACAAACCATACACTATTCAGTGACCTTAATACCAAACCAGACAAGATGGTTACAATGAATCCTGTGTAAAAACAAGAAACACTGGGGCAGATTCACGTAGATCGGCGCATTATCATTCCGGCGTAGCGCACCACTTTTCCGTTAGACTTGCGCAATCTAGCCGCGTAATCCGGCGATTCACGTAGCTTTTACGCAAGAGCTTGCGCAAACGTAAGGTTTTTTCCGTAGGCGTAAGGAGGAGTAATACAAATTGGGAGGGACGTGGGCGTGTTACATTGAAATGAGCCGTGACCCCATGCAAATGAAGGGCCGGCCGACTCGCGCATGCGCGCGTGAAGGAAACCATGTCAGCTCCGTTGTGCGCATGCTCACAACTCGGGAGCGGCGCAATCATTGAAATTGGAAATGGACTAGGGCAATGTTGTGAACTACGCAGACAGCATAAATAGACACACACAAACGCCCTTCCATTGCAAAAGTACATCCCTTTGTGTCCCTTCCCATTGAATCAAGTGCTTTTGCTCTGTTGTTCGTTAGAGTGTGTTTTGTAGTTGTCAGATTAGTGTTCTGTGTGATCTTGTGCTTGTTGGTAGTTTTGTGAAAGTGTATTTTGATAAGTGTTTGAGACTGTTTGTTTGATTGATAGATTTCTGAGCGTTTGTTTTCTTGCATTTTTTTTTCATCTGATTTTTTTGTGTGTGTTTCTTGCTGAGTGCTAGTGTGATTTTTGGCTGTTCTTTTTCTCTTTGTGTGTGTTCTTGTCTGATTGGTTGTGCTTGTATTTGTGACAGATTTTTGGTGACTGCTAGTGAGTTTGTTTGGAAGTATGACTGAGAGAAAAAGAAAGCTCAATTTTACTGTGGGGGAAAAAAGAATTCTTGCCCGGGCCATTACCGACTATGGGCGTTTTCTCCACGGCCCGCAGAGTGCCACCACCACCCCGGCCAGGAGGAGGGAGATCTTGGATATAATCACGGAGCAGGTCAATTCATCGGGGGAGGGGGAGACACGGACCCGCTCTGGGATAGAAAAGAAAATAAATGACCTCCGGCGTGAGGTGAAAAAAAAACTGGCCGCAATAAATGCCCATGCCAGGGGCACAGGAGGGGGCCCACCATGCCGGGTTAGATTTTCAGAGACGGAGCGTGTGGTGGCCCTGACCTTTCACCGGCATGAAGTGGAGGGCCTGCCAGGCTTTGACACAAGTCCGGTCCCCGCGGTGCCAGGTAAGGTTTTTATTTCTCTCAGGTGTGTAGCATGTGTGGGGGAGGGGGTGAAAGGGAATATGTGGCAAGTGTGTGGATCCTCCAACCTGTGAATGTTTTGTGTCATACACAGCTGTGCAGGAGGGTGCAGGGCCATCTGGACTGACCGCTCCAACCCCAGGACAGCAGCCTAATGAGGCCCCCCCAACAAGGCCAGAGTCCGCAGAGGAGGAACAAGAGGAGGGGGAGGATCATGCGGAGGACGATCATGAGGAGGAGCAGAATCATGAGGAGGAGGAGTCCATGGAAGGCACTGGCCCTTTGGTTTCTGCGGACTCTTCCCCTCTGGCTGCAAGAAGCCTGCCCTCCCTAAGGGTCAGCCCCCCCCCTCCTCCCCCAACATGGCTCCCCTCACAAGGGCCTCCCCTTCTCCCCGGCCACAACCATCAGCAAGAGCCAGGAGGTCATCCCCAAGCACCAGGGGGGCGCCCAATCTCATGCCCGCCTGTCTGAGAAGGAACCTGGCCACCCAGACCCGCCTTCTGAGACAGCTCTGCCAGACTATGGGGCGGGTGGATCAGAGCCTGTCCTCCATTAATGATAGCCTGGGTAACCTGGACTCCCACTCCCGGGCCTCCACAACCTGCCTAAATGACCTGCAAACTACAGCAGCAGGCGTTGGGCAGGATGTGAGGGCCCTTACCCAGGCTATCCAGGGCAACACGGCAACACTTGGTGCTGCCCTGGACAGAATAGCCGTGGCCTTGGAGGGCAGGCCGCCAGGTGGGCAGATCTCAGGGGCTGCTCCTCCTTCCCCGGCTTTTCCCCTCCCCCATGCGTCTCCCCTGAGGGTCCGGGGCCGTGGCCGGGGGCGCCCCAGGCGTGGCTCAGGCAGAGGGCAATAATTTTTTTTTCCCCCTTTTGTTTGTTTTGAAAGCTTTTTGATTTTTGTTCTCTGCTTTTTTTTGTTTTTTCTAAGCATTTTTTTTTTCAATGCATTTTTGTTTGTTTGACTTTTTTGGCATATTTTGGGTTGTGAATGATGTTTGAATGTGGGGGTGACATTCCTGCTGGAAAAGGGGTGTCACCCTCAATTTTGGTGGAGAAGGGTTCCCCAGGACCAGGGAGAAGTGATTCCCAGGTCCGTGTGAATGGTGTATGAATGTACAGTGACATAATTGGAGCCTTGACGTGGCGTTACTGCTCACCAGTCTTGCATGGTGGACTGGTGCCAATCCAATTTGATGAGGATGTGGGGTGTGTGTGCTAGGGACCATAGTGGTGTGCATGCATGCATTCTCATTGTGCCATGATTAATGTGTGTGTTTAACGTGCAAAGATGCCCAATATGAGCTGCCTCCTGACTGCTCTTCCCTCAGAAGACGGGGTATCCTCGGTTAGGGGTTGATTTTCTGGTTGGGGGGTCAGATCATCACGTAGCTCAACCTGCAGGCCCTTCCTCACTGCGAGATTGTGTAGCATGCAACATGCAGCGATGATATGGCACACGAAGTTTGGGGAATACAACAGTGTACCCCCAGACTTATCCAGGCATCGGAAACGTGACTTCAGGAGGCCAAAGGTGCGCTCCACCACTGCACGGGTTTTGATGTGTGCTTCATTGTATCGTTCCTCTCCTGGGGTTTGGGGGTTCCGGATAGGAGTCATGAGATGGGGTCCCAGTGCATATGCAGAGTCACCTGTAAAGGAAAAGACAGGAGAATGTTAGTCATGCATGTGCCACTTCTGTTGTGCATGACGGGAGGGGATAGTCATGGCTGACTCCCATGTCACTCACCAACCAGCCAGGTGTTCCCATACACGTTCTGTTCGAATTCTGTTCGGATGTGGCTTTGATTGTAGATGTAGCTGTCATGGCTGGACCCTGGGTGTTTGGCACGGACGTGCCATATGAGGCCTTGGGCATCAACTATCACCTGTACGTTGATGGAGTGCCAATTCTTCCGATTGCGGTACATGTGCTCGGTCTCATGGGGGGGCTGGAGTGCCACATGTGTGCAATCAATGGCCCCGATGGTGCGTGGGAATCTGGCAATTCGGTAGAAATCTGCCATTGCCTTGATTCGAAGCTCCTCAGTGGTGGGTTTGATGATTTGGTTGGCCAAGCGTGTGAGGATTGCAGGGACAACCTGGTGCACACATCTGCTCATGGAGGATTGTGACATCCCAGCCACCACTCCACTTGTACGCTGAAAAGAGCCACTGGCAAGGACATGGAGTGTTGCCAGGACCTTGACCAGTGGCTGCACTGCATGTGAGCGTTGTGTTGGGCTGGTGATGTCCTCCTGCAAGGTTGTGGTTAATTCCAGGATGGCATGAGGGGGGAATCTGAAGATGCGAAAGACCTCTGAATCATTCATGCCAAACAGGTGTATGCGGGTGCGGTATACCCTCTCCCGTGCCATCCTCCGTGCCCTCCTCCTTCTTTGGTCATCTATATTCACTAGTGCAGCTATGAGCGACGATGCCCCTAGCATGTTGGCAGTCAAATTGTAGTGCAACACGTGTGTGTGGTCTGCTCCTCAGTAACGGTGTTGCTTTATCTGACAATTAGACTTTTTTTCAAAAGTTAGATCAGCTTTTATGGGCTCTAACTTTAGACAGGACATTTTGCAGTTGCGCACATCGCGTAGCCTGCGCAGCAACTGCGTTTTTTTGTGGATCCCCGTAACTCCCTCATTAGCATATTTGACTAGCAAATCAATGGTGTGTCTAGCGCAGTTTTGCGCGAAGGGAAGCGAATGTCTAACTCAATTACGCCGGACCAAAAAACGTCGATTTCTGGCGTATATTGTTTTGTGAATCGCGTCCAACTATACGCACGCGCACATTTAGACTTACGCACGCGCAACAGCAGTTGCGCACGCGTAATCGCTCTGTGAATCTGGGCCACTGTGAACTGCAGCTTCCATAACAATTAACCTGTTATAAGAATGAAAGCTAAATGATTTAAAAAAAAAAAAATCAAAAGTGGTAAAGAGGTGCAGAGAGTTGACATTAAGGTGTTAAGGTATCCTAGAAGGTTATTACCCCACAACTATAGAGATTTAAAGGGCTTTCTGTGGTGCCCTCTCAACAACAGACATCACTGAGTCAAAAACGACTGAATCTGTTGGCATACATGCAAGATAGCTCGTCATAACATACTAAAACATGTGTTAGCAAGAGTTTTACTAGACCCTAGCACACACTCCATGTCTGAGTGTCCCCAGTCCATTGGCATATTATTTTATTTTGAATGCATGTACTATATAAATATATATAGTGTGATGATTTGCAGTATTTTTGCTCATTGGTAGCGCCAAACAGTCAGTCCACTCCACAAAGTATGTTTTAGGGCATTTTCTGCCCGCTTTTATTGAAAAGAAAAGCAAAAGTTCACAGCAGAATAGTTTCCCTCACAGGGGTTCTCATCATCAATGTGTCAAAACAAGCAGTACTCCACCTCATGGCTCTTCTCTGCAGTATCTCTGCTTAGGCCTCCTGATTTGGTCATCTAGAGCAGGGGGTCTCCAAACTTTCTAAGCAAAGGGCCACTTTACTGTCCTTCAGGCTTTAGAGGGGCCAGACTTTGGCCAGTGGGAGTCAAAAATGCCCCGGCATCAGTGCCACATCATTGATTTAATGGGAGAAATAGTGGCCCTTTGTTGGTATCAACAAGAAGAATATTGCCCCACTAATGGTTTTAGTAGGGGGAATGTTGCCCCATAATTGGTGTCAGTTGGTGGAACAGTGCCCCAAGGGCCAGATAAAGACAAAAAAAGGGCCACATTCTGGCCACCGGGCCGCAGTTTGGAGACCACTGCTCAAAACCTGGCGCAAACTGCCAAACTGTATATATATATATCAAAATGAAGTGATGAGCGCAAATTGAAAACCTATATATATATATATATATATATATATATATATATATATATATATATATATATACACATATACACACACACACTCACACACACACACAACATGTTCTCTTTTTTCTCATCGGGAGTCTCAATTTCCTCATCGTGTTTCTTGTCAGGCTGGTTTACGACAAGAAACACATTCATGTGTATGCTTAGAAACCCGCGCATGCTCATAATAAAGTATGAGACGGGAGCGCACCTTCGGTAAAAGTAGCGTTCGTAATGGAGATAGCACATTTCGTCACACTGTAACATACTGAAAAGCGCAAATCGTCTCTTACCAAACTTTTACTTAACACGCAGTAACATGAGATTAGCAAAAGCAGCCCCAAGGGTTGCGCCAGTGGAATCAAACTTCCCCTTTATAGTGCCGTCGTACGTGTTGTATGTCACCGTGTTCGAGAACGACAAGATTTTGTCTTGACGGTGTGCATGCAAAGAAAGCTTGTCAAGATTCTCGACAAGCCTGACAAGTTTGAGCCAATATCCGTCGGAAGAAAATCCATGGTTTTGTTGTCAGAATGTTCGATCGTGTGTACATGGCATTAGTGTTTTTTCCGGTATTGGACTTAAAATAGAATGATTCTCATAGGGGGTTATTTACTAAAGGCAAACTGCTTCGAGAACGTGCTGTATTTCGGCCCGGTCTTCTTGGCTCTTAATTGGATAGATTGATAGCGGCGCAGCCATTGGCTCGCACGGCTGTTAATAAAATCCAAAGCGGGGCGCGGACGAGTCCGGCATTCGTGTCTATGGACGCAAATGCTGCACTTGGGAGCTTGCCCACAAGGTAACCCCCTTGGGAAACGTTTCCCATGGAGGGTTAGCTGATGCGGGGAGGAGCGGAGACAGCTGCCGCAGGACCCCAGAAGACTAGAGTCGGGGCCGCTGCACAGCGGAGGCAAGTATGACATGTTATTTTTTTTATTATTATTCAAACCTTTAGTACCCTTTAATTCTTTCCTTTGCATGATACAGGTTTGTTACTATTTCTTTTTTTAGTGACCAACACTTTTTTCTGTATGCTATATAGGTACACAGGAATGTGGAATGTTTGATGCAAAGATACCTTACATTTCTATTGGGAGGAGGGGTTTTGAAATAGTCAGCGTTTTATATATTCACTTAGAAGCTCTTTGGCAGTGATCCTATGATATACATTGACATTTGATCAAGATATTAGTAGTTTTATGTTTCCAGAGTGCACTTATCCACAACAACCATTCAAAATATATCCTTTACCAATTAATTTTCATTGAGCTGAAAACAGACTGGCTCCTATCACAGTGTACTTCAGTTTCCTCAACAATCTACGCTGGTAGCTTAATTGGCTCTTGTCTAAATTGGCCCTACTATGTATGCATGTGGGATCTTAGATTGTGATGTATTCTGCAGTATGTTTCCACTGTATAAATTATTGGTGCTCTTTAAATACCAATTAAAAAAAGGAAATCATATGCAAAATAGAAAGTCATAGTAAATAAATGAAATATAAAAAAATTCGAACACCACAAATATAAAAGTAATCCAAAGTTCCTCTTTAATCAATAAAATAGTGCATAATATTTACCTATTTCTTATTCCAAAAGGGAATACTGACAATGTATTGTATTGCCATTAGTCAGTATCTAAGCGTGCACTCACACTGGGCATAGTTGACCTGAACCATTCCTGGGTTTAATTGCCCACCATCCCCACTCCCGAGCCTTTATTCACTCACATTGGATTATAAGTAAGTGTTCCTGGCTACATTTACATCATCACCTCTGCCAACTAGACCAAAGTGATCCCTGCTTCTGTGCTCAGTTGTCTATGGACATTCTGTACTCGATCAAGTTTTGCACTCATACTGAAGCGAACCGTACTGGACCACAAATGAACCATGCCGGGACCATCTCTTCCAAGTTGTCCTGGCAATGGTATGCTTAATTGTTCCCAGACACGGTTTAGAACACACACTACACAAATTAACTGGACCAAGGCAGGCATGTACTGCCCAACAGGACTACTAGGAGTTTCCTGGTGGGCTGATGGCTCAGTTGGCTGGTTTCAGTGACAAACCTGTTAGGCCTCGTACACACGACCGTTTTCCTCGGCAGAAACCATTAAGAAACTTGGTGGGAGAGCTTTTTTGCCGAGGAAACCGGTCGTGTGTATGTTTTTCATCGAGGAAACTGTTGAGGAACTCGACGAGCAAAAAAGAGAGCAAGTTCTCTTTTTCCTCAAGTCCAAATTGGCTCGTTGTGTTCGTCGGGCTGCTTTTCGACGAGAAACACGTTGGTGTGTATGCTTAGAAACCCGCGCACCTTCGGTAAAAGTAGTATTTGTAATGGAAATAGCTGTCACGCTGTAACAGACTGAAAAGTGAAAACTTTTACCTAACACGCAGTAACATGAGATTAGCAAAAGCAGCCCCAAGGGTTGTGCCAGTGGAATTGAACTTTCCCTGCTGTTGTATGTGTTGAAGTCACCGAGTTTGAGAACAAGGAGACTTGGTCTTGACAGTGTGTACGCAAAGACAGCTTAACAAGGAACTTGTCGAGGAAAACAACGAGTGTGTACGAGGCCTTAAATAATGGTTGTGTGGCTTGTGCAGCTAATAATTTGAGCACCGCCAGGGATTAGCAATGTGTCCGTACACTGGTGTCTGTGAACGGTCCATGCAGTGTCCGTGGCCGATCATAGTGCAGACTGCAGTGTCCTCCCTGAGTCCCCTCCCTCCTCCTCCTGTGTATGACAGACATGTCACAGAGCTTGCGTTTAAATTCTTTGGCGGCGCTGTAACAGAGTCCTGCCTCCTACACCGGCTCCTCCTGTGATAGATGGAAGTTCCGTCTATCACAGGAGGAGCTGGTGTAGGAGACGGGACCCTGTTACAGTGCCGATGAATAATTCAGACACAAGCTCTGTGACACCAGGCACTGGTGAGTCTGCATTGGGCACAGACTAAGGGGCTCAGGATTGATGGGCACAGACTGAGGGGCTCAGAGTCAGCATTGATGGCACAGACTGAGGGCCTGCATTGAGGGTCACAGACTGAGAAGCTGGAGCTGTATTGAAAGGCACAGCGACCAAGGGGCTCACCACTGATGGACACAGACTGAGGAGCTGCATTGCTGGACACAGAGACTGAGGAGCTCAGCATTGATGGGTACAGACTGAGGGGCTGCATTGATGGACACAGACTGAGGGGCTGCATTGATGGGCACAGCGAAACTGAAATGATGGGCAAAGGTAAGGCTGCATGGCAGAACCAGCAGCCTGAATGTTGTGGATCCCTAGCCATTCCCTGGAGAATGCAGTCCAGTGGGTGGTTGAGCAGTCTGACAAAATCCTGAGGCCTGGCAGCCAGAGTGTAGAGTTACAGGGTCCAGCCATCTGGAGAAGACCCCTGTGGCAAAGAGAGAGTAGCCTCAGGAGTCTGGTGTAGCCATTAAGGCCCCATCTAGGACAAACTGGAGATCCTATCAGAGAGAGAGACTGGGTCAGCGTTTGGATAAAGGTCCAGGAGATCATGAATGAGAAATCTCAATTTTCTAGGACTTAAGCCCTGTACACACGATTGAATATCTGATGGAATCTAATCCAATGGATTTTTTTGTCGGATATCCGATGAAGCTGACTTTCATCAGTCTTGCCTACACACCATCAGTCAAAAATACGATCGTGTCCAAACGTGGTGACGTACAACACTACGACGAGCAGAAAAAAATGAAGTTCAATGCTTCCAAGCATGCGTCAACTTTATTCTGTGCATGCGTGGATTTTTGACCGATGGAGTTCCATACCGACGATCGGATTTTTCTATCGTTTTTTTATCCATAGTGTGACAGGGTACACGATTGTATGTACACCAGTGAGAGGCTGGAAAGGTCAGTTTTCCCTGCCCTGGAAGGGGTTAAGCCTGGCCAACAGGTAAACCTCCTCTCTTCCCCCTATTAATTAACAGTCACCTGGTAGGGAAGTGGGGAGTGAGAGCTCAGTGTGAGAGGTATGCTGAGCTGGTCGGACAGGTTGGGAACTGTCTGCATTGAAGAAACAAGGTCTGTCACCGATTTGTTTATTTGGACTGGTTATTTTGTTTGTTTTATACTGGAGGCTGGAATAGCCCCTCCAGTACAGTGTAGTGAGGGACACTACTGTCAGTTAGCCTCCTAAATTGGAGTAGGCCATTTTGTTTTGTATTATTTATTTTGAGTGCAATAAAGCTGTATTTATTGCTTAAGATCAGCGACTTTGCTGCATTGCATTACCGCTATTTCTACGACTTTGTCACAAGTGGTGGTCAGAAGTTGGATGTTTGCTGTTGTACCGGTCATTGTACAGTTACAGTGGCCTTAAAGGTACAGGACCCAGAAAATGGAAGATATTGTGAAAGCCCTGTTACAAGCTGTCTCTGTGCAGCAAGAGACTAATAGACAGGTAGCGGCCTCAGCTGCAGCACAACAAGAAACTAATAGACAGCTAGCTGCAGCACAACAAGAAACTAATAGACAAGCCGCTGCAGCGCAACAAGAGATTAGTAGACAGGCAGCTGCCGCAGCTGCAGTACAACAGGAGACCAACAGGCTCCTGACTTTGCAGATTGAAGCTTTGACTGAAGCACAAAAGTCAGACCATGCTGTTCTCAAAGCAACCCTGGATCAGATGACTACCCAAGGGTCTTCTAACCCACCAGCAAGGGGGGTAAGCCAAATACATGCAAGCAGCTGTCTGCAGAAAATGACCCCGGATGATGATGTGGAGACTTACCTACTGGCGTTTGAACGGACCGCCACCCGAGAAGGCTGGGCCCCGGAAGAGTGGGCTGGGATCATTGCACCCTTCCTCCTGGGAGAAGCACAGAAAGCCTATTTTGATCTGGATGAGGTGGCTGCTGCAGACTTTCCCAAACTGAAGGGAGAGATCCTGGCTCGCTTAGGGGTGACTTCCACAGTGAGGGCCCAGCGTTTCTACAACTGGAGGTTCAAAGAAGGAAAAGCACCAAGATCCCAGATGTTCGATTTAATTCATCTGGCTCAGAAGTGGCTCAAACCAGAGACTCAAACCCCTGCACAGATTATAGAAGTGCTTGTACTGGACCGTTACGTGAGAGAGCTTCCAAATGGCCTCCGGGAGTGGGTCACTCAGGGAAATCCCCTGGACTGTGATAGTATGGTCGCACAAGTGGAGCGGTACCTGTCTACCAAAAATTTGGACCGATCTCTCTCTAGGACGATCGGGAAAATACAGAGACCAGGAGACCGGAGGAGTGGAGTGGAAGCAGACTTTGAATCCGGAGCCCGTTTTTCTAAAACAGACTTTAGAAGTCAAAACCCTGGGAAAGAGGACCACCCTAGGAGAAATTCTATAACTTGTTTTGAGTGTGGCGCCAAAGGACATATCAGGGCGAGATGCCCCAATCTTCCTGAGCCAATGCAGTGTGGACTAGGGGAAGATTCCTCTGACTTCTGCGGACTCATTTGTTTAGCAGGTCTGGTAGAAGAGGGTCATACCTTCCGAGTACCTGTCCTGCTGGACAAACAAGAGACAGTGGCCCTGGTGGACTCTGGCAGTGCCCTGACTTTGGTAGCCAGTAAATTGGTAAAACCTTGTTGGATTCAGAAGCATAGAACCATGGGGGTGTTGTGTATTCATGGGTGTACTGTGCGGTATCCTACTGCCAACATAGAAGTGTTAGTACAGGGCAGTTTGGAAAGGATCGTAGCAGTGGTAGTTCCTCGTCTACCATATCCTTTGATAATAGGAAGGAATTTCCCTAATTTCCACGCTCTATTACAGCCCCCTGTGATGGGAGAACAAGAGGAACCTGAAGTGGAGCAGAGAAATACAGGGGTCCATGAAGTATTTCCCTTTGCTCATCCTGACTTGTATATCTCTAATCCAAAAAGAGGTAAAACAAGACGGGAACGCAGGGAGAGCAAGCTAAGATTTATTAGGGCTGTCAAGGAAGTCCTGTTGAATCAGCGTGGGGAGCAGTCCAGGGGAGGCGGGGCCCCACGACAGACAGAAGATGAGGCAGAGGTTGGTCAACCGGAACCCGCCCCAGAGGCTACCAGTGAAGGCGATAAGGGGGGTACAGATATCCTGGATATTTCGGGTAGTGGCTTTGGCCATGACCAGGCAGATGATCCCCTGTTGCAGGAAGCCAGGAGTAATGTTGTAGAGGTTAATGGGGTACCAGTGGAAGGGGTAACATGAAAGGCCTATCCCTATTTTATCCTTAAAAACAATCTTCTTTACAGGGTAACCTCCGATGAGGGACAAGAGCTTGAACAACTGGTTGTGCCTTCATCATACACCCGAAAAATCCTGGATTACTCTCACTCTCATCTTCTGGGGGGACACTTAGGGGTGGAGAAAACCCAAGAACGGGTTCTCAGGAGGTTCTTCTGGCCTGGGGTATATGAGGGGATTAAAAGGTATTGTGCTTCTTGCCCGGAATGCCAGCTGGCATCTCCCAGACCGAAGTTGAGGGCCCCACTCATACCTCTCCCCATAGTTGACGTTCCGTTTGAGAGGATTGGCATGGACCTAGTGGGTCCCTTAGAGTAAACAGCTCGAGGGCACCAGTACATCCTTGTCATCCTCGATTATGCCACCAGATACCCTGAGGCCATTACTCTACGTAAGGCGGATGCTAAAAGTATTGCAAAAGAGTTGGTTCAGATGTTTACACGGGTGGGGATCCCCAGGACATTGCTCACGGATCAGGGGACTCTGTTTGTCTCCCGTATTATGAAAGAGCTGTGTCAGCTATTTAATGTACAGACTCTGAGAACGTCAGTGTATCACCCCCAGACAGATGGGTTGGTAGAAAGGTTTAACCGGACCCTAAAGGGGATGTTGAGGAAAGTCGTTAGCAGGGATGGGAAGGATTGGGACTTGTTACTTCCTTACCTGTTGTTTGCAGTTCGAGAGATTCCCCAAAGTTCTACGGGCTTCTCCCCGTTTGAGCTTTTATATGGTAGGCATCCCAGGGGTATTCTGGATATCCTAAAGGAAACCTGGGAAGAACAGGGGGTAACTGGGACCAATGTCCTCCAGTATGTTGAAGATATGCGGGTGCGTATGGCTCAGATTGCCCCTCTTGTTCGCCAGCATATGGAGCAGGCGCAGAGTAGGCAGAAGTCCTACTATGACCAGAGGGCCCTAGTGAGACAGTTTGAAAGAGGGGACAGAGTAATGGTTCTAGTACCCACCGCAGAAAGCAAACTTCTAGCACAGTGGCAGGGACCCTATGAGGTGTTGGAAAAAGTGAGCCCAGTAAATTATAAAGTTAGTCAGCCGGGACGCCGGAAGAAGGAGGCCGTGTTCCACATAAACCTTCTTAAGCCATGGAGGACTAGAGAGGACTGCATGGCCGCAGTGGGGGACACCACACCTGGGCCACAGGCACCTAGTCCTTCGGTGACAATCTCTCCAGAGCTGACACCTGAGCAAATAAAAGAAGCTAGAGGCTTGGTTGAGAGAAATAACGATGTTTTCTCCCCCAACCCTGGACAAACCCGAGAGATTACCCATGACATTATTACAGAACCAGGGGTTGTCGTAAGAGTGAAGTCTTACCGCATTCCGGAGGCCAAGAGGGAAGCTGTAAGGGCTGAAATCAGGAAAATGCTTGAGCTTGGAGTGATAGAGGAGTCTCATAGCCAGTGGTGCAGCCCCATTGTTCTAGTGCCCAAACCTGATGGGTCCATCAGGTTTTGTAATGACTTCAGGAAGTTAAACGAGGTGTCTAAGTTTGACGCCTACCCCATGCCTAGGGTGGATGAACTAGTAGAGCGATTAGCCAAAGATAGGTTCTTCACCACGTTGGATCTGACAAAGGGTTATTGGCAGATCCCATTGACAAAGCACGCCCGAGAGAAGACAGCCTTTGCCACTCCTGATGGCCTATTTCAGTACAGGATCATGCCTTTTGGCCTCCATGGGGCTCCAGCCACTTTTCAAAGGCTAATGGATAAGTTGCTCAGGCCCCACACTGAGTATGCAGCCGCATACTTGGATGATGTGATCATTCATAGCCCGGACTGGGAAAGCCATCTGGATAAAGTACAGGCAGTCTTGGACACTCTTAGAAGAGCGGGTCTGACAGCTAACCCCTCTAAATGTGCCTTGGGTCTAGCAGAGGCTAGATACTTGGGTTACCTGGTTGGCAGAGGACTTGTTAAACCACAAATGAACAAGATAGGAGCTATACAGAGCTGGCCCAGACCATTGAGGAAAAAACAAGTCAGAGCTTTCTTGGGGATTGTAGGCTACTATCGGAGGTTTATTCCTCACTTTGCTACGAGGGCTGCTCCGCTCACTGACCTTATTAAAGCCAGAAGTCCAGACACTGTAAAGTGGAACAGCGAGGCTGAGGAAGCCTTTGCTGGTCTGCGGGCAGCGCTTTGTGCCCAACCTGTGCTTGTGGCTCCTGACTTTGGAAAGGAGTTCTTTCTCCATGCCTCAGAGGTGGGTCTGGGTGCAGTTTTGTCCCAATATGTGGATGGTGAGGAACACCCTGTGCTGTATTTGAGTCGGAAGTTGTTACCTCGAGAACAGCGCTATGCCACAGTGGAAAAAGAGTGTTTGGCGATCAAGTGGGCAGTAGAAACACTCCGCTACTATTTGTTGGGCAGGTGGTTTACCCTCGTCACAGACCATGCTCTGTTAAAGTGGATGCACACCAACAGGGACAAGAACACTCGGGTCACGAGGTGGTTTCTGTCCCTACAGCCCTTTACATTTGTGGTACGACATAGGGCAGGTGCTCTGTCCCGAGTACATGGGTTTGTAGAGATGGCCGCTTCCCACCCAAGTGTTAAGCTGGGGGGGAGGATGTGTGACAGGGTACACGATTGTATGTACACCAGTGAGAGGCTGGAAAGGTCAGTTTTCCCTGCCCTGGAAGGGGTTAAGCCTGGCCAACAGGTAAACCTCCTCTCTTCCCCCTATTAATTAACAGTCACCTGGTAGGGAAGTGGGGAGTGAGAGCTCAGTGTGAGAGGTATGCTGAGCTGGTCGGACAGGTTGGGAACTGTCTGCATTGAAGGAACAAGGTCTGTCACCGATTTGTTTATTTGGACTGGTTATTTTGTTTGTTTTATACTGGAGGCTGGAATAGCCCCTCCAGTACAGTGTAGTGAGGGACACTACGGTCAGTTAGCCTCCTAAATTGGAGTAGGCCATTTTGTTTTGTATTATTTATTTTGAGTGCAATAAAGCTGTATTTATTGCTTAAGATCAGCGACTTTGCTGCATTGCATTACCGCTATTTCTACGACTTTGTCACAATAGGAAAAATTTAAAACATGTTCTATTTGTTGTCACCGATGGAAAAAAGACAGATGGGGCCCACACACGATTGGTTTGTCCGATGAAAACAGTCCATCGGTCTGTTTTCATCAGACAAACCAATTGTGTGTACAGGGCTTAAGTGAGTACTTGATCCAGCTACACATTGGAGAAGAGACTGTGGGTGATTCACACTACAAGTCAGTACTGGTGCAAGACAACCAGTAGAGCGCCATTTTCAGAGACGGTGCTTAGTACAGCAAAGAGCGGTGAAAGAAACTTTTCAAACTTAATTTTCCAAAACGACGTTGCATACACAACATCGTTTTTCCAAAATGCTCTAGCAAAGCGTGGTGACGTACACCACGTTCGACGGAACTCTGTTCCATTGAAGCTCCGTCTCATAACTTGCTTCTAAACATGCGCGGGTTTAAAAACGTAATTTTCAATGTCGTTTTGCCCACACACGATCACTTTTTATGACACAAAAAAATGACATTTTGAAAAACGACACAAAAAATTCAAGCATGTTCGAATTTTTTTTTAGTTGTTTTTTTGAAGACATAAAACGACGTTTTGAAAACGTCGTTTTTTTTCATTACAAAAAGTGATCGTGTGTATGCGGCATTAGGGGTTTTACTCCCATTACTACTACTACTACTTCTAACCAGGATAAAGTACATTGCAGCCCAAGTTGTGCATTACAGCTTGCAATTTGTACAGAAACCTTGCGGTCTGCAAGTTCTAAAATTTTTACCGATTATTGAGCCAGTGGAAGAATGATGGACATGCAGTGTGCCTCGCTGTGATTACTGTGAACGGGAGAAATAGGCCTAACTGCTAGTGGCTCTTGCAGGGGTGGCGCTACATAAAAAAGCCCTTATTTCTGTATAGTGAAAATACAGCAATCCAAACACATTCCATGGTAGTCATTTATACCACAACTCATAAAACAATTAGATTTAATCTTTTGCAGGTTCCCAGAAATCTAGTTACAGTGGTTATGTGGCTACATATTTAGAAAGTCTGTTATCTCACTTTACAGACCATGTTCTAAGCCTGTAAAATAAATTAGGTGTCAAAGGTCACCTCACATTTCACTGACATGTACAAAAACACTCAGCTGTATGGATAGAGAACATCAATAAGCTCACATATCCTCACTGTTTAAAACAGGGGTACACTATTTCATTATATTGAACTTGGAAAGCACTTGTGCATAAGATTTTTAGCAGCTGTAAGGTGCCAATTACCGAAAAAAGAGCATCTGGATCTAGTGCACACAACTGTGTTTGTAGTATAATCACCTAAGTCTGGCTATGGACGTTCTAATACTTATTCTGAACATATTGCAATTAAACAGTTTGTCTGCCTAAGGCATCTGCTGAGAGTAGGAATGTGACAGCCTTCCACAGAAATAGTCAATGTTCTGTACAAGTATATGCAGGTATATAACAAGGAGTCAGCATGTGCCTTTTGTCAGGAAAAAAATTGACCTGTGTCATATTTGCTTGTATTTCAGAAAGTGAAATTAAAATAGCAATTTAAATGAACTCTATTGAAAGTTATCAAAAATTAAAAAGGGCTAGTTTACACTAGTGTCAACCCTCTGAAGAGCGATCTGTGGTGGGCCGCTTTTCAGAGGACTTTTGATAGGCAGTGAGGGGGTGTTATGGCGCATATCCACCTCCTGTTTTAACCACTATAAGACTGTGCCAACACACTGCAACATATTGTACATTGCATACAGTTGCAGTATAGTAGTGGCGTGGCCCCATGTACTTGAATGTGACAGGGGGTTTAATTCTTGCCAAAATGGTATATTCTCTGTCAGGATTGATTTGCTGTCTGTGCCCCTACTGGGGAGATTTGCCCTTACTAGTCAGGGCAGGGGGTACAGACAAAAAACAAATACAGTTTAAGAGTGGATTGGACTTCTTACAATATGTCCATTGCCATCTGAGCTTTCCTGCTCTGATGACAACCACAAACTCCATTTCTTAGATGAGTGTCACAGGGACAGGAAATTTGGAGAAACCTCTCCAAATGGGGCCAAAACTAGAAGAAAATCTCACTGGAATAGGTTTGTTTTATCTCTTTGAGATCCTGTTGGTGAGATAGTGTATCTGCCCAAGAAATCCCAGATCTGCATGTCGGCAGGCAGCAGGATGGCTAGGGCTGTGTGGTAGTTTGCCATGTCCTCCATTATCCCCATCAATTCATTGGGCACCAGGTACTGGGTTACATGTGAGGCCTACCTTGTGTGGATTCTTCTGAGGAACGTTAGGCACTTTGTAACAGGGTCACTTTACTGCACATATGGGGTACCTTTGTCTTTGTGCCATTTTCACAATTGCCTAGGGACAAGGCAGAGGCTTCTTTGGGGGAATACTCAACCTTAAGGTGGGCCTCCACTCTTAGAAATGAATATACACCATGTACACTGCACTGTAACAGTTCTCTAGTTAACTCTCGGTTCCCCATGACAACGTACACCCAATCCGTGACTTGCATGTTGGAGGGGCACGCTGAGCCAATGTCCACCACCTATCCAGCGTTACTGATCCTCAGTAGCAGAGTGGGCCCCCGCTGTGCACTGTGTACAGGCTCTACACATGCACATGTGCACTCAACCTAACTCTTGAACAGGATGGGAACATAGCTCTGTACAGGATGGGAACCTTTGAGGTGCAATCCCCTCCTGTTCCTATAGAAGGCTGCTGGAGGCCACGCCACCTATAAAAGGTATACACTATCGACAGGCTGCTTGTTACACTCCCGTTTCTTTTGGCAACCACTTATGTCTTTGTATTACTCCACTCTATGCTGATGTGTTTATAACCATATGAACTGACTTTTAATATAAGGACACTTACCTGTTCATGGATCCAGCGATGTCCTCACCTGAGCTGATTCTTCAATTGGCTTCAGGTACAGGTTCCGGCATCTTAGGTAAGGAAAACCGACAATGAAGCTTTTCGGCTTCACAGACGGTTTTCTACTGTGCATGCGCAAGCCGCAATTTGTGAATGGTCATGCAGTCTTCTGAGACCTGTGATGTGTTCCAGAAGGCTGAAGTGAGGAGGATTGAGCTGAACTTCCGCATAGATCGCTGCCATGATCTGACCACAAATCGGAGGGGGTACCTGTGAAAACCAGGTCCCTCCTCCCCTCCCCCCTCCTTAAAATGTCAAATGTGGCAGTGGAGGTGAGGAGGATACAAACCAGCAGAACCTCCCCTTTTGGGTGAAGCTCCGCTTTAATAAAAGTGCAGACAGTTCCCAGTCCAATATTAAAGTGCAAGGTATTATTATTCCTAATGCCGCGTACACACGATCACTTTTTGTGATGAAAAAAAAACTTCATTTTATCTGACGAAACAAAACGACGTTTTTCAAACTTCATTTTCAAAAACGACATTGCATACACACCATCGTTTTTCCACAATGCTCTTGCAAAGCGCGGTTACGTAAGACACTTTCGACGGCACTCTGTTCCATTGAAGCTCCCATCTCATAACTTGCTTCTAAGCATGCGCGGGTTTAAAAATGTCGTTTTAAACGTCGTTTTGCCCACACACGGTCACTTTTTATGACACAAAAAACGACATTTTGAAAAACGACACAAAAAATTCAAGCATGTTGGAATTTTTTTTTGGTCGTTTTTTTGAAGACATAAAACGACGTTTTGCCCACACACGATCATTTTAAATGACGTTTTTTAAAACGTCGTTTTTTTTCATAACAAAAAGTGATCGTGTGTACGCGGCATAACTCCCTAACTATAACTACAGGCTGGTGTGCTGCCCCTGCATACCTGAAAAAGTGTAGGCCAGTAATTATAGTCTTTCATAGGCTCTCTAATGCAAGTGCAAGTCCTTCAGAGGTGATTTCCAGTGCTGGTGTCTTCAGGGGAACTCCAAGTCAAAAGTCTCTGTTACATGCCATAATGAGAGGCATTCTCCCACTCCTGCGGGTCTTTTCTTTTGTCTCCTTCCACTACAGGTCTCGCAACTCAAGGCTGTGTGGTGTTCACTGGACTCCCCCTGAACTGGACCACTATTCCAATTTATATCCACAGGGCAAGTGGCCCGGACCCAGACAGAAACCCACCAAAAAAATATCAGGAGAGCGGAACGAAACATTATCCCCAACTCTATCAGCCGGGACAGCACCTCATGACCACGTCAGTATGCACACAATTTATGGTCATAATAAGAATTTCCCACTCTATTTTATTTATCATATATTACGGAGAATGCAACAGTAAGAACTTGAACATACAAACTCCCAGTGGAACAGGAAGAGAGAATTATAAGAGGAAACCCCAACAGCAGCCTGTACCATTATATCCAGAAACTGATGCAAACTGGGTATCCCCTCGCTCGTTCACTGGGCATGTGAGATGGATTCTTTGAGCCACATGGAACAGATGGTCTCCTGGGAAAGTGACAAATCACAGTCTTACAGGATCATGTGGACTGTGTATAGCTATATTTTTGACACTCCTGGGCATTTGCCATGTACTTCAAATAAGCCTCCTTCCTGTATTGTCATACAGTGGATTTGATCCCCAGGATTCATACAGAGGATCCGAGGTGACATTGGGCTCCAGTCCTTTCTCCTTCCCCTCTCCCCCAAATGTTATATATTATATATATATATATTTTCTTTCTCGTACATCACGGGACACAGAGCGGCATATTCATTACTATATGGGTTATATGGAGTACCTTCAGGTGTGGACACTGGCAATCTCAAACAGGAAGTCCCCTCCCTATATAACCCCCTCCCCTAGAGGGAGTCCCTCAGTTTTTTCGCCAGTGTCTTAGGTGTTGGTCACGGAATAGCTTTGCTCCACATCCTTGGGATTAAGGGCGGGCTAACCGGATCTGTCCAAGGAGCCTCAGTGCCAAAGTGGACAGTACCCGGGCCCCAAACCGTGGGGTTTTGCCTATAATGCTCCTCTTTGGAGGGCTGGACCCTGGGCCCAGGACTTGGAGTTTGTAAAAACCATAAGTTCCTGTTTGCCAGGGTGCTATATAGGTCCAGGACAGTGGGTACCTTCATAGGACCCCAGGGCCTGAAGGTCTACTACGCTACCCACGGAGATGGGAGAAGATTGGATCGTTTTGCTGGACAAACATCCTGCAGCATGGAGCAGGTAAGGGGGAGCCTGCGGGACTTGGTTCGACAGCAGGCTCTCCGGGGTAACCTAAAAGGGGGGATAGCCTAAGTATGCTCTGCATTGGCAACCTTGCTCACTATGTCTGAGAAAGACAGGATGACCCCTTTTTTCCCCCATCACTAGGTTCCCCTGTCTAAGAATGTGTTGCTAGCTAACCTGCTGCTTTCTTCCTAGGACTAGTAAGGATCCCTATGGGGCCTTTTGGAGAGTCCTACCTGGCCGGGGGTTTGAATCTGCCGCCTGATACTGCAGTCCTGGGTCTCCAGCAGCGCGGCTCCTCCATGTTCCTCCTGTTCCGGCATACGCGCGCGTGCGCGCGCACGTCTTATAGACGTTTTTTCGCACCGTTCAGAGAGGAGGGCGGGGGGGGGGCGTGCCTGCGGCGTCATACAGGGGCGCGCCTTGTGCTATTATAGATCAGCAGGCATTGTCAGTGCTCAGTCTGAGGCTGATTTCAGAAAGAGAGGACGCAGAGCGGCAGAACAGTGACTCCCGGTGGCGGAAGAGGGGTAGTACATGCTGGACTTTGTTCCAATGCCTTTTTTGTTAAGCCAAAAAATTCCCCTTTTTGCAGCAGGTTGGAGGCTGGCAAACTAAGTTTGGGGTCACTGTATGTTTTAAAAAAAAAATATATATATATAATATATATTTAAAAAAAAAAAAAAAAAAGAAAAACATACGGGGCCCCATCAGTTTTTGGGCATTAGTGATCTATTGTCCCCTAAGCTCTGGTTTTGTACTCCTGGCCACTACAGTCTGTTGTTGTTGGCGGAGTCCCTCGATTTTGTATTATGGCTTCCAAAGGTTCGGGGTCAAAGGGTACAAAAAAGACCAAAAAACAAAGGGGTTCCCCCTCTGATTCTGATGATATGCCGATACTTTCCCCGCAACTTATTAACATAAAGGGCGCCTTGGATGAGCCATTAGGGGGATCTGGTGCGGAGGCTGGCCCAGATCAGCCCAGCCCTGTGTTTATCACAGAGGAGATGCTAGCCGTATCCCTAGGGGGGCTAGAAGAGGGAATAGCAGCATTGATCGCTAGAGCTATTCCTGGTAAGAAACGGGTTAGATCCCCATCACCAAGAGGTGTATCCTCTGATGCTGAGATTCTCTCTCCAGAGGAATTGGAATCACAGGAGGATCAACTAGACCTGAACCAAGAGGGTTCAGGGATTGAGGGATCTGCCTCTGAGGAACCATTTTCAGACTCCCAGACAGAAAGACTGTGGGTACAGTCTTTGACGGACATGGTCCGCTCGGCATTTAGTTTACCATTGCCAGAGCCTCAGGTTCCTCCGGTATCCTCTCTGGGCTCTTTGAAAGCTCCGTTAAGCAACGCAGTTTTTCCGGTCCATCCTCTCTTGGAGGAATTGATCTTTCGGGATTGGGTACGGCCGGACAGGATTTTTCTGCCACCGAAAAGATTTGCGGTCATTTACCCCATGGAGGAAAAATTCTCCAAGAGGTGGAGGCTCCCAGTAGTGGATGCAGCCATCTCATGTGTGAATAAATCACTAACTTGCCCGGTGGAAAACATACATATGTTTAAAGATCCGGTTGATAAACGGTTAGAGACACTTTTAAAAGCATCCTTTGCTACGGCAGGAGCAGTGGTACAGCCAGCTGTGGCTGCAATTGGAGTTTGTCAGGCGTTAAAAGACCAGACAAAAGAAATGTTAAAGGACATGCCTACCCAACAAGCAGAAGAGTTTTCTGACATTCCCAGAGCTCTGTGTTTTGCTGTAGATGCTATAAAAGATTCCATCCAGCAGGCCTCTCGTTTATCACTATTTTTGGTGCACATGAGAAGGCTCTTATGGTTGAAGAACTGGGCGGCGGAGCCCCCATGCAAAAAGCTTCTGGCAGGGTTTCCCTTCCATGGAGGACGACTCTTCGGAGAGGATCTGGATAAATATATTCAGACTATTTCAAGTGGCAAGAGTACCCCTTTTACCGGTCAAAAAGACATTCCGGGGTCCTACATTTAAAAGGCAGCTCTTTCCTGTCTCGGGGCCCTCAAATTCCAGGCAGTATCGACGGCCGCCTGCACGATCCAACGTTAACAGTAGATCGCAGGGACAGGCCCCTGGGGGTAAGAGGCCATGGTATCGCAAGCCGACAAAGACAGCCCCTAAGTCTGCCTTATGAAGGGGCGCCCCCACTCTCGCGGGTGGGGGGAAGGCTTTGTTTCTTCTCAGAAGTTTGGGAAGCCAAGATCCCCGACAAATGGGTCCGGGCATCTGTAACCACAGGCTACAGACTGGAGTTTCTAAGGTGTCCTCCGCCTCATTTTCAAGAATCAAGGCCACCAAAGGATCCAGCAAGGAAGGCCTCATTGCTGGCAGCTTTGGATCACCTGCTTTGCCAGGACGTAATAATAGAGGTGCCAGCCCAAGAGCAAGGGCTAGGTTTCTATTCCAATCTCTTTGTCATACCAAAGCCCAACGGCGATGTCAGGCCAATCTTGGACCTAAAGAGGTTAAACGGTTACCTAAGGGTTCGTTCCTTCCGGATGGAATCCATCCGGTCAGCAGCCGCCGCGCTTCAGAGGGACGATTTTCTGGCCTCCATAGACATAAAGGATGCTTACCTTCATGTACCAATCTTTCAGTCGCATCAAAGATTTTTACGCTTCGCGGTGGGGCAGCGACACTTCCAATTCAGGGCGCTCCCCTTCGGGCTGGCCACGGCCCCCCGGGTATTCACGAAGATCCTAGCCCCAGTTCTGGCCAATTTAAGGATCCAAGGGGTCACAGTCCTAGCATACTTGGACGACCTTTTAATCATAGATCACTCACGGCCGGGTCTGCAACAGGCAGTAAACCTCACGGTTCGGTACCTCGAAGGATTCGGCTGGGTCCTAAACCGGGGAAAGTCAGCGTTCCAGCCTACAAAGCAGTTGGAATACCTCGGCATGAGGTTAGACACAGAACAGCAAAGGGTGTTCCTGCCCCTTGTAAAGATCGAGGCTATCAAGGGGTTGGTTCAGTTGGTTCTAAACAAGAAAAAACCAACTATTCGCCTGTGTATGCGAGTACTAGGCAAGCTAGTGGCCACGTTCGAGGCAGTACCATACGCTCAGATCCACACTCGCGTCCTACAGGCAGCCATTCTAGCAGCCTGGGGCAAGAGGGCACATGCCTTAGAGTCCCCTTTGACGCTATCATCAAGGGTCCGACAAAGCCTGGCCTGGTGGTTGAACCCCCAGAATCTTCTAAAGGGAAAATCCTTCAGCCCTGTTGTCTGGAAGGTAGTTACCACAGACGCCAGCCTGGCAGGCTGGGGGGCGGTCTTCGAGGGGTTCTCTCGCCAGGGAACTTGGGTGAAAGCAGAGAGGCAGCTCCCCATCAATATCTTGGAGATCAGAGCTGCTCGCCTAGCCCTTCTGGCATGGACCTCCAGATTAAAGGGGTTCCCGGTGAGAATCCAGTCAGACAATGCCACGGCGGTGGCATACATAAACCACCAAGGGGGAACCAGGAGTCAGGCCGCTCAGAGGGAGGTGAGCTTGATTTTTCAGTGGGCAGAGGTTCATGTACCCTGCATTTCGGCGATATTCATTCCCGGAGTGGACAACCTGCAGGCAGACTTCTTAAGTCGCCAGAGTCTGTTGCCAGGGGAGTGGTCTCTGCATCCCCAGGTCTTTCAGACAATCTGCCAGAGGTGGGGAATGCCGGACGTAGATATAATGGCATCCAGGTTCAACAAGAAACTAGACAGGTTCGTGTCTCGAGCGAGGGATCCTATGGCCTGCGGAACCGATGCGTTGGTTTGCCCTTGGCATCAATTCAAACTTCTCTATGCATTCCCTCCGCTACAGTTACTCCCTCGCCTGTTGCGCAGGATCAGAGTGGAGCACAAGCCAGTCATTCTAGTAGCTCCGGCTTGGCCCCGGAGGACTTGGTACTCACTAGTCCTGAAGATGGCAGTGGGAGACCCTTGGACTCTTCCTCTACAACCAGACCTACTCTCACAAGGCCCGATCCTCCACCCTACATTACAGCGTCTAAATTTGACAGCCTGGAGGCTGAATCCCTGATTCTCAGGGGTAGAGGTCTGTCTAGGCAGGTAATTCCTACCCTGATTAGGGCTAGAAAGCCGGTCTCCAGGGTGATTTATTACAGGGTGTGGAGGAACTACGTAGGCTGGTGTGAATCCAAAAGATGGAATTCCCGCAAATATACTATTGATAGGGTGTTAAGTTTTCTCCAGCTAGGAGTGGATAAAGGCCTGGCACTAAGCACAATCAAGGGACAGATCTCAGCTCTGTCAGTGTGGTTTCAGAGGCCGCTGGCCACCCACTCGCTGGTAAAGACCTTCTTACAGGGGGTCTTGCGTATTAATCCTCCTGTCAAGTCACCAATTTGTCCATGGGACTTAAATCTTGTCCTGTCCACTCTACAGAAACAACCCTTTGAGCCGTTGGCTGAGATTCCTTTAGTCTTACTGACAAGAAAGTTGGTTTTCTTGGTCGCCATAGTTTCGGCCAGGAGAGTGTCAGAATTAGCAGCCTTATCGTGTAAGGAACCATATCTCGTTCTGCATAAGGACAGGGCAGTTCTCCGGCCCCATCCTTCCTTTCTACCAAAGGTTCTATCCAAATTTCACTTGAACCAGGATTTGGTACTTCCATCCTTCTTTCCAAAACCCACATCTAGAAAGGAGGGGTTGCTGCATACCTTGGATATTGTCCGGGCCATGAAGGCCTATCTTAAAGCTACAGAAAAGATCCGGAAGACAGATGTGTTATTCGTTCTACCAGATGGCCCCAAGAAGGGGCAGGCAGCTGCAAAATCCACCATCTCGAGATGGATTAGACAATTAATCATTCAAGCCTACGGTTTGAAGAGGTTGCCTCCTCCTTTGTCGGTAAAGGCCCATTCTACCAGGGCCATGGGCGCCTCCTGGGCAGCACACCATCAGATCTCTATGGCTCAGATATGCAAGGCGGCGACGTGGTCATCAGTCCACACGTTTACAAAGTTTTATCAACTAGACGTGAGAAGGAATGCGGATTCTGCCTTTGGACAGGCAGTACTACAGGCTGCAGTTTAAGATCCTCGGGATCAGAAGCACCCTTGGTTGTAAAAAAGAAAAAAAAAAAAAAAAGTTTTTTTTCTTGACTAAGTTGGAATTATTATTATTATTTGAGTATACCTCTAAATTGAATCCTTCTTTGGAAGATGTCTCCCTCCCCTCATTAAAGCATTGCTTTCGGACATCCCATATAGTAATGAATATGCCGCTCTGTGTCCCGTGATGTACGAGAAAGAAAAAGGGATTTTTAAATACAGCTTACCTGTAAAATCCTTTTCTTGGAGTACATCACGGGACACAGAGCTCCCACCCCTCTTTTGGGGAACATTTTTGGGAGGCATACTGCTTGCTACAAAACTGAGGGACTCCCTCTAGGGGAGGGGGTTATATAGGGAGGGGACTTCCTGTTTGAGATTGCCAGTGTCCACACCTGAAGGTACTCCATATAACCCATATAGTAATGAATATGCCGCTCTGTGTCCCGTGATGTACTCCAAGAAAAGGATTTTACAGGTAAGCTGTATTTAAAAATCCCTTTTTTTGTATCTTTTGATGTTGTACTTTTTTTTTTACCTCTGCTTTTTTCTCCACTTCTTCATATTCATGACTTATCCAATAAGTAAAGTTTAGTTGCGTGAGGTCATACTTTGCATCACATCAGTTAAAGGGTAAAAGACTTAGCCACTTACTCTGAAGCAGGCCTATACATGATCCTTCTGGGGGGTCACTCTATTTTATATACTCACTGAGGCTGCATTGTTAGATTTTTTACTTTTATACCCTATGGTTCAGGTTTCCTTGACTCAGATGTATTTCTCTAATTTGAAATGCCTATGTTATCATATTCCTACTAGTACAGCTTACTATTTGTGACCTATTTATTTGTTTGAGTTCTGAATGTGGGGTTGTTATTTCCTCCATAGGCGGTGGTTGTCTGTTCACGTTTGCTGTTTTTGGTTTTAACTACGTATATTTAGGAAATGGTAAGTGTATACTTAAGCGCCCTCAAACAAGTTTTTTCTGGCTATAATTGCTTAGATTGCATTTTTTGCTTGATGTGATGAATTTTTTTTTTTTTAAATAAGTTTTTATTTTTTTTCCATAATCTTCACAAGTTGTTTGAATTTTGTATTTATTTATGCATATGTAAAAGTTTATTTACAGTCAATTAATTATTTATTTTTCTTTTGATACCTAGCATTGTTTCCAAAAAAAAGCCCCTGAAGAAGCTTGTTGATGAGCGAAATATGTAGAGCAAAGTATTTAATTCAATGCCTTTTTGATTCTCCAAATTTTATTTGAATGGAGATCAAATCCACTAATCGTATTTGATGTATGAATATTGTCTTAATAAAATGTTTTCTATTTTAATTTTTGATTACTCAATCATTACTCGCACCATTGAAAAACCCCTGGGGTTCTTTTGGTACCCTCCTTTTCCCTGTATACCTATTTGTATTGTCAACCCATGCTTTGGTTTATGTTCTATCCTGTACTATCTGCAAATGCGAAAATTGTTAATTAGCTCAGAATAAACATAAGATGAAGCCCTCACTATTGGTGTAAACAAGATATACAAGTTACCAAGGACTAACTCAGCTCATTAACCACTTTAGCCCCGGACCATATTGCTGTCCAAAGACCAGAGCACTTTTTGTGATTCGGCACTGCGTCGCTTTAACTGACAATTGCGCGGTCGTGCGACGTGGCTCCCAAACAAAATTGGCGTCCTTTTTTCCCCACAAATAGAGCTTTCTTTTGGTGGTATTTGATCATCTCTGCGGTTTTTATTTTTTGCGCTATAAACAAAAATAGAGCGACTATTTTGAAAAAAATGCAATATTTTTTACATTTTGCTATAATAAAAATCCCCAAAAAAGATATAAAAAAACATTTTTTTCCCTCAGTTTAGGCCGATACGTATTCTTCTACATATTTTTCGTTAAAAAAAATCGCAATTAGCGTTTTTTGATTGGTTTGCGCAAAATTTATAGCGTTTACAAAAAAGGGGGTAGTTTTATGGCATTTTTATTAATATTTTTTTTTTACTAGTAATGGCGGTGATCAGCGTTTTTTTTCGGTACTGCGATATTATGGCGGACACATCGGACACTTTTGACACATTTTTGGGACCATTGGCATTTTTATAGCAATCAATGCTATAAAAATGCATTGGATTACTATAAACATGCCATTGGCAGTGAAGGGGTTAACACTAGGGGGCAGGGAAGGGGTTAAGTGTGTTCCTATTTGGACTCACTAGGGGGAATCACTGATCTTCTGTTCATACATTGTATGAACGGAAGATCAGCGTTTCCCCCGCTGACAGGAACGAGAGCTGTGTGTTTACACGCACAGCTCTCGTTCCCCGCTCTGTAACGAACGAGCGCGCGTGCCCGGCGGCACGCGCGCGGGACTCGGGGGCGCGCGCGCCGCCGGCGACGCGCACGCGCCCCCTAGTGGCCGCAAAAGTCCCGACGTAGCATGACGGGCTCTCGCGCAGGAGAGCCGACCTGCCGCCGTATAACTGCGGCGGCTGGTCGGAAAGAGGTTAAGCATCATCTCCAAATAAAATTTTACTTTGATATGAACCTACTGTTAAAACAATCTAACGGTTTCTTGCATTTTCCAGGACTGTAAATCTTCCATGGCTTTGGTGAACCCTATTTCCACGCTGGATTTTCTTTACATTTATCACTTTCAATAGTGTACTCATTTGGAACACATAAAGGATGATGATTGCACAGCAAATTTACACATTTACATTTCGTTAATCCTAATAAGAGCATGGATTTCCAGTACTACAATGGTAATCAGCACAGTGGAAGGTCTGGTCCGTTTGTTCAGATGCAAAAGACTGGGTATAAAGTGCTCTGTGGTATGCACTGGGTTATCTGAGGTTTCCATTCCTTATATTTTCCTGGTGTGATATGAACTGCATCCTCTGTTCACAGGAATTAAATTGTTTCTTTTAAATGTGCCAGTATGTGGATAATGGATTCAATTATCGGCCAACTTATCAAAATCCACAGGGATGCCAGAAGGGAGATTCCCCTTTGAATACTTTAGTTGTGCTTTAACCATCTAGTAACACGTCTACAGCTGGATTCTCCATATTGAGATTTGTAACAGCGTGGGCGACTTTGTTTGCCACTACAATAATTTTAGGCAAAATATGGTCCTATAGTGCAGTGAAGCCTGGATCTTGTGTGCAGCTCTGACTTAAAGGATCCTCAAGCATTTTAGAAATCTGACTACCATATAAGCCTGCTGGTGTCTACCAGAGTCACATACAAACATTTTAGGGTACCTAAACCTATAACATGCCATAGTTTACTTTAAAAGTATTATGTATTAAAGGTATGGGAAATCTGCTTTTAAAACAGGCAGCAAGACTTTGGAGCGTGCAACAGAAAAGAGATATAGGATATAGTTAAAGACTATAAATTTATTTATAATATACCTGAAAGATCTGCATTGGATCAGGACAGTTTGAAATGTAAACATTTTCCACAGTGTACTTTTAACGCTCTGCAAGTCGCCATTTAATTTAAATATAATTTAAAATAGCAAGATTTGTTGATAAACTAGAGCACAGGCACAAAGGTCTACATGGATCTGAATTCTGAACATTTCCAAACAAATGTCAAGCAGCATATACTGTAGCTGCACAAAATCAGTATGTTGTGGCGTACCTAATTATAACTGCACATGCATCTACCAAGACGAAATCCGTCAGAGGGGCTCAATTCTGAACGCAATTGTTTTATTTATTGTATCTTGAATATATGTTCGAAATGACAATGCATCAGTAATGTGGGTAAATAGGACCTAGCATTATGACCACAATAAAATACACTATGTAAAAATTGTACTATTTCAGTTTAAATTAAATTCGTCATAAAGAAAAACATGTGTGAAAAAAATGCAAGACTAGCAACCATTGCTCGGGTTGTAGCCATCATACTAGTTATTTATACAGTATGTCATATTCAATTATTTACAGATTACACAGAGAACATGTTTTCTTGTCTCATGATGCTTTTACTGCCCCTGAAATCTTGTAAGATTTTAGCTCAATTCCAGCCTGAGCTTTTTCATATTGTTTTAAATAGAGTAGGGAAAGATTAGAACTTTGGGTTTTCATTTCTTTTTTCCAGATTCCTGCAAAGAGATAGTGATGGCAAATATCTCCAATGGGGAAACAGACAAAAACGCATTTATAGTGGCGTGGTGAAGACTTAATGCTGGCCATACACTATACTATGTCGGAAAATGTTAACGCACGCTATCCCGATGTTGTTGGAAAATCCAAAAAATAATTGTACAATGGAGCATACAAGAGGTCGGATTATCCGATAACATCTTGCCATCACACAATTCCCGTCAGAAAGTCAGATTGTGTGGTCAGGTGCTAGTTAGGATTGTGAGAGGTAAATTTAGTGTTTAGGCTCTCACCCACTCTGGTTAATCAACATTTCCATAAGTCAGATCATGAGAGTGAAAAGAAATTGCTCTAAAGCCCTGTACACATGGCCCAGAATCTCGTCAGGAAAAAAACATGGTTTTTCCTGATGAGATTCTTGGCAAGATTCTGTTGCCGGCCGAGTGTACACACGGGCCATTCAAAAGAACCGCAGTTCTTTTGAATGGCACGAATGCGGTGACGTCATCGACTACGACGAGCATGCGCTTGTCACATTAGATGCTGTCACCGCCATCTTGCTACACTCTACCTATGCCTTGGAAGCTACCGCGCATGCGTCAATGTCATTTCGAGCATGCACGGGTTTCCACGGCGACAGGTAAGTATACAGGCGCTCGGGTTTCTTGGAAGGAAAACACTGCTCAGAATCACGATGAGAAAATAGAGAGCAGGTTCTCTATTTTTCTCGTCTAGATTCTGGGCAGTTTTCTTGATGAGAAACCTCAAAGCCTTGTACACACGTACAGTTTACTCAGCAAGAAAGCTCTGCTTGCAGTTTCTTGTCGAGAAAACCGTGCGTGTGTACGAGGCTTCAGACTGACAACTTCATCTCCCAGTCAAAAGTATTGAGAGACAGGTTTGAGGCTAAGGGATATACCTCACAGTTCCTAGACAACATAGTGGAGGAGGTACTATCAATACCCATACAGGATTGTCTTAGGGAAATAGCACAGAATAATAGTCAGGAGTGGGGCTTTATCTTAGGGTTTCATTCACAGTTCAGAGAAGTGGAATCCATTTTTAAAGAGCATTGGCATGTATTACTTCTAGATAAAAAGCTCAACACTGTACTCCCTTATATTCCTACATTTATTTATAGGAAAGCACCCAGCTTTGGCGATAGAGTAATAAAAAATGTATTAGAATTACCCACCAGACCCCCCTCTTTTTGGGATAGGGAGGTTTTTTGTTTTTTTTTTGCATGTAGAAGGTGTAGAGTTTGCAGGGAAGTCTCCAGACCCATAAGAGGTCTGGAAAATTTTGTATCCACCTCTAATAATAAGAGCTTTGACATTAGGCAATTTATCACCTGTAATACCAAGCATGTGGTATACACCCTAGAATGTCTATGCAGGCTTATGTACATAGGACACACAAAGAGAGCCTTAAACGTCAGAACATAAAAATTGGACTCAAAGATCACAATGTTTCTCTACACTTCAAACTAAAACATAATCAGGACCCGTCAGGCCTTAAATTTTGGGATGTTGAGTGCCTAAAACCAGTCTGGAGAGGTTTGCACATTATTAAGGAACTCTCAAACCAGGAAATGTATTGGATATTCCTTACAAATACCCTTTCACCCAAAGGGTTAAATATTGAGTTGGACATCAGCTGTTTTATCAGTAATTCCTAAATGAGTCCTGATACAACATAGCTTTTTTTATTTATTATAGAAATCCTTATTGTTTAAATATGATGGTCTAATTCTATTTGATGAATATTGATGTAGACTGATATTATGATATCTCAAATAACTGGGAAGATATTTTTTTTAAAGAATATTCGGAGGATATTCTTACAGTGTTTTTTTCTGAATGTTTTTTCAAAATATTTTTCCAATATGTATATTTATTTATATAAAAATATATAAATCTTGCGAGATACGCTACAGCAAACTGAGACGCATTCAGCGTCAGGTATAAAGTAACCTGAGGTTATAACCTAGCGTCAGATGTGGTTTAACAATTTCTGTGAAACAAAGTGCAAATTCACAGCTGCTAAGCATTGATCACAATCCCATAATCTGTGAAAACATATAAACAAAGAACAAAAAAAATGCAGCGCTGTGTGATACTGAACCTTACAAATACATAGATACTGCCATAAACAATGAAAATGTCCCTGAGGAAGACACATGATTAGCCTTGTGTCGTCACATGTAGGGGAGGGGCCAGGACAGTGGAGGAGCTGGATATATGCTTGTTGGTACAAGCTGCTGACACATACAAGTTTGGAAGTCGTTTCGAGAGGAATCCTATGTTTAATGCTTTTATAAGTTGGTGTACACCAAAAAAAAGTACCGGTGACTTCACTACGTTCTCTTTATTGCTCTATTGTTTTAAAAAACTAGTAAGTATATTATGTATGGGGCAGGGCCGTCTTTAATATGGTTTGGGCCCTGGGCAAAACATTTTTTTGGGCCCCCACTCCAGCTTATTTTGGGCCTGGCTGGTTCACATGTATGTGTTTTGGCGGCCCTCATTTGTGCAGGCACAGCAGCTCATTGATTTGAATGGGCTGCCATGCCTTTGTTTCCTGCAGAAAAAAGGTTCATTCAGCATTTTAGAAATCAGCTACCTTGAAATCCATTCTACTTTTGCACCATGCTACTTACCTGCAGTTCTTGCACACACAAACGCACTGTGTTTTTAAAAGCGTGACCTAAACGTCTAAAAATGCAGCAAGTTTGACAGTGCGGGAACTGCAGATAAGTCACAGCAGACAGCAGAATGGACAGACAGTGCTGTATTTCAGTGCTTGATGGGCATAGGTGTGCCGTGTGCGCAGCCTATTACATGAGGCATGCGCTTTTCTTTGCAGGAAATGCAGGCATGGCGGCCCATTCAAATGTGGGCCGCCAAAACACATACATGTGAACCAGTCAGGCCCAAAATAAGCCCATCAAGCAGTTAATTACAGACAGTAATGCCATGTGCTCTGAGGCCTCACTCAGCCTGGACTGCAAGTCTGGTCTGTGATTTAAAGAGTTCCTCTATTTTACACATGGCATGGCATGGGGTCCCATGGTGCTAAAGCAGAATGGACAGACGGTGCTGTGACCCCATGCCATGCCATGTGTAAAATACAGGAACTTTTTAAAACACTGACCAGACCTGCAGTGAATCATCAAATATTATAAAGACTTTGGGCACACTCTACAGAAAACTTGTATTTACAATATAGCAAACAGTGACATACATGAAGAACATACATGAAGGAGCAGGACATGAAGAAGTCAGCCTCGGGAAGAGCAAACTGGGGATGTTATAAAATCACATTCTAATTCACTTTTATATACAAGCAGCACCCAGTGGCAGGAAGGGAGAAGTGCACGTCTAAAGGGAAGCCAGGGGTGCTGTACATTTTAAAACACTGGGAAGGGAAGCAGTACTGTCACCTGGCTGCGTGCCGCTGATGATTTTCAGCCTGATTTGTGGGCAGCACAGGGGCTTAACGGGCGGCAGGGCCACCATCAGGAATCATGGGGCCCCTTACACAGCTTCAGGCATGGGCCCCCTGGAGCAGAGAACTGGGGGGTGCTGCCCCCTTAAATTGAGAAGCGGGGGGGGCGGGGCTGCCATGAATTTAGAAGCGGGAGGACCTTTACAAAAAAAAGATTTAATAAAGAAAAATATATATAAAAAAAGGGGTGTAGCCATCCGGGGCCCTGGGGACCTCTGGGCCCTTTAATAAAAAGAAAAAAAGAAATAAAAAATATATTATTATTTTTTTAAAAGGGGGTTGCCATCTGGGGACCTCTGGGCCCTTTAATATTTTTTTTTTTTATAAAAATAAATTACAAAAAAAGGGGGGTTGCCATCCGGGACCTCTGAGCCCTTTAATTATATATATATATATATATATATATATATATATATATATATATATATATATATATATATATATATATATATATATATATATATTAAATAAAAAGAAAAAAAAGAAATAAAATATAAAAAAAAATTATAAAAAAAAGGGGGGTTGCCATCCAGGGCCCTGGAGAACTCTGGGTCCTTTAATAATAATAACATTATTAGTTTTTTTTTTATAAAACAAGTATTTTTATAAAAAAAAGGGGGGTTGTCATCTGGGGCCCTGGGGAACTACGGGCCCCTGGGGACCTCCAGACCTCTAAAAAAATTGTCCCTTTAATAAAAAATAAAATAAAAATATATAAAATAAATATATATTTTTTATTTAAAAATAAATAAAAAAGGGGGTTGTCATCTGGGGCCCTGGGGGCCTCCGGGTCCCTGGGGACCCCTAAAAAAAATTGGCCCTTTAATAAAAAATAAACATATATTAAAAGAAATTGTCCCTTTAATAAAAAATAAAATAAAAATATATAAAATAAATATATATTTTTTATTTAAAAATAAATAAAAAAGTGGGGTTGTCATCTGGGGCCCTGTGGGCCTCCGGGTCCCTGGGGACCCCTAAAAAAAAATTGTCCCTTTAATAAAAAAATAAAAATATATTTAAAAAAATTGGCCCTTTAATAAAAATAAAAATATATAAAATAAATATATTTTTGTATTTAAAAAAAAATAAAAAAAGGGGGGTTGCCATCTTGGGCCCTGGGGGCCTCCGGGCCCCTGGGGACCTCCGGACCCCTAAAAAAATAGGGGGTTGCTTTGGGCCTCCAACAGTGACAGGGCCCTGGGCAGCTGCCCCTGTTTGCCCTATGGTAGAGACAGCCCTGGTATGGGGGGCTTTTGGCTACAATAAAAATTTGAAAAGCAGGATTACGCTATGTGGCATTTTTTACTTTTCTATATAATCCTGCTGCATTGGAGCCATCTATACCTCCACCCTAACAGAATTAGTGGATGACTTGCCTTTAAAGTGGCAGAAAAAAATTACCTTAAAGCGTATGAACTATTAATAAACACGGATCACTGTAACAAGAGCTTTACCCACTTAAAGAAGTAATTTCACCTTTTTCTTATATGTGGAATCATATAAAAGCTTGTCACATGTAGATGAAGAAAAACCAAAAAAGTCTGGCGCCAAAAGGCCAGGACATATGTGGAAATCGGAAAAAGAACTGAGCGTCCTGTGTGAGCCCAAAAAGCTGCTATTTGGAAAAATACACCAGGAGAGGTGTAATAAATGTAGAAAGTCAAAAACAACCATATAAAAAGCGCTACTATGGGCCAAGTCTTATGCGGACTCAATAAACAAGCAAAAATGAATAATTAAGTCTCAATATAATATTGCCATAAATGTTTTAAAAACAATATAATCCTCCGTTGCATGAAATCAACAGTCAACTTGCGTGTCACTAGAGTAATACCTTTAGGGAGGCATACGATCCGCCAGATGGTGGAGAGATATGCTGATGTGGATGGAAACCTCATGTGTCCTCTATGCAATCCTAGAAAGTGGGAGGGAGGAGATCCTATTCAGATGGTGGGTGGAATCAAGCCTGATCAAAACACGGCAGTGAGGGGTGAATCGGCCAATCTCCCATGAACGGAAGGCAAAGCCAATGGGCAGCTTAAGCAGGCTCCAACAAAAACACAAAGGGTACAGGACTTCCCAGGTGTGACGTTCAGGCAGCTCCAGAGAAGCGAAACCAAACGAGGCTTGGAGCAGAGAATGGCAGGAAGGCTCGAACCAAAACGAGGTGTCAAAACGAGGCTCGCAGCTCAAAGTGAGAAGTAAGCCAAGAGAGGCAGGGAGGAAGTGTATTAGGCTGTAGACTAGACAACGCAAATCGAGGTCACCTGAGGAAGTGCCACGCCCCTGAGCAGAGAGCTGGTGACTGTCAGTCATCGGCTCTCTGCTCTGCCTTTTCCTGTGCTCACTGGAGCACTGGGCTGTGGAGGAAGCGGGAGAGGCCAGCTCAGGCTCTCAGTGGCTCACTGAGAAGCTGAGCCAGGTGCCAGTCTGGCATGTGTGTGGATCCCCCACTTCAGTGTCATGATCTTGCCCGAGCCTGGACCAGCTCTGTGACACCAGCTGACCTGTGCTAAAAACAGGTCACAGGATTGCAGAACGAACTGCACGCCTGTAATCCACAGGAGATGTATAGCCAAATTAGCTTTGGCTGTACTTCACCTTTAAACCTTCCAAGGCTTAGAAGAAGCTTACAGAAGTCCTGCATGATTCTAGCTCACCAAGGAGCTAAAGGATCACCCAAAGTTGCAGGAACACCCAAGGCATCACCCAGAGGGGATCTTCCTTGGATATTATGCCAACATCAACTGAAGCTGGAAAAAGGCCTTCAGATTGCCTGGATCACAGTGAGTAGTTCGTAGAGAATTTTTAGGAGAGAGAATGTTGCCTTTACACCTCACTTTGCTAGAGGGACTGGTCCCGAGCTGCTCCTGATGCCCCGCACTTAGGCCGCATACACACGATCGAATATATCTGCTGAAACTGGTCCGCAGACCAGTTTCAGCTGACAGATTCGGTCGTGTGTACGGGCTAGCAGACAGGTTTTCAGCAGAGAAAAGTTTTAAAGCATGCTTTAAAACTTGTCTGCTGGAAACCCGTCTGTCCGACATGCCCGCTGGTTAGTAAGCCTAACCAGCGGACAAAAATCCCCCGCATGCGTTGAATGGATTCGACGCATGTGTGGAAGTATTTTACTTCCTGGTTCGGTGACGTGGTGGCGTCAACGTCACCACCACTGTCTGTCCGCGGGGATTTTGGTTTGATCGTGTGTACACAGATCAAACCAAAATAGCCCAGGAGACATGTCCGATGAAAACGGTCTGTCGGACCGTTTTCATCGGATAAATCTCCTCGTGTGTACGCGGCCTTAGAGGAAGCACCCTGTGCTGAGCTATTGCTATTGTCTGTACAGAGTATTCTGATTTACTTCAGTTGTTTCAAGTAGTGTCCTCATTCAAGTTGTTTTGTTCTGGGCATACCAAAGCTTTTTTCAATTCCTATGTCAGTTCTACAAAAAAAAAAAAACACAGCCTGATCACTGTCTGAGGACAGAGTGAGATTTGATGCATCTGGCTGAAAATACCCTGTGCCCGGCTGCTTGCTCTATTAAGTGATCAGAACCTGTGATCCAACCGTTGGATCAACCTGGTCTGTGCACTACATAAATAAAATGGCAATGGAATGGAATTAGGATTTAAAGTGGTTCAAAGTCTAAACCCAATAGCTTCTTGTGATAGCAAAATCTTTGGTGACACAGTGAACAATAGAGATTGTATTCATTGTCTACCAGTACAAATATTGAAATTATGGTTAAATGTAAGCTTTAGTCTGCAAAGGCCCTTTCTGCAAAAAAACACTTATGCCCTGTACACACGATAGGTTAGTCTGATGAAAACGGTCTGATGGATTTTTCCATCAGTTATCCGATAAAGCTGACTTTCATCAGTTGTGCCTACACACCAAAAAAACGATTGTGTCAGAACGCGGTGATGTAAAACACAACGACGTGCTGAAAAAAATGAAGTTCGATGCTTCCAAGCATGCGTCGACTTGAATCTGAGCATGCGTGGATTTTTACCCATGTACGTACCCACAGACGATCGTTTTTTTCTTTTGTTTTTTTATCCATCAGATAATTTTAAAACAAGTTCCTATTTTTTTAACCTATGGATAAATAACCGATGGGGCCCACACACGATCGTTTGGTCTGATGAAAACGGTCCATCAGACCGTTTTAATCAGACTAACCTATCGTATGTAGGCAGCATAACACAACTATGTTGTACCTGAGGTAATAGCACATATCTGCATATCTTTTTATGGTATTTTACAGTGCTTGACTGGATTACGCTAACTCCCTCTGCCTATGACTACCCAAATACCAGATCTCACATCTACAATTTGTCTGGAATACAGCCGCCAGACTGATAACGGGAAAAAAGCCTTGGGATTCCATCACCCCGTCCCTGAAATCCCTCCATTGGCTAACTGTAAAGGATCGGGTGACATTTAAGGCACTCTGCCTCACTCACAAATGCACACAAGGAAAAGCCCTGCAATACCTATGCGAGACAAATCGAAAGGAGAACGAAGATTTGCAGTCCAGGGGCCACGGCTGTAGAACGCGCTACCAACGATCATCCGCATGGAAAATAGCCATCGTGCCTTCAGGAAAAAAGATCCACCTCTTGTGAAGGACAAGGACTACTCCGGATACAAGCGCCTTGAGCCAATTTAGTTTGCATTTGTTAGCGCTATACAAGTTACTCACTCAGAGATTAGGCAGGTTAGTTAGTAGGTAGAGTGTGCAGGCAGGGCAGAATATATAATACAGTACAGTCAGTATACAGTATATAATACAGTACAGTCCTGTACAGTATATAATACAATGCAGGCAGTGTATACTATATAATACAGTGCATTCAGTGTACAGTATATAATACAGTGCAGTCGTTGCACAGTATGTAAGTGCAGGCAGTGTAAAGTATATAATACAGTGCAGTCAGTGTACAGTATATAATACAATGCAGGCAGTGTACAGTATATAATACAGTGCAGTCAGTGTACAGTATATAATACAATGCAGGCAGTGTACAGTATATAATACAGTGCAGTCATTGCACAGTATGTAAGTGCAGGCAGTGTAAAGTATATAATACAGTGCAGTCAGTGTACAGTATATAATACAATGCAGGCAGTGTACAGTATATAATACAGTGTAGGCGGTGTACAGTATATAATACATTGCAGTTGGTGTACAGTATATACCACAGTGCCGGTATTGTACCGTATATAATACAGTGCAGGCGGTGTACAACATATAATACAGTGCAGTCGTTGCACAGTATATAAGTGCAGGCAGTGTAAAGTAAATAATACAGTGCAGTCAGTGTACAGTATATAATACAATGCAGGCAGTGTACACAGTATATAATACAGTGTGTACAGCATATAATACATTGAGGTTGACAAGTGTGAATGGGCCCTATAGATTAAACTACCTGGCATTTTATGAGAAAATGGTAGACATTTCATCTTTACATAAGGGAGAGACTCACACATTTGCATCCTGAAACTGTTGGTATTGCAAAATGCATGAAGATGTTTGTCTGTTTACTAGGGATGAGTGGAATTATGAGCTCTCATGTCACTGAACTTTTGGTGAGAATTAGGACATTTGGTGAAATTTGTTGTTTTGGCTAACTGCATTGGAATCAATGAGGAAAGTGAAATGAGGCGATTTTTAGGGGTGCAATGGGCAAAAATGTATCCTAAGGAATATGGAAGCTCTTTTAAAGTGTTACTAAACCCACAACAGTAATATCAATCTGCAGTAAAGCATGCTTGTTATACTAAATGTGGAACCTAAGGGGTTAATCCTCTGCATTGTGTATAAATGCTGTTTTATCCTTTCTCCTCTGTTTCTCCTCTTCTTCTTCTTCGTCCACTGTCTCCTGATAGAACAAGCTTTGATGTTTATTACTAGAGAGTTTTTTTTTTTTTCTTGGGAGGGTGCATGTGATCAGCATAGGGCCAATCAGCACTGCCCAGACAGAGGCTAAGGGGTCCTGCGGCCTTATATGACAGTCAGAGCAGAATGACAACTTCCTCTATGAGCTTTAACCAGACATTGATAGAAGTCAAAAGACTGCTCTAACACCCTTTCTCAATGAATTACATCTGCCTCCACTGAGGGAAATACAAAATAGTACTGCTTATAAAATGTTCTTAGCAAGAAAGTAAGAAGCTTTTCTTTTTCCACTGCTTGTTGATACAATTGAATGGAAGTACCCCAGGCAAAATTTGAAACTAAGTATAAGTGAGGTCACAATCTACTATGTGGTCTGCTTGAATGTGTAGCTTTTTCAATTACTTTGGACGTATATTTGAACGTCATCAGACTAAACTAATCTTACGGATGTAGGTATTGTTGTGGTTTTGAATTATATATGTGCATAGGGATTAGGAATCACATTTCTTGTGTCTTATACATGCCGTGTTTCCTGCTTAGTAATGGAGCACATTGCATTTTATTGTTAATTTCCATGCAAGTCTGTCTGCCCAGTCTGTTCAAAAACAATCTGAGATCTAAGTGGCTTATCTGGAAATTGGTTATGGTTCCCTTTTAAAGTGGAAGACATAGCACTGAATTAAAGG
The DNA here is from genome assembly GCA_029574335.1 of Rana kukunoris. Classification (NCBI taxonomy): domain Eukaryota; kingdom Metazoa; phylum Chordata; class Amphibia; order Anura; family Ranidae; genus Rana; species Rana kukunoris. The sequence continues at coordinate 160,296,214 of CM056052.1, read as the reverse complement.
CATAACTCTGTGGAGTGACACTCAATTCATGCATTGCCAAACTTTCTCTAGCTGTGGGTTTATTAAAGCGCTATGTAGAGTGCCTTTACACATTGCATTACACAACATTACACAACTTTTGTAATTCCCTTCTCTAACTGGGAATGAAAATTGAATGAAATACATGGTGAGGAGATATTGCAAGATCATGGGCTCAGATAATCCTCACTCAAAAACAAAATATAAAGGTTGAAAAAATAAGAGTAAACATTTTAAAATTAACTAATATAAGGCCTATGTTCATAAATATTTTTTTTTATTATTTATACCAAGACATTCCTGTAACTGAGTGAAATTGCATAGCCATGAATACACTGGTATGCAAGTGTCATAGGAATGTATTGATATAAATAAAAACACAATTAATTATGAGTAGCCCCTTACAAAGGTATTTTAATTACTTTATATTAAATAGGAATATACTGGGTGTCTATTGAGGGGAAAAGAATATAGACCGCAGGGTCCCTTAAGCAATAGGATATTTTTTTAAGGGTTAAAGGCTTTAAAATAAAAAAAAGATCCCCAACTCTTAAGCCCTGTACACACGATCGGTTTGTCTGATGAAAACGGACCGATGGACCGTTTTCATCGAACGAACCGATCGAGCGTGAGCCCCATCATTTTTTTTTAATGTTTTATATAGTTAAAAAAACGATTAAAAAAAAAACAATCGTCTGTGGGGAAGTCCATCGGTCAAAAATCCATGCATGCTCAGAATCAAGTCGACGCATGCTCGGAAGCATTGAACTTCATTTTTCTCAGCACGTCGTAGTGTTTTACGTCACCGCATTGGACACGATCTGATTTTTAACCGATGGTGTGTAGGCAAGACTGATGAAAGTCAGCTTCATCGGATATCCGTTGAAAAAATCCATCGGATTAGATTCCATCAGATATCAGATCGTGTGTACAGGGCTTTAGTGGCCATAGGGGGCATGGTGATTTTTGATGGTGTCCCATATACTGTATATATATCTATATATTGTAACGTTTGGGGGATCAGCTTGATCGCAGGACACAGGCTTTTAAATCAAAACTGAGGTTTATTGAACACAAACGGCTTCACAGCAGCAAAAGCAAAACAAATAATCAGTCTCACCGACTCTTAGGGCTCAGCACTGCCATTGCAGTTCACAGTCCTTGCAGGTAAAGTTCCCCAGTTGCAGGCTTTCAGGCAGGACACAAGTCCTTTTAAAGTTCTTCCCAGCTTCTCAGAGCTTTGCAGCATTCACCTGTCTAGCATCGCCATACACAGGCTCTGCTACACACTTCCACACTCCCACCTGCAACTTCCTGTCCTCACTTAAACCATCTCCTGGACAGGTGCATTAACCCTTTTTGTCCTCTTAAAAGGACCATAGCCCAAATAGAGGGGAAACATAGCGTCCCTCCAGGACGCAGCCACGGCGACCTGTACATATCCCCCCCCTGTGCCCCAACGCCGAGGAGGTGGGGGCAACAGTGGAGCCCAAACAATGGACTCGGGAGAGGGCATCTGCATTTTGATGCAGTCTCCCGGGCCTATGCTCCACTATAAATTTAAATTCTTGGAGCGCCAGGAACCACCGGGTAATCCTGGCATTAGTCCCTTTACCTTGCCTAAGCCATGTTAAAGGGGCATGATCAGAAATGAGCCTAAATTTCCTGCCCAAAAGGTAATATCTGAGGGACTCCAGGGCCCACTTAATGGCCAGGCACTCTCTCTCAATAACAGCGTAGTTTTTTTCTGCTGGTGTCAACTTCCTACTGAGGAAGACTACTGGGTGCTCCTCACCATTAACAACCTGTGACAACACCGCTCCTAATCCTACATCGGAAGCGTCAGTTTGGACAACAAACTCTCTTGAAAAATTGGGCGCTATCAAGACAGGGTGTTGGCACAGTGCTGACTTGAGCTCCAAAAAAGCCTTTTCAGCATCCGCATTCCACTCGACCATGACCGATTTCCGACCCTTGGTCAGATCGGTCAGTGGAGCCGCTAATGTGGCAAAGTTGGGTACGAACCTTCTGTAGTATCCCACCATGCCCAGGAATGCGCGTACCTGCTTTTTTGTGAGGGGGCGGGGCCAACTATTTATAGCCTCTACCTTGTTGACCTGAGGTTTCACCACCCCTCTACCCACGATATAGCCTAGGTATTTTACCTCCTCCATTCCCAAATGACATTTTTCAGGGTTTATTGTGAACCCTTCCTTCCAAAGAGAGTCCAGTACTGCCTGGACTTTGGGCAAGTGCGAGTCCCAGTCTCTGCTAAAAACGACTATGTCATCCAAGTACACTGAGGCATACTCCCGATGAGGTCGTAAAATCCTATCCATTGCTCGCTGGAATGTGGCTGGAGCAGTTTGCAGTCCAAAAGGCATTCGTTTGTACTGAAAACTCCCCTCTGGAGTAGAAAAAGCAGTTTTCTCTCTAGCCGCCTTAGTCAACGGGATTTGCCAATACCCCTTGGTAAGGTCTAATGTTGTGATGTACCTGGCTGGACCTAGTCGCTCAATAAGTTCATCCACCCGGGGCATGGGGTAGGCATCAAACCGTGAAACCTCATTAAGTTTCCGAAAATCATTGCAGAATCGCAGAGTCCCGTTGGGCTTTGGTACCAACACGATGGGGCTCGACCACTCACTCTGCGATTCCTCGATGATATCCAGGTCTAACATTTTTTTCACTTCCTCTGAAACGGCCTTTCTTTGCGCCTCTGGGATGCGGTAGGGCCGGACAAAAACTTTGACTCCAGGTTCTGTGATAATATCATGCTCTATCACCCTAGTAAGCCCTGGCAAGTCTGAAAACTTTTCTTTATTTCTTTGCAAGAACTCCTTTGCTTGCTGATTTTGTATTTTAGACAGGGTATTTGCTACTTGGACACGCTCTACCCCAACCTGAGGCTCAAGCCTTGCACTAGCCAGGGAGGTCACTGTTTCCCGATCCGTCCAGGGTTTTAACAAGTTAACATGATATATCTGATACGGTTTCCTCTTGCCTGGCTGGTGCACTCTATAATTTACCTCTCCTACTTTTTCCACAACTTCAAAGGGACCTTGCCATCTGGCCAAGAATTTACTTTCCACAGTGGGAATGAGCACAGCTACTCGATCTCCCACTTGGAAGTGCCTTATTTTTGCAGCCCTGTTATAGACCCGTCGTTGAGCCTCCTGGGCCTTTTGTAAATGTTCTTTGACTAGTGGCATCACGGTTTGGATCCTTTCCTGCATTTGGGAGACATATTCTAGGACACTCTTATGCTGAACAGGTTCACTTTCCCATTCCTCTTTAATAAAATCAAGTAGTCCGCGAGGTCTCCGCCCATAAACCAACTCAAAAGGCGAAAACCCTGTGGAGGCCTGGGGCACTTCCCGGATGGCAAATAGGAGAGCTGGCAACAGGCAGTCCCAATCTTTCCCATCCCTTTGCACCACTTTCTTGAGCATAGACTTAAGGGTTTTATTAAAGCGTTCCACCAACCCGTCCGTTTGGGGATGGTAGACCGAGGTGCGCAGCTGTTTAATGCGGAACAGCTTACACACATCGGCCATAACCCTCGACATAAACGGGGTACCCTGGTCTGTGAGTATTTCCTTGGGAAAACCCGTCCGTGTAAACAATTGGAATAATTCTCGAGCAATGGCCTTTGAGGAGGTATTCCGCAGGGGTAGCGCCTCAGGATATCGGGTGGCATAGTCAAGAATCACCAAAATGTAGGAGTGACCTCGAGCTGACTTTACCAAGGGACCCACTATATCCATGGCTATCCTCTCGAATGGGACCTCAATTATGGGCAGAGGGACCAAAGGGCTCCGAAAGTGAGTCACCGGAGCGGTCAACTGGCAGGTCGGACAAGAGGTACAGTATCTCTTTACCTCTGCTTTCAGACCTGGCCAGTAAAACCGGTCGGTGATCCGTGCCTCCGTCTTCTCAACTCCCAGGTGCCCCCCTAACACATCATCATGGGCCAGTTCCAGAACCTTTCGTCTATATTGTTGGGGTACCAACAATTGTTCTACCACGTTTTCTCTCTCTTTGGTAACCCGATACAGCAATTCATTATATATTGCAAAGTGTGGCCACCTTTCATTCGCACCTGGCTCTTGGGGAACCCCATTTACTACTACAACTTGTTCCCGTGCACGGGCCAAAGTGGGGTCCTGCATCTGAGCAGTACCAAACGCCCCCTGGGGAACACCCAAATCCGGCAGGGCAGGAGTAGAGGCTACTTCCTCATCCTCTTCCCCCAGCATTACCTGAAGTGGGGAAGGCTCCTCCCCCTGAGGGTTTTGGTAGGTCTGTGTACCACATGTCTTGACATTCTCAACAGTATCAATGCTACTTTCATCACCAATAACCACATCATGAGCATTTTCCTCATCTGGATCCACATTAAACACATTTGGCAGTTCAGGGTTATTCCTCTCAGCAGCAGGAACAGGGGGGCTAGTTTCTCCCCAGTCTCTGAACTGTTCTCCTTGTTCCCACAGTTTGGTAAAAATTGGACAGTCTCGTCCTATTATAACATCATGTACCAAGTTCTTTACCACCCCCACCTCTTGAGTACAGGTGCCACATGCTGAGGAGATAGACACCGTGATGATGGGGTACTCTCTAGTGTCCCCGTGTATGCACACCACCCGTAAAGTTTTGCTTACCGTACCGACCTTCCCAATTATTCTAGGATGAACAAGGGTTACCATGCTTCCAGAGTCCAACAAAGCCCAGGCAGGGAGGTTGTTCACTTGGACTTCATACTCAAACTTATCGTCATCCATGTCGAGATGTGTGGTGCATACTTTATGGGCACAGAAAGACCCCCTCCGAAGAACCCCGCATTCCATGGGCTCCTCTTGCAGTGGGCAGTGTGCCCGGGTATGACCCCAGGAATGACATCGCCAACATTGTACATCCACTCCTCTCCGAACAGGAACAGAACGCTGGGGAGGTACCGGGAGTGACTCTTGGCCTTCCGGGGTGTTTGTTCCCAGGCCCCTTGGAACATCCTTTCGAAGGGCAGCAGTTGGTCGAACAGGCCGTGGCAAACTGGGCCCTATGCGCTTGGTAGGTCCGAGCAGGTCCTCCACCACTGTAAATCGTTCCACCATCTCAACAAGGAGGTTTGCGGTTTTGGGATCTCCATGGCTGACCCACCGTTGAAGGTCATCTGGCAGGGACCTCAGATATCGGTCCAGCACGACCCGCTCCACGATTTGGGGGCCAGACAACACCTCAGGTTGCAGCCATTTTTTCACTAGTTGCACCAGGTCGTGCATTTGAGACCGGGGTGGCCGATCGGGACGATATTTCCATTGGTGTACTCGTTGGGCCCGAACAGCCGTAGTCACCCCCAGACGAGCCAGAATTTCTGCTTTTAGCTTTTGATAGTCTTTAGCATCATCCGGTGGCAGGTCAAAGTAGGCTTTTTGAGGATCTCCAGTGAGAAAAGGAGCAATGAGGCCGGCCCACTGGTCCTGAAGCCACCCTTCTCTCTCTGCCGTCCTCTCAAAGGTAGCAAGAAATGCTTCTACATCATCGTTTGGGGATAATTTCTGCAGAAAATGGCTTGCCCTCACAGTCACCTGGTTGCCAGGGGCAACAGCCGCTTGTCCCTGAACCTTAGACAGCTGCTGCACTGCTTCCTTTAAAGCAGTCACCTGAGTCTGCATAACCTCTTGCTGGGTTGTTTGCTGGGCTGCCAACTGGGCCACCAACAGGCGGGTATTTTCTTGCTGCAGCGTCAGCGCCTCTTTGTGGTAAGTGTGTTGTGCCTCCAGTTGGGTGGCTAAGCGCTGATTAGCTTCCTCATGGCGAGTCTGCGCTTGCATGTTAGCCAGGGTCAGCTGTTTAATTAGCTCCTCCATTGCTTCAGCTTTCAATGCTTGTGCAGCTTTAACCCAGGACATAAATCCAATGCACTGTCTCTTTAAATGTCAGTTCAATATACAGTCCAATGCAAAGAAAAAAAAAAAAATGTCTCTTCTTATGCCTGTTAATCTGTCCTGCCCGCATTCGAGCACCAGTGTAACGTTTGGGGGATCAGCTTGATCGCAGGACACAGGCTTTTAAATCAAAACTGAGGTTTATTGAACACAAACGGCTTCACAGCAGCAAAAGCAAAACAAATAATCAGTCTCACCGACTCTTAGGGCTCAGCACTGCCATTGCAGTTCACAGTCCTTGCAGGTAAAGTTCCCCAGTTGCAGGCTTTCAGGCAGGACACAAGTCCTTTTAAAGTTCTTCCCAGCTTCTCAGAGCTTTGCAGCATTCACCTGTCTAGCATCGCCATACACAGGCTCTGCTACACACTTCCACACTCCCACCTGCAACTTCCTGTCCTCACTTAAACCATCTCCTGGACAGGTGCATTAACCCTTTTTGTCCTCTTAAAAGGACCATAGCCCAAATAGAGGGGAAACATAGCGTCCCTCCAGGACGCAGCCACGGCGACCTGTACAATATATATATATATCTATATATATATATATATATATATATATATATATATATATATATAGATATATATATACTGTATGTGAACTAAGAATACCCCTTTTATAAGGAAGCGTTTGCTATGAAAATGCAAAGGGTTAGTACGTGGCTACACATCTCTAGCATCTCATGTGTTTTATACATGGAAACTATTTATTGTGCAGTTCAGGTTAGTAATTAAAAAGGGCAGGTATGACTGGAGTTACTGTATTTTCTGACATTAAATTATGCTCATTGTGCTGTACCCCCTTGTTTTTTATTTGTTTTCTTTGTGGGGGGGGGGGGGCACACTATAGTACCAAAAGTATTTGGAGGCTTTGGGGGTATCCCGGTCTTAGTCCATAGGGTTCAATATTGAGTTGACCCACCCTTTGCAGCTATAACAGCTTCAACTCTTCTAGAAAGGCTGTCCACAAGGTTTAGGAGTGTGTCTGTGGGAATGTTTGACCATTTTTCCAAAAGGGCATTTGTGAGGTCAGGCACTGATGTGGACTAGAAGGCCTGGCTCACAGTCTCCGCTCTAATTCATCCCAAAGGTATTCTATGAGGTTGAAAACTGGACTCTCTGCAGGCCAGTTGAGTTCACCCCCCCCCCCCCCCCCCCTAAACTCGCTCATCCATGTCTTTATGGACCTTGCTTTGTGCTAGGTCTTGAGGACACCACTGATTGGGCAACGCTGAAGACTATAGTCAGTCAAGGAAACCTAATGCAGCAGATGAAAGACACATCATGCTTACTTCCCTTCAACATTGGAAGATGTGCCATAAGTACAGAACTGGTGGAAACCAGTGAGACCCAGGTACACCCATCTACTGTATGGGGAAGTCTGGCCAGAAGTGAACTTTATGGAAGAATCGACACCAAAAAGCTATACCTCTGACATGGAAACAAGGCTAAGAAACTCAACTGTGCATGACAAAAAAAAGGAGCTGGGGTGCAGAAAAATGGCAGCAGGTGCTCTATGATAAGTCAGAATTTGAAATATTGATTGAATAGTAAAGCATGGTGGAGGTTACTTGCAAATTTGGGGCAGCACTTCTGCAAATGGAGTTGGAGATTTGGTGAGGACCAATGGTATCCTCAATGCTGACAAACACAGGCAGATTTTTTCCCAAATGTATTCTTTAGCAAGACAATGGCAACAAACATACAGCCAATGCCATTAAGAAATATCTTCAGTGTAAAGAAGAACAAGGAAGTGATGGGTTGGTCCCCACAGAGCATGTCACGTACCTGAGAGGAGACTGAAATGATAGGGTCGGCCCCTCTTGTATCTCCAGCCCAGACCCCACTGGGAGTGAAACAGAGGGCACCGTGGGACAGGAGAAACACAAGACCCTGCAGATGTAAATGCAGTTCCAAGGCAGCAGGAGGACCATAAGATCAGGAACAGTAGCTGTGCACAGTAGTTTAGCTGAGGTTAACTGCTTGCCGACCACCTGCCGCAGTTTTACGCCGGCAGGTCGGCTCTGCTGGGTGAGAGCAGGTAGCTATACCTCACCTCGCCCAGCAGCCAATAGGGGCACGCGCGCCACCAGAGGCGGGCACGAGCGACCCCCGCTCGTCCCTGACACCCGTGCGCGTGCCTGGCGGGCGCAATCGCCGCCGGCCACCCACGATTGCTTGTTACAGAGCGAGGACCGGGAGCAGTGTGTGTAAACCTGTAAACCAGGAGTAAGCCTGGTGGGGAACTAGCGACAAGACAGAAGCAGGATCCAAGATCAGGTCAGGAGTAAGCCGGGTCAGCAACCAAGGGAACGCACTGGAGGTACACAGGACACAGGAAACAGCTGAAGACCAGTCAGCATTAGAGCACAGGCAGAAGCATCCTTAAATAGTCTGTCTGGCGACAACATACATTGTGCAGGCACCCGTACGTGTGCGCAGATTTTGTGTCCATGCGCGCACAACATGTACATTCCTGCTAGCCGTTCTGCGAAGATTCATGCACATTTCTATTAGCCAAACGTCTTTGTGCATGGACATTTGTTTGGTATTCTCTGACAGAGCCCTGATCTCAACATCATCGAGGCTGTCTGGGATTAAAAGGAGACAGAAGGATCTGAGACTGGTGTTAATTCTCCGAGATGTTTAAAACAACCTACCTGACTAGTTCCTTCATAAACTGTGTGCAAGTGTACCTAGAAGAATTTATGCCGTTTTGAAGGCAAAGAGTGGTCACACCAAATACTGATTTGATTTGGATTTCTCTTCTGTTCATTTAGTTTCTATTTCCTTAATTGATAAAGCTAAACTATTAACCCAGATATATATTCTTCTCTACAATTTACAGGGGCTCCTGAGCACCGACAAAGGAAGCAGGGGACATAACTCCTCCACTTCCTCTTGGCATCGCGCCCATTTCCCTTTTCTCTCCCTGCTATCGCCACCTCTGAGGAAGGAGAACAATTACACAAACAGCCAGCTTACACTGCACCTTTTTAAACAGGGTTTTTTATTTCAATCACTGGCAGCTTCTCACTGAGCTGCAATGAACATCATCTCCACACCTCATTGCAGCTTATTAAACTGCTGCACTGAGGAGACAAGCCATAATCATCACTATCACGGCTTTTTTCAGTTTACTAAATGCACACCCTACTGTGAAAGAACTAAATACAATTTTCTTTAGGTAGGTCACATATTCCATCCATCCCTGTTTCTTACCTCAAATAGCAGCAGTCTAGAAAGAGGGTCGATTCAAGAACTCTAATTGATAAGGTATTGTAGTGACATGATGAACAGAGATCTGCTCCGGAAAATGCTGAGCAAGCGTGACATAAGGAAACACTAGGAGGAAGAAGTACTATGTCATTGAAGGATTCCACCACCAAAGCACACTCTGAGCTGCGGGTACATTAAAAGTGACAGAATTTCTATTCTATTGCAGTTCTGCTACTACAGCCCTAAAATACTAGAACTTAGATCAGGACCATACTTCAGTGCATTATATGCACAACCCGTTTGTTCCACAGCGATCATGTAAATAACAAATGGATTGTGGTTTGGGGTTGTTAAATATTAAAATAAAAATTTGCCTTGACTTCAACGTTAAAAAAATATGTTTTTTCATTGACAGAAAAAGGCTTTATATCTTTATTAGAATTCTGTTTTATGGGTTATTTACATCAATGCATTGCTGTCATCACTTGTTACATTCATTGCTGTGTTGCAAAGTCGTTCATTTTGAATGACACCCCAAGACAGCAAGGTAAAACACATGTGTTGCACCATGCCATATAGTGCATTAAAAATGATGACATATCCGATCTTTGACCTGTTATAGGTGTGTTGTCAGCCAATTATTTTCAAAGAGGTTCTGCTAAAGCAATGAACATTATTGCACCACAAATATGTAAATGGCCGCTGAAGGGTAACTGTAAATTGGGCAAAAAAAGACAAACGTAAGCAAGTATTGAGAACAAAGGACAAATATTTACTGGGCACGTTTTCCTGTTCTAAATATATACATATTATATTACAAATATAATTCACAACTAAAAGTGTTTTGTGGTCAATAGTAGAGCAGGCAATTATTGGAACTTTTACTATTATCGACCAACAATCTGCCAAGTATGACCTGCAAAATCAATCCTGCTGGGCATGCTACACTGCACAGGCAAGTTCGCGGATATTGACTTTCTGGCTGAACGCTAATGTGGCTGATGTACAGTCATGTCTTCACCCAGCTTTCCTTTTAGAAAAAAGTCCTAAAATGGCTAAACCATCCATACAAGTGCTTTACAAGCTGGAATAAGAGCCAAGCTGTCCTGCGCAACAGTACAGCATTCGTAGTAGTACCTGTCATTGCTGTCACTTTAACTTGGCACTGCTCATGTCCCTTTAAAAAGTCTAAATTTTAATGTTTTTAACACTTGCACTGATTGTATTATGTTATCAAGTCCCTTATTGTTCTATTTGAAAACTGGACAAATTTAAAGGCACTATAAACATTTCTACCTGAACCTTTTTCAAAGGTATAAGAGGTACATTGATCATGTACTTTAATGGCGTTATTTGTTGACTTTTAGACACAGCCTATAATAGAATACATATTCACATTCTTGTGTTAGAAGTCTCTGTATTCAAATATTAGGCATGCCGCATGACAGTGCACGGATTAATGCATGACCTCTGTGTGTAGTCTTAGAACTGACACTTCCTGTCATTAAACTACATTTTCCATAATCCCTGTATCTCAGTGCCCATTCATGTTAGAGTTAATTAATCAGATCTGACACAGACACAAGCAGGCAGAGCAATTCAGGCCTCGTACACACGACTGAGGAACTAATCGGAAAAGACACATCGTTTTCCTCGATGAGTTCCTTGTTAGGCCTGTCGAGAAACTTGACAAGCTGTCTTTGCGTACACACTGTCAAGACCAAATCTCCTCGTTCTCAAACTCGGTGACTTCAACACATACAGCGGCAGGGGAAGTTCGATTCCACTGGCACAACCCTTGGGGCTGCTTTTGCTAATCTCATGTTATTGTGTGTTAGGTTAAAGTCTGGTAAGAGACATTTGCACTTTTTAGTCTGTTACAGTGTGACAAATGTGCTATCTCCATTACAAATACTACTTTTACCGAAGGTGCGCAGGTTTCTAAGCATACACACCAACGTGTTTCTTGTTGGAAAACCAACACGACGACTCTCGTCAAAGAAAAAGAGAGACTTGCTCTCTTTTTTTCTTGTCGAGTTCCTCAATCCTCGATGAAAAGCATACACATGACCGGTTTCCTCAGCAAAAAAGCTCTCCTACCAAGTTTCTTGATGGATTCTGCCGAGGAAAACGGTTGTGCGTACACGGCCTAACAGAGAGATCACCATACAGGCTTTCATCACATTAGCACTCCCATATTTGTGATGCAACACAGAAAAAATGGTGAGGCATGGATTGTGACCTGGCACAAGAAGTTTCTTGTTCCTTTAGTGCAGGGATATGCAATCAGCAGACCTCCAGCTGTTGCAAAACTACAAGTCCCATCATGCCTCCGGGTGTCATGCTTGCAGCTGTCAGAGTCTTGCTATGCCTCATGGGACTTGTAGTTCTGCAACAGCTGGAGGTCCGCTAATTGCATATCCCTGCTTTAGTGAATAGGGAGATATATGGAATAATGAATAGACATAGAATAGATTGGCCATTACACTACAAACTGCAACCACAACATGTAAGTCCATGATTACAAGGTAAAGCAAACAAATGACACAAGGATTATAACTACATTAATACCTACTTAAAACAAGTAAAACATTTAAACGTGTACAATGCCTTTAAAATTTTGAAAAAAAAAAAACTCTTTAGCAGTGTTGGCGTTAATCTGCATTGCGTAATAAGCCAATAAATCAATAACATCTGCAGGGGCGGACTGATAACTCATGGGGCCCCCGGGCAATAGAAGATTATGGGGCCTCTGGGCTTACAGATGGCCACCATGCCAGGAGGCAGTGCAGAGGTGGGACAGCTAAAATTTTGGGATTTTCACATCAAAAGCATGTCGGATTCGAACATATCAGGGACAGATGTAAAAAAAACACAGATTTTTACATACTGTCCCTGGTTTTACTGAGCCTGGCAACCCTGATGGGGCCCCCTAGTGGCATGGGCCTCAATGCTCAGTCTGCCCCTGAACATCTTTAAACTGGATGCATATATTTAGTCAATTTGATGTAGGTTGGAGTTTATTTAAAAGGGAGTTGAACTTACCTTTCCTTCAATGGTCTCCAGACTCCATCCCTTGCTGGTGCCTTCTTCTTTGGCAGTCTTCATTGGCTGATGCGGGATGACATCACTCCTGAACATGTGCAGAAGTCGACCATCCCAGCACACAGGGATCATGCTGGTGATGTAAGCCGGGCAGTGCCTGCCCAGCTCAGTTTACATGCTGAAGAACGCTGCAAGCAGGCATATAGCTGTATTTTTTGAAGAGGAGACATTGCATGTCTCTTCTACAAATAAAAGCTCAAGGGGGGGCGTGGTTTGCACATGGCCGAGTGAGGTTGTGAAGGTGTGAGCTCCTGCTACCTCCATGCCTTCCATGCGTGACACATGCCTGTAGCCCGAGGAAGGTGATCTGCTGCCGGTGAAATCCCCTGGACTGCCCCTGGAGCCGTTGGGAGCTGTCTGTCTGTCTGGAGTGACTTGAAGCCCGCCTACCACCCTCCCGCTGCTCCCGCTGCCCGTCGCGGCTTGCGTCCCCGCCCTCCGCTGGCTACATGGTCTGCATGTTAGCGTTGTGGATAGGACCCTTTGAACCCAGCGAAATCAAAAACAAAAGGAACCAGACGCTGAGAGGAAAAGCTGAGGAGACCCGAGACGGGAGTAGGAACGAGGGTGCAGGTTGGGAGATTGCTTGTGTGAAGCTCCATAGTTGTATAGGTGGCTGTGTGCGGTGTGCAGTGTGCTGCGTGGTGGGTCTATCCCAGCCTAGCCCAACCAGTTAACGTGAGCCCCATACTCTACAAATCATTGCTGGGGAAGAGTGGACAATATTAGAGTAAAGGGGAAAAAAAAAAAAAAACGTGTAGGGGGGTCAAGCTTCCAAGTGCTTTGGAGGGACGCCGAGAGGAACGCGCAGCACAAAGCTTAAAAGCTAAAACTATATGTGCAAAGTGGAGGGGATGTATGTGTGCAGCTAGATCCAGAGATACACGTACATCCCGGAGGACCGCATTGTTAATACAGCCACCCAACCTAGCGGGCCACCTGGAGATCCAGAGCTATTTTTCTAAAATGGAGAAAGGGGGTGAGCAGGGCCAGAGCCTGGAGAATCTGCAGATACAAACACAGACTACCATCCCAAGGCTAGAGGTGCGGGGAGACGTGGAGACACTACAGATAGCCCCTCAAAGCCCACGGGTGACCAACGCAGGTGGGAGCGACCCCCCCTCTAGGTCGAGTGAAGGGGGGAAGAGTGAGCTTGAGACCTTAAAATCCCTGATCCAGGCATTACCAACAAAAGAGGACATCACTACACTAATTACGAAAATAGAGGAAGCCCATTGCAGAGATATGGAAGAGATTAAAGGGGAGGTTCAGGGCTTGGAAAAACGCACGACAATGAATGAAAATACATCCAAAGACCTTATACTGCGTGTGATGACACTGGAATAGGAAAGAAATAAGCAATTAGATGTGATTAACTCCCTACAGCTACAACTAGAGGAAATCCAAGACAGGAACAGACGGAATAATTTACGCATACAAGGTATCCCTGAAGCAACAGTCCTAGAAGACCTCCAAGAGACGGTAAAAAATATTTTTCTGGTATTATTGAAAGATGCTATGCCTTTGAATCTTGAGATGGACAGAGTTCATAGGGCCTTAGGCCCTAAGCCCAAAGATAGCTCTCGGCCTCAGGATGTGATATGTAGACTGCATTACTTTAGACAAAAAGAGGCAATATTAAGGAAATCTTGGGACATGGGGACTATAGAGTTTAATGGAGCTCAGTTGAAGATACTGCCAGACCTATCAAACCTATCTGCAACGGAGAACTATGTTACGCCCTATATTAGATCGAATAAGGGAAATAGGGGGAACATACAGATGGAGGTATCCAATATCAGTATTGATTAGGAAACAAGACACAGGTACATTTTGGCTGCGCTCTAAGAATGACTTGCCGGAACTTTTTTCCTTTTTGGGGATCAATCCTTTTGAGGTTGTGGATTGGAGACAGCCAATTCCGAGGAATAATTAAAGATACAAGATTAAGGACTTGTTTGCTGCCTCTCTCTCCCCCCCCTTTTTTTTTTTTTGAGAGGGACTGGATTTTTTTTTTTTTTTGTGTTTTTTGTTTTTTCTCCTCTGGACTCTTTAAAATCCCTGTGTGCTCTATACGGTGTGTGGGGTCTGTGGGGTCCCCCCCCCTCCGCACCATACGATCATGGGTGGGAGGGAGGAGGGGGAGGGTATTGGGAGGGGGGTGGGGGGTAGGATTAGGGGGAGGGGGGTCGGGATTAGATGGGGGGATTAGGGCAGGGAAGGGGGGGCGAGGGGTGGTGTATAAGGGGGGGTTAGGGGGAGTGGGGAGGAGGAGGGAGGACTTTCTCCCTTTCTCCCTTTTTCTCCCCCCCCCCCCCCCCTGAGGGTTCTGGGTAGTACACTACAAATTACACCATACACCATACACTATACACCATAACTGACAATATATATTAGATAATATAAGATATAAGATATACACACATATTACACACCTTACACAGAGGTTAAGGGGTGCGAACTAAATTGCGAACCTAATTGGCACACAACTAGGAAGGTAACACATAAGTCACTAAATAGGTTAACTACAATATTCACAGCTCACAGTGGGGCCCTTATAGGGGATAATAATTAAAATAGTACTTGGTATTAGAGCAGTATGGCTCTACACATGTCTAACACTCACAGTTGATATACACTAAGGAGTAAAACACATATTAGAGGGGGTATGGCGGGTGGGGAGGGTGGGAGACGATCTAGGGGGGAGGGGGGAGGGGGGAAGTCCTCCCTACCCCAAGTAGGTTCTGTTGACTACCTAGGTATGAGGATCAGTACAATTTATTTGGAATTATTAATGTATTATTAATGTATTATGAATATGTATGAGAATGGGGTCTAGGAAAATTATCTTGATAGGATATGGACTGGGATGTGCCATGTATGATGTCTTAGAATGCATTATAAAATGAGTCTTCTTTTTTTTTCTCTTGTAGAATTACTGTAAGAATATTGTATTACAGACTATTACATTATGTACTGTGAGAATGTTACATGAATAGCTGGTATATACATCCTGGAGAGGGATCCACCCTTAGTGCCGGGGGTGGGGGGGGGAGGAATAGGTACATACGGTGAAGCCACTAGGGGGTGGAAGGACACTACCCTGGGGCTAGTAGCGAATAGGAACTTAGGGAGAATATGTAGCCCAGTAGTGGGGCAATAATATGAGGAGAACGGGAAGGAGGGGGAGAGGGGAGAGAAGGGGGAGGAATTAAATAGGGATAACTCGGGAACCGGGGATCAACAAAGATAGGCAACATAATATAATTTAAATAAAGTGGAGTTGGAAGGAGGGCAAGGAGGAGCGGGGGCACCCAGGCATGGACTGGCCATAGGGACTACAGGGAATTTCCCGGTGGGCCGATGGCTCAGTGGGCAAGTTTCAATGACAGCCTGTCAAAGTAATGTCTGCGCAGCTCGCCCTCCACTTCATGCAGTGATGTGAGAAGAATGAGGAAAATACAGAGGAGAATAAGTGAAATAATAAAAGAGATGAGTGAGGACTCCTTATGTTATGCTACTTATGTTTTTTTGCACAATTGCGTATAGTTTATATACTGTTTTTGTTCTTGTTTGCAAACATAAAGTGGGCCGGTCTGGATAAAGTCCAGGGCCAAATTTTGGTCTCAGTCCATCCCTGGGGGCACCTTTGTGATAGGGAACTACTCTGGGGATTACTCAGGGGATAGGGTATTAGAGTAAGCAAGTAGGAGCTAAATTGGCTCTGGGGTAGAGGGGGGGGGGGGGTCTTTGTACTAACCCCTCTCGATCCTCACTGTCAATAAGTTAGGGGAAGCGGAGGGTTGGGTTGGGGTTTTTTTTCTCCTTTTTTTTTTTTCTCTCTCCTCTCCTTATCCCTGTGTCCTCCCCTCCTTCTCTCATTAACTCTACCCCACCTCCCTGTCTCTAGGGAGAGAGGGAATAAATTTGTCTTAAATATTTCTAGCTCTGGGGAGGGGACTGTCATAAAAAAAAAGAAGGCCCTTTGTTGTGAAGATGGGGGGTATAAGGATCACCACTATTAACGTTAAGGGATTAAACACCCCAGAAAAAAGGAGAATTCTCCTCAGTGAACTTAAACGATTGCGCTCAGATGTTGCTTTTGTCCAAGAAACCCATCTTAGAGCCAGTCGGTTACCCTACTTACAAAATAGATTCTTCCCCTGTACCTATCACGCCTTTAGCCCAACATCCAAATCCAAAGGGGTCGCTATATTGATCTCCAACCAGATTTCTTGGTCATTAACGGAAAAACAGATAGACGAAAATGGAAGGTATATATTTTTAAAAGGTACCTTAGGAGACGAGAAAGTAACACTAGCTACTGTGTATACACCTAATACGTATCAAGACACCTTCTTGATTAAAGTATTGTCTAAATTAGACAAATTTATAGAAGGGAAGTTGATCCTAGGAGGGGATATCAACATGACACTGGACCCCAAACTAGATACATCTCTAGGGTCTTCGTCTCTATCAGGAAAATCTAGGAGGCGGGTCATGCGGAAGTTAAAAGAAATGCATCTGGTAGATGCTTGGAGGATATTCCATGGGGAGGAGAGAGATTATACCTTCTACTCTAATCCACATAAAAGGTATTCCCGATTGGACTATTTCTTGATTTCTCACTATCTATTGACAGTAGTCGAGGAAGTAAATATTGGGAATATAACCTGGTCAGATCACGCCCCAGTGACACTCGACATAATAATATCAGGCAAGGCTCTCTCCACGGGGTATCGTTGGCGTCTGAATGAGAGCCTATTACAGACCCCAGAGGTTAAAGAGGCAGTAGAAAAGGAACTAGGAGAGTACTTTCGGATCAACGATACACCGGGGAGTGAGCCAAGCATGGTGTGGGAGGCCCACAAGGCAGTGATGAGGGGACTATTGATAAAGCATGGGGCAAGAATAAAAAGAATGCGAGAAAATCAGGTGAGGAAACAATAGAGATCCAAACCTTGGAAATGCAACACAAAGGTACACAGTCAACAAACGTAGGAGAAGAATTAGGACACAAAAGGAGGGAGTTAGCAGATCTACCAAGGTATAAAGCTAAAGCAATTATTCAAGTAGGTAGAAGGATAACATATGAATTAGGCGATAAGTGTGGTAAAATCCTAGCAGGAATACTGAAGGACACTAGGAACACTGTGTATATACCACATATTAAGGGAAAGAATGGCCAGGTAATGACAATTCCTAAAGATATAGCGCAGAGATTTAGAGAATACTACTCCTCCTTATATAACTTAGAACAAACAGACATCCCTAGAGGAAGGATAGAGGATTATTTATCCTCAACACATCTCAAAAGATTACCTTCGACTGAAAGGGAGAACTTGGACAGACCCATCTCAATGGAGAAACTCCAAGTAATGAAAATGGTTGAAAAAGGGAAAGCTCCAGGCCCAGATGGGTTCTCTATTCAATATTATCAGCCATATTATCATTTCTTTCCCGCTCTTGGACCGTACATGATTAGGATGTTCAATGAGATCGGCCGATCTACCGCACTCCACCCGGAAGCCCTTATGGCACATATTGCGGTGATTCCCAAAGAAGGGAAGGACCCAGCGGAGTGCGGTAGCTACCGCCCGATCTCATTGTTGAACACAGACTTAAAACTCTTTACTAAATTAATAGCATCTCGACTACAGCCCCTCTTGACACAGCTAATACATCTAGACCAGGTGGGTTTCATTCCTACCCGGGAAGCCAGGGACAATACTATTAAAGTGTTGAACCTGGTACACTGGGCATGGGAAACCAAAACACCCTCAATTTTTCTAAGTACGGACGCAGAAAAGGCCTTTGACCGAGTCAATTGGAAGTTTATGGCAGGGGTACTAAGACATATTGGATTAGGACAGGGCTCTTTTCCTTTTTCCACCTGTTTTCAGTTCTTTGGTCACTGACTGTTCCACCTTAGTTTGCTGCCTTGCCTGCGGCAGGCCATGTTCCTAGCGACTAACTGCAGTTCGGGGTCAAAGCCAGCCCCTTGTTCCTGGGGTCTGGCAGGGGTTAAGTGTGGTAGGCCGTTGCCTACACTGAGTATTTTTTGGGTTGTGGATGTTATGCTGTCTGTTGTGGTATGTGTGCTATGCGTGTGTGCGAGTGTGCTTGGCCTTCTCTCTACCCCCACCTGTATATTTGATGGTAATCTGTTGTGCCTTAATATTGTTACTCCTGTACTATGTCAGTGATCAGGTGTATCTCCTGGAATGTCCGGGGGCTAAACTCAAGGTTTAAAAGAGCTCTGCTGTTTGATTTCCTTAAAGTGCACAATCCTCATTTACTATGCTTGCAGGAAACGCACCTTTTGGGATCAAAGGTAATGGCACTTAAAAAGTGCTGGGTCATGCATGGGTATCATTCCACCTACTCTAATTATGCACGGGGGGTATCCATTTTGGTGCGGAAGGGCCTCCCATTCTCCTGTGAGAGGGTGATATTGGACCCTAAGGGTCGGTATGTTTTTCTCCAATGTACGGTGCACGCCACGCCGCTACTGTTAGTGGTGGTATACGTTCCTCCCCTGTCACGGCGGAGGTCTTCACGGACTTAAGTGTACAGTTTGCCACCTTCCCAGTGGTGGCCTCTCTTATAGTGGGGGACTTCAACTCGGTGCTCGACCCTGTTCGGGACCGCTTGAGGCCCATCCAATATGAATCTAAGCTATTTAGTCAGTGGTGTGCCTCCTTTGGATATGTAGATCTCTGGAGGCTCGGCCGTCCCGAGGCTCGGGAGTATACATGCCAATCAAGGACGTACCGTACCCTCTCCAGGTTGGACTATGCTTTGGGGACCCCTGATTTGGTCCCCAGTGTGCGGTCAGTTTCCCACCTATCTCAGACGCTGTCAGACCACTCTGCCCGTTCTATAGACTTGGTACTGGGACACAGGCCCTCCTTTCGGGTGTGGCGGCTCAGTCCACTCTGGGTCTCCACTCCTGAGCTTCAGGAGCCGGTTCAGCAAGATATGTCCCACTATTGGGGGGACAATGCTGGTTCGGCCTCCTTTGGCCCCATGTGGGATGCCTTTAAGGCGTCAGTGCGGGGCTCATACATCTCCAATATTGCCCGACATAGGAAGTCCTCCCAGGCTGCCCTTTTGGCCTTGGAATCCTCCCTGGAGAACGCCAGGGCCCAATACTCTGCGCATCCCACCCCGGACTCACGTTCTGTTCCGGTGGGGGCGCATAGGGCTCTGGACCTTCACAGGGTGGAGGTGACGAATAAACAGCAGTTATATCTATCTGCCAGGTTGCTGGAACACAGTGGTAAGAATGGTAGGTTGTTGGCATATCCGGTTGCTGGATGGATCTGTCACGTCGGATCCCTTGGTCATAAATCAAACCTTTCAGGCCTTCTATGAAAACCTTTATACCGCTCCGCCCCCTCCGGATGAGGTGGAGACGTTGGGATTCCTGGAATCACTCCAATTCCCTGTCCTGGAAGTGTCGCATAATGCGATCCTGGACAAAGCCCTTACGGTAGAAGAGGTCACTGAGGCTATCTATTCACTCCCTCCTAACAAGGCCCCTGGGTTGGACGGCTTGCCCGCGGAGTGGTATAGAAACTATGCGGCGGAATTAGCACAGAAGCTGCACTCCCTGTTTGGGCAGGCACTGCAGGAGGGTGAGCTTCCCTCCTCCATGTGTGAGGCCCTGATAGTGGTGCTCCCCAAACCCGATAAAGACAAACTGCTGTGTGGGTCGTACCGCCCCATATCCCTTCTAAATAGTGACGTAAAGGTGCTCGCAAAAATTTTGGCTATTAGACTTCAGGGGGTTATTTTCTGCCTTATTCACAGGGATCAGGCGGGATTTATGCCGGGAAAGAGTACGTACGATAACATCCGACGACTCTACTTGCACATACACAGGGCAGCAGCGGTGAATAGGGGTGGTTTGGTGTTATCTTTGGATGTGCTGAAGGCCTTTGACACTGTCAACTGGTCCTTCTTGTGGGAGACCATGCACCGCATGGGTATTAGCGCCCAGTTTATTCGGTGGGTCCGCCTGCTATACACTAACCCAAAAGCCAGAGTGTGCACTAATAGAGATGTCTCGGCTGTCTTTACTTTGCAGAGGGGCACCAGGCAGGGCTGCCCGCTCTCGCCACTCCTGTTCGCTCTGGCCATTGAGCCTTTGGCTCTGGCGGTGCGGCAGACGGCGGGGGTGGGGGGCATCTGTTATGGTTCCCTCTCTGAAAAGATCTCTCTATATGCGGATGATGCCCTGATTTACCTGGATGGCACGGAAAGGTCGTTTGTCTCACTGATGGGCGTGGTGGAGGAATTTGGGAGGGTCTCCGGGGTGAAGGTGGGTTGGGAGAAATTGGTGGCATTCCCTATAGGTCCTGAGCTAGACTACTCCTACCTCTCTAGGTCTAATTTGTCCATCCAACCTACTTTCAAATACTTGGGGATACATGTTAGTGCAGACTTGTCTTCTTATGAGGCTCTTAATGTTGCCCCAATTGTGTCCCATATGGAGACAAGACTTAAGACCTGGGCTTCTCTACCGCTTAATCTTATAGGCCGTGTTAATATTTTCAAAATGATATACCTACCCAAGTTCTTGTATGTGTTCCGGGCATCCCCCATCTTTTTGCTGAAAAAACGTTTTAAAAAAATGTATTCGCTCCTGTTCACTTTTCTTTGGCAGGGGTCGTGTCCACGCATTGCTAGGGCCTCTCTCCAGGCCCCCAAGCTGGACGGAGGCTTGGCGTGCCCTAACCTGAGACAGTATTTTATAGCATCACAACTTACGTATGTATATGACTGGTTCCTGGAGGCCTCCCCGTCCTGTTCCACCGCTCTGTTGTCCGCTTTCGTGGGTTCCAGGGACTTGCTGGTCGATGACCTATTTAGGTCTAAGGCCGGACGATGCTCCCGGGATTCCCCGATGGAGGTTAGCTGGCTGGCCTGGCATGAGGGTAACGGGATGCTTACAGAGTCGGGAGGGGTGTCCCCTAGAGCTCCCCTATGGCATAATTTTAATTTCCCTGAGCTCCTGGGCCACCCAGATTCCGGGTGGTGGACACAAAATGGAGTCACACGAATTTCTCATATTTTTGCGCAAGAAGAGTTTGCTTCATTTGATGTACTAAGAGCGTGCAGTGGGGTGCCAGCTAATTCTCTGTTCAGATATATGTCACTCCGTCATGCAGTGCGGGCACAATTTGAGGGTCTGACCCAGGAGCTTGGCGAATCGCCTCTGGAGGCGCTCATGTCATACACTGATCTGGGGAAACTGGTCACGACGTTTTACTCTCGTCTCCAATCGGCGGGGGTTAAACCATTTCTGACAGCTCAGCGGACATTCCGGGGCTGTCCGAGGAGGGGTGGGAGGAGGCCTCGGAGGTCTGCTTTCTTGATCTTATTGGGACTAACGATCAGTATGTTCAGTTTAAGTTTATCCACCAGTTACACTATACTCCCGTCAGGTTGGCCCTTATGGGTCTGGTTTCTGCTGCTAACTGTCCTAGGTGCGGCTCCAATGAGGCTGATTGCATGCACATGTTCTGGTCATGCCCTGCTGTAATAACGTATTGGATGGACTTGTTTTCTTTTTTTAAGGACAATCTACATTTTTCTCTTCCTTTCAACCCGGAAGTTGGACTGCTTGGGGTGCTCAATGACTTTGTTTCCACGGCTCATGCTCGGACTCTGGTACGCATAATCCTGTTCTATGCCAGGAAACTGATATTGCTACATTGGAAGAGTGCATCTGCCCCTACTGTTCAAATGCTATATCGTATGGTGAATAAAGTCCTACCCATATTCAAATGTGTATACAAAAGCAGGGCCTGTCCCAAAAAGTTTTATAAAATCTGGCAACCCTGGCTGGATATTGAGGACTCCTTTTGGAAGGATACCCCACTCTCCCAGCCATGAGGGGCCGTGAATAGGGGGAATCTGGGAGATTGTGGTAAACCGCAGAGTGTTTGGAGGGTGGCGGAGGGAGAACAGGTATAGTTGGGGCGGGGGTGAGGGCCAGGAGGGATGTATGTGTGTGAGTGGTTATGGATGTCGAATGTGTGTGATGTGATGGATTTTGTTTCTAATGCAGGGTCAATCCATTTGGTATTACTGTATTGTGTGTCAATTACTGCTGGTGATGTAACGGCTACTGTGCCATATGGAGATTGTACTGGTTGAAAATTAATAAACAAAGTTTGCAAAAGATTTATAGGTTAGGAATAACACCTTTAGGAGGTCAGGAGATACCATCTATAAGAGAATGGGCCAGAGATATGGAGAGAAATTTCTCTCAAACTCAGCAGCAAAAAATAATTAATCTAACTATGAAAACATCAATAAGTACTAGGCTCCAAGAATTAAATTATAAAATATTAAACAGATGGTACTACACACCGGAGAAACTGAGTAGGGTGTTTCCTGGAACCTTAGATACCTGTTGGAGATGCAAGAAAGATAGGGGAACTATGTACCATTTATTTTGGACTTGCCCAAAGATCAGGAAATACTGGCAGGAAGTACTAAAGATAACCCAAAAATTTACAACATACCAAATACAGGACGATCCAGCTTTCTGTCTGCTACACCTAACACAGATTCCAATAAAAACATATAAGAAGTCGATCATATGCCATATGATCAATGAAGCTAAGGCTGGGATAACCCGAAATTGGAAAAATAACAACCCCCCTACGATAACCGACTGGCTTCATAGGGTGAGAAATATCTGTGCGATAGAAGACGTGGTACTATCAGCCCAAGATAGAAAGGAACAATATAATAAGACAATATGTATTCAGAAGAAGGGAAGAGATTGATGGGGAGGGGAGTGGAGGAACGGGACAGATCAAGGTCCTAAGATATTGGACAAGGAGTTTGCTCTACTGGAAGGGAGAGGAGGGAGACATTGTGGGGGGTTTTTTCTCTGTTTTTTTTTTTTGTTTTTTTTGGGATGGGGAGATAAGGGTGGGAAGAAGGGAATAAAGGGAGATAAGGTAACACAATAGAATATTGGAATTATAAATGGAATTAAGGACAGGGGGATTGTTAGGGTAAAGATGACAATTAAAAGGGAAACAATAGGGTGAGGCTGGGGAGAACAGGGGAATATAACACCTCATTAACTAGAGGGGGAACCTAAATCTTGAGGAGAAACTTCAG
Organism: Rana kukunoris; assembly: GCA_029574335.1. Lineage (NCBI taxonomy): Eukaryota > Metazoa > Chordata > Amphibia > Anura > Ranidae > Rana > Rana kukunoris. The sequence continues at coordinate 160,272,780 of CM056052.1, read as the reverse complement.
GAAATAATACATGGCTTTGTAGCTAGGAGAACCCCAGACGTAAATATCTATCCTCCACCTACCCTCTCCCTATTATCTTTAAGTCTCTCTAAGTCTTAACGAGTATAAATGACTATGAGATAAATATGATATTGTTCTGCTTATTTGTTTTATTTCAATGTAATGGATAAGTAACTTCTGTTGTAAAACCAATATTTCCTAAATAAAGAAGGATTAAATAAAAAAAATAAAAAAATAAAAGCTCAATGCTCACAGTTTGTGACAACAGAACTTGGCTGGGTGCAGGTGTTTCGTATCAAGAGGAAATACTGTCAGGCCCCGTACACACAAGGAGACATGTCCGATGAAAACGGTCCGTAGACCGTTTTCATCGGACATGTCTCCTGCAGGATTTTGGTCCGGCGGTGTGTACACAGCATCGGACGAAAATCCCCTATGACAGAGAACGCAGTGACGTGGCGGTGACGTTGACGCCCGCCACGTCACCAAACCAAGAAATAAAATGCTTCCACGCATGCGTCATAACCAGCGGACATGTCCGACGGATATGTTTCCAGCGGACAAGTTTTAAAGCATGTTTTAAAACTTTTGTCCGCTGGAAACCTGTCCGCTAGGCCGTACACACGATCGAATCTGTCCGCTGAAACTGGTGAGTCGGACCAGTTTCAGTGGACATGTTCGATCATGTGTACGTGGCCTAAGTGTATCCTCCCAATTATGCAATTTCCACTCTATAGGTAATCTCTTTGAGTGAAATGCGTTAGTGCTGGAGAGGCAAGTGGATTTGTCTGTGCACAGAATGGACTTAAAAAAATCTATATCATGGCTTTTTATATTGGAGAGTGGCTCCCTTTCTGAAAAGTCCGCCCTGTTGCTACCTGGTGTAGTTTTCCTTTTTGACCCAAATATTTCGGATGTTGGCAAAATGTGAGTGCCTTTATGTTTTTTCCCCTCCCTATATTTTTTGAATCCCTTTCTGGTATGTTTCAATTGTAGTTCATAGCCCTACCAAAAAGACCAGCCAGCCTGATGACCGGACATTTGTCTACTGCATCTAAAGTGGTATTAAGCTCAAAAACAAAATATTTTTGCTTTAATTTCACCTGGTACACCAACACACTTCCTGTCTTAGGGTGCTTCGTCTCTGGATGGAGGGGCAACAGAGACTACATTGGACAGCAGCATTGTCAATCTAGGGAGAGGGTGGGGTTGGACCCACTGGCAGATTTAGATGGATTTGTCTTACAAATTGTAGCTGTACTCCAATTAAGACTTTATAAGCAGTTACATCAATGTTTTTTTAATCTCTTTTGGGATAAAGCTTTAGATAAATGGATAAAATCTGCCTACTGCGTAGCTCTACCCCCGGAGGAGCCGATTGGTAAGGTGGTTTCTCTCTGCTGCCATTACTCTCCGAGCTGCTCGGTCCCTGACACACTTGTGTAACTTAATTAGCACGCTACCACTCTATAATAGTGCACAGAAAATAACTTGAAGGTAGGTTAAAGAGGTTGTAAACCCTCATGATTTTTCACCTTAATTCATCCTAAGCATTAAGGTGAATAAACATCTTGCAGTCACCGATCCCTAGCCCCCCGTTTTACTTACCTGAGCCTGGTTTTCTTCTCCTCGGGGATGAGCACAGCAGCTATGGCTGGTGTCTCGTGTCTTGATTGGATAGCTTGATAGCAGTGCAGCCATTGGCATCCCCAATCCCCCCTCTCTCTCTCATTCCCAATTCCCACTCTCATCCACAACCCCCTCTCTCATCACCCCTCTTTCTCGTCCCCAATCCCCTCTCTCATCCCCAATCCCCCTTTCTCCCTCATCCCTAATCCTCCCTCTCTCTCTCTCTCTCTCTGTCACCCAGGCCCGGATTTACTCCCTTTGCCGCCCCAAGGCCGGGTCCTTCTTTTCCGCTCCCCCCACACACACACACCATCACATGGGGGAATGCCCAGAGAGCCCCCCTTACATCAGGGTCCCCAGAGAGCCTCCCCTTACATCAAGGTCCCAAGAGAGCCTCCCTACTTACATCAGGGTCCCTAGAGAGCCCCAACCCTACATTAGAGTTCCCAGAGAGCCCCCTTATTACATCAGGGTCCCCAGAGAGCCCCCCTCATTACTTTAGGGTCCCCAGAGAGCCCCCCTGACATCAGGGTCCCCAGAGAGCCTCCCATTACATCAGGGTCCCCAGAGAGCCTCCCTACTTACATTAGGGTCCCTAGAGAGCCTCCCCTACATTAGGATCCCCAGAGAGCCTCCCTTGACATCAGGGTCCCCAGAGAGCCTCCCTACTTACATCAGGGTGCCGAAAGAGCCCCCCCTTACATCAGGCTGCCCAGAGAGCCTCCCCTGACATCAGGGTCCCCAGAGAGCCCCCCTTACACCAGGGTCCCAGGAGAGCCCCCCTTACACCAGGGTCCCCAGGGAGCCCCCCTTACACCAGGGTCCCCAGAGAGCCCCCCCCCTTACACCAGGGTCCCTAAAGAGCCCCCCTAACACTAGTGTCCCCAGAGAGCCTTCCCTCTTACATTAATGTCCCCAGAGGCCCCCCTCTTACATCAGTGTCCCCAGAGGGCCCCCTCTTACATCAGGGTCCCCAAACAGCTGACTCCCCCTTGCAGAGGTTCCCCTGTAGCTGGCAGGTGGAGGAGGGAGGCAGCGATCAGCAGCTCCATGGTGTCCACAGGCAGGGGGTTCTCCCTGGGGCTAGTAGTTCTTCTCTGAATGTATACAGCAGAGAGGGGAGGGGCCTCTGACCCGGGCATCAGCAGCAGTGTACAAGCAGAGTGAAAGTGATACCTGCGCGGGTCAGGGGCCCCTCCCCTCTTCTCTCCACTGTATACACTGACACTCAAGAGAGTACTGCAAGCCTTAGGGAGATCCCGCTGCCCACACAGGCACCATAGAGCTGCTGATCGCCTCCTACCAGTCCACCTCTCCCCACTGCACACTAAACGGCCAGCCAGAGGTGCAGGGGGAGATGCCGGGTCTTGGGAGGGGTGCGGCACCGCCCCTGCACCACTCACGCCCTGGGGCCTGGCTTCAGTGGCCTTGTTGGGAATACGGCCCTGCTGTCACCCCTCCTCTCTCTCATCCCCGACCCCCCTCTCATCCATAGTCCCCTCTCTCTCATCCCCCCTCTCTCATTCACCCACCCCCTCTCTCTCTCTTTCACCTCTCTCTCACCCCCTCTCTCACACCACACTTTATCTCACCCCCTACTCTCTCACTCCCTCTCTCTTTCACCCACCCCTTCTCTCTTACCCCCTTGTTCTCTCTCACTCCTCTCTTTCATCCCACCCCCCTTCTCTCTCACCCCTCTCTTTTTTTAAGACACCTCTCTCACCCCCCTCTCTCTCTCTCACCCCCTCGCTTAACCTGTCTCTCTTTCTCTCACTCTCTAACCCCTTCTCTCTCTCACCCTTCTATCTCTAACCCTATCTCTCTTTCACTTACCCCCACTCTCTTTCTTCTAACACCCACCCTCTCCCACACACCTCTCTCCCCCCTCTCTATCTCTCTCTCTCCCGCCCTCTCTCATCTCCTCTTTTTCACACCCCTCTCCCCCCCATAGCATGCAGGCAGGTGGAACTGAGGGGACAGGTGACAGCAAGTGAGCATCACTGATCCCATCCCATATCGGTGCGGAGTAACAATGTCCGCTCATAATAGCATGCACCGAACTATATTCAGTTTCCTGGTGTTGTGTCCAAACAGGAATTAGTCAAAAACTCCAATTACTTATGGTGTAAAGAAAGGAAGTTAAGTGGTTGGAGTTTCTGACAAGTTGGATAATATGACAGAACACTGTGCTCTGTGCCCGTGCGTCGCGGCGCTCTCAGGGAACGGAGTTTGGCACTGTGAATCGAGCGGAGGACATGGCTGTTAATCCTGTTTCATACTGGTGCGATTTGACATGCCGGCAATTGCACCATCCCAATCGGTGTGACGCCGCATTTGCGGCGCTTTACCGATTGCAAAAAGTAGTTTCTGTACTACTTTTTATGATTTCGGCCCGCGATTTAAATTGACTGTCTCTGTAATCGTGGGCCGAAATCGGGACTGAGAGGCGGGAGTGAAATTGTGAGAGTTCAGCTGAACTTGCATGGCTTCACTCCCGCAGCCCAGTGTGAACCCGGGCTTAAAGAGAATTGAAAAACAACAGACATACTGGCAGGATCATCAGGTGACAATAAAAGCAAAACAATCTAAAAAAAATAATAAAATTAATGCTGCAACCATATGTTTTTTAAACTGAATACTACGGTTTTGTTTGTAGCGGGCAGCTATTTTTTCTGCTGGCCCTCCTTTAAATTTAGAGGGTAGTCAGAGGATTAGTTACCTCTGATCTATTTTGTTTTCAGATTTGGACCTCTGTTCCAGCCGTGGCTGTACTGCAGGTGACCACTATTTGGGGTGTCAATTCCACCACAGGCCAAGGGTGGCAGCAGTCAGATCCAGGTGTGTTGGGTATCCTTTTTCAGCGGCCACTCAGTGAGGGTTGATCGCCTTGCTGTGCATGCTACGAAGGGGTATTTAAGGGGACGTCACAGGTTCTGGGTCGTCGTCGTCCACCCTGGGCAGTCGTCCCACCACCCCTGTGTGGCTGGGGGTGCATGTTCAGAGATTCCTGACTCCGGGACCACGTTAGTCTGGAGTCGTGCCCACTGAGCAGGCCTAGCAGTCAGACTGGGTTTGCCTTGTTAAAGTGGTCCTGCACTATCTGTCCAAGAGGGAGGAAGCCGTTGAATGAAGTACCTGTCTGAAGAGCACCCAGCACGAGGCTGGTACACTCAAGGGAGGCCTGAACTTCATTGAAGGACCTATTGTTACTGAAAGGCTGAGCTGTGATCGCCTGTCAGTTGCCTGATTTCACAAGTTGCTACTTTGAGAAGAGATCTGGGTGCTTAATCCTATCTTGAGAGGATTCTGGGTCGATCGTGTCTCCACCTTTGAGAAGGTCAGTGGCAGAGACTGTACCAAGGTTCTGTGTGACGCCCCGGCAGCTAGGACTTATGAGAGAGGCCTATCCAGGGGCACACTACCCACTCTGGCTAGAGTGGCGACAAGAGTTTATGTCCGGAAGCAGGAGTGCTTCCTATCAAGTTCTACACCTGAATCCACTACCTATACCCTATTTCACCTCTTCAATCTATTGTTCATTCTTTACCACATTCGGTAAATAAAGCAGAGAAAAATGAACGCAACGTGTGGACATTGACTTTGTTTCAGCCCTCATCCAGTACCCTAAACGGCGGAGAAATAGAGGTAACCTGCCACCCAAAACAAATCAGCAGCTCCTTCAGGGGTAGTGCTACATGTTTAATACCGGTTTAATAATATAAGTTGGTTTTTTTCCTGCCCCCAGCCTCTCATTGAGCAGTGAACAAGAAGCCACAGACTGATGAGCTTATCTCCCTATCACTGTGCTCTCTCCCCCTGTCAGCATGCTCCTTGATATTACTAGAGCACCGTCTGGCTCCAAAGCAAACCCTATAGTAAAAGTTAGGGCAAATGCATAATAGTGCAAAATTCTGCCAGAATACCATTCTGTATAATTTTAAATGAACAAATACCTGCATGAATTGGTATTGTTTTATTTGCCTGGAGTTCGGTCTATAGAAAAACATAGCAGCTGTGACAGCGAGTCAGGTAAATCTGTGGGTGTTGTCACAGACGGGAGATACATTTCTGCCGTGTTTAGACAATTCACCAATTACTATCAGGTGTCGGCTGCAGAGGTAGCCAGAAAGGTTTTAGGACGTTGGATAGCGTTAGCTGTTCAGAATGAGTCAATTAAGGCCTCTATAAGTTATCCAGAGGATTACTACTGATTGCTGCATCCTGAGGCTTTTTGAGTTAAGGAGAGCAGTGAGCTGAAAAAGACTTCTGAAGGTGAGGTGGTGTTGATTTTTCTGTGTGATAAAAATCAAAAAGACTATTGTTTCTCTGCTGTATGACCAGCAGTGTCTGCCCAGCAGTAGGCTATGCCAGACTCCATAGGTAGATTCCTGTGTGGTGAAGGTAGACGCCCCAAGTGGCCAGGGTTTATTTTATGTTTTGTTTTGTTTATGCTGTTTTGGATGCTTGCACTTGTTTCCAGCAATATGGAAGAAAAAAAACATAACCTTTGTTTTCAACCATCTTCGGCTGCCTCCCTGTATAGTTCAGTTTGTAGCGAACCCATCCAGGGGGTCACACACACCCGCTACCGAGCTAACCCCTTACACAGCGTTAAACAGAGATTCTTTGTATTCCCTCAATAGTAATTACTACCTGTCCAGGCTGGTGGATAAGCCACAATTCTGCTGTAAAATCCAGAAGGATCTGATGTCTGCTATATTTTATTTATGAAAAAATGATACTGCTGCTTTCCCTGTGAGTACTACCTATCCCTTCTTCTCTACCATAGAATGACAGAGAAACATAGTGCATTGTAACAGAGCACAATGGCAGCTATTGTATAGGTTGTGCCGTAAATAGTTAGCTGCCAGCACAGATGCACAGCTCCATGTTATTATATCAGTGAGAATGTGTAACCTCTTCATGCAAAATAAAAATCAAATTGATATGTGGAAAAAAAAAAACTTTCCAGCCAGACCATAAGCTAAACAGATAGTTGTAATATGCATAAAATAATCTTTTGAGATGCCTGTTGTGGGTAATCACCAGTTGTGTGGCTCTCTGGAGAGGCTCTTGTTCCATTGCTCATTGTTAAGTTGATTTCAAGTAGAGCCCAGAGGGAAGACTATTGTATATAGGCAAGAGACAATCCCACATTCAATGTCCTCTGTCAGCCTTGCGTTACACAGGCTTAAGTCAAGGTAGAGTCGGAATTTTTTTTTTATATAATGTAGTGATAAGAGCGTTGCAGGTTGCAGCTAATTGCCTGTACACTAATATACTATCTCAGGCGCCACATAGTTTTTTCATTTTTTGCACCCATACTAAAATGCGTATTTTATACATGGAAATATACTTTAAACCACCATAACATTATCAGGGGAATTCATAAAGAGTGTCTGAAACCGTGGCAGCTGTTGCTCAATATTTTGGGGGTGGCAAACCTCCCCTACCCTCCGGACGGAAAGGCGGCGATTTCTCCTCCCTGCGTTACACGGATGAAAAGGCGTTGATCCCCCCGATCAGACAAGATGGTGGCGATTACCCCTCCCTCAATGGAGAACACATGTCTGTAAATCCCCAGCAGGCTCCACCCACTGCAGCCTCACTGGTTGCTGGAAGGCTGTTGGCTGTGAAGCCAAGAGCATCCTTTAAGTGATATTAAAGGTTTGATTTTTAATTTTTTTAAATAACAAACATGTCATACTTACCTCCACTGTGCATCTCGTTTTGCACAGTGTGGCCCCGAACAGAATTTTCTGGGGTCCCCTGGAGGCTCTCTCGGGTCTTCCCCGCATCAGATAACCCCCTCGGGGAAGCGCTCTCCCAAGGGGGTTACCTTGTGGGCACGCTCCTAAGTCCTGCATTTGGCATCCATAGCCGCTGAGTGAAGAACTTGGCCTTGCCCCCCTGGCACCCACATCATTGGATTTGATTGACAGCAGAGGTAGCCAAATGGCTACGCTGCTATCAATCTATCCAATGAAGAGCCGAGAACCATGGGCAAAGATCCAGCTTGTGGACTTTCAAGGGCTCAAGTAAAACGGGGGGCTGGGGGTCCGGTAATCATCAGATGTTTTTTCACCCTAATGTATAGGATGCATTAAGGTGAAAAAACAGGAACCTTAACCACCCATTTGACAACCAGTGACAGGGAAACTGCAGCAGCGGCATATATTTTATCTGCTACACTGCATACAGGGACAGGCACTCTGCCTGCCTCTGTACACCAAATTAGCATTAACTCCAGTTTCATTATCAACAATCTAGCAGTAATTATATTTGAATTTGGTGCATTAATATGGACGTTTGATGCATGTGTCTGTAAATTTACCTAAACGAGCAGAAGGAATTTTTAAAATCTGTGGCCAGCCATAGATTATATAGATACATTAATATCTATAAACTTTATTTATTGGCGTATAACACTCACTTTTTTACCCTGAAAATAGAGGGTAAAATGTGCCTGCGTGTTATACGTAGGGGGCTGTGGAAAGTATTTTTTTTCCTGAAACTTCCCTCTTAACTACTTCAGACCCGGGCCATTGTAAAGGCGGCCACAAGGTGGCTCTACAATGCCGGGAGGCCATCTTTTTATGGCCTCGGGTCCTTCGGCCACTGGGGTGCGTGCGCGCATCATCGAGATGCCGATGCTCATGCCTGGTGGCTGCGATGTCCGCCAGGTACCCGCGATTGACAGTGACAGAGCAGGGATGTGGAGCTTTCTGTGTAAACACAGAGCTCCACGTCCTGGCATGGGAGAGGAGACCGATGCAGTGTCATTTGTACATAGGGACCAGTGGTGTATTTAGGACAGGGGTGCCCAACCTTTTGAAGAGCGAGGGCCACTTAAGGAACTTGGCAACCAGTCGTGGGCCACAATGAGCGGAGTGGGCGGATGAAGGGTCACGGCTACGCTTTAGGCCCTCCGATCCACCCAGATGGAAGGGGACGAATTCCCTTCTGTTTTTCGGATTGGAGGTAGGTGGGCGTAAACAGACATCTGTCGCTCTATAGAGGTGAATTGAGGGTCCCATTTGGTCATGCTGATCATGTAAAAAAGGGCCTAAGACTGCTTTCACACTGATATGCTGTGGTTTACCCACACTGCGGATGCAGCGCAGTGCTCCTGTGTCTATCATGCAGGTTAACTGAACTTTCCCATAGACTCCGTCTGTGGCAAAAGCCGGTACTGTAGAGGAAGCATCGGCTTGTGCAGCTCTGCTCCGCAGCCGCTTTCTTCCTCTACCGCCAGCTTCATTTACAACACTGATGCTGCGGTATGGTGGGTCGGAAACCTGCAATCTGGACTTGACAACCTGCCATTCCAGAGCAGGAGGTCGCGGGCCACATCAGAGGGCTCCGCGGGCCACTGGTTGGCCACCCCTGATTTAGGATTTGTGCTGCCCTAAGCTTGACTAAACTCGTGCACCCCCACATTTATGTCAAGATCACACCCCTTGCTGTTTAAGACCCGCCCTCAAATTTTCAAGTGGGGACACTAGTTCTGAGGGCATGGGGGGAAGGAATTCCCTTAATTTGCATAGATTTCCTCTCACTTCCTGTTTGGCTATGGGGCAGGAAGTGAAGGAAAATCTCTGTAATGGGACAGGGATGGTAAAAAATAAATTGACAGAGGCTAAAACCCCCCTTACTCCATCCAAAATGAAAAAAAAGTGTTGCCTATAGTTCTACTTTAAGCACAAATTTCTGATAATTTTACGGAGAGGAATAAGAAGATATAACCATAGCACAGTGAGGAAGGGCTGTGGTCCAGGATGATAGGACAGTCATGACTAGTGTAGTCCAGAGATACCCAACCTTACTTATTACTGTTATACCACTTCTACTCTACTTAACTTCTAAAATAATGAGAGTCAAAATTAGAGGCAGCGCTCCCTCCACAGTTGTGGAATGCCAGCCGCCCGCATACTGGAAGCAGTGTGGCCGCTTTATGGGGGCACTAGACTAATTTGCCTCTCAGCCCAGTCCGCCCAATAAGACTGGTGCTACACTGACAGTGTAGCACAAGCCGGTGGGGAATTTAGACCCTGCTGCCCCCCTGCAAAGTGCTGCCCTAGGCCTGGGCCTTGTTGGCCTAGGCCAGGATACAGCGTTGATAGGAACACAGATCGGTCACCTCCCCCAGTCAGTCCCCTCCCCCCACAGTAAGAATCACTGCCAGGGTACACATTTAACCACTTCCTCGCCCCGTAGTGTTTACCCTTTCCCTGCCAGTCACATTTATACAGTAATCATTGCATATTTATAGCACTGTTCGCTGTATAGATGTGAATGGTCCCAAAAAATTGTCAAAAGTGTCCGCCATAATATCACAGTCCTGACAAAAATTGCAGATCAACGCCGTTACTAGTAAAAGAAAATAATAAAAAAATGTCAGAATTCTATCCCCTATTTTTTAGCCGCTATAACTTTTGCGCAAACCAATCACTATGCGCTTCTTGCAATTTTTTTAACCAAAAATATGTGGAAGAATACGTATTGGCCTAAACTTTTTTTTTTAATAATTGGGATATTTATTATAGCAAAAAGTTAAAAATATTGTTGTTTTTTTTTAAATTGTCACAGTTTTTTTGTTTATACCTCAAAAAATAAAAACCACAGAGGTGATCAAATACCACCAAAAGAAAGCTCTATTTGTGGGGAAAACAAAGGACATCAATTTTGTTTGGGAGCCACGTCGCATGACCGGCGCAATTTTCATTTAAAGGGTGACAGTGCGAAAGCTGAAATTTTGCCTGGGTAGGAAGGGGGTAAATGTGCCCTGTAAGCAAGTGGTTAAAGTTAGGGTGCATGTTATACGCCTGTGCATGTTATACGCCCATAAATACAGTGGGCCAGATTCTTAAAAGTATTACGGCAGCGTATCTCCAGATACACCGCCGTAATTTCAAATCTGCGCCGGCGTTGCTTTACGCCGATTCTCAAACGCAGATACGTGTAAAAATAGGCTTCTTCCACCGACGTAAATTGGCTACGCCAGCGTATAATTGTGTGCAATTATACGCTGGCCGCTAGGGGCGCTTCCGTCAATTTGCTGCGTCGAATATGCAAATGAGCTACATACACCTATTCCCGAACGTATTTGCGTCCGCTCGTCGTAGTTTACGTCGTTTGCGTAAGCGTAAACTTACCCTGCTATATGAGGGGTAACGTTGCGTAGGTCCGGCGTTTGCAATGTTAAGTATGGACGTCGGGACAGCGTTGTTTTTTTCCGTCGTTTACGTCGTTTGCGTAACTCGTTCATGAATAGGGCTTTGCGTAAGTTACGTTCACGTCAAAGCCAATGTATTTGCGGCGAAATTTGGAGCATGCGCACTGGGATACGTCCACGGACGGCGAATGCGCAGTTCTAAAAAACATCAAAAATGGGGTCATGATTGATTTACATGAAACACGCCCACCTCATCCATTTGAATTACCCGGGCTTACGCCGGGCCATTTACGCTACGCCGCCGCAACTGTGGACCCAAGTGCTTTGAGAATACGGCATTTGCGTCTCTAAGTTGCGGCCGCGTAGCGTAAATAGGATACGCTACGCCCTGCGCCCATCTACGGGAATCTGGCCCAGTATATCTTTCCGAAGTGGTTATTTTGCATTTCAAAGGGGTTTTATAAGGCTGGAAGAGCGAGGACTGAGGAAACTGACCATTGACCACACGGATGTCACTCGTCTGTCTCATACTGCCTACACAAAATACAATACATGCATTTGTTGTGAACTCATTTATATAACAACTTATGATTTACAAAAGACCATTTTTTTACTCTCATCATAATATTCTTATGAAAATGTTTAAATTCACAAATATAAATATCATAAAAGTGAGATATTGGTTTTATTTGCATAAAATACTCCATACTGGAAGCTTTATTTCACATCATTTACCTTCACCACAAATGGCTCCATTATTCTTCCCTTAATACACATTCCATAAAATCTAAATTTTGCCAGTCAAATGTGAGAGATATGTCATTTGTATGTATAGTCAAATTGTTTTTCAGGTTTTGGATAGTGAGGGGAAAGTTTAAAACCCCTGTCAAGTTTTTATTGCTGTCTGTTTCCCTAGTGTGAAGATTCTCCCTCATTATGTCCTGACGTGTCTTTTAGCTAAAACAGTAAGTGAACGGAAATCCCAAAAATTACAGTTGTCAACAGAACAAGAAGTGAGGCTAAATCTTCCAGTGAGGCCGGCTTTTAAGCCCCGTACACATGACCGGTTTTCCTGCCAAGAGAGCTTTTGGCCAGGAAAAACGGACGTGTGTATGCTTCCTCGCAGTTTTCCCGACAGGAAAACAGCCAGGAATCCCGGTGGGAAAAAAGAGAACCTGCTCTCTATTTTCCCATCTGGATTCCCAGTGGGTTTTTTTCTCCGCCAGATTTACTACTGCTTTCCTATGGAAAACACTGCGAGGCAGTGCCGATGGAGCATACACATGGCCAGAATTCCCAGCCAAAGCTCTCATGGCAGTTTTCCTGCCGGGAAACCAAGCCGTGTGTAGGGGGGAAAGGCTCCCAAGCAGGTTCTCAGCTTTCCCTTCAGTTTTCCCAGCGGAATTTTTCCCCCCAGGAAAATCCAGCGTGTGTGCAGGGCTTTACAGTGACAACTGTCTAACTAGGGAATTATCCTCATTTTGAAGAATTTTCTCTCCAGGACAGGAAATCAAGAGGACCATACAATAAAAACAAAGCCTCCCAAAATAATTCTACTGCACATTAATGTAACTCTGTCAATTAAAAAAAAAACAATTCAAAACCAGCACCATCCCTGCAAATATGCAAATTAATCATTAACTTTTCTACTACCCTCACCTATGAATGCTGTTGCATTGATGATCTAAACTTGCTGAACTTTGGCATCTGTCACATTTTTGTGTGTGTTAGATGCCTAGTCCCCTGCTAATGTGTCTGCAAGTGTCTTCAAGAAATACAATGCAACAACATTATTACATTGGATTTACTGGGTAACCTTTAGTCTGCACATAACGTCAGCTAAGCAACTTCAAAACCTTAAAAAATAACTCTTTTAAACCAAATCTGTTCCTGTTTAACCTTTTAATAATTTTAGTCAGTCCTATATAAATCTTTCCTCTCATCTCCTCTTATTTTTTATTTTTTTTCTTATTTTTTTTTTATTTTTTTACCATGAATATTTAAACTTTCTTGGTTACACTTTTGTTCTTTGGTTTAATTTTTTTAGTGTCATATAAAAAAAAGACGCCAAATAAAAAAAAAAAATTAGTTTTTATTTCATTTATAAACAGCTCATATTTTAGTGTCATTATAAATAATGTTGCAAAAGCACCAATTATTTACATTGCTTTGTGTGGTTCACTCTGATATTTATATCATATAAGAAAGTATTTATAAGATGATAGATAGATAGATAGATAGATAGATAGATAGATAGATAGATAGATAGATAGATAGATAGATAGATAGATAGATAGATAGATAGATAGATAGATAGATAGCCTTTTTTATTTACTTTTTTACTTTTAGGAACCCGTGCCTAAAATGATTATTCCTACAGATCACAATACTGTGCTTTATCAATACATTGTAGAAATGTTATATTAAATAATTAAGAATGCGGCATAACTAAAGTATTAAACACTTAGGACAAATCATTTTTAACACCTGCCTTCTGTATATGATACAATTTTTTTTTTTTTTTTTTGTAATAATCTAAAAAAAGACTAATACTAATAACAGAAAAGAAAGGCATTCAAAATGTTGGTATAGCCCTAACATGAGTGGTTAAACCAAAGCATTACCATACATTGCAGTGAGATGCAATGGAAAAAAAATAGCGCAGATGTAATTTTTAGCTCTGGTAGGCCATTCAAATGATTGAGCTGCCTTACCCCAACGCACATTAATGTGCATACAGAGCATTGAACCTCACAGATGTGATATTTTATGTGAGACATCTAGTAACCAGTACTCTTCTATGGGAAACAATGTGTGTGTTATATATTTATTAAGGTATGTGCATGATGCAATTCCTTCTACATTCTTAAATTCAATGTGAGTGATAGCGCAAATTGTAAAAACAAATCATAACATACACTATGGGTGATATATAGAGTGCACAAAAATATATACGTGCCAAACAAAAAAGTATATATATATATATATAGAATATATCAGGGACAAAAATAAGTCCAAAGAAAGTGCAAAAACTTGAATAAGTGCACTAATGTTCCATAATGGTGAAAACAGTGTGAAAGGATGTCCACTGATCAGAGAGATGTGAGGAAAAACACCACCACACAGCGCGTCTGGTCTCCCAGAACTCTCACCTCCAGCAAGTGAAAACAGGCATATAGGATAATCCTCTGTGTGGAAACCTCCCTGGATGGTCTTGTTCACCACCGCAGATCGGTGGGAAGATAGGTACCTGAGATCTCAGATGACAGTGGAAAAGAGAGGAGGGGGAAGGACAAAAGCCTCCAATCATGTATTATCCTTGGTATAAAAGTATTTAATAAGGAATTGCACTTACAGGTAAAATGAATAAAATTTGCATGTAAACAACGGTGATCGCAGCGCTTATAGCACGTCACTCACTGCACGTCTTTCCCTTCCCCTACGCGTTACGACACAGGGTCACTTTTGTTCTTTGGTTTAATTTTTTTAGTGTCATATAAAAAAAAGACGCCAAATAAGAAGACACGGGGGAATGAAGACACGTGACCCTGTGTCGTAACGCGTAGGGAATTCCCCAGATGAAGACACGTGACCCTGTGTCGTAACGCGTAGGGGAAGGGAAAGGCGTGCAGTGAGTGACGTGCTACAAGCGCTGCGATCACCGTTGTTTACATGCAAATTTTATTCATTTTACCTGTAAGTGCAATTCCTTATTAAATACTTTTATACCAAGGATAATACACGATTGGAGGCTTTTGTCCTTCCCCCTCCTCTCTTTTCCACTGTCATCTGAGATCTCAGGTACCTATCTTCCCACCGATCCGTGGTGGTGAACAAGACCATCCAGGGAGGTTTCCACACAGAAGATTATCCTATATGCCTGGTTTCACTTGCTGGAGGTGAGAGTTCTGGGAGACCAGACGCGCTGTGTGGTGGTGTTTTTCCTCACATCTCTCTGATCAGTGGACATCCTTTCACACTGTTTTCACCATTATGGAACATTAGTGCACTTATTCAAGTTTTTGCACTTTCTTTGGACTTATTTTTGTCCCTGATATATTCTATGGGCCAGATTCAGGTAGATGAGAGCATCTTTGCTCCAGAGTAACGCTTCTCATTTACGTTACTCTGAAGACCCTTTCAGCGCAAGTCCTGTAATTCACATAGCAGTTGCGCGTAAACTTGCGCCAGAGTAACGATAATGCGCTGGCGTAACCCGACGCAAGTGGAAGTGGGTGTGATCATATGTAAATGATGGGCGGAGCCCAGCGCAGAGGCTTACGTTCAGCGCATCAACCACGGAGCATGCGCAGTGAGTGCGGCTCCACTCGCCCCCTTTGTGCGCATGCTCACAACTTCCGTCTGGCACCACTTCACGGGAAACGTCAGCGCAATGCCTTCCGTTGGGCGTTTAAATGCGCCCGTAGAAGCGCCATTTCGGCACTAAAGTATATCCTGCTCCCCCTCCCCGCAGTGATGTTACTTTTGTTTTGAGATGGCTGCTCCCGTTCCCCGCAAACACACAGGAGAAAGCTGAACTTTAATGGCCAGGAGCTGTCAGCCGTCATCTCGGCTATGGAGACCTATGATGTCTTCCTCCATGGCTGTAAAATTTGACAGACAAGCATGGACAGAGGTGTTGTCCTGCAAGTGGGGGTGCTCAGCTAGCTCTTATCGTCGGTAACGCTGCTGTAGCTGCTCTCCTGCTGACCTGTGACCGTCTGGAGTAAAGATAAAGCAGCCTTTTGTAGAAATAACTTTGCGCCGGACAGACGAGATACGCGCGGCGCATGTAGCCAGCGTATGGTGCTAATCCGTTCGTGAATTGGGAAAAATCCCTCATTTGCATATTTGCAGGGGAAATCAATAGGCGCGACTGATGCGCCCAACGAAATTAAGCGCTGACGATACTCTGGCGTCGGAACGTTCCGCCAGTCGCAAATGACCCGTTATTGGGCGCATCTAGTTTGGTGGGTACGGGCACATAGAAACGACGGCGCATCATCACAGTTACGCGGCGCATATCGAAATACTCCAGCGCAAGTGTTCCTGAATCTGGCCCTATATATATATATATACACTTTTTTGTTTGGCACGTATATATTTTTGTGCACTCTATATATCATTCATTGTGTATGTTATGATTTGTTTTTACAATTTGCGCTATCACTCACATTGAATTTACGTTATTAGGTGCTGTGTATGCATTTTTGTGTTTGCTGCATATTGTCACTGTTTTCTGGATAGACCTATTTAGTAGCGCAGAAGTCCCACTTTATTGAATTCCTTCTACATTCTACCTGGAAAAGACATGGTCCAGACTTGCATGACAAAGTCAAAAGCACGTACATTTTTGTCACTCCAAACAAGACAGTACACCTCAGCCTCTTCCAAGCATTACATAGTTTGATAATAAAGCACATTTTCTACACTGGGAACAAGAACAGGTCCATGATTTTGCTTTTCTTAGCAAAGGGCAATACATGAAATGCAGTACAATAAAGTAAAATGTCAACCTTCATTAGTATTTTAATGATACATGACCTATCAAGCTGCTTATTTATCTGGTTATATTTTTTCCATTTGTTCCGTTTCACCTGTTTAATTGCATGCAGATGAGAAATGGAGAACAGGTTTAATAAGTCTGGTATTAGAAGAGATTTTCTATTTCAGAGGTCTCTCAGGTAGAGATTGAAATGTTATGAGTCAAGAATCTCTTGTTGTATCATTCAGCCAATTTCCTTAGATAGTAAAGTCCTAAGACTACACCTGGTATTGGCATACTTATGGGCAAAAGGTATCAAAATTGTATTAAGATGTATCGTACTGTCTTTGTACCTTCAGTTAATGACCTGTTAATATCTACTGTATTCATGAACAGAGGCAGACAATCATCCTATCCATTATAGAATAAAATCTTGGCAGTAATAGGGATGCTTAAGGAACCAGCAGATACAGCTTAATGAAGGTATACACTCCAAAATGGCAAGGATAGCTGCTCACCACAAAAGCCAATGTAAGTTTATTGAAACCAAAAGAATGATTACGCTCATTTGGCGGAGTGAAACGTGGTAAGGTAGCTATCACGCAAGATGCACTTTGGTGGACTTCAGCATTTTAGCTAAGGGGTCAGAGGGGCACGTTTTATGTTGTGTAAGGTCTGCTTTAAAGTGGTGTTCCACCCAAAAGTGGAACTTCCGCTTTAAGCACTCCTTGCCCCCTTACATGCCACATTTGACATGTAATTTTTTTGGGGGGGAGTGGGGGCTTCGTTTTGAGTGGGACTTCCTGTCACACTTCCTGCTTCCGCCTACGGGCCACCTAGGTGACTCCTCCTCTCCTCCTAGGTGGCCCCACCCTCTCTGCAATCTTCTGGAACGTGTGACAGATCTCAGAAGATTGCCTGTCCACTGGGAGAGCGCAGTGTGCAAGCTTTAAGCTGTCAAGGTCGGGTGCCCACAGTTTCAATGGAGGTGCAGAGAAGTGGAGAGTGAGAGGAGCGGGGCTCCATGTGGCCGCATCGCTGGACCATTGAACAGGTAAGTGTGTTTATTAAAAAGTCAGCAGCTAAACTTTTTGTAGCTGCTGACTTTTAATTTAAAAAAAGCCTGGAACTCCGCTTTAAGAACATCTTTTTTCTAGTTTCGGATTGAGTGGTGTAGATTTAAAACAGGGGTAGGTAATCTTTGAGAAGTGGAGATCCTCCTGAACAACATGAAAGAGTTCAGAGATCAACGGGGTTCAGCCTAACTAAATAGTAAGGAAAACTTAGAAAAATATAATAAAACAAATGTCCTTGTAAAAATATAAACTTGGCCTACCCTAAAAGTGAACAGTTACAGTCAGTAGGCCAGTGGATGGTGTGTGGACAGAGTCAATAGGGCAGTGGACAGTGTTAGTAGGGCAGTGGATTGTTTTTAGTAAAGCAGTAAATATTGTCAGTAGGGCAGTGGGCAGTGTGTGGACAGTGTCAGTAGGGCAGTGGACAGTATGAATAGAATAGTGGACGATGTCAGTAGAGAGGTAGATGGTGTTAGTAGGGCAGTGGGTGGTATCGGTATAGCAGTGCACAGTGTCATTGGAGCAGTGGATGATATCAGTAGAGCAGTGGAGAAGGTCAGTAGGACAATGGATGGTGTAAGTAAGACAGTGGATGGTGTTAGTAGGGCAGTGAATAGTATTAGTAGGGCAGTGGATAGTGTTAGTAGGGCAGTGGATGGTGTAAGTAGAGTAGTGGATGGTGTAAGTAGAGCAGTGGACAGTGTGAAAAAGGGCAGTGTATGGTGTTAGTAGGGCAGTGGGTAGTATCAGTATAGCAGTGGATAGTGTCATTGGAGCAGTGGATGATGTCAGTAGATCAGTAGACAGTGTAAGTAGGGCAGTGGATGGTGTCAGTAGGGCAGTGAATGGTGTCAGTAGGGCAGTGGATGGTATCAGTAGAGCAGTGGAGAGTGCCAGTAGGGGAGTGAATGGTGTGTGGACAGTGTCAGTAGAACAGAGTATAGTGTCAGTCAGTAGGGCAGTGAATGGTGAGGGCAGAGGGCGGTGTCAGTAGGGAAGCAGCCAAGGGTGTACGCATGTCACAGAAGAAGTTATACCCCCTGTTGCTTTTAGTGGAAGCTACTGCCCACCATGTGTGGACCATTCAAGTAAAGAGGGCCACTCTGCAAGTGCCTTGCAACTGCATGCTTGTGTGGGGTCCAAAGCGTTATTGCAGGTGGTGAAGAGGCGATACAATACCTCCTCACTGCCTACTTTAACTCCCTGGTGGTGCTTGGACAATGACCTCATTTACTTGAATGGCTCATGCTTGGCGGGCGCTAAAACCGACAAGCATGGAAGGGTGTATAATTCCTGCTGCAGCCATGTGTACACTCCTGGCCGCTGCATCTAAATAGGTGTGGAGGGGGTGGTAAAAACAAGGATCAACTATGGGGTTTTCCGCATCTGAACCACAATCGTAACTTACTACCTTACTCCTTACTACCCTGAGCCCCCCAAACGAATAACACAGAGCTTTATGAACATTTCAGTAATGTGCAAGACACTTTGACCTGAAGTTAAATCAGAAGAGGGCAGGGCTGACTTTTAGTGCAGCACAAAGCTCTTCTCTCTGTCTTGCAGCTCCTGCAGGCATTACTCCAGCTAGCAGGGTTAAGAGGCGGAGTGAAGTAGATATCACTCCACCTTATACTGCAGCTGGAACTATGGGAGAGGTCTGTGGTCGTCTGCTCAGTCCACAGCCGCCTCCGTGGCTGGCGCGTGTTTGATACTGTGGGGACAGCGAGACAGCAAGCCAAAGGCATGGTCTACCAGTCACCTGGCTACAAACTACTGGGCAATCGTGATCGATTGGTTGCCGACTCCCACTTTAGAACCTCTATCAAGTTTTAATTGCTAAAAAGGGAGAAAGGCTGGTGCCATGGAAGTCGGCTAAAACATAATTTTATTATGGCATGTGCAGCAGTCAAAAATTCCAACACGTTTCGACCATCAGGCCTTAATCATCAGCCATGTTTTAGCCAGCTTTCATGGCACCAATCTTTCTCCCTTTTTTTTGCATGAATTACATGGAGGTTTACAGAGACTTCCCAGTGCTGTGTTCTTGAGGCTCACCCGACATTGCACAGGAGGTAGTAGCTTGGATGCACCTGTTCAAGTTTTAATTGCCGTCTGTCTCTGCTAGGGAAATGTACTCTGTTTGTCCTGGTGATCACTGTCACTGGGACAGAAAGCAAGTTTTCCTAGTGAGTTGTCACCAGAAACAAGAATATAGCATAAATCTTCCAGTGGAGAGACATGTCTCTTACATTCATCTCAATTCCTGTTCAGGAAATGAAGAGAAATCTTTCAAATAGAACATAGAAAAATACTAAACAGGGTTAGCCATTACCTACCCTATACAAAATGGAAAAATGTTTGGGCTGTTGCAATAATTAACCACTTGCCGACTAGCCGCCATCATTATACGGCGGCAGGTCGGCACATTCCTGTGAATCACCGTACCTGTACATCGGTTCCTTAAAGAGCCATAGCAGGCACGGCTGCACGGAGCGGTACACTTCTCTTTACTGCACGGCAGAGGACCCGATGCGTGTGGCCAGGAAAGAGAGCCAGAACAGGGATCTGTCAATGTAAACAGACAGGTCTCTGTTCTGAGTGGGGAGGAGAGACAGATCTGCTGTTCCTAGTGATTAGGAACAGTGATCTCTCTCCTCCTCCAGTCAGTCCCATCCCCCCACAGTTAGAAACACCTCCCAGGGAACACATTTAACCCATTGATCGCCCCCTAGTGTTCAACCCCTTCCCTGCCAGTGACATTTACACAGTAATCAGGGCATTTTTATAGATGTATAAATGTCAGTGGTCCCAAAAATGTGTCAAAAGTGTCCGATCTGTCCGCCACAATGTCACAGTCCTGCTATAAATTGATCGCAGCGAAAACTAGTAAAAAAAAAATAATAATAAAAAAGCCATAAATCTATCCCCTATTTTGTAGACGATATAACATTTGCGCAAACCAATCTATATATGCTTTTGGCCCCTCCTCTTCATTGGGTGCACCAAAGGAAAGCTACTTTCCCTTGGGGCATCCATACAGGCTCGCTGCTGAGTCCTGCTGCTGCATCCATTAACACAGACAGTGGGAATTGGACCCCGCTCCAATGTCATCAGATTTGATTGACAGCAGCAGGAGCCAATCACTCCCACTGCTATCAATCTGTCCAATGAGGAGAGAGACAGTGTCAGGAGCCGCTGGGCGTGTGCACATCACTGGATCAGATGGGCTCAAGTAAAAAAAAAAAGGGGAAATCTAGGGGGGGGTGGTGGTGGGAGGGGGTACGTGAGCTGCAGCAAAAAAGGTTTTTCACCTGAGAAACCTTAAGGCTTTAGCACCATTTTAGCATACATTTTCTTGTAGCATCAACTGTAGAAATTTTGAAGACAGCTTTAAAAAGGCTTACTCTTCTAGTTCACAATTTTCTAAGACATAACTGTAAACGCTGATCTCCATTTTTTACTTCACTAACACATGCTCCTGTCTCAGTATGTATTTATTTTTACTAATAATTGTGGCGATCAACAATTTATAGTGTGACTGTAATTTTGCAGCGGTCATTCTGACACTAACTGACAATGTTTGGAAACCATTGACACTAATATAGTTATCAGTGCAAAAAATATGCAGTTAGAAACACCTCCCAGGGAATTTACCCTTGATCACCTCCTAGTGTTCAACCTCTTCCCTACCAGTGACATGTACACAGTAATCAGTGCATGTTTATAGCACTGATCGCTGTATAAATGTCAGTGGTCCAAAAAATGTGTCAAAAGTGTCCGATCTGTCCACCACAATGTCACAGTCCTGCTACAAATTGCAGATCGCTGCGAAAACTAGAAAAAAATAAAAAATCGAAATGCCATAAATCTATCCCCTATTTTATAGACGCTATAACATTTGCGCAAACCAATCTGTATACGCTTATTGCGATTTTTTTACCTAAAATATTTAATAGAATATATATTGGCCTAAACTGATGAAGACTTTTTTTTTTGGGGGGGGGGGGGGGATTTATTATAGCAAAAATAAAAACATATATATATATATTTTTTTAATTGTCATTTTATAGCCAAAAATTCAAATAAAACCGCAGAGGTGGTCAAATACCACCAAAAGAAAACTCCATTTGTGGGAAAAGAAGGACATCGATTTTGTTTGGGTATAACATCACACAACTGCGCAAGGGTTAAACATGTAGTGCGACAAAAGAGTTAAATGTGTGCCTAGCCAGTGTTTGTGTGTACTATGCGTGGTGCTTTTACTAGGGGTAAATCAATTAAACTCCATGCTTTGCGGGGAAAGTAAATGCATTACTTCCAAGATGATAGGACAGAGCTCTGCCTTGTTTACATAGAGTAGGCAGAGCCCTGTCCTCTGTGTGTTTCGGACAATTGGCAAGTGCCGACAGTAATCTATTCGCTGGCACTCGCTGATCGGCATTTGCCAGGTCACCGGCGTCACATGCGCGCACCCCCTGGTGCAGCACAGCCGCCTTGCTGCCTTATACAGTATATATATGTCGGCAAGTGGTTAAACTTCATAAAAACAAGGAGATCAGTTTTAAGCTGGCCATACAATAGTACATTTTCAAACAAACGTACAAACGTTAATGCGAATATTTCTACAAACGTTTATACGAAAATTCTCAGTGCATTCAATGACTTGACAAATGTATTTCAAAATGTTGTTTGTTTTTAACATTCAATTTTGTAAGCATTGTAATTTCCAGAACAGAATCCACATATGTTGTAAGAAATTAGTTCATTTGAGATACATTTTCCACCATGTAATTGTCCCCACAAACGATTAGAAAATTTAACAAAATTAAAAATTGTGTATGGCCAGCTTTATTCCTTTAACCACTTCATACCCATAGTAATATGATCCTGGGTGGGCGTCATATGACGTCCTGGGCTTCCCAATCGTCTAGAGGGTGCCCGCGGCCGCTGGAATGCGGAGTGCGCGGGCACCCCCTAGACGGCTGGGAAGCCCAGGACATCATATGACGCCCACCCAGGATCATATCACCATGTCCCCTAGGCACCCGTGATTGCCAGATAACAGAGCCAGGGACGTGGATCTGTGTGTGTAAACACAAAAATCCACGTCCTGTCAGGTGAGAGTAGACCGATCATGTGTTCCAAGTACAGAGGAACACTGATCAGTCTCCTCCCCTTGTGAGTCCCCTCCCCCTACAGTTAGAATCACCCCCTAGGTAACACAATTAACCCCTTGATCGCCCCTTAGGCCTCGTACACACGATCAAATCTGTCTGCTGGAAACGGTCTGCTAGACCGTCCCAGCAGACAGATTCGATCGTGTGTACGGCCGAGCCGACGGATTTGGCCACCCGACAGATTTCAAAGCATGCTTTGAAATCTATCGGGTGGGAATCCGTCCGCCCGACATGTCTGCTGGTTAGTACACTTACCAGCAGACATGTTGTCCCGCACCGCCACCGAATGGATTCGGCGCATGCGCGGAAGTGTTTTATTTCCTGGTGCGGTGACGTGGCGGCGTCAACGTCACCGACACGTCAGCGCGCCGTCTGCTGGCGGGGATTTTGGTTTGCTCGTGTGTACACGCGAGCAAACCAAAATCCTATCAGACAGATTTGTTCAAATCGGTCGGTCCAATCGATTTGAACAAATAGATTGCCTCGTGTGTACGAGGCCTAAGTGTTAACTCCTTCCCTGGCAGTGACATTTACACAGTAATTAGTGCATTTTTATAGCACTGATAGCTGTATAATTGTGAATGGTGCCAAAAATGTGTCAAAGGTGTCCGATATGTCCGATATGTCCGCTGCAATGTCACATTCACGATAAAAATGATACAAATTTGCCTGGGCAAGAAGGAGGTAAAAATGCCCTGTATTGAAGTGGTTAATGAAAATTAAATTTTGTGTGGGAGAAGTCTGTAGTCTACAACATAATATTCCAGCAGCATTGCAAAAGGGGCTTATTTATAAACCAGTGAATCTGATATTCACCAAACATTCACCAGGTGAATCTTCCAGGTGCATGTGTTTTAAATGACAGCGATTGATTCCCCACCAGTGGATGTCTGGTGAAAGCCACATTTACTGATTAATACATATGCCCCTAAGTCTATTATACTGTATATGTAAAGCAAAATAGAACTGAGGATTTGTATGGCTTGCTGAGGTCATCAGATGTATTAGATCATAGGTCAGCCTTTGCTAGTGTGTAGTCCTAAGATTCTGACGAGCACACATACACATTTGGAGGTCAGCATATGCCGATACTGTAGTGCAGATCATTTATGCAGGCTGTTGTTCAGTAGGAATGGATGTAAGCAGAAAAGCAGCATGCATTATGTTACACTGCAAAGGCACTGCAGTGGTAAGATGACTGCTCTATCATTTTATCTGCAGTTCCAGGACAGAAAGCTAGCGCATGATCAATACAAGCCCAGATTTTACAGCGTGAGCTTAACGACTGACGTTACAAGGCACTGGCAAAATCCCTGTTAATAACTGCATGTCCTAAAATGCCTTTTAATCTAACGATCATCGATCCTTTCCACTGCATGTTGTGTATGAAGCAGGAATAACAAGGCTGATTCTGGATGGGAGATACCAGCACTGCACACATTGAACTGTTTGCATTTTTATTTTAAGTAACAATAACGGTAGTGGAGCAGAATGAGTAAGAGGAAGGGAAGAGATCACCCGATTTCAAGAGTCATTAAATAAGGAAAAAGACTTCTGAACCCCCATTTGTTATTCTGATCATATAAGCAGCTTGGGCAACATGTAATAAATAAAACACGTGTTTGCTAGCTCAGTAAACCTTTTTCTTTTTTTTTTGACACCCATCCATGGAAAAAAAAAATATATATTGAATTTACTAGTCACCTCAGTGATGACTAAACTCTCAATACAGCATGTTTTTTCTAAAGCTCTAAAGCTTGCCATTTATAGGGGGTTATTTACGAAAAGCAACATAGGGGGACATGCAAGGAGAATAAAATACAGCATTTTAGCTTGCACATTATTGCATGATAAAATCAGCAGAGCTTCCTCTCATTTCAGATCTACCCCTCAGATTTACAGCGACTGCACTTCCGAGTGCACTTTGCACTTGTAGTACAAAGTGAATTTGCCTTTCGTAAATAACCCCCATAGTGTAAGATTTCTAAAAAAATGTGGATGGAGGAGTTTCACAGACATCGATTGTATTCAGAATACCCAAACAGTGGCTGCATTTGACTGGATAGGCCAAATATCCATGAAAATTGACACTGGGGGTTATTTACTAAAGCTGGAGAGTTCAAAATCTGGTCCAATCAGCTTCCAGGTTTTATTGCCCAGGCCTAAAGGCAGGAATCCTCAAACTACGGCCCTTCAGTTGTTGTAGAACTCCACATCCCATGAGGCATTGTAAAACATTGACATTCACAGACATGACTAGGCATGATGGGAATTGTAGTTCCTGAACAACTGAAGACCCATGCTTAAAGGGATTGTAAAGTCTCAATGTTTTTCACCTTAAAGAGGTGGTTCACCCTAAATATAAGCCCTCCCATGTGATCCAGCATACTGGCGTCAGCGCCAGTATGCTGTTTTTTTTTTTTTTTTAATCCATCACTTACTGTATTACAGCAAATTTTAATCTCTTTCCCCCCGTGGTGCACGGCGCCAGTATAGCGCGTCACATCTTACGGAAATACCCGATAAGGACTCGGGTAATCTCGGCGAAAATGCGGCGCCTGCGCACAGACCTAGGAGCTGACTGCGCAGGCGCCGTATTTCTCCGAGTCCTACGGCTATGGCGCGTCACGCCCTCCTAGGTCTGTGCGCAGGCGCCGCATTTTCGCCGAGATTACCCGAGTCCTTATCGGGTATTTTCGTAAGATGTGACGTGCTATACTAGAGCCGTCCACCGCGGGGGAAACAGATTAAAATTCGCCGTAATACAGTAAGTGATGGATTTAAAAAAAAAAAAACAGCATACTGGCGCTGACGCCAGTATGCTGGATCACATGGGAGGGCTTATATTTAGGGTGAACCTCCGCTTTAATGAAGTCTATGCATTAAACCTTTTGTGATGCAGCTGATGCCCAGAGCACCCCTTTTTTCTTACCTGAAGCTGTTCATTCCAGTGATGAGCACAAGGCCAGCTGCTCATGGCCGCTGTCTCTGTCCTCATTAGATAGAGTTATAGCAGCAGGAGCCATTGGCTCCCACTGCTGTCAATCAATTCCAGTGACAGGAGAGGGGGCGTGTCCTGCTATCTGTCAATGGACACAGCTGCAGGACACGTGAGCATGTACGCATGGCTTCCCCCATGGTAAGCGGCTCTCCGTGAGAGCACCCGATGAAGAGGAGGGGCCAGGAGCGCCGCAGGGACACCCCAGAAGAGAAGGATCAGGGCTGCTCTGTGCAAAACCCTTGCACAGAGTGGATAATGTTATTTTAAAGAAAAAAGCAAACAAACCTTTACAATCACTCTAAAGGAGAGATACAGCCAAAGCTCATTTGTCTGTATTTCTCCTGTGGATCACAGAAGTGAAGTTCGTTCTACACTCAGCAGACAGGGGACTGAAGTCCACTGATGTCACAGAGCTGGTCCAGGCTCGGGCAAGTTTGTGACACTGGGGTCAGGATCTGTCCACATGCCTGGACAGGCACCCTGCTCAGCCTCTCAGCAAGCCGCTGAGAGGCTGAGTCGGCTGCTCCCGCGTCTCCACAACCCAGTGCTTCAATAAACGAGGAGGGGGCAGAGCAGAGAGCTGGTGACTCACAGTCAGCAGCTCTCTGCTCTGGGAGCTGTCAGAACTGAGCGATCTAACAGTGTCAGAGCCAGCAGGGGACAGATGAAGCATCGGACTGATGCTGCATCCACCTAGGTAAATATAAATCTGCTAAAAAATCCAAACTCCATACTTCTCTTTTGATTGAACAAGCTAAAGTTAGGAGCTAATTGGCTACAATGCATAGCTGTACCAGATTCTGAGTGTACCAGGTTTAGTAAATCTACCCCATTGCCTGACTAATCTTACTGAATTAAGAGCAGGATGTTTGCACCCTTGGGAGCATTAACCTTCAGGATGAGTTGGAGTTTTTTAATTAGTAGTCTATTACCATCCCCAACAGAAAAGCTACAGCAAAAGTGTGCGTAGCACAGGATAATAAACAGTCTACAACACTGACTTACATTCATTTACTTTTTTTTCTTTAAATATAACTGTTCAGTGTGCACATATTTGGACATGTGTGGCCATGGTGCAACTTTGTTTTAACAGCTTAGGCATTAGAAACATTTTATCGAAACAAAAGTTTCTAAGTTTCTAACAGCAGGTAAGCATTTCTGAAGCTCCATTGACCTTAAACTAGCTGATCACTCACATCAGACACCCATGTTACATTTTGCATGTGTGCTTGAACAGCATTGGGAGGCTACAAGCTGTGACTGTAACCAAGTCAACCACTGACAGCAATATTATGGTATAATATACATACTGTAGCTCCTTCTATGAATTTGTAGGCATGAAAGGCCGAAGGGTCCATTTACACCAGGTGTAGTAGGACTGCGTTGGGTGGCTACTCCATTGCAGTCCCACCGCAAGACAAGGCATAGTGCATTGTTTCTGATGTGGTCAGTTTACACCACTGCATTGTGGTAATGTGCGCTGAAAAAATTACTGCACGCAGTACTTTTTTCCAGCGCATCATGGATCACTGCATGCCAGGTGATAGAACTGCATGAAATGTCACTGTGTGAACAGTCAAAAGCACCAGTGATGGCGCATCAACACTTCGCTGGTCCGGCCAGACCGCACCACAAACAAGCCACTTTGTTGCAATGCAGATGCTGGTGTGAACAAACCCTTCTGTTATGTTACCATTTCAAATCTGAAATTTCAGTTATAAATGCAGACTTGTGTACTAAGGATATCTCTTGAGGACTTGAGAGGTGGCATCTCCATGACACACTTAGGGCCCTTTCACACGGGGCGGATCAGTAATGATCTGCCCCGTGAACCTCCGCTTGCTCAGCGGGGATGGCTCTGTTGATCCCCGCAGAGCCGGCGGATGACAGGGAGGTCCCCGCACACTGTGCAGGGACCGCCCTGTCTTTTCTTCACTCTCCCCTATGGGGGGATCGAATGAACATGCACCGTATGTCCGTGTTCACCCGATCCGATCTGCAGATGGAAGGAAAAATAGGGTTTTCCTCCGTCTGCAGAATCGGAGCATTGCGGAAGCGGGCGAGATTGGGTGTCAGCGGATAGTCATCCGCTGACACCCGCGATGTCATAGGGACCAATGTATGTCCCTTTTTCATCTGCACACGGATGGATGAAAAAGCAGACATACGGCCAGCAGGTGTGAAAGGGGCCTTAGGCTTTATTTGGACATGTGGTGGGGGTGAAGCAAAAATGCAGGTTTAAGTTCTGCTAGATCACTTTAGACGGGTCCCTTTTGCAGGTATAGCTATGTAAAACATTAAGAATACGTGTCTATACGGTTTAATATCCAGTAATACATTGTCTCCCCCTGTTCTGCACATGCTCTGTTGCTCTCCATGTTTAGGCACTGACAACTTTGTAGAGGCCGATCTGCTCACAGCCTTAAAGTGGAATTAAACCCTCCTATCCTTTACAGGCAAAGAAGTTGCTTCTGTTCGTCAGCTGCAATAGCCATCAGACAAAGGTGTTTACATGCTGAGGTTGCGATGCTCTGCTTTTGCTGCAAATTGTATCAAATATGTAGTGATCTATAGGTGGCAAGCCTGTTGAGTGCTACAGATTCAAGCAAATGGGGAGGCATCACAAATGCTCCACAAGCACGTGCAATGTGGTTTCAGCATGTTTCTCAGAAAAAATGGGGTTGAAACAGGCGGTGAGGGAGCATTTCATTGCTTCCCCACCACCTGTCAGTAGCCTCTTACTTGTGATCCAAATGCAAGTCGGGCTTTAGAGAAAAGAGAGACTTATATGCACATCTAACTCTACCCTTACTGGCTCTGTTCCCACCCAACTTGGGAGTTTGGAGTGTTCCCATATACCTTTGGGTGTTCCTATCCTAAATATCCCATTGTAGTGACTATAGTAAATAAATAAAAAACTCAATAAAGTCCTCATCAGTGGGGGCTGATGTTTTTTTCTGTGGCAACCCCCAACCCCCCCCCCCCCCTCCGCCCAGGGACACCAAAGCTCCAGCACTTACCCCATCTAGGAAGTGGGTGGGTAGTGTGTCTGGTGGCTTTCTTCCTCCTCCTCCTCTGGTGTGGATCACGGCGCCTTCTGCCAAGCATCCCCCTCCTTCTAGGCATCCAATAGGATTGCCTGACCTTTCAGCTAATCGAGAAACGAGTATCAGACCCGCGCTTCCTGATTGGTGGAGAGGCGATTCAGTGTTAGAAAAGCGAATATTAATTTGCTTTTCTAACACACCTGAGTGGGCTCCAAGCGCAATGCTCCGAGGCCACCCTGTTTTAAAGCTTATTAGAGTCTATGGCTCTAATCAGGTGCTTCATAAAAACGACCCGCCCCTGTAATTCATGCGCTCGGCGTCCTGAATGGTGGCCAGACGCATGAATAGGGGGTGGCCGCGGCATCCGTGGATAGATTTATGCTATGTATAGGGGGTGGCATGGATAGAGGGGGCAGTGCCCATGCACCCTTAAAGGGGTGGTTCCCCTAAAAATAAACTTTTAACATTGCATTTCTCTTAATTACATCTAGAATCGGCTGGTATTTTAAAAAAAAATCCGTCCGTACATACCATTTTCGGCATGTAGTCTCACCGCCGCTTCCGGGTCTGAAATTCGGCGACAGGCATCCGATCGACGCATACAGCGCGTCACGAGATGCCGAAAAAAGCCGAACGTTGGTGCGGCTCTATACGGCGCATGCGCACCAACGTTCGGCTTCTTTCGGCATCACGTGACGCGCTGTATGCGTCGATCGGATGCCTGTCAATCAAGTAGGCACGCCCTACCCCGACCGTCAGACCCGGAAGCGGCGGTGAGACTACATGCCGAAAATGGTATGTACGGACGGATTTTTTTTTAAATACCAGCCGATTCTAGATGTAATTAAGAAGAGAAATGCAATGTTAAAAGTTTATTTTTAGGGGAACCACCCCTTTAATGGACGGGCCGTCCCTGGTCCTCATTGTACTGTCCACTGGTACTGAAGTGGTGTGCAGAGATTACGCAACTGGAGACAATAGGAAATGTAAGAAACCGTTAGGATAAGTTCAAACCACAGCAAATATGTCACTGCATATGTGTTGGTATGTGTTAATGTTTTTCAGTGCGGTGCCTCTTGTGTGCTGTTCCCCCCCCCCCTTTTTTTCACCTAATGCACAATGCAACACATCAACCCCTTCAATTGAGCTGGGGTGCAATATAAAGCTGCCTGCCTCATTTTTTTTACAGCGCCCACCAACACGACACATTGGCGTGAACTGTCATATTACAAAACATAGCTTTGTAACTTGTGCCTGGATTGCGTTGACCAATGCATGTGATGTGAATAATTTCTTAGATAGTTCAGCTTTCCAGCAACTCCAGTTACCTTGGGTGGAATGACCCTTTGGGTCTGGGTGGACTGACCTTTACAATGTAAATAGTTCTTAGCAATGTTCAGATTTCTGATTATTGGACGGAGGTGTATTTGACCTGTACACATAAGAGTTATCTGCCAGTAAAGTCTAAAACGGGTATTTCTGACCCTGTGTTCCCTCTATGAGTGTTCAGAACTAAACACATATTTCCTGAGCTAGACTAATGAGAATATCATCTAATAAAGTGCCCTTCCTCTATTCTATTGCATCAGTACCAAGGACACCAACCTGTAAGGCCTCAATTTTAACCCTGGTTAGTAAAAATATTTTTCAATCAATTCGTTCTTAAATTAATTTATATAATATCATACTGTTCTTGTTTTGTATCTTACAAATAAAAACACACAAAGTGTATAGCTGTAACTGAAAAAAAGCAAAACAAATAAAAATAACATAAGCAATTCCTGGTTTAAAAAAACAAACAAACATTTGAGTACCTGTGAGTTGCTTACAATACAAGCAGTAGTAAAGTAAAGGCATACCCCACTTTTAAGTACACAATGGGGTTTATTTTCTAAAGATGGAAAGTGCAAAATCAGGCTCACTTCTACAAAGAAATTAATGAGCTTCTAAACCCAGCGTGTTCAATTAAAGTGGATGTAAACCTGAATTATTTTTTTGCTGTCACAATGTACAGTATAAGATTTTCTATCATCTGTGCCCAGTCTTGCCACAAAGAGTTAATCCAGCTTGGAGCAATCCTCTTTTTTTCAGTGACATAAACGGGCAAACAGGAGAAAACTTTTGTCCGTTCTTCCCCCTTGCTGTGAATGACAGGTTATTCACATATCTCTAGCACTAGCCTGAGACAGGCATTATTTTTTAATTCCCAACCCCACTCCTTTTCTGAAGTCATGTGCTCACTTTTCTGGATTTTGACTGGATGTTAGTGATCATAGCAGAATTTAGTGTAAGGGGAGTGTAGAGGTGGGCAAGGAGTCTACTGACATCACGACTCCACCCATCAAGCTCCAGACAACAGACCCAGTCACAGAATCTGCAGTTTTTCAGTTCTTATAACCATTTGACAGGTAAGGATACATGCAGGAGACATTATAGATCATTATAGATCAGCACCATGGCAGTAGTTTAGAAAGGATGAGAGTGGGTTTACATACACTTTAAAGGAGTTGTAAAGGAAAATGTTTTTTCACCTTAATGCAATCTATGCATTAAGGTGAAAAAACATCTGAATACTCATACTTACCTGACCCCTCGAAAGTCCAGCGCACGGTCCCAAAATCCTCTTCGCTGCTCAGCCTGGCCGCTGATTGGCTAGAGCGGATGGATTGAGAGCAGCGAAGCCATTGGCTCAGCCAGTGATGCGGCACGCCGAGGGGTGGGGCCGAGTGATACAGGGAGCAGCTATGGCTGCTCCCTGTATCACGGGAGAGCGCCTGCAATTACTGACCACCATACGAGCTCTCGCATGACTGTGGTGAGTAATTGCAGAGAGGACCAGAGACAGCGGCCGAGGGACCCCAGAAGACGTGGATCCGGGCCACACTGTGCAAAATGAACTGCACAGTAAAGGTAAGTATAACATGTTTGTTATTTTAAAGAAAAAAATAATTCCTTTAGTAACCCTTTAAGCTTTGGTAATAAAATCTGCAAGCTCATTGGTTTCTGTGCAGAACTGAGCCTGATTTTGTACTTTCCAGCTATAGTAAATAAACCCCATTGAGTACTTAAAAGTGGCGTATGCCTGTAGTATCATAGTTACCATGGAAAAATAGTGGCTTTTTAATATTCTATGTGCTGTCTGTGTTTACAGAACACTGTTCTGACATTATGATGACCCAGAATCCTTTTAATCAGATCTAGTAGTCACTAGCACCCACATAAAAAAATAAAACACATTCAGCCAAAACCTATGGCAAGTATGGTGTTGCAGTGAAGGGGTTAAAACAATAACAGCAGACCACCCCTGTACCGCATAGCGGCCAACAAAACAATGCAGTGGAATGTGGAGCCCAGCCCTTTTTCTGCTAAAAGTGTTAAGTGCATTTTGAATTCTGTACAAGATTTTTCAAGGCTTATTAGAAGTGAGTGCCACCATCGTAGTAGCAATAGAGAGCATTTCTGTCCAGCACTGCGCAGGTTAAACGTCCTCCACAGTTAGGTCACATTGTGCGTTAGCAGCTGGCCTAGGAAGGATCATCTATTTATGAATGAGAACAAGAGGCCAGGAATAATTGAAGACTTGTCTTGTTCCATCCCATGCTGCTTCTTTGAATCTGCCATCTACATATTGCACAGTACAGAGAGAACATTAGCAGGCAGATAATGCAGCTGCCAAACTGTTTACATTGAAAAAACTAATCCCAGAGCAGATGACCCAAAAAAAAAAAAAAGACAAAGCTTAAATGACACAGGCATCAGGAATTACAATATAAGTTACTGGTTCATGTCCCATACTTTCATTTGCAATATCCTAGCTAAATGGAACTATTAATGCCCCTTTGGGGATTGCACACAATTAAAGATGCATCCACTCTTCTGGAAATACAGCTATCCTAGAAAGTGCTTATTCAAGGGATTCAGCTTCAGGCTGACAGCATTAGGGAAGAGACTGCGCAATTACCATGCTGTGATGCTTTTTTTTTTTTTACTAGGAAAACAACGGCAAATATTGAAAAAAAAAATGTGTCTTTGGGATCAGCTATGTGCAAAGGTTATATAACCCAATCCATAGGAGCGAGGACGCTATAGATAAACCAACGTTATCTCAAATCTTTTGTAGATGTGCAAATGTGGAAACAGTATTACGCAAGAGATTTAACCTGCAGAATATCAGACATGTACAGATGCCTGGAACACACGCATTTCATGCAATAAACGGGCAATGGTGTGCGTAACAGAAGTAAATCAGGGCAACCAATCACACATGGGCTTCCAATAGTCTACCCAACCTAAAGCTGGTTGCTATGGACTACACGGCTGTTTTTGGACTGAATTATTAACCAGCTCAGATATTTAAGAGGTAGCATTCTGGTACACAGAGTCTAAAAGGAATTTCTGCCAACAAATTATTAATACTCATTTGATAGAGGGGATAAAAGGCTAAACGACTACAGAGAGAATGTTTTCCATTTGTTGAATAAGCGAAGAGTGAATGCATCTTTAAATAATTTAGTCCTAGCCTATCCTAAGTCTGCCGGGGTGCAACCACTTCTGGCATACTGCCATGGACACAGTAACTAATGACAATCACAGGGGTTTTCAAACAATAATAAAATAAATATGATTCTAATTTGATGCAAAAAAAAAGGGTTTCATAATTAGTAGTTGGACCTGGTAATAATACAAATAAGACATTAACAGTAGCAGCCTGCTTATGAATTCAATAAATATGATTATGCAAACCCTTAAAGTTTTTCAGCAGAGACCTGCTCTTCAATGTGTATTGCAATAGGCAATGCCTGTATAGCAGCCATTCTCAACCAGAGTCCCATGGAACTCTAGGGTTCCTCCAGGGGTTGTGGGGAGTTCCTTGAGCTGTGGCTGGTTGACCTACCATCTGATGGTGTCTGCATAGTCCCATGGCCAAAGCCACTTGGCAGAGCCAGCTACATAACCCCCCTAGCTGTCTGTAAAGTTGGCCATACACCAGTAAAATGTTGTTTTTCAGAATGTTCATTCAGTGATCTAATTGTTAGATTAGCCAGGTTAATTCAACATGCATTTTCAATTGTGAAGCAGCGGGATGGAACATTTTTTTCAAATGATATTCTAACAGTGAGTTTTTGTTTGTAAACAATCATATATATTGTGATGAAGCCTGTTTATTACGTCTGGAATTCCATTCAAATAGCAAGTTTGGATGACACTTTGCTTTCAAAGGAAATTAGCTAACTCAATGATGCCAAAGAATGTTGATAAATTATTTTTCAAATCAAAATCTTACTACCGTATGTATGTCTGGCTTTAAAGGTGGTATTCTGACCACTGCTGTAAGGGTTTCATTCAACCTACTGACCATCAATTTAGGAGGCATTTTTTTCTATTGACCACCAATGAAGTGGTTTCCCCATTGACCCCTGATGAATAGGTTTCCCCATTGACCCCAAATTAAGTGGGTTCCCATTAACCCTAGATGAGTTGGTTTCGCATTGACCCCTAATGAATTGGTTTCCCCATTGACCCCAAATTAAGTGGGTCCCCATTAACCTTAGATAAGTTGGTTTCTCATTGACCCCAGATGAATTGGTTTCCCCATTGACCCTGATGAATTGGTTTTCCCATTAACCCCCAATTAAGTGGTTTTCCATTAACCCTGGATAAATTTGGTTTTTCATTGCCCCCCAATGAAATTGGTTTCCGCTTTGACCACAGATAAGTTGGTTTCCCCTTTAACCCCCCCCATAATTTGGTTTCCCCATTGACCCCTAAAGAATTGATTTTCCCATTGACTCCCAACAAAATGACTTTACCCATTGTCCCCTGAAGAATTGGTTTTCCCATTGACCCCCGATAAAAAAAAATTCCCACTGACACCCAATGAATTAATTTTTCAGCTAACCTCTGATGAACTGGCTTTCCCAGTGACCCCTGGTGAATTAATTTTCCAATTAATCCTCAATTAATTGGTTTCCCATCGACCCCTGATAAACTGGTTTTCCCATTGACCCCCAACAAATGGTTTTCCCATTGACCGCCGATAAATTGGTTTTCCCACTGAACCCCAATGAATTTGCTTTTTCGTTGACCCCTGATGAATTAATTTTTCAATTAACTCCTGATGAACTGGCTTTCCAATCAACCCTTGATGAATTGGTTTTCCAATTGATACCCAATTAATTGGTTTCCCATTGACCCCCAATAAACAGTTTTTTCCATTAACCCCTTACAAACTGGCTTTTCTGTTGACCCCTTACCCCTATGTACTGGTTTCCCATAGACCTGCAAATTATTTTAGGGCGAGGAGGTTGAGAAAGGCTGCCTTATAGTAAAAAGCCCACTGGATGGGCATGTTGCACCCCGGCAGGACTGAGCACCCTAGTTTAGTCCTGTTTGGCGCTGGCCAGTCCTTTCAGATACTTTCTGACTACAAAGCCCAGGCATACAGTCAGAAGCACCATGTAACCAATAGTCCCCTGCACAGTAGGGGAGGTGTGGGGAGCTTTGAGGAACTGTTCTAAGCCCTGCTCCACATAGTGCATTTGATCATAAATACTAAGGAAGGTGAAGATGTGGAAGAGCTGGTGGCTGTGTCCTATAATGTCAAACAATCCTGGCTGGATCCTCTCCGGGAGCTTGCTGACATTGAAGAAGGCGGCCACCAGCAGCCAGAAATATCTCCGGTAAAAATAGATGAAGAGAGTGGGGTTCTTCCCCCCCAGGTCAAAGAGCATGCTCTCAATCATCACCGGGCACGCCATGCTAAGGGGCATAGCGAAGACAAAGGTACGGATGGCAAAGGGGTACGAACAATCCTCTGATCGGCTCTTGCAGCACGCCACGGTACACGTCACCGCCAGGACAAATGCCACCGGCAGCACCAGCTCGCTGTACAGCCCCATGAGCATGCTGTAGTCTACCCGGTGCCAGCCCAGGCTGTGCAGATACGGGGTCATAACACTGGGGTCCAGCAGGCTGAGTCTAGGGAGTAGGTAGTAGGAATAAGCCACGGTGCTGGCGAAGCCGTAGTAGCTGATAGAAGCATAGTCCAGGAAGAAGAAGGCGGCACGCAGGCGCAGGGAGCGGCAGCTGAACACATGGGCTGTACAACTCATGGCAAATGTCAGCAGCACTCCGGAGGCGTAACACCATAGTGGCAGCAGTGCCGGGTGGGTGAAGGGCAACTCACTGGACAGGAAGAACACCTCCGAGAACTTACTGACGAACAGAACCAGAGGGATGAAATGGGTCCAGAAATTCAGAGTCTCATTGGTGGGCTGGAAGATGGAGGCCAGGCACTCCTGGGCGGTCAGATGAAGTCTCCGGTAACCGGACAGGATGAAGCATTCCACGAAATCATCCGGTACTTCGTCCCATCGTAGGAGGGAGGACGGATCCCTGTCCCGGGAGAAGCTCTGCAGGGGCATCATCGGGGGAGCCCGGTGTAGGTGGGGGGTGCCCGGTATAGGGTATAGATGGGGGTGCCGGGCTCCGATCCTCCTAGCTGAGCTGCCAGCAGAGCTCTGCTCCTTCAGCATCAATGCAGCACAAGCTCCCTCCACTAATGTACAGCCTGCTCTGTGCTCAGCATCGCGGTAATTCAAAGCCCGGAGGAGTTCATCCTCTGGATATGATCGCACACAGCTCTATAGCCTGCTACTGCTACTGCTGAGCCCCCCCTCCCTCCATCCATCCCTCCCTACACGATCTGTCAATGGATCACCTCCATCCACAGCCTGTACACAATGGAGGGGGGAGGGGAAGGAGGAGGAGGGGGGTCCTGACCTTCAAGGTTCTCACACATGACAGGGACACACCGACATGGATGGGTGGCAGCACTCTGATCACTGTCACTGCCAACTGATAGCTGGCATCGAATGAACATCCTGAAATTCGAAGCAGATGGGGGTGATAGGGTTACCTGTGAGAGATAGACATGTGGGGTCACCGCCTCCTAGTATTACACCAATCACAATAGATTACAGACCCCAGTGTCAGATAGGAGCAGATCTGTCATTTCTGCTGAGAGATACTACAATCATCATACATTCCGATTATAGACTGCCAATACATATAATGCCAACAATCGACTGATCACAGACTGCTGATGATTTCACTTTATAGACCCATTTTAGAATCATAATACGTTTAGATTATACACTTCTTATATATATTTAAAATATAGACTGATTGTAGCCTACTAATGATTTCAGATTATAGACTGATCATAAACTAACAATACATTTAGATAAAAGGCTGATTATAGACCTCATAGAATGATAATACATATAGATAATAGACTGATTATAGACCGATCATAGAATGATAATACATATACATAATAGACTGATTATAAACCTCATAGAATGATAATACATATACATAATAGACTGATTATAGACCAATCATAGAATGATAATACATATAGATAATAGACTGATTATAGACCGATCATAGAATGATAATACATATACATAATAGACTGATTATAAACCTCATAGAATGATAATACATATACATAATAGACTGATTATAGACCAATCATAGAATGATAATACATATAGATAATAGACTGATTATAGACCGATCATAGAATGATAATACATATAGATAATATACCTCATAGAATGATAATACATATACATAATAGACTGATTATAGACCTCATAGAATGATAATACATATACATAATAGACTGATTATAGACCTCATAGAATGATAATACATATACATAATAGACTGATTATAGACCTCATAGAATGATAATACATATAGATTATAGACCTCATAGAATGATAATACATATACATAATAGACTGATTATAGACCTCATAGAATGATAATACATATAGATTATAGACCTCATAGAATGATAATGCATATACATAATAGACTGATTATAGACCTCATAGAATGATAATTCATATAGATTATAGACCTCATAGAATGATAATACATATACATAATAGACTGATTATAGACCTCATAGAATGATAATACATATACATAATAGACTGATTATAGACCTCATAGAATGATAATACATATAGATTATAGACCTCATAGAATGATAATACATATACATAATAGACTGATTATAGACCTCATAGAATGATAATTCATATAGATTATAGACATCATAGAATGATAATACATATACATAATAGACTGATTATAGACCTCATAGAATGATAATACATATACATAATAGACTGATTATAGACCGATCATAGAATGATAATACATATAGATAATGGGCTGATTTTAGCCCTCATAGAATGATAATACATATAGATTATAGACCTCATAGAATGATAATACATATACATAATAGACTGATTATAGACCGATCATAGAATGATAATACATATAGATAATGGGCTGATTTTAGCCCTCATAGAATGATAATACATATAGATTATAGACCTCATAGAATGATAATACATATACATAATAGACTGATTATAGACCGATCATAGAATGATAATACATATAGATAATGGGCTGATTTTAGCCCTCATAGAATGATAATACATATAGATTATAGACCTCATAGAATGACAATACATATAGACAACAGCCTGATTATAGACCGATCATAGAATGATAATACATTTAGATAATACACTGATTATAGACCAATCATAGAATGATAATACATTTAGATAATACACTGATGATCATAGATTGCTGATGATTTCAGATTATAGACTGATCATAGAATGATAACACATTTAAATTATTGACTAATCATAGATTACTAATACATTTTGATTATAAACTATTAATACATTTAGATTATCAATTGATCATTGACTACTAATGAATTCAGATTATAGACTGACCATTGAATGATAATACATTTAGATAATAGACTGATCATTGAATGATAATACATCAAAATTATCAACTGATCATAGACTGCTAATGATTTCAGATTATAGACTGCTAATACATTTAGATGTATAGACCGAGACTGCATTTATATTTGTAGGCTGATCATATACTGCTAATATATTTAGATTACAGACTGATTATAAAATGATAATACAACTAGATGATAAAATGATAATACAACTAGATGATAGAATACTAATGATTTTATATTATAAATTGATTATAGCACACTAATTATCTTACATTGTAGGTCGATTATAGATTGATAATATTATATTCTAGACTGCTTTATAGACTGATCATAGACTGCTATTGTTCTCTGCTTCTAATGGACTGTACATTTCAATACCTATTGAATAGGAATCATCAGACATCAATCTACCAATGAAAACATCAGTGTGCCATGATCAAA
Organism: Rana kukunoris; assembly: GCA_029574335.1. Taxonomy (NCBI): domain Eukaryota; kingdom Metazoa; phylum Chordata; class Amphibia; order Anura; family Ranidae; genus Rana; species Rana kukunoris. Next base: position 160,233,884 of record CM056052.1, on the reverse strand, counting down.
CATCATCATTGTTCTGGCCCCCTCATTCTTTACATACTGACAGTGCTACATCAAATCTTGTGCTAAGCTCTTTGCATAGGATTAGATTTCATGTTTCAAGGTCAAGCTTAGGACAGATGGAGCAGACATTTTGATTATGTTGAAACACTTTGCTAATACAATCACTGTGTGACCTGGGAAATGACAGCACTGCTTTAATATTTAGGTACTCTAACCCTTGCTCACTGTATTTTTAAATTATCATTTAGTTTATGGACAGAATATACCCCAAAAAAAGCTTTGGATGCTGTACCTCCAACCAGTGCATGCTGGGAACTCCTTTATGCCCAATCTTCCTGTATACTTAAAGTGATTGTAAAACCTCATTATTTTTTTATCAAAATAAAAAAGATGTTATACTTACCTGCTCTGTGCAATGATATTGCATGGAGCAGTCCATTACCTCCTCTTCTTCTGGAGTTTCCTGTTGGCGCTGTTATTTCCTTTATCCTGCAGGTGCCCCTATAACAATAAAAAACAAAAGTGTGGCGCTAAGTGAGCGAAGGAATAGCATGTGAACCTGGAAGGGTAAAATAGGCAATGCAAAATTGAATGCGAACAAAACTAAAACATAAAGTCCAAAGTGAATAATAATAATCTATGGAAGGTCCATTAGAGTTCAGAAAATACAGAATAGGTAAAGGTAAATACATTTTATATTTTTCTGTGTAAAGGGGAAGAGATGGGAGAAGAGATCCAGAGCTGTGCACGGCTGCATCTCTTCTCCCTGCTCTTCCTCCTTACTCGGGGCCTCGAAAAAGCTTAGCTCCTGCTGCTGTCAATCAAATGCAGTGAGGAGCAAGACACACAGCTCAGGAGCAAGTAAACCCTGTGTGCTTCCATAGCTTCCTATGGGGACTCAAGAAAAAGAGGAGGAGTCAAGAGGAGAATAACATTGCTCAGAGAAGGCAAGTATAATATGTTTTTTTCCACGATAACAAAAAAAATTTAAGTGCGGATAAGACGCGTCACGCGTTCCGAAAATAGCCGAACTTGGAATCGGCTCTATACGGCGTCTGCGCAGTCACTAGTGTTGAGCGGAATATGCCATATTCAATTTCGCGATATTGCGCGAATATATAGAAGAATATTCGCGAATATTCGCTAATATCGAATATTCGTGATATTTTATCCCAAAAAAATTTTGCTAATGCGAAAATGATTGCGAAATTCTCGTAAACGGAGATCATTTCCTGTATTACTAAACTAATATGCACTAAACACTAACTCTACACTAACTCTACTTAAAAGAAAGGAGAATAAGGGGGCAAAAGAAGGGCGGAGAAGATAATCGCGCAATATTCCTATTGCGCGATTATCTTCTCCGCCCTTCTTTTGCATCAGAGCCAATCAGAATAGCTTGAATATTCGGCAAAAGGAATATCGCGCAATATTCCTTTTGCCGAATATTCGAGTTATTCTGATTGGCTCTGATGCAAAAGAAGGGCGGAGAAGATAATCACGCAATATTCCGTTTGCAGAATATTCGAGTTATTCTGATTGGCTCTGATGCAAAAGAAGGGCGCATCAGAGCCAATCAGAATAACTCGAATATTCGGCAAAAGGAATATTGCGCGATTATCTTCTCCGCCCTTCTTTTGCATCAGAGCCAATCAGAATAACTCGAATATTCGGCAAAAGGAATATCGCGCAATATTCCTTTTGCCGAATATTCGAGTTATTCTGATTGGCTCTGATGCAAAAGAAGGGCGCATCAGAGCCAATCAGAATAACTCGAATATTCGGCAAAAGGAATATTGCGCGATCGTCTTCTCCGCCCTTCTTTTGCATCAGAGCCAATCAGAATAACTCGAATATTCGGCAAAAGGAATATCGCGCAATATTCCTTTTGCCGAATATTCAAGTTATTCTGATTGGCTCTGATGCGCCCTTCTTTTGCATCAGAGCCAATCAGAATAACTCAAATATTCGGCAAAAGGAATATTGCGCGATTATCTTCTCCGCCCTTCTTTTGCATCAGAGCCAATCAGAATAACTCGAATATTCGGCAAAAGGAATATTGCGCAATATTCCTTTTGCCGAATATTAGAGTTATTCTGATTTGCTCTGATGCAAAAGAAGGGCGGAGAAGATAATCGCGCAATATTCCTTTTGCCGAATATTCGAGTTATTCTGATTGGCTCTGATGCAAAAGAAGGGCGGAGAAGATAATCGCGCAATATTCCGTTTGTCGAATATTCGAGTTATTCTGATTGGCTCTGATGCAAAAGAAGGGCCGAGTAGCTGATGCGATTCTTTTATGTTGCCGAAAATTAGCAATGCGAATTTTCGGCAACATAAAAGAATCGCAATAAGGCTACTCGGCCCAGGGTCTCTCTCTAATCATACCAGCAATGCTTTTAGACGTCGATGGAGATCACTAGGATGTGATCTGTTTTAAAAATACATTTGAAAAAATACGAATATTCGCCATAGCGAATATTCGCCGCAATATTCGAGTTATTCGCGAATACTCGAATATGCAATATTCGTAGCGAATATTCGCAATGCGAATATTCGTGAGCAACACTAGCAGTCAGCTCTACACGGCTCCTAGTCTGTGCGCAGGCGCCGTAAAGAGCCGACTCCCAGTTAGACTATTTTCAGAACGCTTGATGTGCCTTATCCGCTGGGCTAAGTCTCAGGTGACACTACGCCTCTTCATAGGAACGCCTACTGCCTGCGGGAGTGAGAACCCGGAAGCCGGGTGGAAAAGAATAATAAGACGGTATGTACAGCAAAAAAAAAACAGCATACTGTACATGTCGGAAGTATGCTGGATGTAATGGTATATACTTGTTTTTAGGGTGAACCTCCGCTTTAAAGCGGAGGTTCACCCTAAAACTACTCTGTCCCATAGCATCCAGCATACTGGCGTCAGCGCCTGTATGCTTTTTTTTTATTTTTTTTTAATCGCTCTAGTTACTGTTAAATAAATAATTTTCTTTTCTCTCCACCGCGGGTGAATGGCGCAGCTATGTCACGTCACGCCTTCCAAAAATAGCCGATTTAGGACTCGGCTCTTTCCGGCGCTATACGGCACCTGCGCACAGACCTAGGAGCTGACTGCGCAGGCGCCATATATAGCCAAGTTCTATTTCGGCTTTTTTCAGAGAGCGTGATGTGCCATAGCCATAGGACTCGGGTATATACGGCGCCTGCACAGTCAGCTCCTAGGTCTGTGCGCAGGCGCCGTATAGTGCCGGAAAGAGCCGAGTCCTAAATCGGCTATTTTCGGAAGGCGTGACGTGACATAGCCGTGCCATTCACCCGCTGTGGAGAGAAAATAAACTTCTTCATTTAACAGTAACTAGAGCGATTAAAAAAAAAACAGCATACTGGCGCTGACGCCAGTATGCTGGATGCTATGGGACAGAGTAGTTTTAGGGTGAACCTCCGCTTCAAGGTGAAAAAACATTTACCTTTACAACCCCTTTAGGCTCCATGCACACGGAAGCTGATACAAGCTATAAAAAAATGCCAGTAGCTTTGCAGGGAGCCTTGCAAACGCTTTTTAGCGTTTTTGCAATAGCTTTAATTAGCGTTTTTCAGTGTAGCTTTAATCAGCTTTTTTTTTTTTCAATGGATAAAAAAACACTGGCGTCAGCGTTTTCAGCGTTTTTTAGCGTTTTTTCCCGCCAAAAACTGCACTTTGAACGCAAATTTCGGGCGTTCAGAAAAAAGCCAATATACTCCAAAGCTCATTAACACTGAAAAACACTCAGGTGTGCATGGGCACACAGGCTAACATAGGGTTCAGTTTATGGGCTTTAAAAAAAAAAAGCCAAAACGCCAATAAACTGCAGTTTATCAGCTTCAGTGTGCGTGGAGCCTTAATGTTACTCAAAATCTGTTTGCTTCTCTTCCCTCTGTACAGAGCCCTGTGTTTGTCAACCTAGGGCTCTGGGCTATGATTGGACACCACCAATCACAGGTACCTGCCATGAATCATTGGCTGCGACCTGCTGACAAAATTCTGCTGTGTCCAACCACAGTAGGAGCTGTCAGGTTTAGTGTCACTTAAACTGTTTAAAAACAGTGGCACGAGCAGGCCCGGATTTACTCCCTTTGCCGCCCCAAGGCCGGGTCCTTCAATGCCGCCCCCGCCTGTGCAGTACAGGGGGGAAATTATCCACTGGGGGACTTTTTCTGCAGGACACTGAGAAGCAGGGGGGGTGCTGCTGCTGAGAATTGCATTGACATGACAGGGGGGAACTCCCAAAACAAAATGAAAGTGAAAGTGGTGAAAGTGTCCTCTCTTCTCAGCCACAGTGCCACCCCTGCACCCACTGCCGCCCCGAGGCCTGGCCTTGTTGGCCTTGTCTGGAATACGGCCCTGGGCACGAGGCTGGGTTCACACTATACTACACTAAGACATCAGTCCTACATTGATCCTACATTGGTCAGACATCCATCTGACTTTCATGAACAGGATACTACTTTGATCCGACTTTGTGATAGTCTGACTTGTCCTTTGACCAAACAAAAAAATCCCAGAGTGAGATAAATTCCTTTTACTGCTGCTGTAATCACATGTCCGATGCCACAAGTCGGGGTGGTTAGAACAAGGGTCCTACTTTGATCCGACTTCAATGATATTCAATGGGCTGAAGTAGGATCAAAGTCGGACCAAAGTAGTACAGGGAGCATTTTCAGTCGGACCGACTTGTGTCGGACCAGTTAAGACGGCTCTCATAGGGAAACATTGATTTTTACACGTCATGCGACATGAGCTCCCAATGTAGGAGCGTTTGTCGTACCAGTAAAAAAGAGATGTACTTGATGTAAAGCTGTGCTAGACAGTAATTATAATAATGAAAACAATAAGAATGAAAATGGCCAGATACTGTAAGTGAAAATGGTAATGTCCCCCCACCTTGATTGTCAGTGAATAAATGACCCCTAAGGCCACGTACAAATGATCAGACGGGTCCGATGAAACTGGTCCGACGGACCATTTTCATCGGACCAGGCTGAAGTGGTCTGATGGTTTGATGTGTGTACACACCATCGGACCAAAAATCCGATCAGACCAGAACGCGGTGACGTAGAACACAACGACGTGCTGAAAAAACGAAGTTCAATGCTTCCAAGCATGCGTCGACTTGATTCTGAGCATGCGCAGGTTTTTGGTCTAATGCTTTTGCGTACTAACCATCGAATCTGTCCGACGGACAGGTGTCCATCGGACAGATTTTAAAGCAAGTTTTAAAACTTTGGTCCGGACGAACAACTTGTGAAATGACTTGTGATGATAGCAGAGAGACAAGGCAATAGACAAAAAAATTACACTTAGTGCTCTAAATTGAGAAACGGACACACTATAGAGGCATATTCTTTGTTCTTATTTCATGTCTGAGGTTTACACCCATTTTAAGACACTCTTTACAGATATGCTACTGACCTACACAAAAACTTCAGTTGATTTAGATTGCAGTACTCTGCTGTAAACTTGTTTTTTTTTTATCATCATGTTTTTGTTATCTTTGAAAAAAAAACTGGTCAGCTCAGAGGTTACTTAAAAGCAGCTGGTAAGCTAAGTGTATTGCTCAAATATCAAGTCAGGCCATCCCATAATTAGCATTAGCACAAAAGACTTGGCTGTCAAATATGGCACAGTGTTTTGTAACTGGACTATGTGACCCTTGGGAACTATTTTCACTGGAACATTACTGTGATTGCATAAATAGATCTAACTGAATGATAAAGTATTCTATAATCAACCCCATGCAGGGAAAGAGGGACTGTCATTCTATTCCTACAGAGGTCATTATTTTGTACAAAAGAAACTTCAATAATCGATTTATTTCTTTGAACAATTGAAGGGCCGAAAGCTGAACTCCGGACACTAAAACTTTAATTCAAATATAGTCCTCATAGTCACAAAGAATATGAATCCACTTTGTGCGTAGAAAATACCTTTGCAAACCCAAAAGGGTTTGACAAATTTGCTTGGAATCTAAGAGCCAGCTAAAAAGGTTAGAAGCCAAAAAACGCGCCCCATCCCGTCAAGCTCGCACGCAGAAACGAACACATACGCGAGTAGCGCCCGTATATGTAAACGGTATTCAAACCACACGTGAGGTATTGCCACGATCGTTGGAGTGAGAGCAATGATTCTAGCTCTAGACCTCCTCTGAAACTCAAAACATGCAACCTGTAGAATTTTTTAAACGTCGCCTATGGAGATTTTAAAGGGTAAAAGTTTGTCGCCATTCCACGAGCAGACGCAATTTTGAAGCGTGACATGTTGGGTATCAATTTACTCGGCATAACATTATCTTTCACAATATAAAAAAAATTGGTATAACTTTACTGTTGTCTTATCCACTTAAAGTGGAAGTAAACCCTTCTATCATTTTCAGCCAAGGAAGCTGCCATCTTGGCTTATGTTTAATCTTCAACTGCCGTGGTGCTGCACATGTGATCAGTTATGACACCAGCCATTGGATGGTTTGACAGTCTGGTTGAGAGCACAACCAATGTGACAGTTGGCAATCCCGGAATGCCGGAAATGTAACTGCTTTTTGAAACTGTTAAATCGATGGGTTTACTTCCGCTTTAAGACCCGGACCAAAATGCAGGTAAAGGACCTTGCCCCTTTTTGCGATTCGGCACTGCGTCGTTTTAACTGACAATTGCGCGGTTGTGCGACGTGGCTCCCAAACAAAATTGGCGTCCTTTTTTCCACACAAATAGAGCTTTCTTTTGGTGGTATTTGATCACCTCTGCGGTTTTTATTTTTTGCGCTATAAACAAAAATATATAATAAATATCCCCCCAAAATATATATAATATTTTTTTTTCCTCAGTTTAGGCCGATACGTATTCTTCTACCTATTTTTGGTAAAAAAAAAAATCGCAATAAGCGTTTATAAAAAAAAAGGGATAGTTTTATTGCATTTTTATTATTTATTTATTTTTTACTACTAATCAGTGATTTATTTCGTGACTGCGACATTATGGCGGACACTTCGGACAATTTTGATACATTTTTGGGACAATTGTAATTTTCACTCAAAAAATGCATTTAAATTGCATTGTTTACTGTGAAAATGACAGTTGCAGTTTGGGAGCTAACCACAAGGGGGCGCTGTATGTGTTCCCTGTGTGTGTTTACAACTGTAGGGGGGTGTGGCTGTAGGTGTGACGTCATCGATCACGTCCCCCTATAACAGGGAATGACACGATCGAGGCTACAGCCACAGTGAAGCACGGGGACGGCTCTCCCCGTTCTTCAGCTCTGGGGACCGATCGCCGCACTCCAGCGGCGATCGGGTCTGCTCATCCCACGGTCGCGGTCATGGAGCTTCGGACCGGGTCACAGGAGCGTCCCGTGGGCGCGCGCCCGTGACCCACGGCTGGGTACTGGAACCGACGTAAATATACGTGGATGTGCCCAGCCGGGCCATTCTGTTGACGTATATGTGCAGGAGGCGGTCCTTAAGAAGTTATTTTTTAATTAAAAAAGTATATTTTGTAAGACCGCTGCGCAAATACAGGGTGTTAGAAAAAAAATATATGTAATGTTTGGGGTTCTAATTAGAGGGAAGGAGATGGCAGTGAAAAAAACACATTAGAACTGGCGTTTTACTTGTAATGCCAACAGCCACCACCAGATGGCGCCAGGTCACAGAAGGAAGCTTGGGCCTTTGCAAAGCCGCGGCCTCAATTACCGGCCGTCGTGGGCCCACCGCGATCGTGCGTCGGGGGAGGTGGGGGCGCACGGACGGTTGACGGCCGGTAATTGAGGGTCGAAGGCCGGTAATTGAGGCCGCGGCCTCAATTACCGGTGGGCGCCAGGTCACAATTTCTTGTCGCAATTGCAACCGGGTGCCCGGATTTTGTCGAGCCCTGCCTTATAAAAAAAAGTGGGATCACTATCCTGTACATAGCCAATGCAAAGAGTAGAGCTGTGGGAGGGATGCAGGCAGGGGCGGACTGACCATTGAGTCACTCGGGCATTGCCCGAGGGCCCCAGGCCACTAGGGGGCCTCCATCAGGGTTGCCAGGCTCAGTAAAACCCGGGACAGTATGTAAAAATCTGTGCTTTTTTACATCTGTCCCTGATATGTCCAAAAGCGACATGCTTTTGATGTGAAAATCCTGAGATTTTAGCTGCCCCGCCTCTGCACTGCCTCCTGGCATAGTGGCCATCAGTAAGCCCAGGGGCCCCATAAGTTTCTATTGCCCGGGGGCCCCATAATTTTCTATTGCCCGGGGACCCCCATGAGTTGTCAGTCCGCCCCTGGAGGCAGCAAGCCCACCAACTACAGGCTGCCTGCGGAAAATTGATGAAGGGATCGGTCTTTATTATAGGAAGCTCCTGTAATAGTCTCACACTGGATTACTGCACACATCTGGGAGAAATACACAAAGCACACCAAGAGTCAAGTAAGAATACACATAACTCTTGTATTTAGATCATAACTGCTTAGACCAGAACTCGGCTTTAAATACAGAAATACGTTTAGTTTCCCAGGCAATATTTTTATGCTGTCTTCGGGTTTCTTTTAATTGTGAGAAAGACTGAATTTCCGTTTTCCTTTTCCCATGTTTAACTTGTATTTCTTCTTGTGGGAAAATCTCAGTTGTTTAAATTTTGCAAGTACAGAGAACAATAAGGTGGAGCAGATAAGATTCTTTCCTTCATTTACAATAGCAAAAACAATGAAAGGCTGTTTCTGATTGGTTGCTACAGGTTACCATCCCTTATTATTTATCTTATTGTGGCTTTTTTAAATGGCCTTTTTTGACAGGAGCTCTCTTTGAAATAAATCTGTTACAATGTTGAAGAGAAGATTAAAACATTGGAGAAATTGATTTTATGTCTTATATTTATACTGCCAGTGACTAGTAGCTAGCAGCAGAAAGTGACCTGTTTTGTCTCTTTCTATTTAAAGTAGAAGTCTAGGCTAAGCACAACCCTTTTATATTTTCTCATGGCAGAGATGTTTAGTTCCCTAAATATAACCAAATTACAATTTCATCTCAGGTTCTGAGAGGGCTGCTAATATGCAAATTAGCTGATCTCCTAACCCACACAGCCAGAACAATGTGATCACCCCATTTCAAGATCATTGTAATTCATTAGGAAAGTGTGTGTGCCAACCCCCACCAATGCCAGCTGTGGCATGGCCATATGCAGCCCCTGGCTTTAATTCTTCACATAGAAATGATTGATTAGTGATTATTTTTCATAGAAAAGTTTTGTTTTAGAATTTTTTTTGGGCTATATTACCCTGTTAGTTGAGCAGGGACTGTCATTAAGGGAGGGTACACACTATAAGAAAAATCGGGCCAACGATCGTCCGGTTTTCCTCGATATTTCATAGCAAGTCGGAACTGAGAATGGACCCTAATTGTATGAAAATTCTCGTACGACAAAGGCTTTTTTTTTTTTATTGTTTGATTATGCGCAGTCTTTCGCATCTGATTTTCCTTATACAAGCGAATATTTAGACACTTACTTGTGCCAGGATCCAGCGATGCGTGGGAATGAAGCTCCGCTTGTCTCCCCCTCCTCTCCGCAATGTCAGAATTGTCACTGTGGGCTCCTGGCTGTGGCTTCACAGCTGGGCACTGGCTGGCAGAGCAATTATCTAGGACCTGTGACGTGTCCCAGATGATTGCCGGGAGGGAGGGGGAGAGGTGAACTTTCTTCTGGCGCCACGGTGCCCCAGGAGGAAGTGGGAGCTTGAACCTTTCCGCTCCCCCCCCCCCCCCAAAACAATGACATGCCAAAGGTGGCATGTCAGGGAGGTCACCTTCCCTTAAAGCAGAAGTTTCATTTTTGGGTGGAACCCCGCTTTAAGCGGCAGTGTTATTTTTGTTTTGTTTGGACAGCGTTTTTATGATTGAAAAGACTTGAGTGTGTCTCTTCTGTCATAAATGCTTCTCTTTACCCGTCAGCATTTTCTCCTCTAACCACTTCCATACAGGGCACTTATACACCTTCCCGTCCAGACCAATTTTTAGCTTTCAGTGCTGTTGCACTTTGAATGACAATTGCGCGGTACCCAAACTACATTTTTATCATTTTGTACCCACAAATAGAGCTTTCTTTTGGTGGTATTTGATCACCTCTGGGATTTTTATTTTTATGCAAAAAATAAATAAAAAAATTACTGAACATTTAGGGAAAAAAAACGTTTTTTTGTTTGTTATAAAACATTGTAAATAAGTACATTTTCTCCTTCACCGATGGGCACTGATGGTACTGCACTGATGGGCTCTAAAAGGCGGCACTGATGGGCACTGATAAGGCAGCACTGATGATGGGCACCAATATGCGCCACTGATAGGCGGCACGGATGGGCACAGATGGGCACTGATTGGCGGCATGAATGGGCACTGATAGGTGGCATGGATGGGCATAGATGGCCACTGATAGGTGGCACTAACGTATGTGTTGTACTAATGATGCCAATCAGTGCCAAACAATGCCTGCCAATCAGTGATGCCCATTGTGGGCACTGATTGGCATCCATTGCGGGCACTGATTGGCATCCATTATTTCTGTCATCCCTGGTGATCTAGTGTGTGTTTTGCATCCCACTGTGTTTTGCATCCCTGGTGGTCTAGTGGCATCCCTGGTGGTCTAGTGGCATCCCTGGTGGTCCAGTGTGGGCATCCTCGGGGGGCTGTGCTGATAATCGATCAGCACAAACCCCCCGTCAGAGGAGCAGCCGATCGGCTCTCCTCTACTCGCGTCTGACAGACGCGAGTGAGGAAAAGCCGATTACCGGCTTTTCCTGTTTACATCGTGATCAACCGTGATTGGACACGGCTGATCACGTGGTAAAGAGTCTCCGTCGGAGAGATCGGACTGACACCCTGCAACAATGATCGCCGTGATGCGGGCCCCCGCGTCCACTTGGGATATTGAAACCACTTTGCTGACGTCAATCTGCAATTGGCGGGCGGCAAGTGGTTAAAGCATTTCATATCGTATCCCCCCTATGTGTACACTGAGCTGTGCATGTGCAGCTCAGTATACAGAGAAGGCCATTTTGCAAGGTGTTTGCCAAAATCAGCAAATGTATTAAACATATTTGCATATGGTGCAAATGTTTTATGAGTGCCACAAAAACCTCAGTTTTTTTTTATTTCACTTTAATGGTCCATTCACACCAGGCATCAGAAACAAAATGGCAGAACTGCTGACAGAAAAAAACAGCAGAAAAAAAAGAGCATATTGTATATACATTTAGGCACGTTTGCGTTTATAAGCATTTTTCATCAAAACACTGGAAACATGTATACTTAAAAATGCTTGATGGGCCTAAATAAATAGTTTAGGCACATTTACACATGTAGCACCCCCTTACTTTCTGTAGGGGCGTTGCGCTAAAGTTAGTGGGGAATGGGAGAGTTATGTGGCTCCCATTCACAATTTGTCAAATTTAGGCTGCTTTTTTTTCCAGAACTGTTGGTCGGTCTGCGCTCCTGGGGTGTGTTTCCACCCCTGGGCGGCAGCTGGCGCTAGAGGGGTTCTGGCGGACTCGCTTTCCTCAGCAGCCAATTAGAGGGGTTGATTCCCTCGCTAAGGCGTGCTATCTGGGGCAGCCGCTCTGGCCTGACGGCCGTTTTTGCTTTCTGCGGGGTCCGAGTTCCAGGTGCGGCACCCACCTTCAGGGTGCGTGCATCCATGGACCCCGCAGCCCTGGCCTACCTGGCCGGAGTTGCGCACCATGCGAAGCTCTACTCTGACATAGAGAGGGATCCCAGTAGCTGCTGGGTCCCAAACCTTTTCTGAAAGGATCCCAGGCTGGGAGCTGTACGGTGGGGGTTCGGCTTGAGGAGAACCCGGATGCAGGAGATCCAATAGGGCTTGAACGAACCATCTGGGATCCAGTGACTCTAACTAAATCTATTGGGAGGACTCGCTCATTTCAATTTCACGTTCACTCAAGTACTAAGCCTGTGCCAGAGGCCCTAGCCAGGTCTGTGGCAGAGGCCTGGTCCTCCCAACATTTGCAAGTGATGTTTCGGCTGCCAGGCCTGTGGCAGGGTTCTGTTCCGGGGGCACTTTACCCATTCCCACTGGATTGGTGACAAAGTGAGTTCATCATTGCTAAGAGGAAGACTGCTACCTTCTTCTTCATATCCAAGGCCTGATACTCAAGCTCTCTCTCTCTGCTCATCAACCTTTCCTGTCCTATACCATGTTGATGAAGGCCATGTTGGGCCTTGGAATAAAGCATTGAAGAAAACCCAACTAAAGACTGGACATTCGCTCTCTTCCTCAACTCACAGATATCACCCCTAGACACCTACCAGGTAACACAACATGTCGATCCCACTTATACTCAGCGGCTCCTGAATGGGGTAACGCTACACACACTTTAAGTTTTTTAATGTTTTTTTTCCCAGCCTGTACACGCTTCTCTACAAATATGATTGTAAACGGACAAATGTGCATGGATACAAAGGCTAACAGAGCTTCTTATACAGGCTGAAAAAAAGCAAACACAAAACGCCTGTATTAGCAGCATTTCTTATGTCCAGTGTGTAAAAGGCCTAAGGACCCATTCACACTCCACAATGCATCCAAAATCAGACATAATGCATTTTTCCTAATGCAGCGCATTTAACTGCGTACCATATGTGTTGTCGTGTTCCGCTGTGTAAGTGCGTTGCCCACAGTTATTTAAAGGGGTTGTAAAGGTAAAAACAAATCCCTAACTAGCTTCCTTTACCTTGCAGTCCTCCTTCACTTACCTCATCCTTCGATTTTGCTTTTAAATGTCCTTATTTCTTTTTGAGAAATCCTCTTTTCCTGTTCTTCTGTCTGTAACTCCCTGGTGTGGAGAAAGCCTCTTGAGGGGGGAGGGGCTGAGCAGGAGAATCAGGACACTCTCTACTTTGCAAATAGAGAAATGAGCTGTGTGTTAGTGGGCATCCTGCTCGCCCCCTCGCCTCTCAAGAGGCTTTCTCCACACCAGGGAGAAAGCCTTGCATTACTGTGTGTAGTTACAGACAGAAGAACAGGAAGTGAGCATTTCTCAGAAGAAATAAGGACATTTAAAAGCAAAATGGAAGGATGAAGTAAGTGTAGCGCTCACACCCGAAGGAGCCGCTGATTAGGTTGGGATCGGCATGTTAGGTTACCAGTGAGTCTTGTCTAGGGATAATAATAGTGAAGGTGGTTAAAGAGCAAGTGTCCAGACTCAACTTGAGTTTTCCATGCTTTATTCCAAGGCCCAACATGGCCAACATCAACATGGCACATGATAGAGAAAAGGTTGAAGAGCAAAGAGAGAACTGCAGTATCAGGCCTTGGATATCAGACGGAGAGCAAACCTGCTCTCAGCATAGTCAAGTTCAAACGTCACCACTCTCCTCAGAGTGGGCAAAGTGCCCCCTGACAGGCAATTTTCTCGAGCCTGTCAGCCGAGAGGGCCACTTTTAAACAAAGTCACTGGGAGGAAACAGGGACTCTGTCACCTAGTGAATTCAATGAATTCAATTTCAAGGTCACCAATTGACAGCTGAAGTCTACCTGTCATGTGGCGTGGTGACCGGATTCCCGGTGGTTCGTCCAGGCCTCGCGGACAACCTCTGCCTCTGGGTTCTCCCGAGCCGATTTCCCACCGTTCAGCTCCCGGCTTAGGATCTGGGACACAGCAAGCCACTGGGGCCCCTCTCTGCATCACAATTGGTTCCGCTTGGTATGCAACCTCGGCCAGACGAGCCTCGATGCCGGCGCCCATGGATGCGCGCACCCTGAAGGTGAATGCCACACCTGGAACTCGGGCCCCACATAGCACAACTCACGCAGACGACTGCCCCAGATATACTGTACCCTCCGGCCAGCACGTCCAGAGAAGAAACCGCTCTTCTGATTGGCTGCTGGGAGAAGGTGGGTCTGTCAGAACCCCTTCTAGCGCCAACTGTCACTCAGGGGTAATAACACCCCCCTGACATACAGACCAACCTACAAGGCAGTTCCAAATGGCAGCAGCCGTAAATTTAGGCAATTTGTGAATGGGAGTAACTTAACTCTCCCATTCCCCACTAACTTTAGCGTAGCACCCCACCAATAGGGGGGAGGGGCGCTACATAAGTGAAGGAGGACTGAGTGAAGTTAAAGGAAGCTATTTGGGGAAAAATCTTTACAACCCCTTTAAGTGCATCGGGTGCCGTTAAAATGTAATGGCACTGCAATGCACCACAGTATTTTACAGCTCATTACAGCAATGCATATGTGTAAGTGGACCCTTAGGGCTTGCTCACACCAGAGTTGTTGTCATTTCAAATGCAAAAAATATATAGTATATATATATATATATATATATATATATATATATTAAAAAGAGTATACATTTTTTTACAACAGCACCTGTTCACACCAAATTGTTGCATTGCAGTGCCTTGGGGAAAAGTCCTTTTAGGCTACATTTTGGCACACAAGTCAAGTTCAATGCCACCAATGTCAAGTTTGTAAAAAAGATAATTTTGCAGTGCTTTACTGATACTTAAAGTAAAATAATACAAATAAAAAATTAGTTTAACTATAGTGCCTGGGGGGTCCTCTTAGTCTGCTTGTAAAGTGGTACCGTGTATAGAACCTGCTGCAGCAAAATTTAATTTATAAAGACAAAAAATTGCATTTTCTATGCAAACTTTCTTTATTTTGTACACAATGGCTTGGAGAGCCAGTCTGTATGATGAGGCCACAATTTAGTGCACTCGAAACAAGATTAGAGATTTGTTGGATAAATTCTGGTGTCTGTATCGCAGAATGTTGATAGAAGTAACAGGTGCAGAAAAATTGGGCTTTGGGTGTTGGTGGTGCCTTTACACCATAACTCTATAGAGGTACTCTTGATGAAAGCAAGAATTGGCCTTTCTGTCAAAAAATGTATTATATGCACCTCTCAAACAGGTGTGGAAAAACTTGTGGCAATTGTGCCCATGAAACCTATACCAAAACAGATAAATCAACACCCACAAAGCTTGGCAGCATAAACAGTCTTGATCCAGAAAACACATTAGCGATCTTGTCATCAGGGACTTGATAGCTGCTGCCAATCCAGGAATGATTAATTTTGATAAATGTCAGCTCGTCGAGTACTCCTGATGGCAACTCTGCTAGGTCTCAGGCCACCACCAGCCCTGCCTCTGATGGCGAACCCTCTCTAAGGGACATATTTACAGCCATAACCTCATGTAATACCTCCATAGCCGCCCTGGCCACTGATATTAAAGGGGTGAAAATAGGAAAAGGGTGCAATCAGCGCAAAATGATGAGGAAAATTACAAAAGAATATATATATATAAATAACTCCAAGGTTAAATATTCTGTGAATGCTAGCTGAACACAAAGAAAACTTTCACAAAATTCCCACAAATAGATACAACATAGAAATAGTGCAGCGCAAACAATACAATGTAATAAAATATCTTGAATGGTGCTTATCAGGCACCATATATCACAAAATTATGTGAAAATAAAAAGTAAATAAAAAGTGGTATATTGCACCAATTAGTGATATATTACACCAGTAAATAAGTGCATGGAATATCTAAACAAATGTCCATATAATAATCTGTGCAGAAGATCCAATTTTCCAATTGATCTGATTAAAGTCCACCAGAGTGCAAATGTGATAAGGATTGATCCACTAATTAAATTGATCTAATTAAAATCCACCAAAGTGCAGACGTGATGAGAAAATATACGGTGATCCCACCACCAAATGGGTATTCTACTATTACCTCCAGGAAAGACCACTGTTTTACCAGATGGTCATACTGCGCATAAATATCCAACAGGAAGCCCAGGAAAAGGATGTTATGTAGAATCCTCACATGTCAGGCATGATAATGGCAAAGCAAAAAGGGAAAAAAACAGACATCTAAGAGCTTCCATAAAAACCAGGGATTTATTGCAATATGCAGCTTACTCACATTTGGTGAGGAAATATAAAGCATCAACGAAAACCATAAGGACCGGACGGAGAGGTTCCTTCAGGAAGAGGTTCAGATCATGAGCGAGCGACTGTACGAGTCATTCCTGTCCCCGGACGCGTTGCGTAATAAATTACTTCTTCAGCAGGGCAGGAATTCAAACAGTCGCGCGCTGCCTTAACCTCCCTGGCGGTCTTCACGTGTGTGGCACGGGGTGAGATTTTTAAGCTAATATCGGTAACCCCGTGCCACACACGCGCTTACCTCGCTGGATGCAGAAAAAGTTTACTTACCTTTTCTCTGCGATCCAGCGATGAATCCCCGCAGTACACGGCGGGCGGATGTCCGCCTGATGCTGTGTGTTCCGCCGATTCCCTTCCCTGCGAGCGTCGCGACGTAGGGGGGGGAACGGCGCCAAATTCAAAAATGTAAACAAACACTATACATACAGTACAATGTAATCTTATAGATTACAGTACTGTATGTAAAAAATACACACCCCCCATGTCCCTAGTGGTCTGCCCTGTACACTACATGTCCTTTTATATAATAAAAACTGTTCTTTCTCCCTGCAAACTGTAGATTGCCCATAGCAACCAAAAGTGTCCCTTTATGGCAAAAATTGTTTTAGAGCAGCTAAAAAACAGCGATAATAAATCAGAATCACTTGCAGAATTTAGCGATAGCGATTTATGGGGAAATTCGTCATAAAAAAAAAAAAAAAATGACAGCAAAAATTCTGCAACTGAGCAAATTTCAGTGATTTTGATTTGATTACATTATTGAATAATTTTTACTATAATTATATTATCATTTGTGATCATTTTTTATAATTATTTATTATATTATAATTTTTAATTAAAAAAAAAAAAAAAAATCATACCCGGGATGCCTATTAGACTCTTGTTTGAATAGATTTAAGTGAGTTATTCCTAAGAATTACAAGCCTACAGTATAAAATGCCAAATTCCCTTGCAAATAATGGTACCGCTTTTAGCACCTAAAATCTTAAAGAATCATACCGCCAGGGAGGTTAAAAACACTACTTAACCCGGAATAATAACGTCACCTGTGACGTAATAACGTATAGGGTTCAATTCGGCGTCATAAGAAATGCTGGCAGCTTGTAAAATGATCAGATGCCGTCCTTCTAACGTGATGACGCGGTACGGCACGTCTCCGCGTCATTGCACGCCAGAATAACTTTATTATCCCGCGACAGGACGATAAGGACGACATAGAAGATAATACTGAAATGTCGCCATCTTGTGGGCAAAAGACATAAATACATACATATTAAATAACAGCGCTCGGTCAGATCAGAACCTCTTTGGTATGCATATAGACAAATGCGATTGAACATATCCTATTTAATTATTACAATAAAATAAAGTAAAATAAAATAAAAACTACTATTATATAGAAAAAAATATATGTATATAAAAGATTAAAAATATAATAAAAATACAATCCATTTACCGATCTCAATAAATCTAAGTACAAATTATATTTAAATACCACTATATAAAAAATAATAACTAAAATAAACTCAACATTTATTTATTGGATATAAAACAATTTAAGTCAAATTCTACATTGAGGCCTTCTGGAGTGAGCACTTTGGTCTCATAAATCCAGAAGGACTCTCTTTTGCTAATTTGACGAATGTAATTACCACCCCTCCAATGTTTGTCGACCCTTTCAAGGCCCCAAAATTTCAAAAATCTCGGATTCCTATCATGATATTGACGGAAATGCTTAGAGACACTGTGGGATCGTTTACCCAACCTAATATTGCTTACGTGTTCTCCTACACGGACAGATAAGGCACGGGATGTGCGGCCTACATACTGGAATCCGCAATCACATTCCAGCATGTAGACTACACCAACTGTTTGACAAGTAATGAGATTTTTAATAATGCCTGATAAGCACCATTCAAGATATTTTATTACATTGTATTGTTTGCGCTGCACTATTTCTATGTTGTATCTATTAAAGGGGTGAAGGCAGAAATATCCTTTATGAGACAGGATGCACAAAAGCTGAGGGAGAGGACCTCAGCGCTGGAAGGGAGAGTGAGCTCTATTGAAGATGACATGGCCCCAATGCAGAGGGATCTTACATACAACAACCATCTTCTCACACAACACTCCTCTCGTTTAGAGGAATTGGAGAACAGCATGAGAAGGAATAACGTGAGACTGGTGGGACTGCATGAGAGGGCAGAAGGGAAGAATCCTGTTGAATTTATTGAGAACTGGCTGGTAAATGCATTTTGCAGGGAAGTGTTCATTCCATTGTTTTCTGTGGAGAGGGCGCACAGAGTGCCAGCTAGGCCTCATCCACCGGGGGCCCCCCCCCAAGACCTTTTCTTTTCAAACTACTCCACTACAAGGATAGAGATGCTATACTTCACAATGTCAGGATCAAACCTGAAGCGATGAGAGTTGATAATGCTAAAATCTCATTTTTTCCTGATTTTTCTGCTGAACTGCAAAAACACTGTGCTAAGTTCCTTGATATCAAATGTCGCCTCAGAGCTCTGGATGTGAAATATGCTATGTTATACCCCTCCCGACTGAGAGTAGAGGCCCTGGGCTCTGTTCACTTCTTTGATCTACCGTCTGCGGCTGCACAGTGGCTGGACAGGGAAGAACAGTCGATCAAGGACAGCCGTAATAGACGTTGTGCTCAGCAGGATGGGTGATGTACTGTCTAAATTATCCTGTTCCTTATTATTGATTTCCAAGGCGGTAAAGCTGCTGATGTCTGACTCTTTCTTTATCGCCAGGGCTACCTGTTCTAGCTGTTGAGAAGTTTGGATGCTTATGTGCGCTTCCACTGCTGCCCCCATGTTGGCCTGGTACAGGCCTCCCTATGCCCTGAGGCACTCAAGTTCGGCCATGTTGGCCTGTTATTTTCTATTGTCATTTTTATTTTGTTTTTTATTTTTGCTGGTTTCTCACTTTTTTGAAGGCTCCGATACGGGATCACCGCCACCATCACTCCAGTTGTTCCTTGAGGCCACTGGCCCCCTTGTTACTGTTTCACCTGCCCGCCATAGAGTTTACATCCCGTTGGGTTTTCCACCACTACTGTACTGCACTTTTTTACCCTGCCGTCCTTCAGATTCATTCAATGTCATGCTGCTGCTCATCTACCTCAGTGTTCCTTATTACCTCGCCTCAAGGCGATATGACTCTGTCCAAAATATCCTTAATTTGATAGTCTGTGTATTGCAATGCCTAAGATGACTAGAATTATGTCCTGGAATGTCAGGGGACTGAACAAACCTGTCAAGCCCTTGGCTGTGTTACACACAATTCAAGAGGGTAAATGCTGATGTTGTTTGTCTGCAGGAGACTCACTTCTCCCTGTCCTCCACACCCCAATTTGCCGTACGACAGTTTAGTCACCAATATCGTGCTACCTTTTCGGTGTACTCGAGGGGGGTGAGCCTCCTGATTAGACGGGGGGGTACAATTCTCAGCACTAGAGGTACTAATAGACCCTGATGGTCGTTATGTTTTTGCTCTATGTTCCCTTTACGGGACCAAATGTGTTCTTGCAGGGATGCATGTCCCCCCCCCCATTCTCCACTACCACCCTGAAGACGCTGACAGACTTCATTGTCCGCTTCCCGGGCGTCCCGTTACTGGTGATTGGTGATTTTAACAATTGTCTAGATCATGCCAAAGATAGACTTTCTATGCGTGGGGGTAGTGAGCTGCAGAGGCGGACAGGGCCCACCCCATTTGCTTGTTTACTATTAGAAATGGGCCTGATAGATGTCTGGAGAGTGCGCAGTCCAGATGCTAATGTGTACTCATGTCAATCTGCTTCAGTGGGGGGACTGTCCAGAATTGATCTGGGATTAGGAAACGATTTACTATTATCAATGTTGGAACCCTCCCAATACCATCCCCGACAGGTCTCTGACCATTCCCCTCTATCGATAGATATCCGATTTGAGGTGTGTAGAGGTAATACCCTGTGGAAACTCAACCCTTTTTGGCTCTCGCTTATTCCAGACCCGGACCCCATACCGGATCTCCTTACCACCTTTTTTAGGTATAATCTAGATTCTGCAGAGTTGGGTGTGGTTTGGGAGACGGCTTTCATGAGGGGGCAGTTCATTAGAGTAATCGCCTAGATTAAAACCTCCACCAAGGAATGGGAGATGTCAGTTTTAGAGGAGGCAAGTACCTCTGAGGCCAGATATGTTGCTGACCCCACAGATGATACAAAACGCTCTTGGCTGGCTGCTCAATCTATGCTGAGAGATCTTTCTCTGCAACTTGCCGAGAATAAACGATTTTTCTTACAACAAAGTTACTTTGAGGAAGGTGAGAATACAGGCCATATGTTAGCATTGGAAGCCAGGTCGCAACAATCATCCTCTCATATTGTAGCTATATTGGGTGCTAACGGTGCTCCCTGCTATTCTACTCGGGATATCACAACAGTTTTTAAACACTTTTTTCCTTGTCAATATATCTTTATTGAGGTGATAAAGAAATGTACAATTCAACAAAATAAAATAAGTTAATTACAGACACAGAATAATTTCTTGGTTTACATAAGTGGTAAGTTCACAACAGGTGAGTCTGATGGCTTCAATGGACATATTAATAGTACAGATAAGGTTATAACTAAGAGACCAATTTTCTGGAGTTTATTTAAAGATGCTTCGTTTCTTCCAACCAGCCCAGATGGTTTTAGGGCTGTGGTTTAGGCAAGAGTCCTGATGCGTCAACGTAAGTGTTTCAACCAAAATCAACCTTATAACAGTGCTAAGAACATGTATAATAACGAGGTTCATAGTCAGAGCCCAAGGCGGGGGGAGGAGGGTGAGGAGGAAAGCGGGGAGGGGAGTAAGGGGTGTCTGCAGGACAGTTAAACAGGCTGGGCTACCATGGTAATAATACAATATCATTGATTTCATTGGGTATTGCATATTCATACCACGGTTTCCAGGTTCTTTCGAATCCAGCGGTCGCGTCCATGTCGATTGCCATCATTTTGGCGTGAGTCATAGCTAGGTTCATTCTGTTCGTTACTTCGTTAATTGATAGATTAGGGGTTTTCCATGCTTTTGCCAATGTTTGTTTCGCAGCTGTAAAGAGCTGTGTTAATAGTTTAAATTGTTTATGTGAGACATTTTTGGGTTTGAGGTTTAATAATGCGCTTTTGGGGTCCAATGGGATCCCCTTACCCGATAGTTGACTGATTATTGTGAAAATTTCTGACCAGAATAACTGTGCTTTAGGGCACGACCACCAGATATGAAAGAATGTTCCTGGAGATGAGCAGCCCCTGAAACAATGTTCAGGGTAGTTTGGCACAAATTTCGCAATCCTAGTAGGAACTAGGTACCATCTAGTAAGAACTTTATAGTTGGTTTCACAAGCTAGTACATTTATTGAAGCAGATTTAGTGTTGGTCCATATTTGATTCCAGTCTTCTGGATCTAGTTCAATATCCAGGTCTAGTTCCCATTTGTTTACATAGGGGAGTTTCCCCGTAATAGAGTTAGTCAACAACTGGGAGTATATTGATGAGATCAAACCTCTAGAGGGAGGGGTGCTTTTGCAGAGCTTTTCAAAGGCAGATAGTCGGGGAGGGCTGGGGATGGAGTCTGCATAAGGTTTGAAAAAGTTTTTAATTTGGAGGTATCTAAATATTTCAGATTGTGGTATGTTATAGATTTCGCATATATCCGGAAAGGACCTAAATGTAGAGGAATCCAAGAATTTATACAGGCATGTACAGTCCTTTTTCACCCATTCTTTAAAGGTGTTGGGGTAGATCCAAGCAGGGTAGAACGATGGATTTTTATAGAATGATAAGAGTGGAACATGGGAGGATAAAAGGGAGTTCTTTATCTTTAAATTGTCCCATAGGGAAAGAGAGTGCTTAAGAATGGGGTTATGGATATGTTTGCGTGATTTGGATGGGATCCACATAATGTTGGAAATCGGGATGGGGTCGCATTCCACTGCTTCAATCGAAACCCAGAGGGGAGGTTCCTTTGTTGTGTGGTACTTTACTAACGTGGCTAATTGTGCAGCTCTATAATAGTTCAAAAAGTTGGGTAGCCCCAGTCCTCCTTTAACTTTAGGGAGATGCAAGATTTGATGTTTTAATCTTGGTTTGGAGGAGCCCCACACAAAGTTGGAAACTCTTTTTTGTACAATCCTTAAGTAGTATGATGGGATTGGGGCTGGGAGAACTCTAAAGAGGTAAAGAAGTTTAGGCAGAATTGACATCTTGATTGCGTTAATTCTTCCAAGCCAAGATAAAGGTAAATGAGACCAGGATTTTAAAAGATTTGATATCTCTTTTAGAAGGGTGGGGTAGTTGGCTGTAAATAAGAAGCCGTAAGGCGGATTCCTAGGTATGGAATGTTTTTATCTGACCATTGAAAGGGAAGACCAGATTTAGCTGCATTAAGGTCTGAAGCTGAGAGTGATATATTGAGAGCCAAGCTCTTTTTGGGGTTTATAACTAGTCCTGAGAAAGACGCATAATGTTTTAGTAGGGACATTAGGTTTGGGCCTGTAACCTGAGGGGTCGCGAGAAAAAGGAGGATGTCATCGGCGAACATACATAGTTTATGCTTATGGCCCCCTACCTCTATACCTAAGATCTTGGGGTCTGACCTAATCTTATGCGCAAGTGGTTCTATGAGGAGGGCGAACAAAAGAGGGGAAAGCGGGCATCCCTGTCTTGTGCCTCTGCCAATGGAAAATGGGTCTGACTTGTAGCCTGCGTATTTGACGCATGCCTTCGGATTATTGTATAATTCCATTATCCATGTCACGAAGTTGGGTCCAAAGCCCCATTTTTGTAATGCATATT
This sequence comes from Rana kukunoris, assembly GCA_029574335.1. Taxonomy (NCBI): domain Eukaryota; kingdom Metazoa; phylum Chordata; class Amphibia; order Anura; family Ranidae; genus Rana; species Rana kukunoris. Next base: position 160,211,066 of record CM056052.1, on the reverse strand, counting down.
TTAGGTAAGACCAGGATATAGAGTCGAAAGCTTGTTTAATATCCAGTGACAGAAAGCACGCTGGGATGCCCCTTTTCTTAGCTATATGAGCTAGCAAGTACGCCCTTCTAATATTGTCACCTGCTTGTCGGTTCGGTTTAAAGCCAACCTGGTCACGATGGACCAGTGAGCCTATTATTCTGTTTAGGCGCACCGCCAAGATCTTACCAAGAAGTTTAATGTCCGTATTCAGCATTGAAATGGGACGAAAGTTTTCGCATGCGGTGTTATCGGTTTGTGGTTTTGGTATCATACAGATTGTGGCCATGAGTGATTCCTGTCGGAAGGATTTTCGGTTTAGCAAGTCATTAAAGGCCTCAGCTAGCCTTGGTGAGAGGAGTTCACTGAATGTTTTGTAATATTTAGCAGTGAATCCGTCGGGTCCAGGTCTTTTATTTAGTTTAAGGTCCTTTATCGCGTTGCTTACTTCATTATGTGATACAGGTGATTCTAATTGCAATCTTTGGGAGTCCGACATTTGGGGTAGATGGAGTTGCGAATAAAAGGAGTCCGCCTCCTTTTCATTGATTACATTTGTATCCGAGTACAGTTTTTTCAGGTGGGAGCTAAATTTTTGTACGATTTTAAGGGGGTTGCTAGAAATGATGTTGTTAGCCAATTTCAGTTTAATGGGGGTATAGCATTTCTTAAAGAAATTTAATGATCTTGCTAAATAAGCCCCCGGCTTGTTGGCTTGTTTGTATAAGGTGTGTTTGGACCTGTTTAAACTTTTATTGGCTGATTCTGTAAGGAATAGGTCGTACTCTAAGCGAGCTTTGTCTAGACGGTCCTTAGTTCTGGGTGAATAATTGTCTTGGAAGTCTAAAAATGCTAGATTAAATTATTTTTCCAATTTCATCGCCATTTGTTTCCTTTGTTTTTTGAGGATCCCTAATTGTCTCTGAATAGTCCCTCTTAGAACTGGCTTGTGGGCTTCCCAGAGTGTGAGGGCGGATATTTCAGGGCTCTCATTGTGGGTTAGATAGTCTCTTAAAGATTGTTCTATTTCTAGACAGTGAGTGGGGTGGTTAAGTAATAGCTCAGGCATATACCAAGACCGGTCATGCTTTTTTGGAATGGTTGAGGCAATAGTTGTAAGAACTGCGTTGTGGTCTGACCACGGAATAGGGACTATATTGGAGTGGAGGACTTCAGGCATCATTCCGGTTGTTAGGAATATGTGATCTATTCTACTAAATGATTGGTGCGGATTTGAAAAATAGGTGAAGTTGCGTTTTGTTGGGTTCATCTCCCTCCATGAGTCCACCAGGTTGTATTTTGAGAGGAGATTGGGAAGATTCCATTTAGGATGGTGTTTGTGTTGAATATAGGGGGACTTGTCTAAGAAAGGGAGAAGAACCTGGTTTGAGTCTCCGCAAATCAGAAGGGAGCCAAGTTTATGAGCATTTATGGTTTGAAGAAGGTGAGACATGAATGGCATAGGATTGAGGTTAGGGGCATAGTATGAGACAATCGTAATTGCCGTGTCTAAAATATAGCCTGTTAAGATCAGGTATCTCCCCTCTGGGTCTCTGATTTCTGTGTTCAATGTGAAAGGAGTCGAGCGGTGGAAGGCTATAAGGGTCCCCTTTTCTTTACTGTGGCGGATGCATTGTAAACTTGTGGATAAGCTGTGTGAAAGTACTTAGGGGTTGTGCTTGGGGTGAAATGGGTTTCCTGAAGGCAGACTATGTGGGCCTTTTTTGACTGGAAAAGCCTGAAAGCTTTTGATCGCTTCTGTGGTATGTTTAAGCCTTGAACATTGAGTGACAATAAGTTCAATGGTGCCATGGTAGCCAAACCGACAACTCAATCTTACCGTGCTAGCAATTACCCGGACCACTCCGTGCAGACTGGATGGGGAGAAGGGCAGGAAAGGAGGTTTCAGGGGAAAAATAAAAGACAACAAAGGTTAGTGCAACAACAGTTAACAAATTGTAACAAACATATTTAGCATAAGTCCGTGGTTGGGGAAAAGGATCCCCACCAGGGAAAAGGGGGTCTCCGTCAGATCCCCACATATTAAGTTGGGGGTCTGAGTTAGACCAAATGGGGCACATGTTTTTCCAAGGGTCAGAGTGCCGCGTTCCGTAGTGTACAAAAAGGGGAGAGAAGAGCAATTGTAAGAGATGAGAGGATGCGCTTGGCTATGTAGAATATTACAATATTAGCTGAGCAAGGGAGAGGGGAACCCTATCGTACCTGAGGTAAATGGTACTGCCTAATGGGGTATAGGGGTCTTGGGACAGGCGGGATCACCCAGGAGATATACCGGGAGGTTAGGTTGGGAGTGGGAGTAGAGTGGAGTCTGGATTATTAGGGATAGATTAGAACAATAGGATTAAATCCATATTGCTGTCATCTATTGCGATAGCCAGAATGACTTGAGGGAGAGGGGGTGCAGTAGGCAACCGTTCGCTTAAAGAGAGTGGATTTAACAATTAAAGGAAAGTGGTCATGAATTTGTGCCGGTTAGGAGGAATTAAACTATTCTTGCTTTCTCTGGATTTTACCAAAGTTTCTGAGTACAGAGCCATGGATGTGGTTCCAGAAAAGGAGGGAAGGGTATAGTTGGGTAGGCTACTATGGGGAATGTGTGATAAAACGGTAGGGTGGTGGTTACAATATTATTACCTAGTGAATGGATTTGGTGTCGTTACCAGAAGAGGGGGGTCACCCTAAGGGTGGTACAAGCAGCTCAGATGCAAGTGACCAGAGTTCCAACCTAGAGAGAAAGGGAAAATGGTTAATAATGTAAGATGATCAGTCCATTGAGTCTTCTCGTTCAGGAGGATGTGACACGAATCTGCCTCGTTTGCTTGACTGATGGAAGTCTTCATTTTGGTCCTGCTGCGTAGCATGGTTGTTGGCTGAGGATGATGGCGATCTTCTGCGTGTGGATGATGTGGCAGAGGGTTGCTCAATTAATTTGAAGTCCACAAGGGCTTGGTGTAACTGGTCAGGTGACCTGCAGACTATCTTTGTCCCTTGCAGTGTAAAACGGAGGGAAAAAGGGAAACCCCATTGGTATTTAATGTTGCGTTGCTGTAACTCAATCAGGAGGGGCTTCATGGCTCTTCTCTTGTTAATTGTCTGTTGTGAGATGTCCGCAAAAATTTGGTAGTTGTAGTTTTGAAAAGTCAAGATGTTTTTTTCTCTTGCTGCCTGCAGTATTTGCTCTTTGGACCTATAGTAATGAAATTTGGTTATTATGTCCCTGGGGGACCGTCAGCCTTTTTAGGGGTGAGAGCCCTATGAATCCTGTCCATTTCTAGGCGCTCTACAGGGATGCCTGGGAGCAGTTCTTGGCATATGGCAAGAATGGTGGATTGAAGGTCTACTACAGACTCTGGTATGCCCCTAAATCTCAGGTTTGACCTTTTTGCCCGATTCTCAAAATCCTCCAGTCTATTTTGCAGGGTTAAATTTTCTTCCTTGAGGGTATCTATATCAGACATGCATTCCTGAGTAAAGATTTCTATTTCATCTACCTTGGTTTCCAGGGCATCTGTGCGGTTCCCTATCTCCCTTATTTCTCTTGTGAGACTTGAGGTGATTTGTTCAGATGTCTGTTTAAGTGCTCTGTGAAGCATCTTTTCAAATTGTTTGAGCAATCCTGAGGGGATTTCCTTGTCACCTTTATCCAACTGTGGTGACACATTTGAGTCCTCTCCCTCACTATCTGAGGTAATATTGGACAGAGATGCCATAAGATTAGTTGTTTTGGCAGTTTTAGCTGCCGGTTGCTTTCTCTGTTTCCCTGAGGGGAGCTGTTCTGAGGCGAGCGGTGCTGTCTTAGTGGTGCCTTTGCTCAGCTGAGGGCTGCATGGAGGATTCGTTTTTGTCCTGTTTCTGGCACCTCCTAGCACCATTCTTTCACCCAAATGTCCCCCTCACCTTCCTACAGCTTGTGGTCCGTTTATGGGATGGTTTGACCAGATCAAATACCGGGTTATCCACGGCTTTCTTCCCCGAGTAGCGGAGCTCTAGGCAGGCATGTCTGCTCCTCTAGAGCCCGCCCATGTGACCCTCCTTAAACACTTTTTTCAGGATGTTTACTCATCCAAGGTTAGACCCACGCAGAGCGACATGTGTTCATTTCTTGATAGATACCCTGTACCCTGCTTGTCTGCGTTGGATGTGGCTCTGCTCAATGCCGCTCTTACTGAGGAGGAATTATTAGAGGCTCTGGCTCATGCAAAAAACAGTCGGGCACCTGGAGCTGATGGGCTACCATCCGAGGTGTACAAAAAGGTATTCAGCTCTACTTCTTCCTATTTTGCTTAAAGTGTACAATCATGCATTTGAGACAGGATCCCTCCCTTCTTCCATGAATGACATAACAGTAGTTCTGTTAAAACCCGGCAAAGATGCCTTATCTACAGACTCATATAGACCAATATCGCTACTCACTTGTGATGTTAAACTACTGTCCAGGATACTGGCGAATAGATTAGCTAGCTGTATCCAAAAAGTGATTCATAAGGATCAATCCGGGTTTATTCCTACCAGATCCACATCCCAGAATTTGCAGGTCCCCACGGACAACATGGGCAACAGGGAGGTCCTGTCTTTGGATGCCACTAAGGCATTCGACAGTGTGGAATGGCCCTATCTCTGGGAGGTATTAACTAAATTTGGAGTAGGTCCCTCATTTTTGAGGTGGGTCCAACTATTGTATAGTGCCCCAATGGCGAGACTGCGCATTAATGGTGAGGTATCTGACTCATTCCGCCTTGCTAGAGGCACCCGTCAGGGGTGTCCTTTATCACCCCTGTTGTTTGCCCTGGCCCTAGAGCCTCTGGCCATACATATCAGGGAGTCACAGGATATAGTAGGATTTTGCAGGGGTCCAAAAAAGGATGTTGTCTCCCTATATGCGGATGACACTCTGATATACCTGGGCGACACTGTTGGGTCTCTGCAAAATGTGATGAGACTAATAGCTGACTTTGGTCAGTACTCATGCCCCTGGACCCTCTCCCGGGCCCACTACCTGCCTGTGCAGGAGACATTGCTGTAGTTGGTGATTTTAGATATCTAGGGGTGCAGGTAACCCCAGACCCTACTCAATATTTGGATAAGAACCTATCCCCAATACTTCAGAGAATTGATCTGGGGCAACATGCCGGCTCGTATCAGCCTGCATACTTTGCAACTTGCGAAGGAAGAGGGTAGTATGGCGGTCCCTCATGCCAGGAACTATTTTATAGCTTCACAACTCCAACACCTAAGTAATTGGGGGAGGTAATTGATTCTGATATCTGAATTAGGTCCCTAATAGTCCCCGGGAATTCTAATCTTCCGGCCTTGGTGTATCTCGATGCAGGCCTCACGCAATTTTCTACCACCCTCCCCACTATCAGACTACTGAATAAACTGTGGGAATATGTTAGGTCCCTTTTTAAGCTCAGAGCGGTGTGTCAGTTTACTCATATGGAAGAACAAATATTTTAAGGAACTCCTTAAGCTTAAGGGGTTCAGGCCAATGGGATGAGGTGGGAATCCACTACATCCCTCAGTTATTCTCTGGAACAATACTCAAATCTTTTGCTGATATAAAAGAGGAATTTCATCTACAAAACTCTCAATTCTACCAATATCTGCAATTACGGCATGCTATACACAGTGAGAGCAGGTTGTCCCCATTCGTCCAGACGGTGCACTTGACAAAGGAAAGGACAGGAATGATATCTAGGGTGTATACCAGACTGCTCAATTTAACTCACGACGCTGGGAAACTTGCCTGTAGAAGGGGCTGGGAACGTGATTTGGAGCCTATTGATGGAGACGTCTGGGATTTGTGCCTGACGTCTGCTCCCCAGGTCTTGGTCTCTGCATCACAGAGGTTATACCATTTATATCTTTTACATAGGGTATATAGAACCCCGGCCAGACTACATAAGTGGGGCATCAGGGACACACCTCTATGTCCGAAATGTGAGGCACACAATGGGGATCTCATGCACATGCTGTGGAAATGTCCAAAACTTTTCAGATACTGGAAATATGTGCTCGATACTATTTCTCTAGTATTTCAAATACCAGTCATACAAGACCCAATTGTGTGCCTGCTTGGTGCCTTGGAGTTACCCGATCTGTCGCCTAATGGTCATATTGCTGTACTACGCTCACTCTACATTGCTCGCAAAGAAATTGCACGACTCTGGATCACTCCGAGGGTATCAACGGGTGGACAGTGGGTAAAACGGGTCAGCTTACTGATACGGGAGAAACTTACATACCAACATCGAAATGTTTTACAGAAGTTCTATTCCATGTGGCAACCTTGGCTAGATACCCCAGGATTAGGTCCTCTTCAACTGGTGAGATATAGACTGCTTCAAGTTTGATTTACCTGTTAAGAGGGGGGTGGATTTGGGCTATAGGATGTAGCGGGTAGCGCTGATAAACTAAGGGGGGTGAGGTGGTGGGTGGTTCCCCCGGTGGTGATATTGGTGAACGTGGATACTCTGGAGAGCCGTGATTATATTGTTGTCTACACTTTTGTTCCAGCTCTTGGTTTGAAGGTTTTTTTCTTTTCTATTTGTTTCCCTTACTCGCTTCTGCCGATACGTAACACTACAGGGAGCACACTCGGGTCCCTTTCATTAAGAGATAGTCTTCGTTGAGCAGTGACTTATATGTCATTATTTCTACCCTTATGTTTTTCGGGTGTTTATCTTTTATGATCCGATTGTACCTATATATGTGTATATGACATAATTGACTACTCTGTATAAATGCTTGGTTGCTCCATGACATCTTCTTCTGTAACTGCAATCACCATTGACCTGTCTGTGAATGTTTATGCTTTTTTCTTATTTTCAATAAACCTCTTTCTGATTTAAAAATAAAAATGTCAGCTCGTCAATGGAGTCTGTGGACAGACACGTTCTTTTATCTGTCACAAAACTTCCAGCAGCACTAAATGCCCGTTTGGAAAGCCCGCTGGATACAGGGAAGCCCATCAGCTCACTTGCATACCAGGCAAGTTCTGGCAAGTTTTCCACAACTGCAAAGCTCTTCATGTCTTTTTACACCCCTAGATAATCTCCCACCATATGATGCAGACACTGCCGATGGAATGTTGAAGCTGAGAGCCCTGGGCACTGAGGACTAAAAAAAATATAAAAATGCATCACTGAGGCGGCCTCTTTTTCCACCGCTCCTCTCTTGACCAACAGAAGCCTCAAAACTAGCTTTTTCATGAGACTGTAACCTACCAGAGTCTGGAAAGGTGTTACATAAACTCCTCTTTAAAGCGGAATTTCACCCTAAATATAAGATCTCCCATGTGATCCAGCATACTGGCGTCAGCGCCAGTGTGCTGGTTTTTTTTTTTTTAATCCCACACTTACTGTATTATCCTGTAATTTCATTTTTTTCCCCCGCGGTGGACGGCGCCAGTACAGCGCGTCACATCTTCCGAAAATACCCAATATGGACTCGGGTAATCTCGGCGAAAATGCGGCGCCTGCGCACAGACCTAGGAGCTGACTGCGCAGGCGCCGTATTTCTCCGAGTCCTATTTCAGAGGGCGTGACGCGCCATAGCCGTAGGACTCGGAGAAATACGGTGCCTGCGCAGTCAGCTCCTAGGTCTGTGCGCAGGCGCCGCATTTTCGCCGAGATTACCCGAGTCCATATTGGGTATTTTCGGAAGATGTGACGCGCTGTACTGGCGCCGTCCACCGCGGGGGAAAAAAATGAAATTACAGGATAATACAGTAAGTGTGGGATTAAAAAAAAAAAAAAACAGCATACTGGCGCTGACGCCAGTATGCTGGATCACATGGGAGATCTTATATTTAGGGTGAAATTCCGCTTTAAGGTATCCGCAAGATATTTTAATCCTCTGCTCCCTCTGTTCAGAGACTTTCCCCTGGTAACAGTGGTCAAGGAGGGTTGCCAACCAATAGTGATCCTTCACCTTGATGTCACAAATTCTCAGGTCCTTTCGCAAGCTTTGAAGAATAAGGGAGGCCATGCACATAGTTTGCAGAGGCATAAGAAGCAGAGTCCTCGGGGGCACTGAGAATTACAGTATCTGAAACAGCCTCCGCCCAGGAAGGGACTACTGCCAAGGGTTCTGGGGATGGAAAACCATCTCTTAAGGTTTGACGCAAGGCTTCCTCTTCCTCCAATGCTTCCAAAACTGCCAGAATCCTCTTCCTCCTCGTCTGTTGCTCCTCGCAAAAATGGTGTCTGCATAAAGCGAGCCTTTAGAAGAAAGGAAGCCCTCATTCGCTGGCATTCACAGTGGAGATCTTTCTCCTCTGTGTGCCTGTTTATAAAGCAGAGTAGATCGCTTCACCCTTGAAGAAAGGCCCCTGATACTGGAATCTCACAAGACTCTACGGTTTACAGTACCAGAAATTCACAGAAACACAGAGATGTCAGTTTATTAAGCAGTGATAAATTATCACTGCTCAGTACACTGAAAGTCGGGGTGGTTAATGTTATTAAAATATTAAAATAATGAGTCCCCCTACATAACATATACATGTATACACACACACACATTGTATATACACACACACACAATATTACAGGGGACATGGCTAGTGTTAGGGGGCTCTGAACGAGGTAGAAAGAAGTTAAAAATCTTCCTCCTCCGATCCCCCCAGATTCCCTCTTTACTCCCCGACTCCCCGATTCTCCACCTCTGAGCTGGTGAATTGGGGAGTGTGGACTCTGATGCCGCGTACACCTGACCATTTTTCGTGTTCTAAAAAATGTTTTTTTTTTTAATGTCATCAAAAACGATCGTGTGTGGGCTCCAGAGCATTTTCCACGATCTAAAACATGGGCATTAAAAATTTCGAACATGCTCTATTTTTTCACTCCGTTTTTAACGTTGTTGTTTTTAAGGTTGTAAAAAATGGTCGTGTGTGGGCTTTAACGGCGTGAAAAAACTGTGCATGCTCAAAAGTTATGAGACGGGAGCGCTTGTTCTGGTAAAACTAGCATTCGTAATGGAGTAAGCACATTTATCACGCTGTAACAGACTGAAAAGCGCGAAACGTCTTTTATGAACACAAAATCAGCAAAAGCAGCCCAAATGGAACTTCCCCTTTATAGTGCCGTCGTACGTCACCGTGCTTTGCTAGAGCTAAAGGCAAGGCCGTTTTAATGATCGGGTTGAAAAAAACTGTTTTTTCTAGACCCCTAAAAACTTCATTTTTTAGAACCCGAAAAACAGTCGTGTGTACGCAGCATAACACAGATCACCAGTGAAGCGCTCAGATCACAGCTTAATAAACTGGCCGTTACTGTGCCATTCAATGAGACTTCTCACTGTGCAGAGATAATCGGCAAGGGAACGTGTTCAAACTCTTCTCCCCCGATTATCTCTGTTTCATAAACTGTTTATGGACTGTGATCGGTGACGATCCTTGGGATCAACGCTGTTCACTGCTACATAAACGGACACCATAGTGTGGGGTGGGTCTATGAGCAATGAGCCATGACTGGGCACAGTTATCATTACTTTCTCTAATCATGGCTCTGACAGTGTTCTGTGCCCTGATTGAGCAAATCCTTCATTGCTTAAGCCAATCAGGGCTTTCAATGCACTGTGCAGCACACAGTGCTTTGTGGGGGGTTCAGCGAGCCAAACAAATGGTCGAAGACCCTGACGAACTTATGCTCGGCCCAAGACGGTTTGCCCAACACTACTGAAAATATTTTCTTGGGTTCCTCAGGCATAAACAGGTTGGGAAAGGTTGTATTATAATGCAAGTTAAAACCTTGGAGGAATCTGCTGGAATGTCCACCCCAGCAATGCAGTGTCCACAAGTACCCTCACTGTCATCTGACAAACAATCCAGGTTCCAATCTTTTGCCATTTTGATTGGCTGGACAGGGATGAGGTTATTCTTGTGCATGCATAAGACATCTTTCAACTTGGTAGATATTGACTTTGCACACTGAGCTGTGAACACATGTTGCGAACAAGCAGGGAAGAATACGTTAGTCCAAAAGAGATGGAATATGTTTCATCTGTATTAAAAATCCTGCTTATTCACAAATTTTACTTACACTTCTATAGAATCAGAAACAAAAATTGCAACTGCTTTAGAATTACAGTATATCGATCAAGCTGACTAGAATATAGTAGTGTTTGCTTTTTCAGAAAACTACACAATTTTGAGGTCATGGTCACTTTTACTGGAAGCACAGTTTATCTAAATTGTTATTATGGGATGGACACAGATAAGGAGGGAGTATAATGTTCAATAGTCCACAAAAAAAGGCATTTCTAGCTGGCGCATGTAGCGGTACTCCCGAAGGAGCTGCTGATTAGTTTTGGGTCTACTCTCTAATCTATTCACCCCTTTAAGTGGCTCGAACCCTCCCTTGGCACACCAAGCAAATACAAATATATTGTGAATCCCTTGTGTAGCGGTAGGACCACAATAGCACACACATACAATATACTGTACATAAATATAGTCACATGCAATATTGTTGTTACCTTTCTTTGATTGCAGTCCTCAGGAGCAAACACACCTCACACAATCGATATAGTAAACCAAGAGCAACTTTATTTGGCATATAGTAAGAAGAAATAACAGATCAACAATAGATTACAAAATACAGGTACATATACAGCTAACTCTGCAAGGGCCCTTGCGTAAGTCATTAAAACCAACTAAAATACTAAAATTATAGAAACTGGAAGCAACTATAAATTGTCTATGCTAGCGAGCTTCCCCTAGTGGGAAATTCCTTCAAGTACAGTTACAAATAACCTTGAGCCAGGCCTGGCCTAGATAACTCCAGAATGTGAGATCTGCGGTAAATACGTTGGTGCACTTTAACTTGTTTGTAATTCAAAGGGGTAGTAAAACTAAATCTAAGGGTACAATCAATACAGGTGCTTGCAGAACAATCCCCAAGGTAATACCGGTCACCTTGGCTAGCGTGGCTTCCAGACGTTATTTCTCTTGGGTAAATCAATAATAGTCTGATATTCCAATAACGAAGCACTAAGTCACAAGGCTAAAGTGGTATTAAAAGCATTTGGGCTTCTGCCCTCTCACCCGAGCAGGCCTAGACCGCCTGAGCTCCTCACGACCTATTTTACTTTATTAATGCTCATACATTTATTTGGCGCATAATCTCTACAATGTATCCAGTCTTTTAAATACTTTTTGAGTATGTTAATGTGTGATATAATGTATGTGCCCTATGTGAAACATATAATAATTTTAAATTGTGATTTGGGTAGTCTTTGGCCACGGGGACACCCGATCAGTTTTAGTTATAAAGTTGTACAACTTTTAGTAGCGCTACCGCAATGTTTTCAAACACTTCCGCCCTCAGTAATGGCGGCGGGCATCCGACATTGGAGCTTGCGCTTCCGCCCTGCACCCTATGTGTGACGCTTTATATCACATGACCATAGGAGGGGCTATTTCGGGAACGCTGGCTGACTCTCTATCCTCCAGCTTGGAGCGCACACGCGCCGTAGGTTATGGGAGGCGGGGCAGCCTAAGCGTGACGTATGACGTCATCGGAACGGAGGCGCATCGCCTGCTGTTATGGGGAACGATTAGTAAGAAATCCCGTTGCCTATTACTTAGCAATAGAGGATTGCGCACGCACCGAGTAGCAGGGGAGGCGGGGAATTCACATGACACACTGACTTTAAAAGGGAGGGTTATTCACTATGTGGCCAACCCCATGAGTAAATCATCAATGATGAAACATGTCGGGGCGTGGCTACATAGTCAGTGATTGAGTGACTGCTGTGCTTGCTGTGCTGTGCAGTGTTTGGAGCCATTTACCAACTAGGAGAACCAGTCTTCAGTAAAATCAAGCTGCCAAGTGGTGAGATCATTTTGTTTGATCGTGGGTCAGCTGTGGCCAAGTGCTATACCTTGCAAAGATATCTGTAGGATGACGGTGACTGCTGTGATACATTGCTCATATTTTGAGTTTGTTTGTGAGTTTAACCTTTGGATTTGTTTTTTGGTGTGCTATTAAAACTGCTTGACGATATCACACTATTGTACAATTTTTTCTTTTTCCTACACGTTGAAATAATTTGGAGCACTACATAGGATCCCACACGATCTTTGGAAGATCCCTTATGGTGATTACAAGCTTATCTGCCTAGGTACGCGAGTGCTGAGGCAATTAGTTCTGGTGAGTGACCATTCTGATGGGTGGTGGAAGCACTGTTCACTTTTTGGTGTGGTGGAAGACCTCTGAAGATTTTTGGATCACTTTTTATGGACTATTGTCTTATTGTCACGGACTGATTTTTATTTACACTCACATTTATATCATCAGTTTTATTCACTGTGAGCTGTTCTGAAACACCGTAGGAGAATTTCACAATTTTTCACAGCGCTGTTTAATGGATTAACACATTATATGTTTATAGTGTTTGCTTTTTCTGTTTATTTTTCACATATATGCAATTTTGAAACAGCAGCTAGGTTCCGTACTCACTTATCTCCTTGTGCGCAGCGGTGGGTGATTAGATAGGGAGCGCATTGTTTAGATCACTCATTTTCCTAAATCAATAATAGTCTGATATTCCAATAACGAAGCACTAAGTCACAAGGCTAAAGTGGTATTAAAAGCATTTGGGCTTCTGTCCTCTCACCCGAGCAGGCCTAGACCGCCTGAGCTCCTCACGACAAAACACGGTGATCGATGGCCACTCTGCAACACACAGTCTCCGGTCTCCTGCTCGCCCCTGTTACGATCGTCAGCTGGTGGAAGACTCCGGTCTCTTGGAAGCACAGGCTGGATACACTTGATCTTGCCTTTCTCCGGATGGCTGGTCTTCCGGTGAATCTAGGCCCAGGCTTCAGGCCTAGGTACTTGGCTGTGATGCTCTCCCTCGTTCCGCAGAGGGAGAAGTGCAGGTCCCAAGAGAGCGCGTTCGGCTCCTCCCAGTCTTTAAATAACCTCCCCCATAAAGCTGTGCGGAGGTGTCACGTGCTGCAGGAAGACAAGGCATTGTGGGAACTGTAGTCTATTTCTACTAATTGTCAATGGATTCCATTTCTCCTTGTACCTCTATTCCCACAATGCATTGTTTTTTCAGAAATAAATAAACACGTATATACTGTGTAACTGGAACTCCCGGGGAGAGGTTTAAGTATGCAAGATTACCAAAAGTCTTTGACAGTATGACCCCCCGCTACACTGAAAAAGAGACGTGTACACAAAAAATAGTTTTAGGATGTTTTGATAAATATAATACATTTATAATAGACTAAAAACGTTGTTTGATATACTAGGGTTGGGCAACCGGATTTCTGTCATTGAAAAAAATATTCTATTCAATGTTAAGAGTATCTTTACACAAAACCTCTATTGTCACCTGGTTTCCTGAAATACTTTACATATCATATTCCTGAAGTAAAAAGATGTTTATTTAATTCTCAGAAGACAACTTTTTATATAGAGTTACAGGAAGCATTTGTGGTTGGCAACCCAGGGACAAGTGCAAGTTATTTATATTAATTTACTGACACTAAATAGATTGGGTTGAGCCAAAGTCAAAAATCAAAGCTATTTTACCCACCAGCTTTCCAAATGACCAAAAAAAATCATAACAGCTTGATTTAAAGCCGATTTGTAGCCATCCTGACAAAGTTATATTTATATTTCTCATGCTCAGTTATGCTGAGACATGTATTTATTACCTGTAAAACAAAGGCCTTGAACTTGAAATCATATGGAGCTTGTCCTATTGATGGCCCATGCAGGACAATAAAGGAATTATGTGTAGCAGGGTTATCCGGTCAGAGCAGAGGTGTATTTAGGTTTTGTGCTGCCCTAGGCCTGACTAAACTCGTGCACCCCCTAATTTAAATATGGACCACCCCTTCCTGTCATGGCCACACCCTGTGTTGTTTAAGACCTGCCCTGAAATTTTCGAGTGAGGACACTGTTGGGAATTATCTCTTCTATAGGACCAGCCAAGTAGATTTCAGGGTTCAATGAAGAAAGAAGTCCTCAGCTCTCAGGCCTGGGACTTCATATAAAGACACAGGAAACAGCAAGGTGTAGTTATATGAAATCTGCTTTACTGAATCTACATTGGCCGTATTTATAAGGCAAAAAGAGCTGACTTTACAATGTGACGTATGGATTAACATAAATACATTAAGTAAACCATTTATGAATTTAGTGTTACCTAATGTCATTCAACATATAGATGTGAGCTCAAAGAACCTTTGTTTTATGAGCTTATACAACCATTGTAATAGTACGTTATCTTAAGTCAATGTGAGCCGATACAAAGTCCATACATGACATACATATCTTAAACTGGGTGACAGGTTTCTGCATCTCTGCAAAAAATGAAACATTGTGTAAGCTGTATTAATACAAAATTACATGGCATATTAAATCTAAGATGGGTGGGCTATGCTATATTTCTTACAATTTCCCCTCTTTGAGACAATATATGTCTCACAGTTATATAATATTTCTTCTATCATTATACATACTTAGATAAATCCTATTCGCAGCAGCAGGATCAGGGGTTCGGGATGCCTTGGTAATTATGCACATTATAAGCTTATAACACGCATATAGGAACAAAACAAAAATAATAATCATAATGACGGTTATGGCAGCACTTTGTAACCAGGTCAGTATGCCTGATCCCGAATTTAGGCTGGCAAACGGGTTCCAAATTTTGGCAATATTTCTAGCTTCATCTTGTAATTTGTTTACTTCTTTTCGGTGTTGTGCAATAATATCATAGTAATCGGGTATTTGGACAGATGTGTTGTGTATCCATGTGCAACATTCGTAATCCTCTGTAACCTCACATAACCCAGTAAGAGCAGCACTCATGCTTTCTATGGCTAACTCGTGTAGTTCTAATTGTTTTCTAATTGCTCTAGTTTCTATATTTAATTTAGTAATATCATCAGAATTATTTTCCATTATTTCATCAATAATTCCAGTATACTTATTTACCCTTTTCATTAAGTCTATTCCCCACCCAGTCCATGAGGGAAACCATGCCCATGCCATATCCTTTTCTTGGAATAAATCCCGTCTTTCACGATACTTAAGGGGGTATCTGGGATGTATACTGGCCTCTAGTAGGTGTCTTCCCTTATCATCCCCCAACACACCCATTATAGGGATCAGTGATGCAAGGTAACACCATCCCTGAGGGTCCATGGGAATCCATGGATGACATGTTTTCCCACAACAGATATAAATACTATTTCCTAAAGCTAGGGGTTGTTTGTTAAATATTGTCATCATTTCATCAGAAAGACTGGAAAAGGTTAAACTTGACAATAATTTTCCTACTGTGGAAGTGGAACTAGAGTTAAGAAAGTCCATTAGAGTGGTGTTTAGGGCAGGCTCTGAAGTGTGAAAGAAAGGGCTTTCAATTGAAGTCATTGAAAAGTTAATTTTAGCTTGTTGGCAAACTTCAGCTCCCCTTGTGGAGTTCCCCAACCTAAAACACCAGTCTGGGAAATAACTTCTTTATAGATCAACATTATCAGTACCCTATTGCGGGGTCACTACCCTATCTTCTCTACTTAGTATGACACCAAAGGGTCCACAGTACTACTTCACATCTATGTGGAGCAGAGTTCTTCTTAGGGTGTATGTGGATACATATCTTTACTCATTCATATCACCCATCTTGGCATCATACGAATCTACTAATCTGACAATCTGATAACACTCTATCTCTTCCCTGGGGTCATCTTCCTCAGTTCTAATTGCCACTCTAGTAATAATTGTATTTTAACAATAATAGAGCATTTGTGATATTTAAAGGTACAGTCATATCCAACATTTTTCATATCCTGATTTCTGTGCATAGGCATATTTAAACTTCAATAATAACATTTTATCTGTAAAACTTTCTGAGTTTTCATTTCTCTTGTGCCTGTCATGTGTATTACTCATATTATTCTGTTGTAGAGTGTTAGAGGCTCCACAAATACTTTTTATGTGTCCCAAATCTTCAGGATGATAAATACAGTTAGTTGTCAGCCAAATTGGCAGGAACACGATCAGGGCAGTCAAGAATAAGAGGCACAAGGCCTTCCCAGAAGTCTGTGGTGAAATAAGCGACGTCATCTTCTTCAGAGACTTTTTTCCACCTGCTTCACTCGCTGTTCGAGGATTTGTATCACTTTCTTCACCTCCTTTATCCTTGGCTTGCTTCTTAGGTGTTTGGTTCACCTTCTTCACACGACTGGCATGGATCCAGGCCTGTTGTCCCTCTACCAGAATAGCTGTTCGGATAACCGCGATCACTGTAGTCGGAGGTCCAAATGGATACTCTTCCTTCTTGGTACGCTTCAGTTGCTGGACCACTACGACATCTCCGACCCGAAAGGGATGAGTTGGTTTCTGTGAAGAAGATGGAGAGGTGCGAGCAACATTCCTTTCAACTTGATCTAAAGTTTCAATACGTTTTTTTTACATATTCTTCCTGAATAAGATCTAGGTCCCCTCTTTCTAACATAAGTGGCTGTCTGGCCCATGGGGTGGGGAATGGTCTACCCATTAAGACTTCAAAAGGAGAGTATCCTGTCTTTTTAGAGGGTGTCATTCTTACCTCGGCTAGTATAGCTGGTAGGACCTTCTTCCAATTTGCATACGTACCTCCAGTGGCCTTCCTGATCTTATCTTTAAGCGTTCTATTCTCTCTACCTGAACTCTGGGGGTGGTAAGGAATATGAAACTTCCATTCTATTTTCAATGTTTTTACTAGATCTTGACAAACTTTGGCCACAAATGCAGGACCATTGTCTGAGTTGATCTGAAATGGGCATCCCCATCTGGGAATGATTTCCTGTGTGAGAATTTTTAATACTGTTTGTGCATCTTCCTTTGTTGTTACAAACACTTCTATCCATCTTGAGAACATGTCCACTATTACTAGCAAATATTCCTGTTTTTTACCTAGTTTTGGGCATGTGTGTAAAATCAATTTGTAAATGAGTGAATGGTGTAGATGGATATATCAGATGTTCATGTTTTGCCTTGTGAGGGTTCCTGGGATTATTCCGAATGCATGTGATGCATCTGGAAACATATGCTTTAACGAGAGAGGGAAGACCTGGAATGTAAAAATCCTTATCCAAAAGTTCACATGTGACTTTCCAACCTCTGTGACCTATGCCATGATATTGTGAAATAAAAATGGGTGCGCTGGCTACAGGGATACATGGTCTCCCCTCTTGGCAGACAAGGCCAGTTTCTGGGCTTGTTTGCACACCTATTTTGTTCCATTGCTGGATGTCTAGGTCTGTGGCGTATGCTTGGAGGTCATGCAATGTTTGATCTAGGAGTGGGATAGCTATGGCATTTGGATGTCTGCTGGCTGTGTGGATGCTGCTTCTCTTGCTGCTTTGTCAGCTAAGGCATTGCCTCTGGCTATGTCATTTTGTTGCCCTGTATGTGCCCTACAATGTAGTGTGGTTGCATGTCCTAGAGTAAATGATGTAGCCATTTCCACCACCATCACACAGGATACCAGAGCTGCTCTGAGACACGCCAGCATGCCCTGTACTGGCATAGGCACAACCCTTGGGGGAAAAACAATAGGGCGCAGTTTGCCTCCCATGTTTTTGCGCCAGGACTCCTGTCATGGTTGTACAGTTGTCCCTAGCAAATAGGTGTAACCCTTTGCTATACTCAAAGGTCAAGACCAGGAGCTGCTATCATAGTTGTTAGGTATACAAAAGCATTAAACATGTCATACAATCTTGCATGTCAGTACCTGTGGTTTGTCTCAAAATGTTATCATAGTACAGTCAGGTATCCATTGGCAGCAGTCATGCCAATCATGACAAGAAAGGACAGCATATCCTTCTTGGTCTGTGGGGGGGCTAGACCCACGGAGAGCCGCAGCTCATGACTGACTTTCCTTTTACCTTTTGTGAGTACAAAACCAAGGTATACAACAGTTTCCTGACACCATTGAAGTTTCTTTTTGGAAACTTTGTGACCATTGTCTGCTAACCAATGTAACAGATCTAAACCATCATTTTTACATGCTACCTGGCTTGCGTTACATATTAATCAACATATTGGAGTAGGACAGAACAATGGCAGGGAGTCCAGGACCGCAATGTGGCCTGGAGCACAACAGAGTAGACTACAAGGGAGTCCACATAACCCTAGGGCATTTTACACCATGTCATCTGGCAAAAATGTTTTTAAAAAAAAACAGAAAGCAAGGATTGGCTGTGTCTCCTTATCCACAAGGATGCTAAAAATATATATTTGTTAAATCAATCACAGAAAAATACTCTGCATCGGGTGGTATGGAGATAATAGAATGATTGGCACATCAGTCACTATAGGTGCACACCAGGTTATTTACAGCTTGAAGGTTTTGAACAAATCTATAACTGCCACCCTGCCTGATAATGGGCACTCACAGCTTTCTCTCGTATTACATCAAAACATCCTGCTGCTTCTTTCTGTATTAAAACTTCCTGAAATTGGTCAACCGTCTCTGTGGTCCAATCAGATATCATCTGTTTGACCATCAAGGCGAACTGGGGTTTTAGATTATTCATATAAGTTTGAATAAACAAAGCTCCCACATCAGTAGCTGTAGCTAATCCAGCTTCTGTTGTCCAATTTTCATGAAATCTTTTCCAGAACTCAACTACATTCTCTTCTGTGTGTAATTTCTACCCTTACATGCCTTTTTTAAGTAAGTTAAAGTACCTCCTGCAGAGGCGGTGTGTTTGGGGCAATGTTTCATTATCCTATCTATGTTTCTGGTCATAATCTTTCTTACTTAAACCTTTGGTGGGATTTTTCTGTTTCACATTTTCCCTCTGGAACCAATATGGGGCATACTGTAACCAATTCTTTGCTCCCTTTTCCATATAATCCATATCCCATTTAGGGTCCCCGGGGTACCAAGGGAAAGCTCTCTTATCTCCTAAACACAATCCTTTGACCATATCTATGTGGAATTCTGTATTACTACCATTTTGAGGGAACGGGTCTACACTGTGTAAGGCTGTGGTCCATTGTGCTAAATTTGAAACCCATGGGTCTATAAGTTCATAATTAGTACCACAAGTTCTAGCTACAAAATCCTTACACATTTCTCCTGGGTTGGGTGAAAGGGGAGGACATTCTTTACCTTGTTTCTGACCCATATTGATAGTGGTAGAAGACTGACTTACCACACAGTCTTCTGATCCACACAACAAATTATTCTTATACTTCTATGCGACAGAAAGAAAAAGCAAAAGATTGTGAGCTTGTTTGGATCTCCTTCCTCATTTACCCCTTAATTTTCCTTCCCAAAAGGAATGTCTATGCAGTACTGCTTATCTTTTGTGGGTTTACCAAAAACCCTGGGTTTACCAAAAACCCTTCTATGTGGGGTTACCAAAACCCTCCTATGGGTTTACCAAAAACCCTTCTATGTGGGGTTACCAAAACCCTCCTATTAACCTCCTGGCGTGGTCCTTATCCCCTACTAATTTTATGGTTCTAAAAAGCTTCAATCAGAGCTGAGGCAAGAAAACATTCAGTCAATAAAGACAAAAAATTTTTTCCTACCTCAGTTAATTGCAGCTTTTATCCCCGGACGAAGCTCCCATTTTCTGTTGGGAATTATCTCTTCTATAGGACCAGCCAAGTAGATTTCAGGGTTCAATGAAGAAAGAAGTCCTCAGCTCTCAGGCCTGGGACTTCATATAAAGACACAGGAAACAGCAAGGTGTAGTTATATGAAATCTGCTTTACTGAATCTACATTGGCCGTATTTATAAGGCAAAAAGAGCTGACTTTACAATGTGACGTATGGATTAACATAAATACATTAAGTAAACCATTTATGAATTTAGTGTTACCTAATGTCATTCAACATATAGATGTGAGCTCAAAGAACCTTTGTTTTATGAGCTTATACAACCATTGTAATAGTACGTTATCTTAAGTCAATGTGAGCCGATACAAAGTCCATACATGACATACATATCTTAAACTGGGTGACAGGTTTCTGCATCTCTGCAAAAAATGAAACATTGTGTAAGCTGTATTAATACAAAATTACATGGCATATTAAATCTAAGATGGGTGGGCTATGCTATATTTCTTACAGACACTAGTTCTGAGGGCCTGGGGGGGGGGGGGGCAATGGATTCCCTTAATTTACTTAGATTTCCTCTTACTTCCTGGTTGCCCATAGAGCAGGAAGTGAAGGGAAATCTTCGCAATGGGACAGGGATGGTAAAAAAAAAAACTGACAGGGGCTTTAACCCTCCCTTACACTACCCAAAATTAAAAAAAAAGTGTTGCCTATAGTTCAACTTTAAGTAGATGGTGCAGCAGAAACATATAGCACAGTGAGGAAGGTTTGTGGTCCAGGATGATAAAACAGTCAAAATTGGAAGCGCCCCCCCTCCCCCCCACAGTTGCAGAATGCCAGCCGCCCGCATACCAGAAGCAGCGCGGCCGCTTTATGGGGGCGCTAGACTAATTTTCCTAACAGTGTAGCGCAAGCCGGCGGAGAATCTTTTCGTGCTGCCCCCCTGCAAAGTGCTGCCCTAGGCCTGGGCCTTGTTGGCCTAGGTCAGGATACAGCTCTGGGTCAGAGTCTAGTGACAGGACCCCTCCCTTTTTCCCTGGAACTTTACTTAAGCCTGTAAATGTGTTAGATACTGTTATACAAGTTATGCAAGTTGTGTTCTTTGTCTATAGATGCTGTTTACTTGTTGTTATGGTGGTTGCTTTATATATATGTATGTGATGTTAAGAAAAATATAAAATGAAAGATGATTAAAAAACTAAAAAACAAAAACAAAACAACAACAACAGCGTAGTCAAGGAGCCATAAAGGCCAGAAGGTCCTTGATAGGTTCCCCACAACAACGGGGCATCCCTTGGGCCATTCAATATCCATACGGTGGTGCAATATAAAGCCTACACAGATCTAAGGAAATAAAAAGACAGATCGGAAACCAGAGGGAAGTTAGGCAAGAAGGTGACGCTATCGGAAAGGGGATCGGACACCTAACAAGTGGGTAGACAGAGAAAGGACAAGCAAGACTAGAGGGGGAAAGGGGTCAGAAGGTTAGAGACCGAGAGAAGGGGGGGTAAGGGCTCGGGGCTGCTGTCATAGGCAGCCCAAGCTGGCTGGGGGAAACAGCATTTTGACAGACATATTCTTTGATATTCTTTTCTTTTACCAAAAAAGAGTTGAAGTGTTGAAGGAATGGTTGAAGGCCATCCCTCATAAAATGCCACTTCTTATGCCCCGTACACACAATCACTTTTTGTGATGTAAAAAACATTGTTTTACCTCACGAAACAAAACAACGTTTTTCAAACTTCATTTTAAAAAACGATGTTGCCTACACATCATCGTTTTCTGAAAATGCTCTTGCAAAGCACGGTTAAGTAAGACACTTTCGACGGCACTCTGTTCCATTGAAGCTCCCGTCTCATAACTTGCTTCTG
The DNA here is from genome assembly GCA_029574335.1 of Rana kukunoris. NCBI lineage: Eukaryota > Metazoa > Chordata > Amphibia > Anura > Ranidae > Rana > Rana kukunoris. The sequence goes on along the minus strand of CM056052.1, from coordinate 160,189,572 downwards.
AGCATGCGCGGGTTTAAAAACGTTGTTTTAAACGTCGTTTTCCCCACACACAATAATTTTTTGTGATACAAAAGACGACATTCTGAAAAACTACATAAAAAATTCAAGCATTTTCGATTTTTTTTTTGGTCGTTTTTTTGAAGACATAAAACGAGGTTTTGCCCACACACGATCATTTTAAATGACGTTTTTTAAAACGTTGTTTTATTTCATCACAAAAAACGACCGTGTGTACGTGGCATAACTGTTATGCCTCAGTTTTGTGAGCAAATTCTATTTAGGGTCAATAAACATAAAAGGGGTGGGCCCTGTGTCCCTCAATGGACGTCAATTTTTTTTAAGGCAAGTACAAAAATCTTATTTTATAGTCTATTGAGGGTGATAGTAATTTACTAATTTTTAAACATTTGGAACGTCCACAATCAGTCCAACTGAGGGGTAGTCTGCAGCTACTGACTGATCTAAGATAAAACCAGGAACCATTTGCAACAATCAGAAGGACCAACACAAATCTGAACCAATAGAGTTGAAGTTTCTTATAGGACAGAGCAGCTGCTACCAAAGGAAAAGGGTAAGACTACCTCAAAGGGTATGAAGTCCAACCCAGCAGAAGCTGTAAGGCAACCACAAACAAGTGATGCACAAAGCTACTTGAACAAGGTACATTTGCCAACAACAGGAAGACACAATTAAGGGAAACATTGGTACGTTTCCAGCCTTCAAAAAGAGATCCCAAAAGGAAAACTGGGCAACAAGTTCAGAATGTAACACCAGCTGGTCTAAAGCTTAATGTACAACCTCTCCTGAACGATTCAACTTGACAGATAGTAACCCACGTTTAAAATGTCCTCTTTTAGCAGCGTTTGCATTTAGAAGCGTTTCTTTAAAAAAAAATTGTGAAAAACGTCTGTAAACGAAACGTGGCTAAACACGGGTTACCCTGTGTAGCCGCTTTTAGAAGTGTTTGGTGCTTGAAATGCCTCTAAACTCAGCATCTGAACTCATTTTTTTGCTTTCCAAAAAAACCCTCTACACTCAACTGCCTAGAAATGACTATAAACAACCAGCACAGTGTACATGAGGCCTAAAAGGATGACAAAATCTTAATCGTTAGACCCTTCAAAAAGGAATGTCTAGGACAGCCATGCACTCTTGTATGGAGAACCATCTAGCAATGCCCCAAGGGCTTCATCAAGGACTTTGTTAGTGTTAAGCCCCATACACACGATCAGACTTTTTGACAACAGACTTCAAAATTTGCAGGTTTTCCAAAAAAATTGACCGTGTGTATACGCCATCGGACAAACATTTTCGGTTTTCATCGGACAAAAGTTTGCTCTGCAAACAGATAAACTTTTCGGCAACAAAAGTACTACGGTGCAAAGTCCTATTGTGTGTACAGAAATCCATCGGACTTTAGTCCAAAGTACAAATACGCATGCTCAGAACCAATGTTAAAATCAACCAAAAATAGCAGAAGTTGACCAAAGGGTGGCGGAAAAGAGCAGAAAAGAGCAGAAAAAACATGTGATTCTGGGAAAGTTTGCGGAAAAAGTCCTGTCGTGTCTATGCATACAAAGTTCGCGGCCAACGCCCTTCGGTCAAAAATCCACGGAAGTTTGTTTGAAGTCCGAATGATGTGTATGAGGCTATAGACATCCCCCAAGGAACCACCTTTAGTCAGAGAGACTGAGAAGTAAACTGGTAAAAAGGGTGCAAGTACAACCACTAAAAAAGACAGAAGTGGGATGAGAACCTCATACTTTGTAGCAACTTCATAGCAATGTCATTAGAACTTGACATATCCCAAACAGTCCTCTGACCTGCCTTTATCAATCAAAGTTTCCAGAGCCATAGAGCAACAATAATCATTTGATTAAAGCAGTATTAAACCCAAAAACAAAAATGTAACATATTACAGCCTATCAAAACTTCGTCTTCACAGCTAGAAACCAGCATCTAAAAATGGCCGCTTAGCTGCATTTAGCCGCATTTGGAAAAAAAAAACGTCTGTCATCCGGCAGCTCAGCGGAGATCAACGGAGCGATCCCCGCTGAGCAAACGGAGGTGCACGGGGCGGATAATTACTGATCCGCCCCGTGTGAAAGAGCCCTAGGCCCCTTAGGTATTTTTAGCCTTACTATACTGCCACCCCAGTGTGAAAGTGGCCTTTGAAAGCAGCATTGTCAGTCTTGGGCAGAGGCGTATCTAGTGAAATTGGTGCCTATGGCAAACACTGAAACTGCAACTCCTGTCAAAACAAAAACAAAAAAATCTACAAGTCTAGCTCTTTGATCTTTCAATTAACTAATTATAGATTGGCACTGCATAAAGTGCCCAAGTGCCCGATGGGTCAGTCCGCCCCTGCTAATTAAAGAGGAAGTAAACCCTCGGATATTTTTTTTTTTAAATAACCTGTAAGAGAAAGTCATAATGAGCTAGTATGCACACCATACTAGCTCATTATGTGTCACTTACCTGAGATCGAAGCCCCCAAAGTCCGCCTCAGTCCCGTCCACCACCGCCGCCATGGCCCTTCGGCGCTAGTTTCTGTTTTCGCCACTCCGGCGCTGTGATTGGCCGGAACGGCGATGACATCACTCCCGCGAATTACTGCCATTCACAAAAACGGCACCGCTCAGTGCACCTGCGCCATAGACAGCGGTGACCGTTTCTAGTAAGATATCTCCTTAACCTTGTAAGTTAAGGTGATATTTCTTGCACCTAAAGGTAAGCCTTAATCTAGGCTTACCTGTAGGTGCAAGTGTTAACAGCGGGTTTACAACCACTTTAAACAGTCTACATTCAGTGAAAGTTCATGTACTGCAAAGTTTGCAGTACATGAACTTTCACTGAATGTGGACTGTTTAATGAGCTTGTTGCACAAATCACTTTATTACACTTTATTTATATTTATTTTTTTAATCCATATTGAGCACTATATTTGATTAGCTGCTTCTGCTTTTACTTTTAGGTCATCATCATGTGCGATTGTGTGTGTGTGTGTGCCAGGCCCAAGCAGAAGCAAGCAGACAATCAAATTTAGTGCTCAATATGGATTCAATAAATATGCATAGCCAAAGATCTCATAAAGTGTAATAAAGTGATTTGTGCAGTGCAACAGCAGGTACTGATGAAGGCTCTTTGATTAATTGATTTCCTGACACAATTTCTCAGGGCGAATCCCATTTCTACCCGTCAATTCCAAATTAAATGAGAGCAGACAAAAAGTTTTACATCTTTACCTTTTCAACGTGGTCAGCCAAAGAGAAAGAGGAGCCCCAGCTCCTGGTTTATTAAAACATACAATATCACAGGAAATGCATTTCATTGGTCAACCCATACATGTCACACCCATCTCCCCCACCCAGTTCACCCAGTTCCTTGTAAGGTATGGGAATCATCATTGGTCAGTTCATACAGGCATAAGGAAAGTCAATTGTCAGCTCCTCAAACAGTTCTCTTGAAACAAGACACAAATTCCTTCAGTTATTTTCATATTTGCTTCTCTCCAGGGAAGGCTTGGACATAAGGCAAAGAGGAAATGGCAGTAGAAGGGGGGGGGGGGGGATTGGAGTGAGAATGAGGAGTGAGTCGCAGCTGCTTTATATTAGCCCTTTGTATCTTCATCGCAAGTGGTAATTTTTACAATGTAATATCTGCTTCTTCATATTTTCAATGCTGGGTTCATAACTTTTACAAAACAATATCTGATGAATCAAGGAAAATAAGCAGTATTGATCATTCCCATAAATACATAATAACTCCAAAGATCAAGCAATAAAAGGAAACAAACGATATAATGAAGGAAAGGCAACATCTGAGTGGCTCTATTCATAACACAAAAATATTCATTTTATTTCACATCTACCACAGTACTACTTTTAAGTAGACTGCGGATGCGATTACAGGAAATAACCAGAGACTGCAAGTACGACTGCAGGAGATGACCAGACTGCTAATGCGACTACAGGAGATTACCAGACTGCAGAAGCAACTACAGGAGATGACCAGAGACTGCATATGCGACTACAGGAGATGACCAGAGACTGCAGATGCGACTACAGGAAATGAGCAGAGACTGCAGATGTGACTACAGAAAATGACCAGAGACTGCGTATGCGACTACAAGAGATGACCAGAGACTGCGAATGCGACTACAGGAGATAACCAGAGACTGCAGATGCGACTACAGGAAATAACCAGAGACTGCAAGTACGACTGCAGGAGATGACCAGACTGCTAATGCGACTACAGGAGATTACCAGACTGCAGAAGCAACTACAGAATATGACCAGAGACTGCATTGTCAACTACAGGAGATGACCAGAGACTGCAGATGCGACTACAGGAAATGAGCAGAGACTGCAGATGTGACTACACAAAATGACCAGAGACTACGAATGCGACTACAGGAGATGACCAGAGACTGCGGATGCGACTACAGGAGATAACCAGAGACTGCAGATGCGACTACAAAAGATAACCAGACTGCAAATGTGACTACAGGGGATGATCAAGTAGCCATTATAATAATTCTAACTTTCAGCAATGCACGGCTATACAGGGGGTAAACAACATTGTCAGGGAGGGTTTAGTGTAAAGGCTCTTACACACGGTAGGACATCCAACAAAATTTCCCTTGGATTTTTGTCCTAATTGATTTGTCCGGTCACACCCATAGCATACACACAGTCAGACTTTTCTGCAAACTTTTCTAAAACTTTCCCATCATCACGTAGTTTTTCTGCTCTTTTTTGCTCTTTACCGCCACCCTTTGGTTAACTTCTGCTATTGTTGCCTGATTTTAACATTGGTTCTGAGCATGCGCATTTGTACTTTGTCCAAAAGTCTGATGGTTTGCTGTGCACACGGTCGGACACGGCACCATTGGACTTTTGTTGCCGAAAAGTTGGTCCGTTCGCAGACCCAACTTTTTGTCCGATGGAGCGTACCCGAAAAAGTTGGTCCGATGGAGCGTACACACGATCGGACAAATTTGAAAAGTTGCAGATTTTGAAGTTGGTTGGCCAAAAGTCCGACCGTGTGTATGGGGCTTAAGACCTACATAGCCAGCTGGGCTCACCTCCTGCTCTCAGAGGTCCGGGGGCAGGGCTTTCGGCAGTAGGGGCAGGGATTTTCGATTATCTAAGGTATTGCCATTGCTGCCATACCTTAGATACGCCACTGGTCTGGGGTGAGGGTAACTTTAGACTAGCAGATCTAGATAGACTTGACTAACAAATTGAGGTTGAATGCCAGCGAACACTTTAGAAGAAACAGCAACGTTTTTTTTTTTCCTTTTGGGATAAAAGTTTTAAATTAATGAATAAAAGCTGACCATTGTAGCCACCCCTGTCAGGGTTATATTGTTTGTCTCAACCTTCTAACTACTACTTTGTCTTGACAGCTTGGTCTCTTGAAGTTAAAAAATAACAGACTTACTGGCTAGATCACAGGTGAAAAAAAAGGAAAAACGTCTAAAAATTTAAATTAATGCAGCCAATACAGAATTGGTTAGCTGTAATTTAATAATTTTTTGTTTAGAGGGCCCTGCTCATTAGAGCTCACAATCTAGAAGATCAGGAGAACGTCAGTTGGGACCCATCACAAGGCCATGACTGTGCTCCATCAGGCTGAAACAGAACATGTACATCAGCTGGGACGCATCACGGAGCCGCAATTGCGCTCCACTGGACTGAAATAGGAAATGTACACGTCAAGAGATGGATAACAAGAGACGTCTACACTCTCATATATGGTAACACCCCTGGAGATAAAAATAAAATGTAGATTCACATGGCTAGAAAATCTACATAAGTTTTAAAAACAAAAAGGTTATATGTAGATTGATGGAGGCTACACCTCCCTCTTAGGCTAAGACAAAGGTTGGAGGGGTGTGACACAGCCTGTGACTGGTAGAAATCCCTCCACACCATGTTATTGACAAAATAATAAAGATTTGATTTAAAATATATATTTGTAGGACAATTTATAACAGTTTATTGATATTAATTATTTATTTGTACTCTGTATTTCAAGCTTGTTGTTTTATTTTGGGCATATTTCCCTGCAGACAGACAGGGAGAGAGCTGGGTCATGTGTCAGCTGTATATTGATTAGAAAAAATGTACTTAGCCGTTTATTTTATGTAAAAAAAAAACAGAGCCATCATCCATATACAGAAATAGAATGGACAATGTAAATGAAACAGTGTGTGTTTCGTCTTACTTAAAGGGTGACTTTTCATATACTGTACATTAAGAGAAAGTGTATGCCATGTACTGGATTTGCCTCTACAGTATAATCTGTTAGCTTACTAAGGCTATATTTAGAGGGGATGATAAAGTATAATGGCTTGAAATATTTGAATGAAAACAGATGCCACACTAAAAGCTCACAAATTAAATTGCCTACATGGATATGACAATTTACGCAAAACAGTTAGCCAGCTATTTAGTTATAAAGCTCTTAATTGACAAAACTTAAAAGAGATAAATATTTTTAAATATATTGTTTGAATATGGAATAATACCGATTTCCAATGCTATCCTCAACAGAAATTCTAGTTTCTTGCTGCTTGCTGTGGGGACACCCAACAGGAGGGAGGGGCCAGGAGCACAGAAGAGGAACCCCAAGAAGAGGAGGATCCAGGCCACTCTGTGCAAAACCATCTAAACAAAAGAGGTAAGTATACCATGTTTGTTATTTAAAAAGGTAGTACACAAGAGTACAACACAGGTGCATTGTGGAGGTGTGTTGGGGTGCTAAAACAAATGAATGTGCATTATCACAATGGCCTAGTGTGAATAAGCCTCTAGGCCCCTGGGTCTCATTTACACAGGTGTACTGTTCTGTTCACCTGTGCAGAGGGCAGTCAGTGTTTATCTGCATGTGACACACAGGTGTTCCATGAAGCTGCATGTAGACATCCGGCTAAAATCAATGACAGGCGGAAGGCAGGATGGATCGCTATGTGCATCCCAGAGTGTACATGCATGCGGACCACTGCACGACTCAGAATGCATTGTGTCTGCATGTATCGGCCCACATGGATGTACACTCTGGGATACACTTGCAGATCTGTGCAGCTGTCTGTCTGTCATTGTAAATGAGGCCTTATACCCACTTTACAACCTTTGCATCTACCTCTGTAGCTACTGCACTGTAGAAGAATTCATGCCCAAAATTCACAGTATATGTACTAATGTCCTAGTCTAAGTTACTCAGCTAATCTTGCTTCCCCCTCCCTAGTAGTGAGTCAAAAGTTTCCCAGCCTTCAAATCTACAAAATAACAGAGCAGATACTCTGAGAGGGGGAGCAGTGTAAGCTGACAGCTGACTTAGTACTTCTGCTGTGGCTATAGAGGTCTGTGGGTCAGTGACACCTTGTCTTACAGCTCATTTACTGATTGCTAAAGTGGTTGTAAACCCACGGACAAGACAAAACAAAAAAGACAAAGGCATAATGAGCTAGTATGCATCGCATACTAGCACATTATGGAATACTTACCTTAGATCGAAGCCCCACAGTGGTCCTCGTTCACCGCTCCAGCCGGCAACATCACTCCCAGAGTTACTTCCGGGTATCGCAGGCTCCGGTGCTGTGATTGGCCAGAGCTGCAATGACATCACTCCCGCACATGCGCGTGGGAGCTGCCGGTAATGGCACAGTCTAACTGAACCAACGGCACGTATGTGCTGTTGCTTCAGTGCACATTTGTTTATGACGTCAGTACATGCAGATACAGGGGATATCTCCTAAACCGTGAATGTTTGGTATATATCCAGGGCAGCTACAGGTAAGCCTTATTATAGGCTTACCTATAGCAAAAAGTGGTTGTAAAGGGTTTACAACCACTTTAAGAACAAGTAACTACTTGAATGTCCATTAACACTCTTTCACGTTGGGTAAAATTTGAATGGCTTGATCAATCCATTTCCACTGACTATATTTTATACATTTTATGTTTTAATGGTCATCTTTTCTGAAGCATTCAGGCCAGTCACATGGTTTTAAATGGTTCTCTTCCTTTTCGCCTCTTCTCCACACTAGACAGCCCTCACTGAAGGAATGTGGAGATGACCAGTACACAGTGAATATAGGGAGCATTGGTGACATCAAATGCCGCGTACAAACGGTCGTTTTTTAAAACGTCATTTAAATTGATCGTGTGTGGGCAAAACCTCGTTTTTTGTCAAAAAAAAAACGACCAAAAAAAAATTCCAACATGCTTGAATTTTTTGTGTCGTTTTTCAAAACGTTGTTTTTTGTGTCATAAAAAGTGATGGTGTGTGGGCAAAACGACGTTGAAAACAACGTTTTTAAACCCGCGCATGTTCAGAAGCAAGTTATGAGACGGAGCTTCAATGGAAAAGAGTGCCGTCGAACGTGGTGTACGTCACCACGCTTTGCTAGAGCTTTGTAGAAAAACGATGGTGTGTATGCAACGTCGTTTTGGAAAATTAAGTTTGAAAAACTTCGTTTTTTTTCATTAAATAAAAACGTCGTTTTTTTTTCATCGCAAAAAATGATCGTGTGTACGCGGCATTACACTGACAATATGTGCTCAGTTTCAGTTAAGTTATGCTTGCTGGGTGTCATTCAACCTGAAAGACTGAGGACATCTTAAGGTGAAGAGCAGGGATCCTCAAACTACGGCCCTCCAGCTGTTGCGGAACTACACTTCCCATGAGGCATTGTAAAACTCTGACATTCACAGACATGACTAGGCATGATGGGAATTGTAGTTCCTTAACACCTGGAGGGCCATAGTTTGAAGACCCATGGTGAAGAGGAACTGTGGAGGCAGCTCTGGTTTGAAGGTGAGAACTGCATAGCACCCAACTGTCCCTGATTTCGAAGGACTGTCCCTGATTTGGAACAATGTCCTTCTGTCCCTCTTTCCACCTCACTTGTTCCGCATTGTGGACTGATCTATATAGTTGTACACAGTGGCAGCTGGTACTCAAAAATTTTGAGGGGGGCATAATTGAACTGAAAAATTATGAAAAATACTGAAACAAAAACATCATATGCAGCCACTCTGCCCTCATATTCAGCCACTCTATCCATCATATGCAGCCACCTGTGCCCAGCAAAAGCAGCCACCTGTGCCCAGCAAAAGCAGCCAACTGTGCCCATCATATGCAGCCAACTGTGCCCATTATATGCAGCCTCTGTGCCCATCATATGTAGCCCCTGTGCCCATCATATGCAGCCCCTGTGTCCATCATATGCAGCCTCTGTGCCCATCATATGCAGCCTCTGTGCCCATCATATGCAGTCTCTGTGATCATCAAATGCAGCCAACTGTGCCCTATCAATTGCAGCTTCTGTGCCCATAATATCCTCTGTGCCACGCAAATGCAGCCAACTATGCTCCATCAAGCCTTTGTGCCCATAATATGCCGCCACTGTGCCCCCCACCCGATGTCTGCCTGGCACTAAGCCGATCATGGTGGTGGGTCAGGCAGCGAGCTGTGGGCGATGGATACAGGACACCTCTGTGCGTGTCTTCTTCCTGTTCTGCATGGTGGCCAATGGGATCACCTCTACTTTCAGCCAATCAGGTGCCTGGTATTACATCCGGGCCTTCTAATTGTCTGAGAGGTGGTTCTGTGTTTGCAAAGCAAATTAATATTTGCTTTGCTAACACACCTGGGTGCCCTGCGAGAGCAATGGCTTGTGCTCGCAGTTCACCTTTTTTGAAGCCTATTGCTGCCTTTTTAGGTGGTACAAGGGAGATACGCTGGACCACCCCCTCACCTAGTCCAGTATCTTCCTTGTACCCCCCTATCCAGGGGCCTTTGCCACACCAACCACCATTTCCTAGTCAAGGGCTCATGTCCTCTGCATCCCCCCAGTCCAGGGCCTCCTCTACACCCCCCCCCCCAAGTTCAGAGCCTCCTCTGCACCCTGCCTCTGAATCCAGGTCCTTTGCTAAACCAACCCCACTTTTCAAGTCCAGGGCCTCCTCTACACCCCCCCCCCCAGTTTGGGGTCTCCTAGTCCAGGGCCACCTTTTCACCCCCCAGTCCAGGGCCTCCTCTGCTCTACCCTGTTACTCCAGGGCCTCCTCTGCACCCCCCAGTCCAGAGCCTCCTCTGTACTTCCCTCTTAATCCAGGGCCTCTTCTACATTCCCCTCCTTGTCTAGGACCTCTTCTGTACCCCCCCCCCCAATCCCGGATTTTTGCCACACCAACCCTTTTCTAGTCCAGGCCCTCCTCTGCACTCCACCCCACTCCAGCGCCTCTTCTGCACCTCCCCAGTCCAGGACCTTCTCTGGAACCCCCAAGCCCAGAGTCTCCACTGCGTCCCCCCCAGGTCAGGGCCTACTCTGCACCCCCCTCAGTCCAGGGCCTCCTCTGAACCCCCCAGCCAAGGGCCTCCTCTGCACACCCCATCAGCCCACTGCACCACTGTTGCTTAGCAACATAACAGTAGCTGAAGCATTGCTCTGGAATGCTTTTCTATAGGATGGCCAGGCGGGAGGAGCGAAGTGATTCAGTGCTAGTGCGCCTGTGCGGTCCCCCTCCTATTTGATTCTTCAGTATTTGGCAAACTATGCAAAAAACTGGATGCTATCGTACAGGGAACCTCAAGGAGTAGAGGAACCCCGAAGATATAAGGGGCTACTATAGGTAGTGATGGACAATACTCAGAATTAGGTGAAAAGTATAAATTGTATAAGTTGTATTAAGGTATAAATATCCCTACATCAATAAGGGAGCGATGCACGCCCCCTCTTCATCGTCCAGACGAGGCTATGCGATAACGTTTGCGAAACACGTTTCTGTCATAGCTCCAGGACTCCACTCACTACTCCCCGGACAAGTGGGGGATACGCTGAAGAACATAGTGGTCCGGCTCTTTGGGAACACCGAGAGGCCTATGCCCTGCCTATATGTGGATGAAAGGACAACATCCATCCAGCATCAATCTACATACCACCTAACAGGAATGTACTAAGGTTCAGTATACCTCTGGTTTTGAGGCACTCCCCTCTCGGCGAGCAGAGGATGAGCAAGCCCAGGATATCCCGATGACTACGGAAGTGGTAAGGTGGAAATGATTTAATGGAAAATCATCGTGACCCCACGTAATTGATGTTTTTTTTAACCGAGCCTGCGCCGTCCGTGGAGTTATCCCAGTGCGAATGTGCAAAATCAGGTCGCAAATAGTCAATGCTTTCAACGTGAATGTAACTTACGCAAAGCCCTATTTGCGAAAGTTTTACGCAAACAAATGAAAATTTAACGCTGTCCCGACGTCCATACTTAACATTGCGTACGCCTCTATAGAGCAGGGGTAACATTACGCCGGACATACGCTTACGCAAACGACGTAAAAAAAAAATTGTCGGGCGTACGTACGTTTGTGGATTGGCGTACCTATCTCATTTGCATATTTTACGCAGAAAATCTACCGCACCCCCCCTAGTGGCCAGCGTAAATATGCAACTAAGATACGACGGCGAAATAGACTTACGTCAGTCGCATCTTAGCGTAATTCTGGCGTATCTTGTTTCGTGGATACAAAACAAAGATACGCCGGAGCAGATTTGAAATTACGGCGGCGTATCTGGAGAAAGTAATCATTTCCGAATAAATTAGAATCACTTTCAGAATTGAGCAATAGCGATTTGTGGGGAAATTCGTCATCAAACAATAAAAGTAATGACAGCTACAATTCTGCAACTGAGAAAATTTCAGTGTTTTTGATTTGATTACGTTATTGAATAATTTCTATTATAATTACATTATTATTTGTTATAATTATTTATAGTTATTTATTATATTATAATTTATTAATTTTGTTTTTCAAACTTTATCATACCCGAGATGTCTACTAGACTCTTGTTTGGACATATTTACGTGAGTTATTCCTTATTTCCATGCAAAATAATGGTACCGCTTTCAGCACCTAAAATCTAAAATAATCATACCGCCAGGGAGGTTAAGAATGAATTGAAACTACTTCAATATAACCTTTACCATGTCATATGACAGTAATTCTATTGCTTTCTTAGACATGGAGATTTATAATGGAGAGAGTGGGAAACTGTAGCTAACTTTTTAGAAAGTCCACAGCGGGAAATATGATACTGCATGCTGCAAGCTTTCACCCGCAACCCTTAATTGATTCCATCCCTTACAGACAATATTTAAGATTAAAACGCAACTGCACTGATGATGAAACCTTTGTAAAAGAAGCAGCAAAATTATGTGATAGATTCCTTTTGAGGGGCTACTCACATGCCTTTCTAAAAAGATCCTATAAGCATGTTCTCATGAAATCGAGAAGTGATTTACTGTATACCAAAAAATATATCACTGGATATAATAAACATCAGGTTAAACGAATCATTGAAAAATATTGGCATATGGTAACACTGGACTCATCCTTGGGACAATTTGTCCCAGAAAAAAACCCTCTTCACTTTTAGAAGAGGCCACTATTAGCGATAGAATTGTCAACAGTGAGTTCAAAAATGAATCATCAAGAATGCATTGCAAATACAAAAGGTACAATCATGTGCGGTGTGTGTAATTATTGCAAGTATATGCTCACACAAAGGAATCCCACCCTACCCAATGGTAAAATCTTTTACGAAAAGCATTTTGCTAATTGCAGGACGGAGGGAGTCATTTACATGCTGCAATGCAGCTGTACCTGTTTTTATATATGGCAAAACTAAGCTGGAATTCTGGAGGAGGGCATACAGGCATATTTGCAGTATGCAGGTATGCAATCCATACCTCCCCCTGGGACGCCATGTCTCTTTGGCACATGGCAGGGTTTTCCCCAGAGTCAATCTTGATTCAGGATAGGATACACCACAATCCTGGGGGGGGGGGGGGGGACTGGAACAAACCCTCCTCCAGGTGGAGTTAAGATGGATTAATTTGCTAAAAGCCACATTGCCTCTGGCCTCAATGAGGCTATTTGCTTTAAACCCTTCGTCAAGGGTTTCTCCTCAGGTGAATGGAAAAATAAAAAGATAATAACCGATGAACTTAACCAACTAAAGAATTCCTAACATATGTTTAGGTATCCCTTTCCCTTTTTTCATATGGATTTATATATATTCCAATCTCTTTCTGTTTTTTACTGCATGATGTTTGATTGTATGAGATAGGCATATAGATAAGTGTATATGCATGTATAGGCATATATCTGTAATCATGATGACAATGAAATGCCACTTCATGTGATGAATGTACACAGCTTTTCTCTGAATTGTAACATCTTGTCTCTCTGAATTCCAGATACTTAATTTTTTCCAAAATCGCCTGTATAAATAGCACTGCTTCTATGAAACATCCACTAACGTGCTTGGCCTTAATTAAAGTCCCACCCTTGTTCTTCCTTGTTCTAATGTGCTTGGCCATCGACCTGCTCCTGTTACCGATGAGGACTGCCATTGAATGCTGTATGGTTATTGTTTACTCACAAAATATGTGGTTTATTTACTATATATGCTAAAGTCAATTAACACTATGGGACAGATTCAGGTAGAAGTTATGCGGCTTATCTGTAGATAAGCCGCGTAACTTCTAACCTACGCCGTCGTATCTGTTTTCTGTATTCAGAAAACAAGATACGCCGGGATTGAGTTTAGATACGAGCGGCGTAATTGTATTTCGCCGTCGTATCTGAACTGCAATTTTAAAATGGCCGCTAGGGGCGTTCCCGCTGATTTACGCCGAGAATATGTAAATCAGCGAGATACGCCAATTCACGATCGTACGTGGGCCCGACGCAGTGACTTAACGACGTTTCCGTAAGAGATACGCGGCGTAAAGAAAAACATGCCCCCTAGGTGGCGTATCCTATGTTAAGTATTGTATCGAATTGAAAAAGTTTCACGTCGTTTACGTAACTCGTCCGTGAATGGGGATTGATGTCATTGACGTTCACGTAGAAAACACCGTCCTAATGTGGAGCATGGGCACTGGGATACATTGACGGCCGGCGCATGCGCAGTTCGTTCGCCGCGGGATCACGCCTAGTTTAAATACTACACGCCCCCTACCTGCCCAATTTGAATTCCGCAGGCCCATTTTCGCTACGCCGCCGCAACTTTAGGAGCAAGTGCTTTGTGAATACAGTACTTTCTCCTAAAGTTTCGGTGGAGTAAGGAAAATGAGCAACGTTACGCCAGAATAAAGATTCGCCCATCTACCTGAATCTGGCCCTATGAATCTATTCTTCAGCGATTTCTTTCTTTCCGTCATTATTGCGGTTGCTGTGCATCAGACCTACACTTTAGCTGTTTGCAATTGAATTGCGGCAGCTGATTGGTGAGGCTTGAATAGAAAAACACACAGCCGCCGCACTCCCATATCCGACACATACCTATACCTGCTGGATGTTGGGATTTGCGGCTGCCACTTTATGCTTTCACAGACTTAGGGTAAATACTTCAAAACATTTCTTACCTTCGAAAAAACTGCTGGGCTATCTGTATGTTGTTGGGGGACACATAATCTGCTGCTCCTCTAATGTCTATGCCAACACTTTTATGCATTATATGGCAACTAACATACACGCATTTCAACATATATGTTTACTCTTCCCATAGACGAGTCTTCTATATAAAATGGTGGCACGAATTTGGCATCACTAGTGTCACCCAGCCATTCCCAGACTGGGACAAAAAATAGGCCCGGGCATTTTAGACTGAGCAGCCAGGGGGGGGGGGGGGCACAGCGGGGGTTAATGACGAGATGTGGGTGAGATAAAGAAAGATAGATTGAAATATTAGGA